>CM074086.1:562500-1162500 GCA_037178815.1 Barbatula barbatula
CCTAATATACAGTACGTAGTATATATATATATATGTGTGAATTTATAAACTCATTCATGTATACATTTCTAGGAAGTATTTACATACATTTATCAATATTTACCAATAATTGAAATTATATATAAATGTTAATATTGTTCTTAAATATATGCATGTATGTGTTTATAAATATATACATTATGTAAATGTTTCCTGAATATATTCATTTGTGTGTTTATAAATACAAAATGAATATGCACACAGTACACAGAGATATATTATGTAAACACAAACTGTTATTCTGGATGGGATTAATCGTTTGACAGCCCTAGGATATGTACTCTATATACTGTGGTATTTAGTCAGCCACCAATTGTGCAAGTTCTCCCACTTAAAAATAAGAATTTAAAAGAATTTATTTGCAAATTATGGTGGAAAATAAGTATTTGGTCACCTACAGAAAAAGCAAGATTTCTGGCTCTCACAGATCTGTAACTTCTTCTTTAAGACGCTCCTTTGTCCTCCACCGTTACCCTTATTAATGGCACCTGTTTGAACTCGTTATCAGTATAAAAGACACCTGTCCACAACCTCAAACAGTCAGATTCCAAACTCCACTATGGCCATGGCCAAGACCAAAGAGCTGTCAAAGGACACCAGAAACAAAATTGTAGACCTGCACCAGGCTGGGAAGACTGAAGCTGAAATAGGTTAGCAGCTTGGTGTAAAGAAATCAACTGTGGCAGCAATTATTAGAAAATGGAAGACATACAAGACCACTGATAATCTCCCTCGATCTGGAGCTTCATGCAAGATCTCACCCCGTGGGGTCAAAATGATCACAAGAACGGTGAGAAAAAATCACGGAACCACACGGGGGACCTAGTGAACGACCTGCAGAGAGCTGGGACCGAAGTAACAAAGGCTACCATCAGTAGCACACTACACCGCCAGGGAATCAAATCCTTCAGTGCCAGACGTGTCCCCCTGCTTAAGCCAGTACATGTCCGGGCCCGTCTAGAGAGCATTTGGATGATCCAGCAGAGGATTGGGAGAATGTCATATGGTCAGATGAAACCAAAATATAACTTTTTGGTCAAAACTCAACTTGTCGTGTTTGGAGGAGAAAGAATGCTGAGTTGCACCCAAAGAACACCATACCTACTGTGAAGCATGGGGGTGGAAACATCATGCTTTGGGGCTGTTTTTCTGCAAACCACGGACCAGGACGACTGATCAGTGTAAAGGAAAGAATGAATGGGGCCATGAATCGTGAGATTTTGAGTAAAAACATCTTTCCATCAGCAAGGGCAATGAAGATGAAACGTGGCTGGGTCTTTCAGCATGACAATGATCTGCCGGGGCAACGAAGGAGTGGCTTCTTAAGAAGCATTTCAAGGTCCTGGAGTGGCCTAGCCAGTCTCCAGATCTCAACCCCATAAAAAAATCTTTGGAGGGAGTTGAAAATCCGTGTTGCCCAAAACATCACTGCTCTAGAGGAGATCTGCATGGAGGAATGGGTCAAACGAACAGCAACAGTGTGTAAAAACCTTGTGGAGACTTACAGAAAACATTTGACCTCTGTCATTGTCAACAAAGGGTATATAACAAAGTATTGAGATGAACTTTTGTTATTGACCAAATACTTATTTTCCACCATAATTTGCAAATAAATTCTTTAAAAATCAGACAATGTGATTTTCTGGATCTGTCTCTCATAGTTGAAGTGTACCTACAGGCCTCTCTCATCTTTTTAACTGGGAGAACCTGCACAATTGGTATGAAGACTTTTGGTTCCTAAATGAGACTTTCCAAATTCATGTTTTTATTGTGTTAGTTAGCTGTATTCTTTTAGTTATTATGGCTTAAATCAAAAGAAACCAACTGCAGTTTGATTGATATTAAATGGAATGCGCAATAAAAAAACCTGATTTTAGATTTTTAGCTCATTTTGGAACCAAACTCTCAATATAATTTAAGGGATAATGTGCAGTAAGCTGACTATTATTGCAGAATAAAGCGCTGGGTGAGGAGCACGCAATTTGGTTTGCACTGTCAATATATTCTCATTTATGATAAAGGCATATTTATTTATATTTCATTTGTGTAGGCGTGACTATAGCCAATCAGAATCAAGTATTCCAGAGTGGCGTGTAATAATCAATTTATCTGAAGCAGATCTATAATTGATCATTTTATGCTGTAAGTGTGAAAAGTGCTTTTCATCTTTCAGACTGGCCTGGTTGTGGACTTCTTTGTGCGACTCTTCACACAGCTGAAGTTCAGTTTGGTTGGACGATGTATCTTTTGTCGTCTTGTGTTGTGTGTGTGAGTGCGTGCGTGCGTGCTGTGATTTTGCCGTGTGTTTTTCATGTGAGATCCTGTTGTGGCGAATCAGTTTTTACATTGCTAAAGCATCTTGCATTTTTACAAACATTTTTACAATTTTACAAAAGAATCTTGCAGACAAAGTTTCCAGGTGCCAAAGGTCAAATCTTTATTGATGGAGTCGACAGAGTGAGATGCTCAGAAGACATCTGACAAAAGCACATCTGACTCAACGCAACATCATCTTTCACCAATCAGGTTATTGATATCACATATCAATCCTCCTCTCGTCCACCACATTTATGTCATGACTCATCATTGGTCATCATGACCTGTTTCAGGTGGTGTTTCCCCTTCTTTACCTCCTTCTCTCTTTTACTGTGGCCAAACTTGTCGTCTTGCTCTCTGCGCTGTTTCAGCCTACACGATTTGGTGACAGTAACGGGGCAAGAAAGTACCTCGATCTCACCAAACATCAGAAACACAGCTGTGCAGGGTGTCATACAAATGTGTTTAAAATGAAGAGCAATGATCCGAAACAACATGAAATTCCTCCATAATCCTTGACGTGTTGTTCAGCCGTAGAAGATTGCAGTGAGAACGGATGTCTGGCTCTGTCTTTACTGGAGCTGCTCGCTCTCAATATGATGTTCATATTCATCTCCAGTGTTCTGGTGCTCATTGAGGTAAACGTCACAGACACCTTACACACATGATGTCATCACACCTGTGTCACCTTATGATTTATAGCTTGACCTCGAGGTATGAAATGGATTTTCAAAATAGTTTTGGTTGTTTTACTGAATTGTAGTCCTCATCATCTTGTGGAGTCTAAATATTGAATCTCAAAGTTTTTATCGTAGTGTGTGTGATTCAGTGCCGTGTGTCTTTGTCTAGTGTTTCTTTTCTGAATGTGTCATAAAATTATTTTGTGATGTCACAGCCGGTGGCAGCCGGGTCTGGTATCCCGGAGATTAAAAGTTACCTGAACGGTGTGAAGATTCCCGGCATCGTGCGCCTGCGGACCTTCATTTGTAAGGTCACAGGAGTCTTGTTTGCTGTGGCCGGAGGTACGAATGACAGAATCATGTCAATCAACCGAAAAGGATGTTTGCTTACGTTTTCCTTTTCGTCACTCATTCACTATCTGTATCGTTTTCATCTCAGGATTGTTTGTGGGTAAAGAGGGACCGATGATCCACAGTGGAGCGATCGTGGGGGCAGGGCTTCCTCAGGTACACGCCCACTGGCTGAGATCCCATGAAATGGCCTGATGGGTGCAGCTTTCTTCTCACTTCCTGTTACAACAGGAAGTAGGGGTGAAACTTATATGGGGGCTTGTCCCACTTTTACTTCATGTCAGATTCATTCACCGTGATTTCAGCTGGTCGGAGGCAGGTGGTCCGGTCTCATTCTTCAGAGCATCTGACAGGACACACATCTGTTTGTGCTGATTAACCAGATTCACTGGATGTCTAGAGAACTGATGAGTTCTCAGCTCTCATTCTGACGATCGTCCTCACGTGTTTCGAGTGGATGGATGTTTCTGTGCTTTGAATTTTGTTTTATATGAAATCATGTTTATGCCTTTTTAGTTTCAGAGCCTCACCTTTAAGAAGATCCGCTTTCCCTTTCCGTTCTTCCGCAGTGACCGGTGAGCACCAAACCGCCAAAGCCCTTCATCAGAAAGGATTGTGTATCAGCATCAGCGAGTCGCCTTCTTGTCAAATCTGTTTGATTTTGATTGTGGAACACTAAAGAGTCTCGCACCCCTCAAAACAACACTCTCACTCTCGTCGTCTAAGTCAGACTAGTCAGGGGTTATTTATGTACGGCAGGATACATGTCGTACTAGCTTTTATGAAGTGACAAAATAACTAATAATAACTATAATTTTTTCTGCACGCTCTAGAAATCTCAAATCTGACAATGTGAGAACATTACAATCAGTAATAAATGCCCTTTTATTTTATTTGATTTCTTTATTTGCTTTCCTTGTGATCTATTTGGTGGTTTGCGTTCTTTAATCAGCAGTGGCTTGTTTTTCTTGTGCATGGAGAAAAGCATTTCTGTTTTCACATCTTCAGGGATAAGAGGGATTTCGTCTCTGCGGGGGCGGCGGCCGGAGTCGCGGCAGCTTTCGGGGCACCTATAGGGGGCACACTCTTCAGTCTGGAGGAGGGCTCATCCTTCTGGAACCAGGCCCTCACATGGAAAGTGGTACGTGGACATGTGTGGGGCTGTTGATCCACTCCTTTTGGAGAGCATGAAGAAAGAATCACAGAACTCATCAGAAATGTCCCTCGTGATGTGTTTCAGCTCTTCTGCTCCATGTCTGCCACTTTTACACTCAATTTCTTTCGTTCTGGGATTAACTACAGTAAATGGGGGTCCTTCCAGCTGCCCGGCCTGCTCAATTTTGGAGAGTTTAAGGTATAAAACTAAAGTGCTTCATATTCTTCAACAGATTGAATTTTCTTTCCAGATGTTTAGTTACTTCATTTAGATTTATGCACAACAACTTAATTGGTTACATAATTTACAGTCTCTGTGACCCTCAAGTGAAAGGTGTGTTTGACTTCATGTTTGACTGAAGGACTTTCACTTTCATCACCGTGAGCAAAAGTTCTATAGTGCTGCTTTGATGGCATTTGTCATCTGGTATTACATGAACTCCTGACAATCAGGTCATGATGGATAAAGTCCTGTCCTGCATCAATGAATTCATGTGAAAGTGATGTTTTTCTCTTCTGTCTGCAGTGTCCAGATGGAGATAAGACGTGCCATTTGTGGACAGCAGTAGATTTGGCGTTTTTTGTGTTGATGGGGGTGGCAGGAGGTCTGCTCGGTGCTCTCTTCAACTGCATCAACAAACGACTCGCAAAATACCGCATGAAAAACGTTCATCCCAAAGCAAGATTCATCAGGTCCATTTTACAGATTCATATCACGAGATTCATCAGGTCCATTTCACAGATTCATAGCACGAGATTCATCAGGTCCATTTTACAGATTCATATCACGAGATTTATCAGGTCCATTTCACAGATTCACAGCACGAGATTCATCAGGTCCATTTCACAGATTCACAGCACGAGATTCCTCAGGTCCATTTTACAGATTCACATCACGAGATTCATCAGGTCCATTTCACAGATTCATAGCACGAGATTCATCAGGTCCATTTCACAGATTCATAGCACGAGATTCATCAGGTCCATTTCACAGATTCATAGCACGAGATTCCTCAGGTCCATTTCACAGATTCATAGCACGAGATTCATCAGGTCCATTTCACAGATTCATAGCACGAGATTCATCAGGTCCATTTCACAGATTCATAGCACGAGATTCCTCAGGTCCATTTCACAGATTCATAGCACGAGATTCATCAGGTCCATTTTACAGATTCACATCACGAGATTCATCAGGTCCATTTCACAGATTCATAGCACGAGATTCATCAGGTCCATTTCACAGATTCATAGCACGAGATTCATCAGGTCCATTTCACAGATTCACAGCACGAGATTCATCAGGTCCATTTCACAGATTCACATCACGAGATTCATCAGGTCCATTTCACAGATTCATAGCACGAGATTCATCAGGTCCATTTCACAGATTCACATCACGAGATTCATCAGGTCCATTTCACAGATTCACATCACGAGATTCATCAGGTCCATTTCACAGATTCACATCACGAGATTCATCAGGTCCATTTCACAGATTCACAGCACGAGATTCATCAGGTCCATTTCACAGATTCATATCACGAGATTCAGATTCATCAGGTCCATTTCATAGATTCATTTGGATGCACAGTCTAAAACTACTTCCTACGACTATGCACTAATTCCAAGACTAAATACCAATCTTGTTTAAACCCAATCTGTTTGGCTTTGTGTTGACAGTAAAGTTTGTACAACACATGGTATTGTAGTGTTTTTAAATATAGTCTGGTGCAACAGAGCACACACAAGGGTTAATAATTCACAGAAATGAAACTTTTGTGTGAAAAGTGCTTTTTGTACATGTAGATATTTTATGTGCTGGTGTTTGTGTGATCTTTAGGGTGTTGGAGAGTCTGCTGGTGTGTATGGTGACCACGCTTGTCATCTTCATGTCCTCCATGACTCTCGGGGAGTGTCGAGATCTCGTCTCCACTATGACCAACACAACATCACAGGTCAGAAGGACAACATCTCTCTCACACTTCTTACACACACACACACATGTTTTTGAGTGTTAAATTTGCCTTTTTATTACGGACCAATACAGCATTAGATTCACTGATAGTCCCCTGTATTATAAATCGAGATGAGACAAGTATTCTGTTCTGTCTTAAAAAAGACGTTCTAATCTTCCTCAGTATCGGCTGAACAACTAAATAAAATGAATGGCAGTAAAATACTGTGTTGAATTAATGGCATGGGTCCAACATTAGGTTATGCAGTTTGATAGATGACTTTCACCTAATTCGACTAAACTGAGTGAAGTGAATTCAATTGCGTGTGAAAATGTTTCAATTAAACTACAGTTAATGAATTGCGTTTTTTCCTGATAAAGCGTGTTCACCCCCATTCATGGACATTTAAAAAAGGATGTTTTGTCTTTTGGTGTGATTTGTGTGTTTTGTAGGAGGTGAACTCAACCATCCGCCGCTTCTTCTGCTATAATGACACATATAATGACATGGCCACGCTGTTCTTTAACCCTCAGGAGGTGGCCATCCATCAGCTCTTCCATCAGAACGGTCAGACACGTTATGATCCTTCACATAAGCTGAATAGTTAAGCTTTTTATTGATATATGGGTTGTTAAGATGGGACAATATCTAGTGGAGATACAAGAGTTTAAAACTCTGGAAGTAAAGGGTGCAAAAAATCTAAATGTTAAGAAAATCACCTTTGAAGTTGTTAATCTGAGGCACTGTAGCAGGCCATCCACTGACAAAAATAAAGTTTTTATATATTTTGGGTTGAAAATTTACAAAATATCTTTATGGAACATGATCTTTACTTAATATGCTAATGATTTTTGGCATAAAAAAAAATCTATAATTTTGACCCACACAATGTATTTTTGGCTTTTACTAAAAATGTCCCTGTGCTACTTAAGACTGGTTTTGTGATCCAGGGTCACATATACTGTATTTAAATGTATTTAACGCCAGAGTACGCTCAAATGAAAAACCTAAGTTGGATTTCCTTCTACAACATTTGATGTCAGCATGTAGATAGCCAGCTGATCTAGTGGTCCCAATCCCGTTTAGAGAATGAAAGTGTGCTAACTGTGGTTTTGCTCGTTCGAAATGAAACGTTTTTCTAGAAGTGTACTCTGAAGCGCAATGATCTTAAATGTGTCTGGTTCACAGCGACCTTTAGTCCGGTCACCCTCTCGCTGTTCTTCGTGCTGTATTTCTTCCTGAGCTGTTGGACGTACGGCGTGTCCGTCCCCAGCGGTCTGTTCGTGCCGTCTCTTCTCTGCGGAGCTTCACTCGGACGCTTGGTGGCCAACATCCTCAAAATGTGAGATTCACCTCTACGCCCAATGTGTTCGTGATGTTGTTTGAAGTGCCCATCACACATGAATGATGCAAATAAGAAGTTGATCCACCAAGAAAATAATCTCAAAATGATGATTTACAGATGAAACATCTATCGCATGTCAAATCTACATGCAAATGGATATCACAAGTCTTGCCATTTAAATGTGTTTCATTGCAGAAACTTTCATATGCAAATATATTCGGGGACTTTTGCTTTGATTGGAGCAGCTGCCTTCCTGGGAGGCGTGGTCAGAATGACAATCAGCCTGACGGTTATCCTGATCGAATCGACCAATGAGATCACTTATGGCCTGCCCATTATGATAACACTGATGGTATGAGATGAAAATGAATGTTCTGAGAGATGAATCATTGAACTCTCTGAAGGTCAAACACAGGTCGCGCTGCTGTTGTGTTGTGTCTGATCAGGTGGCCAAATGGACGGGAGATTTCTTCAACAAGGGCATTTATGATATTCACATCCATCTGAAAGGTGTTCCGCTGCTGGAGTGGGAAACTGAAGTAGAGATGGACAAGTACATCATTTCTGCATTTATTCTGTGTCGTCGTGTCTAGGAAATGGGTCTGCTGTTTCATTTCTCATTTCTTTACTGACTGTTTGTGTGCCGTTGACTGGTGAATGTGTGTGGTTCGTCAGACTGACCGCCAGTGACATCATGGAGCCCAACCTGACGTACGTGTATCCTCACACCCGCATTCAGTCGCTGGTGAGCATCCTGAGGACCACCGTCAACCACGCCTTCCCCGTGGTCACCGAGAACCGAGACAACGAGAAGGACTTCATGAAGGGAAACATCCTCATAAGCAACAACATCAAATTCAAGGTTGTACAACATTGTTTTGACCACACTGTGGCGCTGACAGACCGCTTCTTGCATTTGCTGGGCAGCCAGTGAAGTTAGAGATCAGTTCAGACACATTTTACAAAGGAGACGCTCAGATCCACAGCTTCATAATCTCTAAAGGCGAATGTTGGAGTTGTGGCAAACACATAATTTCTTGTGGATGAAGTCTTTTATTTTTTGTTAGATAAGTAAAGGCGAACTCACCTACAGATGTGTGTGTGTGTGTGTGTTCAGAAGAGCAGTGTGTTGACCCGAGCGGGCGAGCAGAGGAGGAGGTGTCAGTCTATGAAGTCATACCCGTCTAGTGAACTGCGTAACGTGTGTGATGAGCGGGCGAGCGAAGAGCCGGCAGAGGAGGGACAGGACATGCTTCAACAGATGCTGGACAGAAGGTCAGCTCCAGTGACACGGACACACGTTACTGACATCAAAACACATCATCAAAGTTACTTCTATTCAGATTGATTTCTTACATATTTAGTCACCATTATTGAACAAAAGATCACATCGGTACACATACTTTTTCTCTTTATTGTCTCCCTGAAGCTGTGATCTGTCATTTGAAACATTACTTGATGTCAATCTGACGTTTCCCATGAAATCAGAGCCGACAGCTCAACTTATAAATGTAAATGGCCTTATGAGACGGCTTTCAACACTCATTTGTTATGTACGTTTCTTTATAGCAACGAAAGTTACAGATTGTGGCTTCAATCCTGAAGTCACATTGGATGATTTGTTTTGTCACATTGAAGGGTTTGTGTTGTTGTTGTTTGTGTGTGTGTGTGATGATGATGATGATGATGATGTGTCATGTTTTATTGATGGTGGCACGAGTGATTTGTGCCGTGTGTTTTTTCAGACATGTGCCGTATCCAAACCTGAACCCCGATCAGTCTCCTAGTGAGGAGTGGAGTATGGAGGAGAGGTTCCGCCCGCTGACCTTTCACGGGCTCATCCTGCGCTCACAGCTGGTCAATTTACTGATCCGCGGCGTCTGCTATGCTGAGAACCAGTCGGTCCGTCTCGCCTCACTTCTTCACATTCTAAACATGAACCTATAATATCATAGATCCATGAACACTGATGATGTCCCACCCTGCATTCTGTCTGACGAAGTTCAAAGCAGTATGTCCATGATCTCTCTGTCCTGTAGAGTGCCTCTCAGCCACGACTCTCTCATTCAGAGATGACGGAGGATTACCCACGATTCCCTGACATCCACGATCTTGATCTGGCCCTTCTCGATCCACGCATGATTGTGGTAAAGCACACACTCCTCTTCACGCGTGCGTGCACATGTGTGTGGTATTGTTTGTGATGCACTCGCTTTGTGTTCAGGATGTGACTCCATACATGAACCCGTGTCCGTACACCGTGTCTCCAAACACACGTGTGTCTCAGGTGTTTAATCTCTTCAGGACGATGGGTCTCAGACACGTACCTGTGGTGAATGCAGTAGGAGAGGTGAGTTTTTAACGTTGTGTGGAGAACGTCGCGTGAGTGAACATCTGATGATCCAAAAGGACTGAACCTCAGCACAAAACTGGGTTGGGTGCCGTGCTTTTATTATACGTCCCTGTAAGTGTGCGTATCATGATCTGTGTACTATGTACAGTCATCTCTGCTGGTGCTCCAGGTTCTGTTCGTTTGATCATGTCATGTGACTTTATTGCTTTAGCTCTGACGAGGAAAGATTCACTTAACTATGTGTTTGTGTTTCAGATTGTTGGGATGATCACCAGACACAATCTCACTCATGAGTTTTTAGTTGCTAAACTACGACAGCATTACATCACAATCTAATACAGCGCCCTCGTGCTACAGTCCATTTCATCCATCCACGCACCCAGAACACGCAGATGCAGACGCCGGAACCACTTTTCATTTCAGTCTTCAGACTCCTGAATGTTTTCAGTTTGTGTAACGTTTGCATTTGCACAACGCGAGATATGAAGCGCCGCAGAAGAGGCCCTGAATCATACACAAGCAAATACTACACAAAACATCACTTAAATCTGGTTTAACATTACAGTATGTGTGTCACAGCCTTTGTTCTATGTCAAAACGGAGTGTTCATGTCCAACCTAACATTATGGGTTTCATTCCAGACATTTACAGCCAAGTCGATCAAATCAATTGAAAAAAAAGGATTATTTTGTTGGCCCTAATAAAACGAGGGCTATTTTAGGACCATTCTTTGTTTTATTGTACTTCTGCATGCTTTAACTGCATGACGGTAAAGAGAATTTGAGGCAGAAGGTTTTATTTGTTGACATTAGCTAACATGAACAATACTTCTACAGCATTTATTCATCTTCGTTTAGGTTAATATCAACATGTTAACTAGCTAATGTTAACATCTACAACTTTAAAATGTTTAGTAAATGCTGAAATGAACATAAAGTAAGTTGTAGATGTTAACATTAGTGTATGCTCAGTGAACTAACATGTTGTTATATTTACCTAAACAAGGATGAATCAATGCTGAAATGACTATATTGTTTATTGTTAGGTCATGTTAGTTACAGTCTTTTGTCAAGCGTTAGTGTGAATTATTTTTATTTTCTGGCATTATGTGAGGATCATTTACATTATATAAATATAAATACAGGGATTGAAGTGTAATAGACAGGTTTGTTTGTCTTGCGTAACATCAGATCCTGATATTAATCTGATTTCTGCAGATGTGTATCTTCATATGACAGTAAAAGTAAAACTGTATTAGCAGAAATGATGGCACATTTCTACACTGCGAGTTATTTATATTTCTTTCGTTCTCTTTTTTATTATTTAGGACATTTCACTGTGATTTTCTTATGTGTTGCAAATAATGTTTTAATTTATATTTGGTGATGTAGGCCTATATTGCATAATTTTCTATTGCGACGGAAAACTCTTATTCCACAGTTTTACCCGACCAGTGCTTATTGATGTGTGTTTTGATTCATGTGATTCAGATGGAGACTGTTTTAAAAGCTTCACATGCAACTACTGACAGATGTTAAAATCATCTACAATGTACAATGTATACTGTCTAGTGTCTATGCAGCATACTTGGAATAAAATGTGCATAAATGAAGAAATGAATTTACAGTATTCAATGAATGCACTTTTAACTATACTAACATTTAATATTGATGTTTTTTTAAACGATAAATAAATGTGATATATATTACAATTGAGGGTTGTGTTAGAGATGTAATGTAAATCTAATCTAAGACTGCTAAATGCCTTCATTGACGTTCAGAAACTAGTATTTTCATTTATGATGTGGCCTTGAGAATGCAGTTGAACTACTAGACCGCTAACAAATGAACGTGTCTGCTGAAAACCTTTGAATTCTTCAATAGTTTATCAATAAATGAAGATGCTTCTTAATATTTAATGAACTTTTGTCTGTTCGGTTAAGCAAAAAGAATCTGTTCTAAAGTTGTTAAAGTTCTAAAGTTCTAAAGTCTGTTCTAAAGTTCTAATGTGTTTAACACTTATATTAAATGAGGTGCAGGAGGCGTGTGCGCGCGCACCTGCTGAACTTCATGAACGTCTTCACGCTCGAGCGCGTGGAGTTAAACACGTTTTGACGCGCGCGCACACGCCTCGTATAATAGAGTCTGATGTGTGTCCGACACGCGCTGATTTCATTTCCCGCGAGGAAGACGAGCCGCGCTCTTCCTCACTAATGAAGATTGTGTTGTTTAAATGTCGCTGTTATAAGCAGATTATAATGAATCATTCTTCCAAATATCTTTCAGCACATTTAAACAGATGTGAAACATCTCGAAGGAGAGGAAATGATGACAGCAGGTGAACTGTCTTTAGGTGAACTGTCCCTTTAATCCCTGTCACGTCTGCCAACCGGGGCATGTTGTCACACGTTGTCACGTTAATGAGCTTCCGAAAGCAATTTAAAGTGCAACAGCTGTTGTTGTAGAATAGGATTATAAAGAATGTTGTTTGAACTATCTGTAAAATATGATTTCTACCTGCATATTTTCTTTCTGATAATATTGTTGTATATAAAGGTTTTTATTAGCAGGAGTAAGTCTCCTCGGATCTCCATATTACTCTTGTATGCTCAGAATATGATCTGATCACTGATGTGTGTGAAGATCTGTATGAATGTGAGCGAGGCTGGAAATGTGACGTGTTTGTAACTCACAGGCATTATTCATGCAATCAGCTCAGAGTCCCGCTGAGATCAGCTCGTGGGATTATAGGTGACATGGCCACAGGCTTTTGAAAGGCTTCGGGCAGGTGTTTATAAGACCCACATGCAGCTGCTTCACTCATTAGGGTACAGCACTGACGCGTCGTCTAATGAGTGTGACTCTTATCGACCTGAGCACAAAAACACTATTACTCAAGTTTTATTGTAGAATGCTTTTATTAAGCTTACATTCTCAGTTCTACATCTGGTGGAGTATCTATCAGAACCTACAGTTCCTGACATCTCACTTATCTTACAAGCATTTCCCACTGTGGATAACAAGTGTCTTGTCAAGCAAACATTGCATGTCAGCAGTTCATTTAATAAACGCAGAAGAATAATACACATTACATGTCTTCACGAGCACTCGGGTTAGTCATTCTTAATAAATACGTTCACAAAGCAAGCTAAATGAAATCTGAATAATGTACAGTTTTACCAAAAGAAGACGTTGGATCCATAAATCGGTCAAAATCAATTTAATAAGAAAGATTACAGCCGACAGATGAGCAACTCTCTCAAAACACATCCAGAGACTCAAAGATAAATGAAGGATTCGTGGATGCTGGAGGAGGTAACGGCTCTCTTTTCTCTTTAGCCTTTCTTGGAGTTGCACCCGAGACTGCTGGTAGAGCCGATGCGATCCAGTCGTCCCCCAAAACATCCAGACAAACTTTTACTCCGGGTGGACATGAGGAGATCCATGAGACGTTTTCTCTGCGTCTCGTATCCCTCGGCGGGGTTTGAGTCCTCGGCGGCGGGGACGTCGTCCTCTCTGTCCCAGGCCGTGGAGGCCGGGCTCTGCTCCATCACGCCGCGGTTGGTTTCTTCATAATCCGTGTCTCTGTCAGAAGTTTCTTCTGTGTTCAGAATCTCCTCAAACTGCTGCAACAAACTCTGGAACGAAACACCGGCACATTGTTAACTCTCGTCTTCTGCTTTATCTCATTGTGCGTGTAAGAGCGTATAGCTCAAAGTGAAGGTGTTTTTTGGAGGCGACACTCGGCTAGTAATGTTTCAAAACCCTTGAACTCTTTATTGTTACAAATGTCACAAAATGTATAGAATAATTATTCCACTCCATTGAATGACGTGCTCTTACGCTCTTAAAGAAGGTGCTTCAATAGAGTACAAGAACCTTTAACATCCGAAGGACCGTTCTGTCTCGCAAAAGGTTCTTTGTGGCCAAAAAGGTTCTTCAGATGTTAACAGAGTAAGAAAGAGAGGGTTCTTTTTCACGGAACCAAAAATGGGTGCTATGAGACGCCCCGAGCCGGTTGTAGAAACAGAATGAAATGTTACAGAAGGCTGAAAGTGCGGTCGGTTGTTGTACCTTGAGTTTGGTGTTGATGTTGGCGGTGTGTCTGCTCAGTGAATGGCCATGAACATCCATCTGTTGGCAGATGAGCAGCAGAAGAGCGATTCCTCTCATCATCATCATGTCTGTGTTCCTCTGGATTGTGAACTGGCCGTCTGCCTGAAGTCTGTTTATATAAGGACAGTTGACTGTCAGCTGCACATCTCTCGTAAAGCGTGTGAAGTGCATTCCAACACCTCTCCTCTGATAAGAGTCCTGCGCTGGATTTCCATTTAAGTGTCTGTTTGCAGCCGTGGAGATGTCTGAGGTCCGGCGCTCGACGCGGTGACCTCAGATGGCACGCATGTGTGGCATACATCAGCAGGAATGCATCCACTTCACCGGCGTCTGCCATCGGACCTCATGGAGAACCATAAGGGGTACAGACATGGAGCGGACAGAAGTTCAATGACATCATCATCAGATGCCCTCGTGTCAGATGGGATTGTTTGACACAGGTGAACCGAACGGAAAAGTCACATGATTTTCACATGCGATCGATCACACGTGTACAACAAACATGTTTTTGAAGCATTGTGTGTGAAAGCCACGATGACATGCGCAACATGGTGACAATGTAAGAAACACCACCACAGGCTGCACATGTGATCTAAGGTTGTTTTTTTGCACATGCGAGTTTCGTGTTTCTTCTCTGTAAGGAGAAATGTCGCTGTTTCAGACATAAATCTGAAGAGAACAACTGTGATCATCTCTGTAAGACTGAATAAAGAGCCGACTTCAGATGTGCTCATGAAAGAATTCAAGCTCGACTGTATTAACACAACAACACCAAACACAAGACGAAGCGGATTCATATGTCTGAGGTTTGTGAGGCAACACAAATGAACAGGAAGGCCACGTTCTGTGTATGAGACATTAATAAACTTCATGTTTCATAAAAGTCACAGCCTCAAATAATTGAACTTTTGAAATGACACTGTGCATGAAAAACAATATAAAATACACATTATACATGATGTAGATCATTGAAGAGCTTTCTCTCTTGATCACTATTCAAGTGATGTGTTCTTCTTTCGTAAGAGACTGTTTACAACCATTAACATTGTGCAGTCTCATGTGTATTCTCAATACATTTTGTGACTTTGTGAGGTTAATACGATAATAGTTTTGGCTCTGAAATCACGTGTTGTGAAGACTACGTTATTGTGATGCTATTGAGCTACAGTGTCATTGTTGAATTGAGATGTAAGAACTGAAGTGTGATCTCATCGTGTTCTTAAAGCGTGACTGATGCATTGAGAAAAATGGCTTGAATTCACTTGTTTCATCAAAGACTTTAAAGAAAAAGACAAGATCAAATTTTAAACCATGTCAGCGTAAACATTTATTAAACAAAAGAATGACAATGAATGGAAAGATGCATATAAATAAATATATACGGTATATAACTTGACAATTGAACCAATTGAATAAATATATAAATAAATATGCATAGTTAAGAACAATCGTTGGACTCTGTCGTGTACAATGACGCAGAAGGTTAAGACATGACTTTCTCTCAGGACCTGAAGAAGAAGAGAAGACACTTGTGTTAAAAACACTCATTTATAAGGTTTAATTCTTCTTTGCATCCCATGATTGGTGTTGACACTAACCTGTTGGTCCTGCTGGCAGTTTTACATCCCAGAGACGACATGGAGCCGATTCGGTCCAGTCGACTGCCGAAACAGCCAGAATATTTCTGGGAGTCCTGCCGGACTGTCTTCAGGTCCCGAGCAGACAGATACTCGCTCACGTCCGTCTTCATTTCGGGTGGAAGGAGCGTTTTATCAACGTTGACCTGCTCCGTGTCCTGGTCCTGGGCTAGCGTTTGTAATGAAGCGGGATGAGATTCTTCAAGACGCTGAAGAAGAAGCTGAGGGGACACATACACATGAGTTCACTTTCTCAGACACTCCTTTCATTCCAGATTCTTGGTTTTAGACTTACCATCAAGACGTCCACGTCCTGGCTTGTTAAGGCCCCTGTGTGGTGCAGCGGTAAAGCGTTCATGAGCTGAACACCGAAGATGAAGAGAAAGCCTAAAGTCAGAGGAACGTCAGATGATCTCATGATTTCTCTTGTCTCTGCCTGTGCTGCTCGACGGGTCTCTTGGAGGTTTTTCTCTTTATCACTGGATCCTCTGGATCTTTTATACCCAAAACGTAGACATGCAAGTTATGCGAGGAATGAGCGCTGCATTCCAACACCTCATTCTGATAGCGCGCGCTGTCGGAAACGAGTCCTTTTAAAGCGTACGGAGGGAGTCACGCATGGGCCATACATAGCAGTGACTCCTGAGATCTCCTGACTTCCACACGTTTACTGGAACTATACTCTCATTTCCCCACATCAAACGTAAGCGCCTCTCTCCTTGACATCTGTATTCAGATAACATACAGCAGGATCTCGGTCAGCTCAAGATCTCTTCATTCAGGAATGCTCCTCCAACACAATGTTGAACATCAGTAAATGTTTTTTTATAGTTGTCAACATCATGCAGTCGCTGATGGAAGAGAAGTGAAAGATGCTGAAGGATGACATCAGAGGCACGTATCATGTTGTGTTGTTTTTATAAAGTGATGGTTTTCTTATTAATGTATTACTATATATTAATGCTGTTTAATTCATACGTTTACATCCTGAAGGTGTTTCTCAAAATGCATCATGACACCGTTTAAATTCTTACATTCAAACAGACGATGCTGATCTTTCATGTATATACCGGCCGAAGAAAACAATGAAGAGGTCAATACGATTTTTCATATCAAATCAGCATTTCTAGATGTATTGTGGTCATTCCTGTTCTGTATTTCTGCAAAATCAAACCTAGGGAGTGACAGAAAGACAACCAACAGGACACACAAGACACATGAAAACTGGCAAAAAATCCAGACTATCACGTTAAACATTTTCCTAAATACATGTAAAAATACATCTGTTTTATTTCTTAAAGGTGGAACTGAACTTGTTTCCTTTATTTGAGATCTGAAAAAACACAGAGCATCTTTTCTGTTATGTTCACCTGTTTCTCCAGTTTTTATTTTCTAAAAAATAGAAACAAGATTTTATTTAACATTTGGGAGAAATATTGTTTGTAGTTTACAGAATGAATCAAAAATGATCATTTTACCGAAACACATGACTCAATTCAGAGAAATCGAATATTTTTTAAATATAAAATAATGTATTCAGCGGCTGTGTGTGTATATATATTTAGTCCATAGTGTACTGGAGGGTTTGTCTGTCTGTACGGTTCTAGAAAGAAACAGATGCAGTGATAGCTCTGACTGACAACACATTATACAACTTCTGAAATGACACATTATGCACACATTTATTT
The DNA here is from genome assembly GCA_037178815.1 of Barbatula barbatula. Classification (NCBI taxonomy): domain Eukaryota; kingdom Metazoa; phylum Chordata; class Actinopteri; order Cypriniformes; family Nemacheilidae; genus Barbatula; species Barbatula barbatula. The sequence continues at coordinate 580,138 of CM074086.1, forward strand.
GATTCAGTTGCTATTATTTATCAGTGTTTGCTTGTTTTGTGTTGTCACAGATGTGTGATGTGCAAGCAAATATAAAAACAGCAGTTTTTTTCTGTTATATAGTTTATTTTTGACATAACAACATGCAAATGTGACATGTTATTTAAAACAAAACTTTGTTTAAAGAGCAGTTTTAATGACACACACAAAACCTAACATCAAGAAAAAGCAAGAAAGAAAAAAGAAAGAACGAGATGGATGGATGGATGATGAATGGGCCGGAACAGCAATGTTTTTTCAAGTAAACGCGCAGCTGAAAGAAGATAGTTAGGGTGGGGAGGATTGTGGCGGTTTATATAGTGAACAAAGTGAATTAATCAGAACAATCGTGGCTTCATGTTGTGACATCTAACTACACCAGGCTGCATAGAATCAGACAGAGAGCTCAATTTACTGTATGTCTTTCCACAGTCCAAATACTTCATCTTTATAGAAGAATCAAGGCTTGTGCTCTTATATTGTATTTATTATGATTGACTCAGGTGGTGTTTTCTGTAGAGACAGTATATGAGTTCTCCTTCATCATCTCGTGTTCGATACGGATAGAGCCACACCTGCATATGGTTTCATTCATATGTAGTTTTGATCGTTTTAGTCTTGGACAGAGTTCACACCAAAGTTATGCAAAATATTTATTTTGCGGCAACATACATAATCGTATATTATACACAAGTGCATTGAAAGAAGACATACATCGACCAATCGATCAATAAATAAATAAATAGATGCAGTACAGGGCAGGGCAGCAGTATGTCTTTACATACAATTATGTACAGATCTAAATTTTGAATAAATAATGACAGACAGATATCACCTGAACACAAATCTACAGTAAACCTGCAGTCAACACGGAGGTGCCTGCCTGCCAGCCGGAGGATTTCAAGTCAAGAAATGTGCAGTGACAGCCACACGTACCTGCAACATATATGACACATGACGTGAGGACATATGCTTCGCATTTTATGCACATCAACACGAGCATGTAATAAATGTCATGCGCAAGGACACCTTCATCTCCAAACGTACCTGTCGCTTAACACCCGAGCCCGCTGAATGACCCGATTCTCTCCAGTCTGACCCCAAAGCAGCTCCTCAGTCCGCCCTTCTTAAAGCGGCTCCAGGATCGTTTGGATGTGGACAGGATGTCTCCCAGCAGACGCTCGAGCGCGGCGTCCGTGCGCGCCAACGCGGAGTTTCCAGGGTCCGAGTCCCACTGATGCGCTTCCGCGCGCGACTCCACCTGCGCGCTCTTCTGCTCCATCTGCTCCGCGAGCGGCGCGTTTATTTCTTCATCCAAAAACTGCTGAAGACTCTGCGGTAAACGGTATCATGTGTTAGCAGGGCGCCGGTCACCTGTAAGAGTGAGCTCGAGCATCAGAAGACTCACCTGTACACCGGACACCGGTTTGGCACCTGTCAGGTGGACCAGAAGAAGGGATGAGACGCAGAAGATGTTGAACATCATCGCTGTGTGAATAATGCTGGAGGTCAGCAGCGGTGGTCGTGCGCGTCTCCGTTGACTCTCCTCTCGAGACGCGTGTCCAGGTGCGCGCTCTTATATTAGGCTGATTTCGTCACGGTTGCCCGTGAAAACAGCAGCTGGGAGGGCTCCTTAGTTTCCTCCGCATCTCCACATGACAGTGATGCTGTGATGGAGGTCAGTGCTGAAAACACCCTCACGTGCACCACACGAGTTACCCGAAGAAGCGAAGTAAAGTTTAGTCTGTTTGATTTGAAGTGACATGACGTCAGACGTGAGACATGTGCAAAAGCTGAAAACAGAATAAAGTAGCACATGAAGATCTTTCATCGGGATGTCATGTATGTAAAAACGTGTGCCAAACGAAGCCATTTTCTTTTCTGTGAGGAGCAGACGGACGTTCGTCATTCATTTAAACTGTTGGCTTGTGCTCCTCCTGCTGTTTAAGGTTGATCCTTATATTGCGTCCTCTGTATGTTGTGCTATATTCCTTTAGACATCTATTTCAAACAGTTCTCTATATTTTCTGCTTGTCATGTGTTGGTAATAAAGGTGACGGATGGGTTAACCCGGGATCATTTAATGACCATATTTCATTTTAGCACAGTTGACTGAGCACTGCTCTTCTCATCATGACACGTCAATGGAGCTAATTATGATTTTAATGATCCTCCAAATGTCATTTGTTTGCAGAAGAGATATATAACAAATGTGTCGCTTGGAAAGCCATCAGTAAGATCGTTCTTACATAATTGAGGATGTAGATGTTTGCTTCTGAAACACTCGGAGATAACATCGATCATTTGAAGAGCCGTCTCATCATGATGCGTCCTCAGATGTCCGCGGCCGTTGTTTTCCACCCTGACCCCCAGGAGAATGCTATTGCTCAGAGGTTTCTCTTTCAGAGCTCAAGAGGTTTGATGGAGATCTCACATAATCTGGATTTGAGTAAATCTGATGAGGAATGTTTGTTCATATTGAGATCTTCAATAAAACAGACTTTTGATATGATGCGAGAACATTATCTAACTGGATTGTGTTGTGATAACTGCTTTAGCATCCTCTCTCTTTCTCTCTCTTTTAGTTTACTGTTATTTAGTTTAGGTTGTATTGTTTTTATTTTCCTTCTTATTGTGTTTTTTCTTCGTGTCTATTGTGAAGTACAACATTGTATGTATTTAACGGTGCACTATAAATTGCCGCACTGACTGAATCAGTTTGGTCCAATCCTGTAGATGCGGAGGAGTAGCTCAGAGGAGGACTGAGCTCCATCTAAAACAGCGAGCCATATTCTGGTGTACAGTATTGTTATTCTTTGCATTCTGACTGGATGAGCAGGTGAACGCAGACATTTACAGGTGTATTGGTTTAAAACAGGGCCACTGTGTCAGATGCAATATTAAGAACACTCTGATGTTAATCAACATGTTTCAAAGGGTCAATAAATGACCAAACTTATTTAAAAACATGCAGATTTTTTAAATCTCTTTATCTTCACGTATGTTTAGTTTCCCGTCGGGTTACACCCACAACATCCGTCTCATATCCCATAAATGACATCACAGCTCTTATCCATCCCGCTGCATTCCACTCCACACTACATGAATCCTGTCACCTCCTCAGCATCACCTACGACTCTGTTTTACCACAGATAAGACCTCGTCCGATATATTTAGCCTCGCTTGGGCTATTTTTAACTTTTCATGTTAACAGGACCCGTGCACTACCCAGAAGTCAAAACGGGAGGAAATACTTTGTCACCCCCCAAAGATATTGAGTTCTGCTCCCTCGATGTCATGACCTGTGTTCCTCCTTCAGAGTGAAAGCATAACGCTGAAGACTGTCGATTCGTTTCCAGTCAAGTTTGTTTCTCAGTAAACAGTGTTGCTCTCTGTACTGTATGTCTCTCTTTTATCTGTAAATGGAAACAGTTGTGTAATATATTCCAATGGGAAACAAGTATTTCCATTTTCACACCCTGCACCAGAACACGCATGCGGTAATGTGGGAAATATTCTGCCCTGAAGTTCAACAATCATTCTCATCTATTGCTCTTTAATGACTCTGTTTTACATGTGTGATTGTTTTCTCTGAAACGATTAAATTAACTGTATATATAATGTCTTTCTTTTAGTTATCTATCATTATTATTTCCTTTGCCTTATAATGAATTGCAACATTAAAAGTTGTGAAAAGGGCTAAAAATAAATTGAATTGAAAAAAAATTCTCTCTCTGCTGTATAGGTTTTAAATGTCAGGCAGTCAATGTAAACCTCTCACACATGTCATACATAGGAAGGAACTCCTGACATCTGTGTCATCCCAGAAATAAAGTGCCTTTATGTCAACGTGGCACGATTGATCAAAAAACAAGCTCATAGATTACGTTCCATTCATCTTCCCACAGAAAATAAGAGGAAAGAGAAGAAATGTGTCACTTGACTCAGGTAGAGTCTTCTTTGCTCATGGATGTCACATCGGCTCTTTGATAACATATAAGCGAACTCAACGTGCGACACAGCATCGTGACGTGACAGATTTGAATGAGTGAGCTCTGGACCTCTGTCCTGTTCACAATGTCGCTGGAACAAAACAAGAGCAGAGGAAAAATGAAGGCGTTCTGGAACACATGAAAGGGCTTTCACACGGTGACATTCTCAGATCTGGAGAGAGAGGCTTTGATTCGCTGCATGGCGGTACAGTCTCCAGCTACATTAGAACATTATATCATTCATCTGATCATTAATCCTGCTTCTAATGAAGAGATTATAAAGGGACTTGCTAAGAAATCACAGCGGTGAATGGATGAGGTATGACCGGCCGCTGACTGTGCCATTCACAGACACCACCGGGAGCTTGTAAAGCCTGATCTGCATATTTGCTTGTTGTGTTGTCAGCTCATGCGGTTCGCCGCCTCTATCTGCCCTGCGGCACTGCCTTGTTTGGGGTGGAATGTGGCAGACCCCTTGGCAGCCGCGAGCCCCTCCAGACACCTGTGAGAGTCATGAATATAAAGCACACAATATAACACAACACACGTCTCTCTCTGTGTGAATATGGTTACCTGTGTACTGCATTACCAGTGTAACATCTGCAAAGCATTTGTTCTCCATAGATTTCCTGTTGGTCCAGTTCACTGCAATACTACAATAGTCAAAGCCATGTTTTTGTCGAGATTTGTGTCAAAGTCATTTTATTATACTTCGTTAAAATTCAACTACAGGTCTACTTTATTAGCACAAAAATCAATGTTCTAGTGGTATACTATTTCAGTGCTACTTGAGTCTAAATTGTCCCAAAGTATACTTCAAGTGTAGTAATCTCTAAGCACACAACTACTCTAGTTTACAAGTATATTTTCAGAAATGTATCGCAACTTTACAAGTGAATTTCTTGGTGAAGTAGGCCTAGGTGTAAAATAATTCAAGCACATTTTAGTTGATAAATGCACCCTTTAAAGTATACATTCAGTACTAGCACAATTCCTCCAGTTCAGGGAGCAAAAAGCGATATGTCATACATGAGCAAGAATACAATAGGTGCTAATACAAAGCTAATAGTTTCAACAAAAGCCAGAACAATACCTGTTGAGAGAAGAGAGAGAGGGTAAGTGTAAATTTATTTTTCTTTTCTTCATTTGTCTGTCAAGTATTCACAGAAGAGGTGTGTTTTAAGTTGTTTTTTGAAGGTTGTGAGAGATGTGGTCGACCGGACCGCATTGGGAAGAATGTTCCACCAGGAAAGAGTTGTGAAGGAGAATGAGCGGGAAATTATGAGAAGGCAATACAAGGTGCAGCTCGTTTGCTGTACGCAGGTTTCTTGATGGGGTGTAGGAGTGTAGGAGGGTGTGAAAGTATGCCGGCGCAGATGCAGTGATAGTCCTGTAGGCAAAAATCAGTGACTTGAATCTGATCTGGGCTTCAAACAGTAGCAAGTGGAGAGAGTTGAAAAGGGGTGTCACATGAGCCCTTTTGGACTGTTGGAAGACGAGGCGTGCTGCTGCGTTTTGAACCAGCTGGAGTGGTTTGATAGCCTTTGCAGGAAAACCAGCAAGGAGAGCATTGCAGTAGTCCAACCTTGAGATTACCAGGGCCTGGACAAGGAGTTGTGTTGCATGTTCAGTGAGATAGGGTCTAACCTTTCTAATGTTGAATAAGGGATGTCGACAGGATCACGTTGTCTACGCAATTTTATTTTGTTCATCAAATATGACTCTGAGTTTCCTGGCTGTTTTGGTAGGAGTGATTGCGGTATTGCCAAGTTGGATGGTGAGATCGTGTTGCACTGTGGGGTGTGCTGGAAACACGAGTAGTTCTGTCTTTGCAGGGTTCAGCTGGAGGTGATGCTCTTTCATCCAAGCTGAGATGTCTAGATGTCTGCCTTCTAGGCAGGCTGTTATGCGAGCTGCTACAGTGGTATTGTCTGGGTGAAATGATATGTAGATCTGGGTGCCATCAGCATAACAGTGATACGAGAAGCCGTGTGCCTGTATAATGGGTCCCAAGGATGTGTAGATGGAAAAAAGCAGCGGTCCAAGCACCGATCCCTGAGGGAGCCTAGTGATCATGTGGTGAGCAGTGGACAGTGAACCCCTCCATGACACCCTGATGGATCTCCCGGAGAGGTAGGATTTGAACCAGCAGAAAGGGGAGTCTGAGATTCCTAGAGACGACAGGGATGCTAGCAGTATCTGGTGATTGTCAGTGTCAAACGCTGTGGATAGGTCTAGCAGAATCAGGAATGAGGATTTAGACTTCACCTTGGCTAGCCGCTTCAATGACCGAAAGCAGTGCAGTCTCAGTGGAGTGGTTTGTTTTGAAGCCAGATTGCTTGTCATCCAGTAGTTTGTTCAGGGATAGGAAGGAAGACACCTGTTTGAAACTGCCCCTTCAACTGTCAGTAGTAAGGGGGTCCAATGTGGATTTGGTAGGGGCGTGACCTGGGCCTGTTTGAATGTGGATGGGTGGGGTGGCTGTAGAGAAGTCTGGTGACTTGAGTGTCAGTCAGTGGGGTGAAAGAGGAGAGTTCGATGTTGGAAGTGAGGGAAGTGTGTACCGAGGTCTGAGGTGCTGAGAATTGTTTGCTGATGGATGATATTTTCTCAATACAGCGAAGTCTTCCGCCGTCAAAGATGAAGTGGGCGGGGGAGGAGGTCTTGAAAAGCTGCCGATTGTTAGGTGCATTGTTCAACTCCTCAACAGGAGTGGGTGGCACAAGGTGGTCTGGAGGACAGAGATTATCTAGACAGGATGTAAGTGTAGAGCATAAGGTGTCGGTGGCAGTGTCAGCATCTAGAGATTTTATTAAAGAATTTGGTGGGTTCTTATCAGAACTAGTACTGGCTGCAGACAGAGTCCTTGTTGTTGGGGACTTTAACATCCATGTAAATAATGATACAGATGCTTTAGGAATGGCTTTTAAAGACACTCTTAAGTCCATGGGCCATGTGCTTTCTCATGTCTCGTCGGTGTTTCCCGCCCTTTTGTCTTGTTAGCCTTCCCATTAGTGTTTCATTACCTACACCTGCCCCTTATTAATTATCCTGTGTTTGTTCCCCTGTAAAACATCCTTGTGTTCATTGTCCTGTGCTCGTTCATTGTATGTTGCATTTTACCCACTTTGTAAATTGTATTCGTGTATTACGGTGCATCGTGTCTTGCCTTGTCCATGCCCTGCTTTTTTTGTCAAATTCTTGTTACCTCGTGTTTGGTGAGTTTAGTTTAGTTTTGTCCTAAGTGTTTATTCCCTCAGTCTAGTTAGTCCGTGTCCTATTTGTCATTATTATTTATAGAGATAGAACAACAACACCCGGACTCCACTTGAATCATTCTTGGGGACTTTAATAAAGCCAATTTCTCCTGTGAACTGCCAAAATACAGACAACACATCACTTGTCCCACCAGAGACAGAAATATATTGGATCACTGCTACACCACAATAAAGGTTGGGATATCACTCTGTTCCACGTGCAGCTTTGGGACGTTCTGATCACTGTCTGGTTCATCTTATACCGACCTACAGGCAGAAACTAAAATCAGCTAAACCTGAATTAAGGACTGTAAAAAGATGGAGTAATGAAGCAGAGCAGGATTTACAATCTAGTTTTGACCTCACTGATTGGAGTGTTTTTGAAGCTGCTGCCACCGATCTGGATGAACTCACAGAGACAGTAACATCTTATATCAGTTTCTGTGAGGATATTCCTACCAGGACTCAACTAAACTACAACAACGACAAACCGTGTTTCACTGCTAAACTCAGACAGCTCCGTCAGGCCAAAGAAGATGCTTACAGGAAGGGGGGCAATGTCTTGTATAAACAGGCTAAATACACATTGGAAAAGGAGATCAAAGTGGCAAAGAGGAATTATTCTGGAAAAATAAGGACTCAGTTCACTTCCAATGACTCAGCGTCAGTGTGGAAAAGTCTGAAGGAGATCACCAATTACAAGACACCAGCACTGTGGAGAATCAATGACTGGCAGACGATCTGAACGAGTTTTACTGCAGGTTTGAAAGAAGAACACCCATCACCATCACCTGCCCTGAACGCCTCCCCACACAACCGTTCACTCCATTCACAACTCCTGCAACCCACCCTGAACCCCTCTCCAAACAACCGTTCACACCATCCACTCCTGCAATCCGCCCTGAACATCGCTCCAAACAACCACCATCACCATTTACACCTCCTGCATCCCCCCTCTCCCCCACACCTGCAATACAGATAAGCGAGGATGAGGTGCGCCAGGTCTTCCGGAAGCAGAAAAGGAAAAAAAGCACCATGCCCAGACTGTGTTACACCAGCTTGTCTAAAATCCTGTGCTGACCAGCTGGCCCCCATCTTCACACAAATCTTCAACAGGTCGCTGGATTTTTCCGAAGTCCCTTCATGCTTCAAACGCTCCACCATCATCCCCATCCCAAAGAAATCCAAAATTACAGGACTGAATGACTACAGGCCTGTGGCTCTAACTTCTGTGGTCATGAAGTCATTTGAAAAACTGGTGCTGGCCCACCTGAAGGACATCACTAGACCCTTACTGGATCCTCTTCAGTTTGCCTACAGAGCAAACAAGTCTGTGGACAATGCAGTAAACATTGGACTGCATTATGTCCTGCAACACCTAGACAGACCAGGGACTTATGTGCGGATCCTGTTTGTGGACTTCAGCTCGGCCTTTAACACTATCATCCCAAACCTCCTCCTGCCCAAACTAACCCAGCTCTTCATGCCCACCTCCGTCTGTCAGTGGATCAACAGCTTCCTGACAGACAGGCAGCAGCTAGTGAGGCTGGGAAAATACACGTCCGGCACCCGTACAGTCAGCACCAGAGCTCCCCAGAGCTGCGTTCTCTCCCAACTGCTCTTCTCCCTGTACACTAATGATTGCACGTCTAAGGACCCCTCTGTCAAGCTCCTGAAGTTTGCAGACGACACCACGCTCATCTGCCTCATTCAGGACGGTGACGAGTCTGCTTACAGGCAGGAGGTTACAGAGCTGGCTTTCTGGTGCACTCTCAACAACCTGGAGCTTAACACCCTCAAAACAGTGGAGATGATCGTGGACTTCAGGAGAAACCCCCCTGCACTCCCCTCACTCACCATCATGAACAGCACTGTGACTGCAGTGGAGTCATTCAGGTTCCTGGGCACCACAATCTCTCAGGACCTGAAGTGGGACATTCACATTGACTACATTGTGAAAAAGGCCCAGCAGAGGTTGTACTTCCTTCACCAGCTGAGGAAGTTTAACCTGCCACAGGAGCTGCTAAAACAGTTCTACTCCACCATCATTGAATCCATCCTCTGCACTTCAGTAACTGTCTGGTTCAGCTCAGCTTCTAAATCTGACCTCAGAAGACTACAGAGCGTAGTCCGAACTGCTGAGCGATTCATCGGTACAACCCTCCCTTCTATTCAAGAACTGTACTTATCCAGAGTGAGCAAAAGGGCTGGAAAAATCACTCTGGACCCCTCACATCCAGCACACTCCCTCTTTGAACTGTTGCCATCTGGTCGACGCTACAGAGCTCTGAGCACCAGAACGACCAGACACAGGAACAGTTTCTTCCCTCAGGCAATCCATCTTATGAACACTTGATATAACCGTGGAACACACTACACTATTTATATTTACATACACATACACTTATTTATCCAACACACATACTCAGTGTACACTTACATTTTTTTGCACATAATAAACCTGTACATACATAACTGCTCATTTTAATATACCTGCCATACAATTGTCAATTTGTATATTGTCTCCGTACCTACTTTTTTGTATTTGTATCTTTTGTATTTTTTATTCTGTATTGTGTTTCTTGTTCTGTCGCTGTCATTCTGTTGCACTGCGGAACTTCTGTCGCGAAAACTAATTCCTCCTATGTGTGAACATACCTGGCAATATAGCTCATTCTATTCTATTCTATTTTTTTTTTTTTCCTTCTTTCCACGCGGGGGGGGGCCCGCGGGGGGGCCCCCCCCCCCCCCCCCGCCCCCCCCCCACTATTTTTTTTGGTTTTTCCCCCACACCAAAGAGCGCCGCCCCCCCCCCCCCCTCCCCCAACCCCCCCCCCCCCCCCCGGGGGGGCCCCCCACCCCCCCGGGGCCCCCCCCCCCCCTTTTTTTTAGGAAAAAAAAATATTTTTTGGCGTACCGGGGGGCAAGGGGCACCTTATTGTGATTTCAGTAACACAGTACTGAAACAAAAGAAAAAACGCTAACCCCTTAACACCCCGCCAACGAGTAATTAAAAAAACAAGCTCAAATAATTTTAACTAACAGCAGGCAACAGTCCAGTTCAACAGTTAAATCAAGGTAGCAGGGTAAATAGCAGACTTACACACTACTGCAGACTTCTGGTGAATATTTGCTTCTCCTTAAAGTTTAATGTTTATATATTATTTAATATTTTTCATGTAACTTTAAGAATACTGTTTCCTGGCATTTCCTTTCTTGAAGAGCGCGATTTGAGAACACACAGACTTGAAGTAAATGTCAATGATCAGTGTGTATAGAGAAGAACAGTTTCATTTTCACACGTGTTTGATTTACTCTATTTTACCCTATAAAGCTAAACGTGAACTTGATAAACGGGACAATCAGTGAAAATGTGTGTACAGTAAAAGACTACTCAATCTACAACAGTAAACACAACTTCGCTTACAATGCTTCATTATACTGTATGTGTATACAGAGTTCATCAAAAGATTGTAGACCTACGTATTTTTTATAGAAAGTTTCATTCAAGCAGAAATATATTTAATCAGACTAGATGTTGTTATGAGTTATACGATAACATAATTTGATGAATTGAATTATTTTAAATTTGACTGAATATCATGTTTATTGTCATGACACTGGGACACACACGAAGGTTCGGAGACTCAAGTGCATGGAAACAAGAGATCTTTGTAAATAAGAGTCCAATAACTCCACCAGATGGCACCAGAATTGAGTATTGACCACGTAAGCCCGGCGGAGAGAGGACTTGATCCACCGGGACTTACGTGAGAGCAGAAACACCGCAACGGGAGATCCGGGTCAGGGGAAAGGGAAAACAGATGAAAGCAAAGAGAAAACATGGAGAACGGAGACTAAGAGAACATAACTAGGAATATCACAGGGAGATATATAATCCAAGGCTTGACTAGGTTACTAAAACACGAGGGGCCAGGAACATGAGCTAACACACACAACGATCTGACAAAGAACGAGAGGACAAGAGGGACTAAATAGAGGGGACCTAAACAGGGGCAACAAGCTACAAGTGAAAACTAATGAGCGAGCCGAGGCGGCTGCAAATGGGGACGAGCTACAGGAGTGCGGGTGATGAGGTAATGGAAACCCGTTAAGGGGAAAGCCTGATGGAGACACGGAAGCGGGGGGAAATGACGTAGACACCGAACACGTGCAAAGCTGTCAAACCGGCTCCCCACGAGTTCGACAAAAACAACACAGGACTAGGATCACGACAGTACCCCTCCCCCACTGGTGTCTGGACCGAGCAGCATATGGTGGTGTCGAGGAAGCTTGCTTGACCCATCAGCAGAGTCAAGACAAACGCAACCCTGGACTCTTCAGTGGCATAAAATTTTCTGAAAGCATGCCTCATACTCTACACACAAATCAAAAAACACAAACTCAATGGGCAAAACCCCTCAATTCTCCTCCAAAATGAAACTTTACATTCATAACAATGTTCTTTCTTCTCAAAATGGTATTTAGTTTTCAAATGACAAACACAAACCATCATATGAATAAACATTTATAAGAACCAGTTGAACACTGATGTGCTCTTTATAAAACACTTCTCCATTCATCATATTATATTCTCGGCTATGCCCACTGTATTATATTCTCCCATATTGTATTCTGTATTTATTCTAACTGTATATCCTGCACTTGCTAACTGCACTTCTGGTTAGACCTAAACTACATTTCCTTACACTGTACTTGTATATGTGTGATGACAATAAAGTTGAATCTAATCTAATCTAATCTAATAATGACTTTGCTCTTTATTTGGTTCAGTGTTACACTTACTACAGACAGTACATACATAAGTGTGTTGTAAAATATTTTTTGTATATATATATATATATATATATATATATATATATATATATATACTGTACTACAAATATTTTACAACAGACTTATACTACAAATATATATATATATATATATATATATATATATATATACTGTACTACAAATATTTTACAACAGACTTATACTACAAATATATATATATATATATATATATATATATATATATATATATAGTTTTTATAGTCAGAACACACAAATACACGGTAACAAATATATAAAAAATTTCCGACAAAAGCAATGTACAGTGTACATCCCACCCAACGCAAAGTGGCACATACAGTGATCTACATACAAAACAACAGAAGAATTTACAGTTTCGGTTTGGGTCTGGCCACAGCACCTCATCCACATCACAAGCAATGTTTTTCAGTCCAGCCATGAAAAGCATCAGCTGCTATATCTGCACATGCGTCTTCCATTGAATGGCAGTGTGTTCCTTGTGAAAACAAGAGATTTCTCTGTCCTAAAATTGTGCCAAAAGCAGAGAATTGTGTGTAGTGTTTTGAAAAAAGTGTGTTTTAGATCTGCAATCTGTGTGTAAAGCAGGAATTGTTCTTGTAGTTTAGCAGAATTGGTTCAGGGGGTCGGTGCATGAGTTACATGTTGAGCTCATTGTGTCTCAAGTACCAATATTTGTGTGGAAACCATCAAGAAAAACTGTAAATCGTTTTTTGATGACATCGAGATGCATGTGTCTAAATACATTTTTCTTTTTAATACTGATGTGTAATTTGACAGTGACTGTTGACATCTTTTATTAAATAAATGTCTTGTTACAGTAAGAAGGTAATGGGTTATCGTGTGCGGTTAAGTATTCTGACACTGAAGGTCCGAGCTTGGCCATAATTTCCTCGAGTGACCTGGGATGAATGCTTCAGGTCTAAAATCATGTCCCCCATCGGGCTGAAGAAACACCCGGACAGATGAACTGCTCTTTGCTAGACCTTTCATTATTTGCACAGGGATACTAAACAGCACCATCACTGCACGGTTACCATGGTGACGCTGCTTTAAAGTCCTAGAAAAAAGGTTAGCTGGTGTATTGCATTTGTCATATTGGACCACAGAAATGATTAGTACATGCAAAATCCATTACAGCTAACATTGTTTTTTCATGGCATGGTGGGGATGGTCGATAACACACTGTCAATGATCACACATGATTGCAGGAATGATGCTAAAGGTGGAACATTATAACTAGACATGATGCTGTCTGAGCGTTACGTGTGAGGATCTCAGAAGTGCTCAGACAGAGACCCGGTGATGGCCACATTATCTGCAGGAATGTGAGAGGAGTCATTTCAGCCGGTGTCCACACCTCCAGACACAAGTGAGTGTGTGTGACATGACGGCTAAACCCCACCGCCTGTCAGACCTCATTCACTTTTAATATGAAGCAGCAGGCTTATAACTGCTAATGTTCATCACTCTACAGCACCTCTCTCTCTCTCTCTCTCTCTCTGTCTCTGTCTGTCTCTCTGTCTGTCTCTCTCTCTCTCTCTCTGTCTCTCTCTCTCGTGCGCATGCGTGAGCGTTTGTTGGGCGAGTGTGGTGAGCTCTGAGCGTGGTTTGAGTGTTGAGCCAACTAGTTAATTTTCACTCTCAGCTATTTTTTTTATCTTTTCTTTCTTCTTTGTTTGTTTGTCTGTTTTAGTTAGTAATAGTTTTTTGTTGTGTGTGTCAATCCGGGCCGGGTGCTACCTGAATTTGAGGTGGCATGTCGGTCCCGGATTCGCGAGGTTTGAATACACTCACGCGGCGTCATGCAGTGAAGGTGGCGGCTGCCGTGAGTGTAGAGGACTGTTGTTTAGCTATCGGTGAAGTGTTGGGCCATGAGTGCATTTTGTCAGCCTCAAAAATGAACAATGCTAATGTCATATTTCTAAATAGTGTGGACAAAGCAAACGAGTAAGTTGAGCGTGGGATCATTATTGATGGATTGTTTACACCGGTTCTCCCTAAATCAATGCCATCTAAAAAGTTACATTATCTAATGTTCCTCCTTTTATCAGTGACCAGCTACTAACACAATCTCTATCCCGTTACGGCAAATTGGTGTCTCCGATTAAGAAAATACCAATTGGCAGTGGATCTCCTTTGTTAAAACACATAGTCTCTTTTAGGCGATTTGATTCATGATCATAAAAGATGACGCGGATTTGGATCTTAGTTTTAAATTCCGTATTGATGATTTCGACTATGTTGTATTCGCAAAAACAGGGAAAATGAAATGTTTCGGTTGCAACAAAGTGGGACATTTGATCTGCGATTGCCCTGAAAAAAGGGAAACTTTAGTGAGTGTACAAAATGTAAAGGATGTGGCTGTTCCACCCGCGTAAAATCAACCTATAGATGCTGACAGTAAAGAGCCAGACACGCTCGTGACAGAACGAGTTGAACCCGAGGCGATCGCAGCAGATCTGCAAGGATTTAATCCGGTTAATTCTGAGATTATTAAAACGAAGTGCTTGGTAGATGATGCGGTGTCCAATGGGTCTTTTGATGGCAGACTTAACTTGACGAATCAAATAGCCACTTGTTCGGACAGTAACACCTCAATCAATTTGTCAGAGATCTCGCTGTGTAAGGGAGAAAAACAGCCCTTGGTCGGGCAAATCGGCGAGAATGATGGCTTCTACATAGAGGCAGAACAGACACTGTTTAAAGTACCGTTAAAACGAAGGAAAAGTGATAATAATTGTGATTTGAGACCTGCCAAGAGGACAGACGTAGGTGAAGACCAGGCAGATACAGAGAGTGGCAGTGAATCAGATTGTAGTCAGCTCTCTCTTTCACAGGGTGAATGCGTGAGTCGCAATTATGAGCTGGAAGATATACAATTGTTTCTTAAAGCAACAAAAAATAGAAGAGGGGTAAGAGTAACTGAATATTTTCCCGATATTAAGCAGTTTATTGAAAAGGCAAGATGTCTGATGTCTGAAGGTTTTTTTACCAACAAAGAAATGTATAGGTTAAAGAAGCTAATGAGAAAACTCAATATTGAAATAAGCAATGATGGTGGTCAAAAAAGCTAATCTTATGATAATCAGTGGTTTGTTTTTGCTGCTTTCTTTTTTACTTTTTATGAGTGAAGTTAGTGTTGCGTCAGTGAATGTAAATGGAGCAAGAGATGTGAAAAAAAGAGTAATGGTATATGAAATGTCTAAGCAGAAAAAAATAGACATTCTTTTCTTCAAGAAACTCATAGTGATTCCAAGAATGCTGCAGATTGGGAAAGAGAATGGGATGGCATCTCTATTTTAAGTCATAATACTGCTATCAGTGGAGGAGTTGCGGTTTTATTTTCCAAACATTTTAAACCAATATCGTATGAGGTTGAAGAGATTATAAAGGGCAGACTTTTAAAGGTTAGAGCTGTATTTGAAAATCAGTATTTTGTATTTATTTGCGTTTATGTCCCAACCTCAGGAGTTGAGAGAACGCTGTTTTTAAAAACTCTTAATTTAACCCTGCAAAATTGTGATAGGGATGAGTTTTTGTTTCTGGGAGGAGATTTTAATTGCACTGAACTAAATATTGATAGGAATCACATAGAGCCTCATGAGCCATCTCGAAAGAGACTAATTCAAGTAATTAAAACAAATGAGTTGTGCGATACATGGAGATTTTTTAATGGTAGCCTAAGACAGTATACTTGGTCTCATACCCGTGACAATGTTTTTTCTCTTGCTAGGTTTGATCGATTTTATGGTTTTAAACATCAATGTGGTATTTTTAGCAAATGTTTTATTGTCCCTGTTAGTTTTTCTGATCATAGCATGGTGTGTTGTTCTTTTATTTTGAACTCCATTAGGGCAAAAAGCGCTTATTGGCATTTTAATAGTTCTTTGCTAAATTATAAAAAATTTAAGGACAATTTTAATTTTTTTGGGGAAACATTTAGAACTACAAAGAATACTTTCCAGTCATTGAGGCAGTGGTGGGACTTTGGTAAGGTCCAAATGAAACAATTCTGTCAACCGCATACTCGAAATATCACTGTACAGTTATCAAAATCTATGAAGAACTTGGAGGCTTCAATAGTAAAACTACAGGAGTTAGCTGAATGTTTTGGAAGCTCTTACAATGAAGAAAACTCAACTTGGTGATCTTTTAGGGGTTAAGGTGCAAGAAGCTCTGGTTCGGTCCTGTTTTTAGAATATCGATCAAATGGACGCTCCAACAAAGTTTTTCTTTAACTTGGAAAAAAAGAATGGACAGAAAAGAGTAATTCATGCGCTGCGATCTGAATCTGGAATGTTATTATCTGACCCCATTGATATTAGAAAGAGAGCAGTTTGTTTTTATGAAAAGCTTTACAGCTGTGAATGTGTTGACACTGACACTGACAATGTTCTTTTTGAAAACTTGGCACAGGTGTCTGAGGATGCTAACATTAAACTCCGTAAGGCCATGAGCCAAGAAGAGTTGTACAAGGCCCTTCAGGGCATGGAGTCAGGGAAGGCTCCCGGCATTGATGGTCTCCCGGTAGACTTTTATAAGTCTTTCTGGACAGTGTTGGGGAGGATGTGCTTGCGGTGCTCAATGAAAGCTTTGCTGAAGGGTGGCTGCCATTGAGCTGCCGTAGAGCAGTTCTTACACTCCTTCCGAAGAAAGGAGACCTGACAGATATTAAGAACTGGCGCCCCGTGTCGTTGCTTTGCACAGATTAAAAACTGCTCTCTAAAATTTTGGCTAACAGAATGGCAGAGGTAATGGAACAAGTTATTCATCCGGACCAGAGCTACTGCATACCTGGTAGGTCCATTTTTGATAATATTTCTTTGATGCGAGATATTCTAGAGGTCTCCAAGCTGTTTAATTTAGATTGCGCATTGCTTTCTCTTGATCAAGAGAAAGCATTTGATCGAGTTGAACATAACTATCTCTAGAAAACCTTAGCTGCTTTTGTTTTTTGTCAAAATTTTGTGGAAATGATTAAGATGCTGTATACTGATGTGGAGAGTGTGCTGAAAGTGAACGGTGGCTTATGCACTCCTTTCAAAGTTGGTAGAGGTGTAAGGCAAGGATGTTCACTGTCAGGAATGCTCTATTCTTTAGCGATAGAACCATTATTGCAGCAGATAAGAGTAAATTTGACGGGGATAAATATACCTGGTATTAACCGTAACGTTAATTTATCTGCTAACGCTGATGATGTGATTATAATAGTTAATAGTCAAAAAAATATAGAGAGGTTAAAGAAATTAATTGAAGATTTTAGAGCTGTATCTTCTGCTAAAATAAACTGGAACAAAAGTGAAGCGTTATTATGTGGAAAGTGGACAGGAGAGAAACTAAAGATTCCTGATGGTTTACTTTGGAGTAAAGGGGGTTTCAAATACTTGGGGGTCTTTTTAGGAGATGAGGGTACTGTACAGAAAAATTGGGAAGGGATGGTTGAAAAAATCAAAGGTCGACTAGCCAAATGGAAATGGCTGGTCCCAAACATGTCCTATAAAGGGCGTATTCTAGTTATCAATAATTTAATTGAAAAAATCAAAGGTCGACTAGCCAAATGGAAATGGCTGGTCCCAAACATGTCCTATAAAGGGCGTATTCTAGTTATCAATAATTTAATTATTGATAATTACTGTGCTATTTTACACAGTCTGGGAGGCCTACAGATAGACAAATCTCTCTTTTTGTTAAACCCCCTAAAGCTAGATGCCTCCAATTTGCCAATTTTTTATCAAAATCTTTTTAAACTATGGCGTCTTTTTAATCAACAAAGGACACCATGTACAAAATCACTCTTCTGGTTGTTAAACGAACCTATAATAAATGGAGCTCGCTTGGATATTTCTGCTGTTGAACACAGTTTTCCTGGACTTAATGATATCCTTTGCAAATCCAAGATCAACACTTTAAGACATCTGCTAAATGTAACTGGACCTTATTTCATGAATATTGAGCAAACAGCATCTCATTTGGGAATTGTTTCAACTCGTATAGTTGCCCAATTGATGGTAAAGTGGCAGTCTGCTCTCACAATTGAAGAGAGGCAATTATTAACAGACTATTGTAGAGGAGAAGAGACTCCTAATGCTGAAGACCCTTTTCCGAAGATATTTTTGTCTCCCAAATTAGATGATTGTCTGGGTTTGTTGTTAAAAAATGGGAAGTCTTTGTGTTTAGATTTCATCTCGGTTACAGGGAAAGTCTTGACAAAGCTTGTGTTTTGGTTTTTAACAAAAAGATTTTAGACAACTAGGTAGACACACCATGGCGCTCTTTCTTACGATTGAATGAAAATGTTAAGCCTGAAAGGAGAATTTTGTATAAGCCACCGTTAACGAAGAGAGTTGGAGATTTACAATGGAGGGTTCTCCATGGAGCAATAGCTGTCAATGCTTTTATTTCTGTTTTAAACCCTGAGGTGAGCTCTGAATGTCCTTTTTGTTTTAAAAGGGAGACCGTTTTTCATGCTTTTATGGAGTGCCCTAGATTACAGCCCTTATTTGATGTACTGAGTAGTCTTTTTAAGGCTTTTAATGAAGTTTTTTTCTAAGGAAATATTTGTTCTGGGTGTTAAATATGTGCAGAAAAGACAAATTGATTGTCAATTAGTGAATTTTATATTAGGTCAAGCTAAATTAGCTATCTATTCAAGTAGGAAAAATAAGATTGAACAAAGGCTGGGACATAACGTTAATGTGTTGTTTTCGACCCTTATAAAGTCAAGAGTGTTGATTGATTTTAATATTTATAAATCCATGGACGATATTACCTTTTTTGAACGAAAATGGTACAGCATGGTAGATTTCTTTTTGTGATGACTTATACCTTGTGAATGGTTTTTATGTAGATCAGCCTGTAATAAAGAGTAGTGTCTCTCTCTGTCTCTCTCTCTCTGTGTGTGTCTCTCTCTCTCTCTCTCTCTCTCTCTCTCTCTCTCTCTCTCTCTCTCTCTCTCTCTCTCTCTCTCTCTCTCTCTCTCTCTCTCTCTCTCTCTCTCTCTCTCTCTCTCTCTCTCTCTCTCTCTCTCTCTCTCTCTCTCTCTCTCTCTCTCTCTCTCTCTCTCTCTCTCTCTCTCTCTCTCTCTCTCTCTCTCTCTCTCTCTCTCTCTCTCTCTCTCTCTCTCTCTCTCTCTCTCTCTCTCTCTCTCTCTCTCTCTCTCTCTCTCTCTCTCTCTCTCTCTCTCTCTCTCTCTCTCTCTCTCTCTCTCTCTCTCTCTCTCTCTCTCTCTCTCTCTCTCTCTCTCTCTCTCTCTCTCTCTCTCTCTCTCTCTCTCTCTCTCTCTCTCTCTCTTGTGTGTGTCTCTCTCTCTCTCGCTTCCGGTGAGGGTGAGGTCGTGGGTGGTGGCGTTGGAGAGCGTTCTCTTTCTCTTTTGAGGCTTTTCCCCTTTTCTTTGTTTTCTTTTCATTTTTTCTTTTCCCCTTATGTTATTTGTTAAAAATAAAAAAGGCACCGGGTGCGATATGGCTTGCTTATCCCTTCGTAATGGGTGCAGGTGTGTGCCAGAGGCGGGAGTAACAGTCGAAGACGTGTTGGTGGCGGTAGGGTTTGATAACATAATCTCTGGCTCGCGAATGAACAAGGCAGTCGTAGTTTTTTTGAAAGCTGAAGCGTTAGTGAACAATTTGACTGTGGACGGATTGTGGGTGAAAGAGGCTTTTGTTCCGGTTTCACCGCTGTCTGCCCCATCTACTAAAATCACAGTTTCAAATGTCCCGCCGTTTGTTTCCAACGATGTAATAATAAAAGAACTTCTACGATTTGGGAAAATTGCAAGTCCGATGAGAACGATCCCATTAGGGTGCAAAAATACGGCGCTAAAGCATGTAATGTCTTTTCGACGTCAAATTTTTATGTTCCTAAGCTCCTAAGAACGATCCTTAGAAGTTTCTTTTCGAGTTAAACATGAAGATAATTCATACATGGTATACGCAAGCACAGAGAGTTTGAAATGTTTTGATTGTGGCGATGTCGGGCACAAGCGCTTCTCGTGTCCGCATAAAGTGCGCGACGAACTTCAGCCTTTAGCGACTGCATCTAGAGCTGAAGAATCAAATGGAGAACCTCAAGCGATTGAAAGGAATAGACAAGACACTGTGCAGCTTGATAGAGTGACGGAGGAGGTGAAGGAAAAAATGAGGTGAGTGGATCTGTTTCTAAAAGCTTAAGTGATGAGCAGCCTGGGTCTAGTTATGCTGTTGAAAAGCCTGCTACTGCTTGTGGTGCTATGGATAGGATGCCGGTGAATGAATGTAGTGTAGAGGATGTGTTGCAATACTCTTTAGTCACTCAGGCAAAATGTTCAGAGGAGGACGAAGGAGATGAAATGGATGGGTTATCTCAGAGTACTGAAGATAGCGTGAGAGATGAACAGGGGATGGAAGGAGTAAGAGAAAGTGATTTGTACACTGTTGAACAAATTAGTTGTTTTCTTGATGAAACAAAAGGGAAAGCAGGAGTAGAAATTGGTGATTTTTTTCCCTGATCTTGAGAAATTTGTTTCTTCGGTAGCTTGGGCCCGAAAAATGAATAATTATACTGAGCTTTCTCAACAGAAAAGGTTTCGCCTTAAGAAACATATCACATCTGCTAGACAAAAGTTGAAAACGTTTGGAAAAGAGCAAATAACGAGGGGGAAAGTTAAAGATTCATGAGGGGTTTCACTCTTTCGTTAATTTTTCTTTGTTGCTTTCTTTCCTATCTCTTTCTGATGGAGATCTTAAGAGTAGGATCACTAAACGAAAACGGTTGGAAAAGAGCAAATAACGAGGGGGAAAGTTAAAGATTCATGAGGGGTTTCACTCTTTCGTTAATTTTTCTTTGTTGCTTTCTTTCCTCTCTCTTTCTGATGGAGATCTTAAGAGTAGGATCACTAAACGTGAATGGGATGAGGGATATGAAAAAACGTGCTTTTCTTTCTGAATTTATTAATTTGAAAGAGTTTAATGTTATTTTCTTGCAAGAAACCGGGGGCTGGGTGGAAGGGAGAACACTTTCTAAGTCATGGGAATAATCTAAGTGCAGGGGTACCAATTTTTTTTGCTCCTTCTCTCAATTTTAATATTTTGTGGAAAAATGAATTGGAACCTGGAAGACTCTTGATTGTTAGAGCTGAAATACATTTACATTTATTCATTTGGCAGACGCTTTTATCCAAAGCGACTTACAAGTAGTTTTTTTATACAGTGGCACATTACTGCAGAGCAATTAGGGGTAAGGTAATAATAGATAGGAATGGGGAAGAACCACATCAAATGTCAGCCACTTGCCTTGCAAGATTGGTAAATAATTTCCACCTATCAGATGTATGGAGAGAAAACAATCCTTCAGTCAAACAGTACTCTTGGGTGGCTTTTAGTAATGACACACTTTCTTCTGCTCGTTAAGACAGATTTTACTTATCTCATAATATGAGGAACAGGACCCTGAATTCAACTATTACTCCTGTCCCTTTTTCAGACCACAAACTAATCACAGTTGAATGTAGTCTCATAACAAAAACCTATAAAAGTTCTTATTGGCATTTTAATGTTAAATTGTTGGAAGACACATTCTTTTGTGAAAATTTTATCCCAAAAAGGAAAAAAGTCACTCTCCCGTACCTTCTCTGGATCTGTTCCACATTGGTGGAATGATCTACCAGCTGCTACAAGATCAGCAGACTCGGTTGCCATCTTTAAAAAACGCCTAAAACGCATCTCTTCCGTCAACACGTAGCTGATTGATTTTTCCTAATTCTCTTCCCTTTCCTTCTTTATAAAAGAATAAAAAAATAACATAACCTTACTAACCTCACTATTCTTAGCTTTGTATACTGTGCTAGGCTTTAATGGACTAGTTTGTTGCACTTATGTATTTTGTTGCCTATGTTGTTATAATTGCTTCCAATGTTTCCTCATCTGTAAGTCGCTTTGGATAAAAGCGTCTGCTAAATGACTAAATGTAAAATGTAAATGTTTACTAAGGAGTATTGCCAACAATATTCTTCTCATTTTGCTTTGTGTTTAAAGAAAACATTAGAGAGGTTGGAGCAAGAACTTAAGATTATTGAAGGGAATATGATTGTAAATGCTTCTCCTAACTTGAAAAATATGTGGTCTGAAAAGAAAAACTGTCTGAATTTAATCCTTGATGAAGGAGAACTTATACAAAACCTGTTTCTAACAAAAAGAGACATAGATGCTCCTACGTCTTTCTTTTTTAATTTAGAACGGAAAACTAAACATGGAAAAAACATGTTGTTTTTAAAAGATAAGGATGGACACATTGTATCAGACCCGGAAAGGATGTGTAGACTTGCAGTGGATTTTTATACTGAACTATATTCTGCTGAGTCTTTAAATGAACAATGCAGACATGAACTTTTACAAGATCTTCCTGAACTATCTACAGAAAAAAAAAACTTTTGGAATCACAATTTACTTTTAATGAACTGACAGCAGCAGTAATGGATCTCTCATCAGGGAGAGCACCAGGAATTGATGGACTTCCGGCTGAATTTTATAAACTTTTTGGACTATTATTGGTCATGATTTTTTTGAAGTTTCTCAGAAATGTATAAGTGAAGGATGTCTAACAAGAAGCTGTCAGCGTGCTATTTTAACATTGCTTCCAAAGAAGGGAGATTTGACGCTACTAAAAAATTGGAGACCTGTAGCTATTTTATGTTCAGAATATAAAATTCTCTCTAAGTGTATTGCTAAACGGTTAAATAATGTATTGCACGAAATTATTCATACAGATCAATCTTATTGTGTAAAGGGCAGATCTATTGCAGACAATTTGCATCTGATGCTGGATCTGTATGACTATGCTTTTTACAACAATGTTGATGTTGGGTTTTTGTCAATGGACCAAGAGAAGGCCTTAGATAGAGTTGATCATATTTTTCTTTTTGAGACTCTTAAGGCTTTTGGATTTGGAGAAAATTTAATTTCATGCATAAAATTGCTTTATAATGAGGCAACTTGCTTGATAAAAATAGGTGGCGGTCTCAGTGTTCCCATAAAGGTTCAGAGGGGTATTAGACAAGGTTGCCCCATCTCAGGGCAGCTTTATAGTATTGCTTTTGAGCCGTTACTCTGTAAATTAAGAAGAGAACTAATGGGACTGCGAATCAGAGAAATTGATTCTTCCCAGTTTATAAAAATGTCTGCATATGCAGATGATCTTACAGTTTTAATAAGAGGTAATCAGGATGTTAATGTTGTTTAAAAGTGTTTAAAAACTTATGAAAAAGCGTCTTCTGCAAAAGTGAATTGGGACAAAAGTGTGGCAGTATGGTGTGGGCATGACAATAATGGTCCCATCCTTCCTGGAGAGTTGCAATGGGGTAGAGAAGGTTTTAAATATTTAGGGGTGTTTTTAGGATCTGAAGAGTATAGGAAACAGAATTGGGAGGGACTAGTGGAGAAAACATGTGCTAAGTTGTCTCGATGGAAATGGTTGCTCCTTCAGTTATCCTATGGGGTAGAGTTTTGGTCTGTAATAATCTTATTGCTGCTACTTTATGGCATAAAATGATGATAATGGAACCTCCAGAAGAACTGATAACGGACATTCAGAAAAAACTAGTTGATTTTTTTTGGTCCGGGTATCACTGGCTAAAAGCACCAGTACTTTATCTGCTGAGGACGGAGGGAGGTCAAGGACTCGTTGACATCAGGTCCAGAATTAAAGCTTTCAGACTTCGGACAGCTCAAAGGCTCCTGTGTGGTGAAGAAGTGAGCTGGCGTGGGGTAGCACATGGCCTCCTGAGAAGAGCAGGTAAAATGGGTTATGATCGTCAACTGTTCTTAATGGACATTGATAAGTTGGACTTAAATGGTCTGTCTGTCATCGTTCTATAAGTCAATGTTGAGAGCGTGGACTCTTTTAAAAGTTTGCAGAGATCTAAACAGTGAACAGAGACAGTGGTTGTTGGAAGAACCCTTGATCTTTAACCCAAAAATTGATGTGGATGTCCTGAAGTTAACTTCTGTGAGGCATGCTTTATGGTCTGCAAATATTGTAAAGATTGGACACTTACTGACTGAAGATGGATGGATTTCTGCAGAGACTCTGGCTACCAAGCTCGGCATAAGATCAGTCCGAGTTGTGCAGAGGATGTTGAACCAGCTATATGAGTGCATGCCGGTGGATTATAGAGACTCTTTATTTTTACACAAAAAGAAAATGCTGTTTCTTCTTTCACAGAACTGGATATTACAGCTACGAATGGATTGTTGCAAGAAATTGAAGGTGGTATTCTATCCTTTAAGACACCTCAACTGGGGCGTTTCAGAGACATTGGTAAAAAAGCTACTTATATTCTGTGTGTAAAAGTTCTTCATCTTCGTGTACTTGAAACTGTAAAAGAGTCTAAATGGACAGAATTTTTCGGATTAGACTCTTCCCCGAAAGGTAGCTCGAGGACCATGTACAAGCCCCCCATCGAAAAAAGATCTGGAGACCTGCAGTTGCGTGTTGTACATGGTAGTATAGCTACGAACAGACACAGAGCACATTTTGATCCACTAGCGGGGATAGGGTGTCCGTTTTGTGAACTGCAGGAGATTCATTTGTTTGCTGACTGTAGTAGATTATTGCCTCTTTTACATTAGGCATTAGGAGAAGTTTTTACACTTGAGCTGTATATTTATGGCCCTAAATATAAACGTAGCAAGAGGTAGATGTATCATTTACTCAATTTTATTTTCGGACAAGCAAAGTTAGCTGTTTGGCTCTCTGGTAAAAGCAAAATAGGTGGAATGGGACAAACAGATGTGGTACTGATTTATGAGGGTTTGATGAAGTCAAGGTTAAGAATAGAATTTGAATATTATCGACTGAATAAGAATATTGAAGAATTCAAGTTTAAGTGGGCTATAAATAACTGTATTTGCGATGTCGAATAATATGGCAATTTACAAATCTATATATAACTATAAATGATGATAATGGTTATAAAAAGATTTATGGGAGTTTGCTATTTATTTGTTTTTTTTTATGGCTATATATTTTTGATTGAAGATTGTTTTTAATTGTTTGTAATAAAAGCTGTTCAAAGGTCTCTCTCTCTCTCTCTCTCTCTGCGCATGCGTGAGCGTTTGTCGGGTGAGTGGAGTGAGCGGCTGGTGAGTGCGTGAATGTTTTTGTGCCCGCTGTGGCAAAAAAACTAACTTTCTTTTCTCTCCTTTCTTGCTATTTTGATCTCGTTAATATATTTGTTAAGTTTTTCACTGAGTTGGCCGCCAGAACCAGCGGGTTGCTGGGAGTAATGGTGGCACAATCAGGCAGCGGATTTAATTCACTCACGCTACGTCACAGAGTTAAAGTGACGGGCGCGGGGAGTGTAGAAGAATGCACTTTGGCAGTAGGGGAAGTGATAGGACATGATTGTGTGTTAGCAGCATCCAAAATGAACAATGCCATTGTTCTTTTTTTGAACAGCGTGGAGAAAGCTAACGAGGTAGTGGAGAGAGGTATAGTGATCCGAGGCTCGTTAACTCAGGTATATCCTCTCTCCACCCCTGCAAAAAAAGTAATAATATCTAACATCCCTCCATTTATCAAAGATGAGATGGTGATCAAAGAATTATCATATTTTGGCAAAGTGATCGCTCCAGTAAGGAACATTAAAATAGGCAGCAAATCGGACCTGATTAAACATGTGGTGTCCTTCAGGCGATCTACTTTTATGATATTGGACAACATCAGAACTGAGCTAGATCTAAATATGAAACTCAGAGTAGATGGTTTTGACTACACCGTGTTTATTACCACGGATTTTGTGAAATGTTTTGGGTGCGGAAAATCTGGACATTTGATTAGCAAGTGCCCAAGTTTCATAACACTAGAGAAAAAGGAAAAGAAAATGGAACTGTAGTAGAAACTGAAAATGAAGAACTTGTTGGTGTTGTGAATGGAACAAGTAATGACCCAACCCCTAGCAAAAGTGATCAGGGAACACCAACTGTAAATGAAAAGATGAAGTCAAACGATTTAAATTTGACAAAAACCGACAATGTACAAAGTGAGATCACTGAAATTATCATTAAAAATGTAGAAAAAGCTGGTGGTGATGAAAGTGAGGAACCAATTGATACACAGGCTAGAATGAGTCAGTGTTCTGATGTAGAGTCAGTGGTTGAAAGCATGAGTAACATTGAAAATTCCCTAATGGATATGGATCAGGTTGTGTTCAAAGCACCTTTAAAGAGGAAAAAGGACAGGAAGAGTATTGTTGTAAAACAGTCAAAAAAAGTGGAAAAACAACAAAAGGAAAGCAATACGGTGTTTGAGGATGGTAGTGAGAGTGACTACTCTGACTCTGGTGCTTCAATTTGTTCTCAAACAAGTGGCACATGTGGCAACTATGGGGCAGGTGAAATCCAGAATTTCCTAAAAATGACAAAAAAAATAGGGAATACTTTCCAGATCTCAAACGATTTGTGGAAAGATTTAGATTTAGATTTAGATTTATTCATTTGGCAGACGCTTTTATCCAAAGCGACTTACAAGTTTTTTTTTTTTACAGTAGAACATTACTGCAGAGCAATCAGGGGTTAGGTGCCTTGCTCAAGGGCCCTTCAGTCATGACCTACTGGCACTGAGATTTGAACCAGCAACCTTCTGATCACAAGACCAACACTCTAACCACTAGGCCACAACTGACCATCAAAAAAGCATCAAGGTATCGATGGGTGAGGGTCGATTTGACGAGCAGGAAGTTTTTAGACTAAGAAAAATGGTGACAAAAATTCAAAAACAGCCAAACAATGATGATGATGATATGGCTTAGTTAGATTTTTTTTTGTGTCTCTTTCTTTTTGCTGCGGTCTCTTCCCCCTTTCAAAAAATGACTGATATTCGCATTGCCACATTGAATGTGAATGGAGCTAGGGACTATAGGAAAAGACCAGTGATAAATGAAGTAATGAAACAAAATAAAATTGATGTTTTTTTTGTGCAAGAGACACAGCGATTAAAATAATGCGGTTGAATGGGCCAAAGAGCATATAGGCCTTTCTTTTTTAAGCCATAACACTAATTTAAGTTGAGGAGTTGCAATTTTGTTCAATAAGAATTTTAGCCCATCATCCTTCGTAGTAGAAGAAAAAAGTATAGATAGAAACCACATAGAACCACATATGATCTCAAGGAATAAGCTAATACAAATGATAGAATCCAATGAGCTATGTGATGTATGGAGAAACTTTAATGAAAATGTAAAACAATACACTTGGTTACATCTTCGTGATAATCGGTTGTCGCTAGCAAGGTTGGACAGGTTCTATTGTTTTAGACACCATTTTAGTTTTTTTAAGAATAGCTCCATTTTACCAGTGGGGTTTTGTGATCATAGCTTAGTGATTTGTATTTTAACTGTGAGCTCTGTGAAGTCTCAAAGCGCTTATTGGCATTTTAACACTACTTTGTTAAACGATTCACAATTTAAAGAAATCTTTGCTTTTTTTGGAAACAATTTAAAGAAGAAAAAGGGAAATATGACTCTAAACAAAGGTGGTGGGATATTGGAAAAGTGCAAGTACAACAATTATGCCAACAATATACTCGGAATGTCACAAAAACATTAACTGAAACAATTACAACTTTAGAAAATGATATCTTAAAGGCTCAAGAGTTAATACAGGTAACTGGAAATCAAGACCAAATTGAAGCTCTTTATTCAAAAAGAACTGCCTTATCAGAGTCATATAGGAAAAAAGCACAAGGAGCATTGATTAGATCACGATTTCAAGGTGTAGAACACATGGATGTACCTTCAAAGTATTTGTTAGGACTCTGTCCTTCCTGTCTCGAGCTTTCTAGCTCCCTGGGCAGAGTCATGACATTGCCACGTCTTTCGGGTTTCTGTTGTGTTATGTGTGGAGACATGTGGCTTTATGTTGTTACTTGATGCCACGTGTCTTCCTGTTATGTCTCTTAGCCCCACCCTCGTGTCTCCTGTAATTTCATTAGGGTTTCATTCCCATCGTCTATTTGGTGTTTCACTTTAATTAGGGTTTTATTCCCATCAGCTGTCACCACTCTCCCCATGTAATCACTCCTCGTTAGTGTCTCCCTTTATATAGTCTTAGTTTCCCTCTGTTCAGTGTCGGTGCATTGTCTTATGTCTACGTCTACGTCTACTGTCTATATGCCCAACACTGATGTCTTGCGTGCACGGTGTTATCCCCTGTTATTGGATTACCTGGTTCCTGTTTACAGGTTGTGAACTTATTATTTATCTTTCCGAAGAATTCTTGTTTTGTTTTTATCCCCCTCGTGGAAGGTGTTTGTTTCTAGTTTTTGTTTGCTAGTGTTTTTTGTGCTTGTTTTTCCCCATTGCGGGTGTTTTATTTAATAAACATTTATATTTAACCCCTCGTCTGCCTGCATCTGGGTTCTGTCCAAACCATTTCGTGACAGAATGCACCGACCAGTAAGAACCCAGCAGGCGGCGATTTTCTCTGCAAGGTCTCCACAGCCTGGTCCCCTCTGCAGCATTCGCCAGGGGAACTTGGACCTGGATGTGTACCTGGACAGGTTCCTGGAGGCCGCAGGGGAGGTGCTCCTCGGGGAGGAGGAGGTGACTGCGGCGTTCAACAGCGGCCTCAGGGTTCCCCTATCGTCAGCGGAGATGAAGAGGCTGAGACCTCTTGACTTTGAGGGCGTACTCCGGTTCGCCATGAGCCGACCGGAGCCCAGGGTCTCCGTCCTACCGAGGTTGTCTTCTCCGTTAGGCCCCATCCCTGAGGATCACACCCTGGAGCTTGGGGTCGTGACCACCACCGCACCATCAGCCTCGGACCCTGCGACCTCCCCACCACCTACCAGTCTTCAGGGCAAGCGTGGAAGGAGAGAGTCCTGGGGGTCCTTTTGGGAGGCCTCCAACGCGGAGCCAGCCCCGTCCTTCACCTCCTTCCTCCAGCCGACTACCAGGCAATTGGCTCGGCAGAAGAGGAGGCGGCAACGGAGGGGGGCACGTAACCCAGCCCAGCCGGCTCTCCTGCCGGTTCTCCAGCCAGGTTCACAGCCAGCGATCCAGCAGGCGTCCAGTCCTGCCCTTCCGCAGGCGGCCGGACCTGCCCATCCACAGGCGGCCGGACCTGCCTTTCCGCAGGCGTCAGGACCTGCCCTTCCGCAGGCGTCAGGACCTGCCCTTCCGCAGGCGTCAGGACCTGCCCTTTCGCAGGCGACCGGTCCTGCCCTTCCGCAGGCGACCGGTCCTGCCCTTCCGCAGGCGGCCGGACCTGCCCTTCCGCAGGCGGCCGGACCTGCCCTTCCGCAGGTGGCCGGACCTGCCCTTCCGCAGGCGTCAGGACCTGCCCTTCCGCAGGCGACCGGTCCTTCCCTTCCGCAGGCGACCGGTCCTTCCCTTCCGCAGGCGGCCGGTCCTGCCCTTCCGCAGGCGGCCTTCCAGCCGGTGCCTCAGCCAGTTCTCCGGCCGGTATCACCTCAGTTTTTTTCCCCCTTGGACACACACCTCTCCCTAGCCCCTTCAAGTCCCCGCCGGTCTCGTCCGGTTGTCTCAAGTCCCCGCCGGTCTCGTCCGGTTGTCTCAAGTTCCCGCCGGTCTCGTCCGGTTGTCTCAAGTCCCCGCCGGTCTCGTCCGGTTGTTTCAAGTCTCCTCAACCTGTCCCACCCTTTTCTGGTGTCCCCAAGGTTTGGCCTCCCATTCCCCCACCCCCCCTCCCATGTTTGTTGTTTTTGTTGACCCACCCGAACCCCTTCATAGCCTCACTTATGTTCCCTTTAGTTTGTTCTGTGTTGTGCTTGTGGTGTTTGTCTTTGTGCTTTTGTGTTTTGGCCCGCTGAAGTTTCTCCCTTGAGACGCCATGGGGCGTTTCTGGGGGCGGGGGTAATGTTAGGACTCTGTCCTTCCTGTCTCGAGCTTTCTAGCTCCCTGGGCAGAGTCATGACATTGCCACGTTTTTTGGGTTTCTGTTGTGTTATGTGTGGAGACATGTGGCTTTATGTTGTTACTTGATGCCACGTGTCTTCCTGTTATGTCTCTCAGCCCCACCCTCGTGTCTCCTGTAATTTCATTAGGGTTTCATTCCCATCGTCTATTTGGTGTTTCACTTTAATTAGGGTTTTATTCCCATCAGCTGTCACCACTCTCCCCATGTAATCACTCCTCGTTAGTGTCTCCCTTTATATAGTCTTAGTTTCCCTCTGTTCAGTGTCGGTGCATTGTCTTATATCTATTATCTACATCTACGTCTATTGTCTATATGCCCAACACTGATGTCTTGCGTGCACGGTGTTATCCCCTGTTATTGGATTACCCGGTTCCTGTTTACAGGTTGTGAACTTATTATTTATCATTCCGAAGAATTCTTGTTTTGTTTTTATCCCCCTCGTGGAAGGTGTTTGTTTCTAGTTTTTGTTTGCTAGTGTTTTTTGTGCTTGTTTTTCCCCATTGCGGGTGTTTTATTTAATAAACATTTATATTTAACCCCTCGTCTGCCTGCATCTGGGTTCTGTCCAAACAATTTCGTGACAGTATTTCTTTGGCCTGGAAAAAAAGAATGGCCAGAAACGTTATATTACAAATTTGCGCTCGGATATTGGAAATATGTTATCAGATCCTTTTGAAATCCGAAAAAGAGCAAATGATTTTAATAAGTGTCTCTATAGTTCTGAGTACAAAGAGAATCAGGCGTTAAAAACTGATTTTTTGAAGGACTACCAAAAATCTCCAAGAAAGCCAATCTGAAATTGTGTAAAGGCATCACCACAGTAGAACTATATGAAGCTCTTCAGACTATGGAGAATGGAAAAGCTCCAGGGATTGACGGCATCCCATTTGAGTTCTATAAGGCTTTCTGGGGTATTATTGGCGAGGATCTGCGAACAGTTCTCAGTGATAGTCTAGCCGGAGGGCTACTACCGCTCAGTAGCCGCAGAGCAGTTCTTACCCTTTTACCTAAGAAAGGAGATTTGGGCGATATCAAAAACTGGAGACCTGTCTCGCTTTTGTGCTCAGACTATAAAATATTGTCCAAAGCATTAGCAATTCGGTTAGGGGAAGTCTTGGAGGAAATCGTCCACTCTGATCAATGCTATTGCGTACCCGGAAGATCAATATCTGATAACATTTTTTTGGTCAGAGATTTAATGGAGTACTCAAAGCTGAGTGAGTTAAATTTTGGCTTGATTTCCATTGACCAAGAGAAGGCTTTTGACCGTGTCGAGCATGATTATCTGTGGGAAACATTAGATGCCTTTGGTTTTAAGTTAGATTTTATCAAATATATTAAAGTTTTATACAGTGACATTGAGAGTCTTTTAAAGGTTAATGGTGGTTTATGTGCTCCTTTTAAGGTTGAACGTGGGGTGCGACAAGAATGCTCATTGTCCGGAATGTTGTACACTCTGTCAATAGAACCACTTTTACATAGATTAAGGAAAATTTTGAAAGGGGTCTCTTTAAAAAACTGTGATGATACTTTTAAATTGTCTGCGTACGCCGATGATGTGATGTTTTTATTAACGGGCAAACTGATGTGGACATTTTATGGAAAACGTTAAAAGAGTTTGGACAAGTCTCAGCTGCAAAAGTTAACTGGTCTAAAAGTGAAGCTTTTAAGTTGGGAGAATGGACAGATGGAACCCCAAGTCTTCCAGATGGATTAACGTGGTCAAAAGGTGGATTCAAGTATCTGGGAGTATACTTGGGAAACAATGCTTTTCAATCAAAAAATTGGGAAGGGATTTACGAGAAGCTGAAAGGACGACTGGATAAGTGGAAATGTATTAAACAATCACTATCTTATAGAGGACGTATCCTTGTTATTAACAACCTTGTTGCGTCTTCACTCTGGCATCGTCTAAATTGCATAGATCCACCATCATATCTGCTGGCAAAAATTCAATCAATGTTTGTAGACTTTTTTTGGGACAAAATGCATTGGATAATCCATAGTGTTTTATATTTACCAAAGGAAGAAGGTGGCCAAGGACTCATAAATCTGCAAAGCAGGGCTGCTACATTTCGAATGCAGTTCATACAACGTTTTTTGATTGGACCTGAGGCTGTAAATTGGATACAAGTGGCTTCTGCTATATTACTGATTTTTTCAGTCACTAACAAGTGTTTGTCTAACCAGTTGTCACATTTTCAAAACACAGCATTGGTCTTTTGTGGCCATACCACTCACACATTTCATATCGTTTTCACACAATATGCAGTCAGTGAACAAATTTTCACAATGCTTACATTTTCTTAACAGACAAGTTATACCTCCAACAAAATTATGGATTGTTTTTGTAGTATTTACGAATGCTAACACACAACATCCCACAATAGCAAAAACAATATTCCAAACCTTAGAAACAAGATAAAAACCTCTGCTTCTACAATGATATCAGTTCAAAAACAATATATCTCAGCTGATAATAAACAAACAATCGAATAATTGACACACAGGTGATGTATGTTGGGTAAATTGGGCCAACCACAGCTGATTCCAGTCTGGTTTAGACTCGGTGGCAGGGGTTGTTTTTTACCTATACAGTAAAAGGAGGACTTTAAGGAGTTATGTTTTTGAACAGAAACAGACAAACACTGTAATGTCTGGATGAGGAAGAGGGAGAGGGAGAGGAAGAGCAAGGGGCCCAGTGAGAGATGCAGTGAGAGGAGCAGGCCCAGTGAGAGATGCAGTGAGAGGTGCAGGTGCAGTGAGAGGAGCAGGCCCAGTGAGAGATGCAGTGAGAGGAGCAGGCCCAGTGAGAGATGCAGTGAGAGGAGCAGGCCCAGTGAGAGGTGCAGGTGCAGTGAGAGGAGCAGGCCCAGTGAGAGGGCAAGGTAGAGGTGTAAGAATGTGTGGTGGTGGTGGTGGCATTCCAAGGCCTGCAAGAACAGTAGTCAGTGATGAAATTCGTGCCACTATCATTGACCATGTAATCAACCACGGTCTTTCACTAAGAGAGGCTGGTGAAAGAGTGCAGCCCAATTTGAGGCGGTCAACGGTTGCCTCCATTATACGCATCTTTCAACAAACCAACAGGTAAGAATTGCATTTTACATGGATTGTTTCTATTATCACTTTGTAAAGTATATGGGTGGACTAAACTTAGATAAAACACTATTCTTAATGAATCCAACAAATATTAATGTTAAAAAACTACCTATGTTTTATCAAAATCTTTTTAGAGTTTGGAACACTTTCAAAGTGGAAAGAGAAAGCAGAACAATGTCATTATACTGGCTTCTCCAAGAGCCGTTGGTTAATGGTGCTAGATTAAATCTTGGTTATGGTGGTGTTTCCATGTCTGAGGTTTTTATCAAAGCTAGAAAAATTGTCAGCATTGTTGGGTTTTAATTCAATACGAGTTATAAGTAAAGTTGTACAAGGTTTAAAATCCATTCTCACAATGGAAGAGAATGAAATGTTAATTAAGTATAGTGTGTAATGAAAACTTTCTAGTCTAGCTTCTTGATGTGTCTATCTATATGTTTACGAAGTGTTTATCTATGTTTTCTTTAAAAATGTTATCATGTTTTTCTCTATACACGTCATACCACTCTGCCTTTGCCCTCGAGCAGAGGCCAAGATGTTCTGTTTGGAATAAGGGGCATCACTTCTCGTAAACCAGCTCGGGATTCTGGCTAGGGGGCAAAGGGAGGGGGTGTCACGTTTTAATATATAAACTCTGGGTGCAGGAGGAAAGAGGGCCTTTTGTCTGCACCAGCTCATTGCTTATGATGCAGATTAAACGACGTCTCTGTGTGTTGCGTTTGTCAAAATTGACTCACCTTGATTAAGGAATAAGAAAATTCCACAACAATTTGGCGAAGAGGATGGGATCACAAGGCTGACGGAGAACGGACTAGAGTTGACTGATCATCCTGGACATAGCAAATCCAGCTCTAACCCCATACAGGGACGAGAGAACTCTACTCCGGACTCCAAGCTGACGTGATCCCAAAAGAACTCAGTGCAAGGCACAAAAGTGGTGAGTCAGATAGATTTCTAAAAAGTCTGTAGAGCAGGGACTACTCTGAAATAGTAGATTTCTAAACAGTCTGTAGAGCAGGGACTACTCTGAAATAGTAAATTTCAAAAAAATCTGTAGAGCAGGGACTACTCTGAATTAATAGATTTCTAAACAGTCTGTAGAGCAGGGATTACTCTGAAATAAAATAGAATTCTAAAAAGTCTGTAGAGCAGGGACTACTCTGAAATAGAAAGAACATTTCTAAACAGTCTGTAGAGGGGGGACTACTCTGAATCGTGAAAATGGGACAAGGAAGATCCCATATGAATATGGATAAACCAACATACAGAGAAATGAGGAAAAGGTGGGGAACGGGAAGTTTACAAGGTGTACCCTATCTGAAAGAAAAAGCAAACTTTTCTGAAAACGGTACATTTAGTACCACATAATTAGAGAAGATAAGAGAACACATGGGGAAAAAAGACATATTTAAAATGTCCAAAAGAAAGGGAAAAATATGATGAAGCGTGTACATGTTTAGAGTTATGGGAGAGGGTAGCTAATAGACGTGACTGTGTTTTTAAAGAAATGGCATTGGAAGAACTGCCCCCACCGAAAACTCCATTGTACCCTGTTTTGCTTGAATATAATGATTTAACCCCTCTGTCTTCTTTACCCCCATCTATGACTTTTTACAAACACCAACCGGAGGATGATTGTGTCCCTCCTCACCGACATCTGAACCCGATCGAGGCAGCTCCAGTGCCCCCACCAGTGTCTCCACCAGCACCAGTGCCGTCTCCACCACAGCCCATGGTGCGTCAAAAGCAAGAAAGAGCGCGTCCAGCACCGACAGACAAAGAACTTTTGACATTTTGCAAAGAATTCTCACCCTCAATGAAAGAATTAGAGCGACTGTTGAAAGTCAAACTGAAACCATCTGACCTAAGAAAGTTACAGGGTAAATGGCCTGTGGAGGATTATAGAAGGGAACATGTCAACTGGTCGCATGCAGACAATGCTGAGTACAGGAGGATTCTTGAAAAATTCTTAGAAGGATTAATAACTACGTTTCACAAATCTCTGAACCTGGACAAGATTGCTGCTTGTGTGCAAAAAACGGATGAAAGAGTGGTGGATTTCTTGGCCAGGCTGGAGGAAGTATTTAAAGAACATTCTGGACTTCAACCTGATGCAGATGGACCAGACATTGGTCCGTTCAAAGGACATCTCAGGTCCGCTTTTCTGCGGAACCTCAGAGGAGAGCTGAGACGAGAAGTGGAAAAAAAATGCATCGGGCCAGATCACGCAAGAATGAGCGAGATCGTCCGTCATGCTGTACACGCCGAAAGACAAACAGGCAAGAAAGAGCTTCAGAAGAAAAACAAACAAGATAAAGAACTCCACATGGCTCTAATGAATATCGGAGTAGAGCATGGAGAAAGAGGAAAGGGAGGTTTTAAACCCTCTGTTGATTATGATCCAGAAAAGTGTTTTAACTGCAAAAGATTGGGGCACTGGCGAAATGATTGTCCTGAGCCTCTGAGACCAATGAGGTCAAAACAAAAGGGAGATTGAAGTGAGGAGGTGAGGAGGTGAGGCATCATTCCGAGGGTGGTGAGTATGATTTCCCTTAGCATATGCAATGAAGAAATGCTTTTTCCTACTGTATGCAATGAAGATCTGCTTAGCTCACATTCCATGATGAATGAAACCGCTTTCTGAACTTTGCTAAAATGCACAATGCTTGTGTGCAACAAACCGCTTGAATTTTTGATAGATTCAGGGGCAACAAATAGCCTACTGTGATTCACAAGAAGTGTTTTAATTTGCCAGAGTCTCAACTAGCTGTGTTTTCCCTAAATGCTAGTGGCTCTAATTTTAAATAATTTATGTCAAAAGGGTGCAATGCGAGTTGGGGAGTGTCAAATTTCAACACAGGTTTCTCATGTCTGACTGCTGCCCGATTCATTGGCTGGGCAGAGTCATAATGTGTATGATGACAGATTGAGCATGATACCAACACGACCCGAGTGCAGCGCTCGTACAGCTGTACGATGTAATATTGAATTACGTAAGTACGATGTAGAAAGTTTTGCCTCACAGAGCCTCATGACGTTGATTACAATGGTGTGGGGAGCTGTGGGTGTTTTGCTGACAAATATGCGCACGCCATAGAATGGGTTAAAAGGGACGACGTGCAATATTCAAATTTGTTGCACGCCCATCGTGAGAATCATGCCTGTCTGTCAGCAACAAGGGGACTTGAAGTGTTTTCACACACAAAAAAGATTAATCAAAACAGAGGCCTCAAACCATAAGGCCAATATTTAATGAGTTTAAAAAGATTAAAAAAATTAAAAGCATAGTTGTGCCATGCCCAAATTCACCTGTGCACACACCTTTGTTTCCAGTTAAAAAGATCAGAGAAAAGGGAGCACCCATTGAATGGCGGTTCGTACAAGATTTGCAAGCAGTTAATGCCGCAGTACAGCCACGAGCACCAAACGTACCCAACCCGTATACCATTCTCAGCCAAATTCCGCCTGAGACGAAATGGTATACGGTGATTGATTTGTCAAACGCGTTTTTCAGTGTGCCAGTACACCAAGACTCACAATACTGGTTCGCCTTTTTATTTGATGGCAAGCCATATACATTCACACGTCTATGCCAAGGGTACTGCGAATCACCGACCATTTACAACGAGACACTGCGACAATCACTGGAGCCATTCCATCTCCCGAAGGGGGTGGCATTGCTTCAGTATGTGGATGACATTCTTTTATGTGCACCCACCAAAGCGCAATGTGAAGAACACACTGTACGACTGCTCACTCATTTGGCAAACGAAGGACAAAGTGAATATCTCCAAAGTCCAGCTGGCAAAACAATTTGTTCGTTTTTTGGGTCACGAAATTACTGACCGTGGCAGACAGCTGTCCGCAAAGCGCGTGTCTGCAATTTCAGACATCGCACGCCCAAAAACAAAGAAGCAACTAATGACATTTTTAGGGATGACCTCTTACTGTAGGAATTTCATTTTGAGGTACACAGAGATGGAAAAACATCTCACGGTATTGATTCACGGGAAGCCCATGACTGCAAATGCGCAGATTGAATGGACTGATGCAGGGGTTGAGGCTTTTGGTAATCTCAAGCGAGCTCTGCAATCTGCGCCTGCGCTAGGTATCCCAAACCCAGACAAACCATTCACACAAATGGTAGACGAAAAAGACGGCACAATGCTCTCTGTGCTGCTCCAAAAACACGGAGACCAGTTGCGCCCCGTTGCTTATCTTTCATCCAGATTAGATAGTGTGGCACAAGGTCTCCCACCGTGCCTGCGGGCAGTAGCAGCGGCAGAGAAAGCAGTGCTGGCCTCTAGGGAGTTTGTTGGTTATTCTCCCCTTACTGTGTTTGTTCCCCATGCAGTGGCCATGATTCTGTTAGAACAACGAGTGTCACATTTATCTACAGCGAGGTGGCTGAGATATAATCTGACATTGTTGGAATTGCCAAACATCACGGTAAAGAGATGTAACACACTAAACCCAGCCACGTTGCTGCCACTTCCTGACAATGGTGACCCACACAACTGTGTTGCCACTTTAGAGCAAGTCTGCTCGCCACGTGTTGATCTCAGAGACGAACCTCTGCTAAATGCAGACTTGACTTTCTATGTAGATGGCAGTGCACGAAAAGATGAGGCGGGAAAGAATCACGTGGGGTTTGCTGTTGTGTCTGATTTTGAAATAGTGCAGTCAGGCCGCCTGCCTGACCATTTCTCTGCTCAAACAGCAGAGCTCATTGCACTCACACGCGCATGCGAATTAGCAAAGAATAAAATGTAGACATTCACACAGATTTAGATGTGCATTTGGTGTAACTCATGATTTTGGCACACTGTGTAAACACAGGAACTTTGTAAAAGATGATGGTAAAAACATTCTTAATCACACACAGGTTGCTGATTTGCTATCTGCCATTCTTCTCCCATCAGCCATTGTTGTGTGTGACGGTGACACACACACTTTTAACAGAAACAATTTTTTGCAGGAAGCTGACGAGCTGACCTTGCAGCAAAGCAAGCAACATCGGAGCCACAGACAGATTTTCTCCAGAAATCACCAACAAAACTCTTTCTCTTGCAGAGATGCAAACATTTTGCAGAACCGGATAAGCATGCACTCTGCAAGGAGTGCTCATGTAAATACACAGACAATGTTTGGGGGGGCCCAAATGGCCTCACCTGTTTGCCAAAACATTTTTTCTCTGCTTTTGCGATTTTGACGCATGGCCTAGACCACGCGTCAAAAGGGGGGATGTTACAAGGCAATGTGTTTTTGTGTTTTTGCTCTCAAAATATTTGTGCAGGTCAAAGGAGCAGTAGCAAACGGAGCTGACAAATCATTACACAGCTTCCAGCCAGGAGACTTCGAAGTAGTCAAAGATTTCAGGAGGAAGTCAATCAATCAATCAATCAATCAAAATTTATTTGTATAGCACTTTCAACACCATAACAATGGACCAAAGTGCTTCACATGATAAAATTCATTATATAAGTCATAAAAAGAAGAATCATAAAACACATCAAGCTAAAAATAGAAGTACAAAAATACCAGAGGCAGTAACTCGGGACAACATCCCAATCATACAGCAAATGCCTTAGAAAAGAGGTAAGTCTTTAATTGTCCTTTAAAACTACCCAAGGAGGGAGCCGATTTCAGAGACAACGGTAGCCCGTTCCATAGCAAAGGAGCTGCCACAGAGAAAGCACGATCTCCACTCCTCCTCAACCGTGTTCGTGGAACAGACAACAACATATGATCATTTGCTCTCAAAGAGCGAGAAGCTTTGTATGGGCTCAGCATAGCTTTGATGTAATCGGGAGCCTGTTGATGTAAGGCCTTATACACGATGATCAGGACCTTATATTCCAGCCTATATAACACTGGAAGCCAATGTAAAGCAATTAACACAGGTGTAATGTGATCCCTCTTCTTAGTGCCAGTTAGAAGCCTAGCAGCAGCATTTTGAACATACTGAAGGCGAGCTATGAGAGATGCATTCAAACCCAGATATAGGGCATTACAATAGTCCAACCTCGTAGAGATAAAAGCATGAACAACAGATTCTAGATCTTTTCTGGAAAGAATAGATTTCAGCTTGGACAACTTCCTTAACTGATAAAAGGATGATTTGACAACAGCATTTATTTGTCGGTCAAAGCAAAGTTCTGTGTCAAAAATGACACCCAGGTTCCTAACATGGCCATTTATGCTGGAAGCAAAATCCTCACTTACAAACCGATTTCCCGTAGATTTTTTGCTTCCAAAAACTATAATCTCAGTTTTATTCTCATTTAATTGCAGAAAATTACTCGCAAACCATACCTTCACTTCATTTAAGCATGTGATAAAGCTGTCCCATGCAGCCGGCTTATCCAGATAAAAATATAATTGCAAATCATCTGCATAGATGTGATAGTTAATACTGTGGCATCTAAAAATAGACCTCAAAGGCAACAAGTACAGAGAAAACAAGGTTGGTCCAAGAATAGATCCCTGAGGGACCCCCCACAAAACATCCACAGTGTCAGAGAGACAATCTCCAATCTTAACTGAACATTTCCTGTCCCTTAGGTAAGAACCAAACCACTTCAAGGCCACATCATTAATACCAACATCATCTCTAAGGCGTGCCAATAAAATGCTGTGATCAACAGTATCAAAAGCTGCACTCAAATCTAGCATCATCAAAGCAACACATTTCCCAGAATCTCTTCCCATTAAAATGTCATTTACGACTCTTATTAATGCTGTTTCAGTACTATGGTTTCTCTTGAAGCCTGATTGAAAAATGTCCATTTTATTATTGTCAGTTAAAAAATCTATAAGTTGAGTGTGGACAACTTTTTCTAAAATCTTACTCATAAAGGAGAGTTTTGATATCGGCCTAAAATTTTTTAGATCCTGACTATCCAAGTTAGTCTTTTTTAGCACTGGGTCAATAGTGGCCCGCTTGAACTCAAGTGGTACTATACCAAGTTGTAGGCTACTGTTTATAATTGAACGAATGCTAGGGCCAAGGATATGCATTGCCTCTTTTAACAATTTAGTGGGGAGGACATCATAAATCGATGTAGTAGATTTTAGATGCAAGACAATGCCCTCCAACTGTTCCAAAGAGACCAACTTAAACTGACTCAAAACTGGGGGAGAAGGTCTTTCTATTATATTAAACACTGTGTGCCCTACTCCTGATATATTCGACCTAATCAGATCCACTTTGTCCACAAAAAACTTTAGAAAAGCTTGGCATAAGTCATAGGATGGTATTAAAAGTACACTTTTCGGCGGGTTTAGCACCTTATCTATGGTAGCAAACAGCACTTTTGGGTTGCTCACCCCTTGTGATACAATCCTTGAGAAATAAGATGATCTTTCTAATTTAACTGCATTTTGATAATTTCTCAAGGATTCCCTAAGAATATCATATGTGACTTGTGCTTTATTTTTAACCCACATACGCTCAGCCTGCCTGCAAACCCTCCTAAAACCCTGTGTTACCTCATTTAGCCATGGTCGCTTGTTAACTATTTGCCTCTTCACCTTAAAGGGTGCCACACTGTCAAGAATCTTACTACATATATAATTAAAAGAATTTACCATTTCATCTGGTGCTGTTACAGGCATTTCAGGAAAACCATTTGCAAAAGGTAGATCTGCAGCCATAAAGGCAGCAGTAAAAGTATCATGTGTATCATTTGTAATGACTCTGGACATTTTTGAAGGAAAAGAAACATCCTGTACAACATGAGGCATGTTCAAATTAAACCTAACAGGCTTATGATCCGAAATAGGAGTTTCATCAATGCAAATATTGTCAATACTTATACCCAAAGATAGCACCAGATCCAGTGTATGTCCATGGACATGTGTATGCCCCATTACACTCTGGGTGAGATTAAAAGAGTCAATCAAAATCAGAAAATCCTTAGACATGGGTTTTTCTGGGCAACAGACATGAATATTAAAATCCCCCATAATCAGAATCTTGTCAGCACATGTTATAACACCAGATAAAAAAACATAAAAATCCTCAAGGAAATCCTTACTGTAACCAGGTGGCCTATAAACTAATGCACAATACACTGGCGTAGACATGTCAACCTTTATAATTTGAACTTCAAAGGATTTAAAACTCTCAGTGGGGAGCAGCTTACATTTAAACAAATTACTAAAAATAGCAGCTAGACCTCCCCCGCGACGATTTATCCGCGGGGTATGTAAAAACTGGCAGTCTGGCGGTAAAAGCTCAGCCACAGGACTCATGTCATTTTCGTTTAGCCAAGTCTCGGTAATAAAGAGAAAGTCCAAGCAATGAGTAATATAAAAGTCATTCAAAAGAAAAGTCTTATTTACAATAGAACGGGCATTTATTAAACCCATGTTCACAGTAGTCGAAACAAGAGATGTGTGTGAGTGAGCACTTAGCTCACCGGAACCGACTCGTTTCAAGTGGAGCAGATTTGCGCAATCCACCCCTCTGCTTTCCCACCGCCTTATCCACGTATTCCGGACCACAGGTGGCCGAGATGCCGGAGGGACAATAAGTACAGAGAAGGAAGGCCGTATCTCCACAACTCGTCTGCTTCCACAATCCGACCTTAGTTTCCTAAGCTTTACCATGATTCCTGCACGCGTCCCCCGTTTCCTCCGACGTCTAGTGACCCAGTATGCACAGCCCGGTGAGCCACACGACTCAAAAAGTGTGTGTGGTATTCGTCTCTGCTCAGCGAACAGTTTTATATGGAAATCGCAAGTGTTAATATCCGATACCATCTGTCGAAGGTTTAGCAGAGTAACCTGATCATACATCAGTCTTAGACAGTCCATGTGATTTAAAAAACATAATAAAGCCAGAAAACATGTAAGCAGTCTATACACGGAGCGACGGCACGCCAAAACACCACCTGGCGCCATCTTGCCCCCCCCCCCCCCGGCCCCCCCCCCCCCCCCCCCGCGCCGGGGCCCCCCCCTCCCTCTTCGCCGTCCTCCTCGTCCCGCCGGCCGCCCGGCGGGGGGGGGGCGCCGCCGCGCCGCCGGTCTCTGGCCGGGGCCGCGCCCCCCCGACAATAGAAGATATAATATTGTTTTTTTTCTGCCCCACTATCCAATTTATATTATAATATAGGGGGGGGGGGCGGTGTGCCCCCTATTCCTCGATGCGCGGGGGCACAATTTTTTTTTGTGCGGGGGCGCGCCCCGTGTGGTGTGGGACCCTATATATTTATGGGCGGTGTGGTCCCCCCCCCCCGGCCGGCCAAAACCACACAAAAATTTTTTTTATATGTTACCGGGGGCCCCACCAAGAGTGGGAGTAGCAAGTGTTGAGGTTTAAACGGTCCTATTGGTGTTGGATTGGGGGGCACAGTCCGAAGTTCAGATATAATTTCAGCCAAGGAATTTTCAGGCCGCAGAGCAGGCAGAAGAAGAGGCACAAGAAGTAGAGGCTAGAACATGGATAGACCCAGGAGAGACAAACGTAGGTATGAGAAAGGCAATATTGGAGAAAAGAAAGAGGTTGGAGTGAATGACAGTTGTTGGTGGTGTATGCAACTCGAGCAGGCATGGAAAGTTAGTCTTCTGAAATTAGAGGACCGGAAGAGGCTAAAGGGTCAATTACCCTGCAAAGTCACAACCCTGTTGACAGTTGCAAACAGCACCAACAAGGCCGAAGAAAAGACAGAGTGCAGAGAACCAGGTGGTAAGTAAAGTACAGAATTGAACAGTTTGGAAGTAGGGAATTAGGATTGCAGGGTAGGTTAGTTTTAGATGTGTTCACCGCAGAGAAAAGCAGTGTGTGTAAAAAGCTCAGGGTCAGTTGTTGTTTCTACATTCAGGAAGCCGGATGATATGACTAAACAGCCTGTTGAAGTGGTGGAATTGCTAAAGTTGGGGAGTGGGGCTGAAGCAGGTGGTGTTACCAAATCTAGTGGGATTTTAAGAACTGTTTAGATAGAAGAATGAAACCTGTAAGAGAAAGGGCGTTGCTCATCTTACGGGTCAAAGTATAAAGATTTTGGTTATCATATTTGATAAAAGGGGGGAATGTAATGGAAATTTTCTAGTCTAGCTTCTTGATGTGTCTATCCATATGTTTATGAAGTTTTTATCTATGTTTTCTTTTAAATGTTATCATGTTTTTCTCTATACACGTCATACCACTCTGCCTTTGCCCTCGAGCAGAGGCCAATATGTTCTGTTTGGAATAACGGGCATCACTTCTCGTAAACCAGCTCGGGATTCTGGCTAGGGGGCAAAGGGAGGGGGTGTCACGTTTTAATATATAAACTCTGGGTGCAGGAGGAAAGAGGGCCTTTTCTCTGCACCAGCTCATTGCTTATGATGCAGATTAAACGACAATAAAATACTTTGCAAAGTACCTGATGTCTCTGTGTGTTGCGTTTGTCAAAATTGACTCACCTTGATTAAGGAATAAGAAAATTCCACAACAAGTGCTAAGGAAATTCTTCCTGTAGAGAAAGACGAATTCGCAAAAATCTTGTTATCACCAAAACTGGATGAATATACTGGCTTTTTTCTAGAGTCCGGAGAATTAATAGATTTAGAATTGAAAGAAGTGAGTGGGAAGAAAATATATAAAACCTGTGTCAAAAATTTTAACAAGAAAACTTTACATGGGAAAGTAGATACACCTTGGCGTTCTTTTTTAAGTGTTGAAGAAAATGTAAAACCACAGTGGAGATCTTTTTATAAACCACCATTAACTAAAAAGATTGCCGATTTACAGTGGAGAATTTTACATGGCATCATTGCAGTTAATGCTTTTATCTCTGTGTTGAACCCAGATGTTGGTCAAGAATGTCCCTTTTGTTTTCAGAGGGAGTCCATTTTCCACACGTTTGCACTTTGTGATAGGCTTAAGGATTTAGTTTCTGTTTTAAAAAATGTTTTTAACTGTTTTAATGTGGAATTCTCAACGAAGCTTTTTATTTTTGGTTTTAAGTATACAAGGACACAACAGAGGGAATGTCAATTGTTAAATTTTATATTGGGAAAGGCAAAAATGTCAATCTACATGAGTAGAAAAGACAAAGTAGAAAAACAGTTTGATTTCAATGTGGTCTCAGTTTTCGCTGCCCTAGTTAAATCAAGGTTGCGAATTGATTTTCTCTATTATAAATCAATTGATTGTTTATTAGTCTTTGAAGACATATGGTGTCAAAGAAGGGCCCTGTGCTCTGTTTTTGAAAACAAACTTTATTTTTACAATTTCTAATGAGTGTTTGTCGGTTGTTAATTCCAAGTGTTGTGTAAAGGGTTGAGAAACTGTAATTAAAAGTTTTTGTTAAAAATCAAATCTCTCTCTCTCTCTCTCTCTCTCTCTCTCTCTCTCTCTCTCTCTCTCTGTCTCTGTCTCTGTCTCTGTCTCTGTCTCTGTCTCTGTCTCTGTCTCTGTCTCTGTCTCTGTCTCTGTCTCTGTCTCTCTCTCTCTCTCTCTCTCTCTGTGCGTGCTGGGAGCGTTGGGGTGTGTGGAGTTGTTGGCTTTTAAATAAATAAATAAATTAAAAATAAATTAAAAAAAATATACATACATATATATATACATAGTTTTATCGAGTTTGGGAACGGCGCTTGGGATGGCGTCGGTCCCAAACGTCGGAGAGCCACCGACACGTGTCTCTCTGAGCAATGGGGTCAGGTGTGTACCTGCGCCTGGCGTGGAGGTGGAAGAGGTGTTAATGGCGGTTGGGGAACAGATTGGTTTTGAAAATATTTCTTCGGCATCAAGGATGAACAAGGCTGTCGTGGTTTTTGTAAAGGAGGAAGAGTTAGCTAATCGCCTAGTTGTCAGCGGAATTGCGGTAAGTGGCGTTTTTATTAATGTTTCTCCGCTGGTTGCGCCAACGACACGCATAACTATCGCGAA
The DNA here is from genome assembly GCA_037178815.1 of Barbatula barbatula. Lineage (NCBI taxonomy): Eukaryota > Metazoa > Chordata > Actinopteri > Cypriniformes > Nemacheilidae > Barbatula > Barbatula barbatula. Next base: position 625,127 of record CM074086.1, read on the forward strand.
CGTCCCTCCATTCATCCGTGATGATGAAATCCAGCGGGGATTAGTTCGGTATGGAAAGTTTGCTGGCGCAATAAAAATGGTTCCACTTCGCTGTAGACACGCAGAATTAAAGCATGTTATGTCGTTTAGGAGGCAGGTGTTCATGTTTTTGAATGAGCCAGAGTTGGATGTTTCTTTTAGAGTGTGGCATGAAGGGAAGGCGTACATGATTTACGCAAGTTCTGGGACTATGAGATGTTTTGAGTGTGGAGATGTGGGACATAAAAGGATGATGTGCCCACATAAAGCCCAAAACAATGAAGAGGTTGCAGGTCCTAGTGACGCTGCTGATGTAGTGAATGGACATGATACTGTATTACAGTTGCACACTGGAGAATCGAGGGATGGACAAACTCAAAGTAAAACTCAAATGGATGATGCTGTTAATGATGTGGTTAATAATGATGGTGATGACAACGAGGTTGAGAAAGATGAGGAACATGTTTTGGCTGAACAAAGTAAAAAGGCTGAGATTAATAGTAGTGTAGATGATGAAGTGGCAGGGACATCTAAATGTGTTGAAATGTCTGAGGAGGAAGAGATAGGAGATGATGATTCAGTTTCTGACATGTCTGAGATGGGTTCACAGGTTTTAGATGACACGTATACATTGCAGGAAATCAATATGTTTTTGGATGCAACGTTTGGAAAAACAGTGAAGATCGAAGATTCTTTTCCTGATACAGACAGATTCATTGGGTCAGTGGGATTGCTACTGAGAACGGCCAGTTATGAGGCCTTAAGTAAAAAAAGAGATTTCGTTTGAAGAAAATGGTGACAAATTTAAGAAAGGAAAAAAATCGAAGGAAGGCTTTGGAAGGAAAATAGTAAAATGGAAAAAATGCACAGGGTGATTTCTAAACTTTGTGAGTTACGTTTGTTTCTGTTCTGTCTCTTTCTTTTCTCTTTTATTATGGGGTATTTGAGGATTGGATCTTTAAATATAAATGGGGGCAGAGACAGGAATAAGTTAGCAATGGTTTCTAGTTTTTTCCAAATTAATAGGGTTGATGTAGTTTTTTTACAAGAAACCCATACTAATAAGGATAATGAAAATGAATGGAGAAGGTGGTGGGAGGGGAAACTCATTTTAAGTCATGGGACACACAATAGCGCAGGAGTGGCAATTTTATTTTCTAAGAATATAAATGTTAAAATCTTAACGGTAAACGAGGTTGTAAAAGGTAGAATTTTGTTAACTAAAATAGAGGTTGGAGAAATGGTATTTATTCTAATGAATGTTTATGCCCCAAATAATGGGGTTGAAAGGATGGATTTCTTTATGGAAATGAGAAGGCATTTTCAGACACCTGATAGTAATGAGTGTATGGTTTTGGGAGGAGATTGGAATTGCACCACAGATTTTACAATTGATAGAAATGGTGAAGAGCCAGATATTCGATCTAGTAATGTGTTGACAAAAGTATTGGATGAATTTGAATTACTAGACGTATGGAGAATGATAAATAAAAAAGCTAGACAATATACTTGGCTTAAAGTAACTGATCATAGAGTCTGTGGTGCACGACTAGATCGATTTTATTTGGGTAAATTATGGAAAAATAGGGTGATGAATGCTTCCATTTTGCCTAATGGTTTTTCAGACCATCACATGGTTATTTTTGATTTTCATTTTAAAAGTATATCAAAATTTACTTATTATTGGCATTTTAATGCTAAATTATTACAGGATGTTAAATTTTGTGAATTATTTGATCTGTTCTGGAAGAAATGGAAAATGAAGAAAGAATCTTTTAAAAATCTCAGTCAGTGGTGGGATGTGGGTAAAGTGAACATAAGGATTTTTTGTCAGAATTATTCATCATGTATTGGATCAGTGGTAAAGGAAACTGTGGAAAGACTACAAAGAGACATTGAACTTTTAGAAAAGGAATGTTTTTATAATAATTAACTTGAACACGATGATGCATTACGAAGGAAAAGGAGAGAGCTTGGGACTTTTCTACAGGAACAAGTAAAGACTGCGTTAATAAGGGCAAGATTTTGCTCTATTAAAGACATGGACACTCCAAGCACTTTCTTTTTTAATCTTGGAAAAAAAAGCACAACACGGGAACAAATGTACCATCTTCGTCGTCATGATGGTTCTATAACAACAGATCCTGTGGAAATAAGGAAGTTGGCAGTGGACTTTTATTCACAACTATATTCTTCTGAATACTGTAACACCGAAAGTGCTGATGATCTACTTAGTGATCTACCAAAGCTTGACAGTGAGCAGAAAAAGGCTCTGGACAATAAAATTACTTTTGAAGAGCTGACAGAAGCGATGCAGCAGTTGTCCAAGGGTAGATCCCCAGGAATTGATGGACTGACTGTGGAGTTCTATCAACTGTTTTGGAGTGTTTTGGGAGTAGACGTTTATGAGGTATTGTCTGAATGTTGCCAAAGTAAGAGATTTCCGATAAGCTGTAGTAGGGCAGTTCTTTCTTTACTTCCAAAAAAAGGAGATCTAGGTATTCTAAACAACTGGAGACCGGTGTCATTACTGTGTGTTGACTATAAACTATTCTCCAAATGTTTAGCTAATAGACTAAAGGGTTATCTAAGTTTATTGGTGCAGAAGGAACAGACATACTGCGTTCCTGAAAGGTCTATAATGGACAATAATTTTTTATTACGTGACGTTATGGAAATAAGTCAGTTAAATAACTATGAAATGGGGTTTCTTTCTTTAGATCAAGAGAAAGCTTTTGATAGAGTTGACCATGGCTATCTCTATAATGTTTTAAGGAATTTTGGTTTTGGTGACACATTTATTTCATATATTCAGTTATTGTATTCAAATGCATTTGTTCTTGTGAAAGCTGGTGGTGTTTTAAGCACACCAATACCTGTGTTTAGAGGAATCAGGCAAGGCTGTCCACTTTCAGGACAATTATATTGTCTTGTGATTGAGCCTTTTTTGTGCAGGTTAAGACGAAATCTTAATGGAGTCTTGCTTCCAAATGGAGACATAAGTTCCAGGGTGTCTGTCTCTGCATATGCTGATGATGTTACGGTTTTTATTACAGGCCAAGAAGATGTTACAGTTTTAAATAAGAATATTAAACAATATGAAATGGCATCCTCAGCTAGATTGAACTGGGGAAAAAGTGAAGGGTTTATTATTGGAGAGTGGTTAAGAAAAGGACCTCCATAGCTTCCTGGTGGGTCGAAATGGGGTAGGGAAGGGTTGAAAGTTTTAGGGGTATATTTAGGGAATAATCAATTTCAGGAAAAAAATTGGGAGGGAATGCTGGAGAAAGTAATTGCTCGATTGTCTAAATGGAAATGGCTATTACCACAGATGTCGTATAGAGGGAGAGTTTTGGTTGTTAACAATCTAACTGCCTCTACGCTGTGGCACAGGATGATGGTCATGGAGCCACCGGATGAACTGATTTGCCTTGTACAGAGAGCATTAGTGGATTTCTTCTGGAGCGGGCAGCACTGGATCCGAGCAGCTGCACTGTATCTACCTGTCCAGGAAGGAGGACAGGGTCTGGTGGATGTGAGGAGTCGTATCCGTGCCTTTAGAATTCAAGCAGCGCAGAGACTCCTCTACAAAAAGGATTTGACCTGGGCCCAAACTGCTTGTGCTTTGCTACAGAAAGCAGGAGGACTGGGGTTGGACAAACATTTATTCCTGATAAAATCGGAGGAAGTGAGCTTGTCCGAGATTACACCGTTTTACAGGTCCATGTTGAAGGCATGGAGAACTATTTTTAAAGCAGAGAGGGACATAGATCCTAAAGGACATTGGGTTACTGAAGAACCTTTGGTTTTTAATCCACTGATACAGACAAGGATGTTATCTTCTGTGAGTATAAGAACATGTTTAATAAGGAGTAAAATTGTAAAACTGGGGCATCTCTTGGACAATAATGGATGGCGATCAGTAGAGAACCTTAAAGAGGTAACTGGATTACGCTCATCAAGACTCACAGCAAAGTTGATGGAAGAGATTTTTAATGTAATACCAAGCAGCTACAGAGAGACCATTGCAAGAAAAGAAAATGATATGATTGGATTCCCTGACATAGGAATTGCGCCCGCAAGCAATGCAGATCTGGAGGGTGAAGACGCTGGTTCAATTTTGTCCTTTGAGGTTCCTCAAATAGACTTTTTCGAGTCTATATCAAAGAAGGCCATATATCATGCTACAGTAAAGGTTACTCATCAGGAATCACTTAAGGATAAGAGGATAAGAGCCTCTGGATGGCCAGGACTGTTGACTCCAGCCTTTCTCGTAAGGGACCGGTGGAGAACCCTGTATAAGCCTCCCGTGGAGACGCGAACAGCTGATCTACAGTGGAGGACTATTCACAGGGCAATAGCTACAGACAGACATGTGGCACACTTGAATCCAGCAGTAGGAGGGGAATGTAGGTTCTGTGGGGAAGAAGAGGATTTGGAGCATTTATTTTTAAGATGTGCTAGACTACTAAGGCTTTTTAACCTTCTTAAGGATTTGTTTAGGGGTTTTAACGAAGATTTTTCAGATAAAGTGTTCATTGGAGGGTTAAAGTATGGATTTTTGATGAGGAAGAAAGTGTGTTTATTGAGCTATTTGATTGGGACTGCAAAATTGGCAGTGTGGAAGACTAGAAAAAACAAGGGCTTACTTTTTGCAAGTACGGATTCTGAGTTAATGTTTAGAGGATTAGTGGCAGGAAGGCTAAAAGTGGAATATGCGTATTATAAGGTTGTAAACAATATCCAGAGTTTTATTGAAATATGGTGTGTAAATGATGTCTTAAGTACAGTTGTTGATGATGTGATGGTTCTGAATTTTTAACCAGTGCATTGTTGGTTTTTACTGTGTACATCTGTGAGATTTTATAGTAGTAATGTGTTGAAATGTATAAATTAAAGTTATATAAATCTCTCCTCTCTCTCTGTCTCTCTCTCTCTCTCTCTCTCTCTCTGTGTGTGTGCGCATGCACGTGTGTGAGTGAGTGGAAGCGTGCGAGTGAGGCTCTACGGTGTGAGTGAGTTTTCTACTCTTTTTGATTGTTGTTTGTCTTTCAAATAGCGTTTTTTTAAGATATTTTTATTATTGTGTGAACTTAGTCAGAGAACAACAGTAGCTTTGAGTTAACTGGGGTGTTCGGTCCCCAGCAGGCGCTGGTTGGCTTGCGATGGCGTCCTCTGAGCGCCTCAGTTATGATCGCCTGTCATGCAAGTGTTTGGTGGAGGAGTGCAGCCTGGCTGTTGGGAATGTCGTCGGTTACGACAGCATAATGTCCGCGTCGCGTATGAACGGTGCGGTTGTGATGTTTTTAGATAGCACGGAGAAGGTGAACAGCGTGGTGCAGACCGGAATCGTCATACAGGACACTTTCACGCCAGTAATGCCTTTAGTTCAACCAGCCAGAAAGATCATTCTGTCTAATGTGCCCCCGTTTATAAAAGAAGAGTTGCTGCACAGAGTTGTCCAGACATGGAAAAATCGTGTCGCAAACAAGAAAAGTTCCGTTGGGCTGTAAATCCCCTTCTCTTAAACATGTAGTCTCATTCAGATGGCAGGTCTACATGGTGCTCAAAAGTGAAGTCGAGGAAATAAATGTGGCTTTTAAGTTTAGACTTGATGGCTTTGACTATGTTGTATTTGCAAGCTCAGAGACGATGAAATGCTTTAAATGCGGAGGGGAGGGACACATTAGGAGATTGTGTCCGGGACAGGCTGAGGACATGACGGTCACGTTAAAAGAAGTGGCGGACGCAGCAGCTGCTGTGGAGGAGGATGTTGTTAGAGCAGTCGAGCACCCTGAAGCTGTGATGGAGACAGCAAAGACTGGGACAGGTGATGCAGGGATGGGAGGTTCAGGAGTGGTCGAGGGGGAACTGGTGGTAGAGGATGGGCTTAGTGAGGAGTATGTGAGTGATAGTGCCATTTTTAAAACACCCACTTCTGCCAGGAAAAGGAATAAAGTAAAAAAAGGGGATGCAAAGTCAAAACAACTGCAAGAAATACAAGTTGATGCATGTAAGGATGTTGAAAGCAGTACTGCTGAAGAGTCTGATAGTGAAACTTTGGACAAAAGGAGTAGGCATAGTGCTTACTCTTTTGGAAAAGTTCGGTCTTTTTTACAAAAAACCAAAAACATGAAAATGTTCAGGTGACAGATTTTTTCCAGACCGTAATATGTTCATTGACTCTGTGTGTCACGGACTGTGTGGAGAGAACCCAAGTGCAGGCAGACACGGATGATGAAGGGGTAACACACAGACTTTAATTATAAAAACACGGCAAAACAAACATCCACGATGGGAAAACGCTACCTAAAACTAAACTGGATACAAAAAACAGAAAACAAACTCATCCCACAAGGGGGGCAAACATAAACTAGGAATTAAACAAAGAACTTGGAACCATACATACACTATGACAAGACCAGACCAGAGAACTAGGAAACATGTACAGGGAAGAGGTACAGCATACAGGTAAATCCAGATGTACACGTACAACGAACGAGCACAAGACAATAGACATGAGGGCATCTTATAGGAAAACTAACAAAGGAGATAACAATGGGCAGGTGTGGGTAATGAGACACAGGAGGAAAGCAATACTAGGAACGAGAGGGGCGGGGCCAATGACGAGACTGGAGAGAACACATATTATGTCCTGATTGACCATAATATGTTTCTCTCCACATAAAACACGTGGGTCTGTCATGATTCTGCCCCTAGACCAGAAAACCAAGACAAGATTAGGCAGAATCATGACACTGTGGGGATGTTAATGCGAGGTGAGGGTGAAGAACAGTTTACTGTCCAAGAAATATATAGATTAAAGAAATTTGTTGCAAAGTTGAGATCAGAACTTCAAATAGAGGATGGGTTTGAAACAATATAGCCGTTTTTGCTCATACATACTGAAGCTTGTCCTAATTCAAGTCCTTCAATCACCAACCTTTTTTATAATGAGTGTAGTGAGGGTAGGCACTCTTAATATGAATGGGGCACGAGACCCGTATAAAAGAGCACTGTTATTTGAACTAATAAAACAAAAGCAAATAGATGTTGCGTTTATTCAGGAGACACACAGTGATGGTCTAAATGAAACTGACTGGATGAAAGAATGGGAAGGATTGGCGGTGTGCTCTCATATGAGTTCTACCAGAGGAGGGGTGGCTGTTTTGTTTGCCAAGCATTTTACTCCTGCTTCCTTTGAGGTGAAACAAGATATTCCTGGTTGACTTATTGCTATACGGGCGCAGTTTGAAAAATATAATGTTGTGTTTATTAATGTGTATGCTCCTACTAATGGTGTTGAGAGAGTTTGTTTTTTTAATAATCTCAATGGAGTCTTGCAGAGTTGTAGCTCAGATGAATTATTATTTTTAGGCGGTGATTTTAACTGCACAGAGAATTATGTATTAGATCGGAACCATGCTGAACCTCATGAACCCTCAAGTCGTGCTATACGGACTTTGATTGAGACTTACAAATTGTGTGATATATGGAGACGTTTGAATAAAAATGATAAACAATATACGTGGACACATACCCGGGAGAACTTAATTTCTTTGGCCAGATTAGATCGATTATACTGTTTTAAACATCATTTTAACATTATGAAAAGTTGTGTTATTAGTCCATCTGGATTCTCTGATCATGCAATTGTCACATGCAAATTCTTTATAGCAAATATTAGGTCAAAGAGTGCCTATTGGCATTTTAATGTTTCTCTGTTGAGTGATTTAAATTTTAAAGAGGTTTTTATCTTTTTTTGGAAGGAATTTAAATTTAAAAAAGAGTGTTTCGTGAATTTACATCAGTGATGGGACTATGGGAAAGTTGAAATCAGGTTGTTATGTCAACAGTATACTTTTAATGTTTCTAAAAATATAGCACAAAAAATGGAAAACCTTGAAGCTGAAATTGTGGAATTACAATCACTAATAGAGGTCACTGGAGAGCAGAGTGGTATTGATGCCTTGAAGTCCAAAAAATTATGTATTGCGGACCTACTAGGCACGAAGGCAAAGGGAGCTTTGGTCAGGTCCGGTTATCAAAATCTCACACAAATGGATGCCCCGTCCAAATTCTTTTTTAATTTAGAAAGGAAAAATGGCCAGAGTCGACAGCGCCGTCCGAAATAAGACAGCGGGCTGTAAGGTTCTACAGTGAACTGTATGGGAGTGAATATGATGAAGATGAACAAATGTCTGCTAGCTTTTATGCAGGTTTACCAAAGCTACAGGAACGGTCAAAGGGCACCAGTATCTTTGGAAAACTCTAAAGGCTTTTGGATTTGGCCCAGGTTTCATTGGAATAATTAAAGTGCTATATAAAGATATTGAAAGTATGCTAAAAGTCAATGGTGGTTTGAGCGCCCCTTTTAAAGTAAGTAGAGGCATTAGACAGGGTTGTGCACTATCTGGAATGCTGTCCTCTTTAGCAATCGAACCATTGTTGAATAAATTGCGGTCTAGAATAGAAGGTCTAGTACTACCCAATAACAACTTGCAGCATAAAATATCAGCTTATGCTGATGATGTTAGGATTATGGTTAATGGACAGAATGATATAAACTCCCTGGTTAAAATTGTTGAAGTAAACTGGAGTAAAAGTGATGCTTTGGTTGTTGGGAAATGGGAGAAGAGTCCACCATTATTACCTGGTGGTTTAACTTGGAAAAAAGGAGGAATTAAATACCTGGGAGTCTTTATTGGGGATAATGTCACGCAAGCAAAAAATTGGGTTGGTGTGGCTGAAAAAATAGAGGGTAGATTAAAGAAATGGAAGTGGATACATCCACAGTTATCCTTTAGAGGAAGGGTGTTAATAGTTAATAATTTGACTGCCTCATCACTGTGGCATAGAATGACATGTGTGGACCCTCCTCCTGGTTTGCTTTCCAGGTTGCAAGGTCTGTTTGTTAATTTTTTTTGGGATCGGCTCCATTGGGTTCCCCAAAGTGTACTTTTTCTTCCTGTGGAAGAAGGTGGACAAGGATTGGTGCACCTTTCAAGTAGACTAGCAACTTTTCGCTTGCAATTCATCCAGAGACTATTAACTGGCCCTGAAGATCTGGTATGGAGAAATGCTGCTCAGATTATTCTACAGAAAGCGGATGGACTTGGACTTGACCGCACTCTGTTACTCATGGATCATAAGCAGCTGAACTTAAAGGACCAACCGTTTTTCTACCGTGGACTTTTTAAAGTTTGGGGACACTTTAATTTTATCAGGAATGGAAAGACGGGTTCTTTATTCTGGTTGCTTGAGGAGCCGTTGGTCAAAGGAGCTCGTTTTGCTTTACCAAATGAGTGTTTTTCAGGTCTTACACAAAGATTATGTGGCTCCGGTCTGGTAAAAATGAAAGACTTAATTGATGTTGTAGGACCTGACTTAAGTGATGTGTCTGCATTGGTCACGGCCTTAGGCCAGAGGTCTTCTCGTCAAACTGAGCTAATTTTAAAAACATGGAAAGGAAGATTAACAGAGTAAGAATTAGTCATGTTGCAAAATCTTGGTAATGGAAGGCTGGTTCCAAAGGCGAGAGATCCATTCCCGAAAATTTGTATTTCACCAGATTTAAAGAGTATGTCTGGTATACTACTGAATTTAAAAGGGTTGCTTGATTTGGAGTTGAGTTTGGTTGCAGGCAAAGTGCTGTATAAATGTTTTGTTAAAATTTTAAACAAAGTGGCACTAAATGAGAAGACAGACACTGTGTGGCGAGAAAAATTTAGGCTACAAGAAGAGGATAAACCAGTTTGGAGGGTGATACACAAACCACCATTGAACAAGCAAACCGGGGATTTGCAGTGGCGTACTTTGCATGGGGCTATAGCTATTAATGCTTTTGTTTCTGTTATAAATGCTGAGGTTGTTGACAAATGTGTTTTTTGTGGTACCAGAGAAACAGTATTTCATTGTTTTACAGAATGTGTTTTTTTTTGGGGGGGTTTGTTGGGCCGCGTGCGATCAACTCTATCGGGGAAGCATGTCGGCCCCACGCCCGCAGGTTTTGAGTTCACTCACGCGGCGAAATGCGGTTAAAGTTGCCGCCGCGGTGAGTGTGGAGGAATGTTGTCTTGCTATTGGTGAGGTTGTGGGACATGAGAACGTGTTATCTGCCTCCAGAATGAATGGTGCCGTGGTTGTGTTTCTTAATAGCGTCGATAAAGTCAATGAAGTAGTCGAACACGGAATAGTCATTGGTGGTGATTTTGTCTCTGTTCTTCCTCTTTCATTGCCAGCTAAGAGAGTCATTTTATCAAATGTTCCACCGTTCATAAGCGATGAAATGTTGACGCAAGCTTTATCTCGCTATGGTAAATTGGTATCTCAGATCACAAAGATCCCAATCAATAGTGGATCACCGTTGTTGAAACATATTGTTTCGTTCAGGCGATTCGCTTACATGATAATTCAGGATGATGCCGAGCTTGACTTGATGCTCAAATTTAGCATTGACAACTTTGATTATGTGATTTTTGTCACTACCGCGAAATCGAAGTGTTTTGGTTGCGGGAGAACTGGACATTTAATCCGCAGTTGTCCTGATAAAGTTCCAGACAGGGAAGCAAACGCAGTGAATGTAAACACTGAAGGCGATGGTAGTGCGGTTGGTGTGGCTGACACAGTTGAGGAGGTATTGCCGGGGCCGAGCTCGGCTGTGGCGGTGACAGTTACGGGTGTTCCCGGTGAGAGTGTTGTTGCATCGACTTCACTGCACTGTGAGCGCTCGGAGACCTTCTCGGAGGCTAGTGTTGAGGATTCACCGAGCGTGGCACCGGTTTGCCTTCCACCGTACTCCCCTTTCCTAAACCCTGTTGAGGAATTCTTCTCCTCATGGCAGTGGAAGGTATATGAACGCCAACCTTACACCAGGGTAAATCTCCTGCAAGCCATGGTACTTGCCTGTGGTGACATAGTGTGGAGGCATGCCAAGCCTGGATACGGCATGCCAGGGTTTTTTTTTTCCCCATTGCCTGGCCAGACAAAATGTGGCCTGTGATGTGGATGAAGTCCTGTGGCCTGACCCAGTACGGAGACATGATGCTGTGGCTGAGTAATGCACTTATTTGTATATTTAAGTACTTTATTTTTACATGGTGTGGCATGAGCAGTGTAGAAAACAGACAAAACTGGGGAGGTGATGGTCTAAATCAAACCTGCCCCAACACACCGACTACGCCACCCTGGGAGTTTCACCCAGAGAATGATTTTGGTTAATTTCATAATACCAATAATACAGATTCCCTTAGACACACAGGTACGTATACAACTCAGCCAAGACGAAATTCAATGTTTAAAAAAAAGAGCAACAAACTTTATTCCAATCATTTAAAAAACATTCATACTTGAGGGAGGGGGGACCAAGAGACACCTTACATTCACTATACTGAGGCCTTCCAGTGGAGGAGACGGGAGTCACCAAGGCAAGGAGGAATCCCAAGAAGAGTCACCCACGTGAACACACAAACACTAGAAAACACACGGTAAATACAATAAAGAAAACGGGATCGACAGCACAGCACACAGAAAGGGAACACCACCACCCGGACTCCAACACCACAACTTTCGGCTGTCAGCAACTGAAACAGACAAACACTTTCAAAAGGGAGTCACTCAAAAAAAAGGAAATCAATCTAATATTAAAATAAACAAACTAAAGAAATCTTGGTCATAACCAAAATTGCCAGCCCAACAATAATTCTAGGCGGACAGTACACGGAAAAGTAATATAAATCCCAAAACAAAGAAACTAAATAAATAGGGTGGAGGTAAATAAAACCTTGGCTAAAGAAAATAAATACAAAATACCACTGAATCAGACAAAATATATATATATATAATAGAAAGTAAACTAAAGTCACTAATAAAGAAACAAACAAAGCATAATTCAAATTAACCAAGTTGAAAACAAAGTAAGGAAACAAAAACAACTTAACTAAATTATAAAGAAAGAGCCAACCCCTTCAGCTAGATTCAACAAAGTTAAAAATACTGGCCCTCATGAAACTGGAGGCTCGCATTCGACCAAATGGCCGTGATGGCAAAACGGGCGGACAGCAATCAGTAGCGCTTGCGAGTGAATGTTCAGAACCTGCACGTCAGAAAGCAGGCGTACCACGATCAAGTGGAGGGGTGGAGTTGCGAATATAATACGCGGTAGACAAGCAGCTGTGCGACACAGACGTGCCGCGATCGAGCGAAGTTGCGAATACAACGTTCAACTAAAGTTCAGTCAAACAGCAATCCAGGCAAAACAGCAGCTAGTGAGGGATTACTCTGCGGCTGAGGTCACTCTCCCATTGAACCAGCCCGATTCCAATGACAGCGTTTTGAATCACCCAGAAGGAGGCAGCTCGGAAGGTACAAACAGTACAGTAAGCATCCGCTTTTTAATGCGTGGAACCAGACTGGCCCACCAACAGGAGATCTGTAGAAGTGCCGCAGCCAAACACGGAGTGAGTGACCCGGAAGTATGACACCTTCCGTCACCAGCGAGCAAGAGGAAAGCCAAAAGGACTACTTCCTGTATTTATAGGAGTGGCCTATGGCCGCGATTGGCCAAAAGAATGCCAAGTAGTTCTGAGTTAGACTCATACTGCTACAATCGGCTTACGGCACAAGATTTCTGTTTGTTTTAAAAGTGCTACGTGTAAATGCACAAGATTTCTGTTTTGTTTTTTGTAACATGCATTTACCCTACAGTGAAAAATAAAAGTTTATTTCTCCAGCTTCATGTCCTGAGCATTGTTTTTTCTATTTTTCTACGTAGTGTTTAGTGACTGTTCCGTAGTGTTTTTATTTTGATTGACTCTGGGCACGATTTGACAACATGAGCACAGATTGAACTGTTTTGAGGTGAACGTTTGGTTTTGCAAGAAGAGTCTGAGGTTTTGTGAATGTTGTGTTTTGTGTTCACAGTTTAGAGAAAAGGAGAGCAGCTTTCAAGAAATGTGTCTTAGCAATCGAGAAAAACTGTAAGAGCTTCTTGTTGAGAATGTTGTGTTGCTCTGATCAACACAGCACACTGTGTGGAACAATATCTCCTCCCAGTGGTCAGATTCTCAAACATGTGGTGATGTTTAATATATTTTATTATAGGCAAACATTATGATGATAGTGAAAGTATTGAGATTGTGGGGACAGGTTTGAAACTGTAAATGGCAGAAAGGTTTGTCTGATGGTTGGGCTGAAGGTTATAATACACATACAGTGCCCTGTTATGGATCACAGAGGAAGAACCCAATTGCAGGCAGACACGGGATGAAGGGGTTAACAAATAGACTTTAATATATATACAAAACCGAAAACAAAAACCCACAATGGGGTAAAAGAACATACAAGAACCGAAGGAGGACTTAAATAAAACAGACTAGAACTAACACTCACAAAGACTAACTAATACAAAACACTAAGACTAGACTTGACTTTACTTTACTATAGAAGGTTTAAGGGTACAAGGCAACAAGTACGGCATACAAGTACGGCATACAAGTACGGCATACAAGTACGGCATACAAGTACGGCATACAAGTACGGCATACAAGTACGGCATACAAGTACGGCATACAAGTACGGCATACAAGTACGGCATACAAGTACGGCATACAAGTACGGCATACAAGTACGGCATACAAGTACGGCATACAAGTACGGCATACAAGTACGGCATACAAGTACGGCATACAAGTACGGCATACAAGTACGGCATACAAGTACGGCATACAAGTACGGCATACAAGTACGGCATACAAGTACGGCATACAAGTACGGCATACAAGTACGGCAAGGTAACACGTACAACGAACGAGCACAAGACAATAGACAAGAGGGCATTAAATAGGGAGACTAACAAAGGAGATAACGATGGGCAGGAGTGGGTAATGAGACACAGGAGGAAAGCAATACTAGGAACGAGAGGGGCGGGGCCAATGACGAGACTGGAGAGAACACATATCATGTCCTGATTGACAATAATATGTTTCTCTCCACATAAAACACGTGGGTCTGTCATGATTCTGCCCCTAGACCAGAAAATCAAGACAAGATTAGGCAGAATCATGACAGTGCCCTCCACAATTATTGGCACCCCTAACAATTCCACTGAAAATTTTTAATGTTTTTTTTTTAATATATTTTTCTGTAGTTGCTAAAGTTGGTCAGGGTATCTAGGAACTTTTAATTAGTAATTCATGACTTCCTGTTTCCCTGGGGTATAAATATGACATGACACAGTGGTATAATTCTCTTACCCATTTGTCAACATGGCAAAGACAAGAGAACACACCATTCAAGTAATGCAGATGTGTGTCGACCTTCATAAGTCAAACAATGGCTACAAGAAAATAGCCACTAGCCTTAACTTGCCCGTATCTACAGTCAGGGGAATCATTAAGAAGTGTAAAACAACTGGAACAGTGACAAACAAGGCTGGAAGAGGTCCCAAGTTTATCTTGCCACAACGCACAGTGAGGAGGATGGTAAGAGAATTAAAAGAAAGTCCTAAGCTCACTGTTACAGAATTGCATCAAAGAGTGGCATCTTGGGGTCACAAAGTCTCCAAAACAACCATCAGACGCACTCTACGTGCCAACAAGCTGTTTTGGGAGGCATGCAAGGAAAAAGCCTTTTCTCACTAACACTCAGAAACGTAAACATCTGGAGTTTGCTAAGCGGCACTGGGACTTAAACTGGGATCGTGTGCTTTGGTCAGTTGAGACTAAGATTGAGCTTTTTGGCAACAGACACTCTAAGTAGGTCTGGTGTAAAACAAAAGATGAGTATGCCCAAATGCACCTCATGCCCACCGTGAATTATGGTGGAGGATCTGTGATGCTGTGGGCCTGTTTCTCTTCCAAAGGCCCTGGGAACCTTGTTAGGGTGCATGGCATTATGAACGCTTTGAACTACCAGGACATTTTAAATAAAAACCTGATGGCCTCTGCCAGAAAGCTGAAGATGGGTCGTCATTGGGTCTTTCAGCAGCATAATGATCCAAAACATGTGGCAAAATCAACACAAAAAGGGTTCAGCAGTCACAAACTCAAGGTCCTCACATGGCCATCTTAGTCCCCAATCGAAAACTTGGGGGGCGAGCTAAAGAGGAGAGTGCATAAGACAGGACCCAGGACACTGGATGATCTAGAAAGATGGTCAAAGATCCCTCTCTCTGTGTTCTCCAATCTTGTGAAATGTTATAGGAGGAGATTAAGTGCTGTCTTGTTGGCAAAAGTGGGTTGTACAAAGTATTAACATCAGGGGTGCCAATAATTGTGCGACACATGATTTCAATCATGATTTCTAAATGTGTGATTTTTTTTACCACCAAAGTAACGTACCTAAATGAAAGGTTGGATTTTCTCTTTTTTTTGCATTTGGGTTCTATGTTGTTTAAAAAAAGGAGAATTTTTAGAAGTCCATGACCACATCTTAAACAGGGGTGCCAATAATTGTGGAGGGCACTGTATATACAATATTCAGTGTGTGTGTGTCAGAATAATGATCCCGGCCGGCCGGCCGGCCCGGCCCGTCTGCCTCCACTGAACTGAAACACAATGGCTCTCATTCATCACGTGAGCTCCATTATGTGCCACTTGTGTTGATGGAGATGATATGCTGCTCATTCACTGAAGATCTGCTGCCATACGAGTAAATCATCTCAACACCTTTGAGTTTCATCATCATTTACTCTGATTTCCAGCTCCAGTCCCTCAACAATTCATTATCCAGTGACATAATATAACACTGATATATATATATATACACCAATGGCATTTCATTATAACAAATGACTGAAATCGATGAAAAACCACATCTTGATTTCTAAAAAGCTTCAAAGCAGATTTCTTATGTGACTTGAGGTGTATTTTTTGTTTTGTTGAACACATAAGAAGAATATCTTGTTATTGACCAATCACTATAGTTCTAATGTCATGCAATAGATATGGAAAGATTTACATTTTACATTTTCATTTGCTCATCAACGTTTATTTTCAAATCTTATTTCAAGAGTCAAGAACAATGATTCAATACATTTTTATTCTATATGTGACTTAGAAAAGCAACAAAAAAAACTTGAGAGGAAGAATTACCAGAATGAACCGTTTTTACCCTAAATGCATAAAACCCTCAGAATCAAGGACCAGAACTGACTGTTTTAGTCAGTTTGACGTTTGACTGCATCTCCCAAAAACTAAAGTCAAAACTTTAACCATAGTCTGTGTTCCTTCCACTCAACTGTTATGTAATGTTTCTGCTTCCAAATATATAGAGACCGTATCTGTCCCCACGAATAATACTAAAGAATAATAATTTTGGCAAAAGTCAGAGAAGAAATCTGATCGTGATTAAACTTGAAGACAATGTAACCAATACATAAGGTTCGGCCTACTTAATATTAGATCACTAAATTCAAAGGCAGTTATTGTAAATGAAATGATCACGGACAACAGTTTTGATATACTCTGTCTTACCGAGACCTGGCTTAAACCAAATGATTATTTCGGCCTAAATGAGTGTACCCCACCAAGTTACTGTTATATGCATGAGCCACGTCCGGTTGGTCGGGGTGGCGGCGTCGCTACAATATTTAGAAACTTTCTTACTGTAACTCAGAGAACAGAGCATAAATGTAATTCATTTGAAGTGCTTGCGTTAAACATAATTATTCCTTACAGAAGTAAAAAACCTTTGCTTTCTTTTACATTGGCTACGGTGTATAGACCCCCGGGTCCCTATACTGATTTTCTGAAAGAGTTTGCGGACTTCCTATCGGACCTATTGGCAGGGCCGGATTAACCATATGGGCAATTGGGCAATTGCCCAGGGGCCCCCGACCTCTAAAGGGCCCCGCGGGCGGTCACACCAATCAACGTGCACTGAGCCGGTCGCGTGACGGCAAGCGCTACAACACAACTCAAAAATGCAAACACTGAGTAGCTAGGTGGGAGCGCTAATCGGAAATTTAAAAGGGAGAAGGATATCAGGACCGCAGAAAATGTAAAATATAGACCGAAAATAGGGAATTTCTTTACGCTAGTAAACGTTAGCAACTAGTCTGCTAAGGCACGATCTGTCAACGAGAACAGCTCAGCTAGCCAGGACATTTCTTCACTGCCGGTGTTGTGCAGAGAAAAGCACGCCTGCCGTGAAAGGCACCCCAGTCGCGGGAACGCGCATTTGCTGAAATTCTTCTAAATATAAAAGGCGGAAACTGCAGTGCTGTTTAAATCCACTAGATGCCCTAAGTGTGTTAAATTACAGCAATAAGACCCTCGAAGCAGTTATAAAATGCAATTGCTTTTATAAAACGGTTACTGCATACGCGTAGCATAGTTTCATAAATACCAATAAGGCATTTAATAATTTCATAAAGCAATTATAATTAAAAATTATTTTATAATTTTATTAAGCCATATAAATCAGGACCAGAATTGGCAGGATTTTTTTTGCCAATAAGCTTGTAAAGTGACATCTACTGTGTAACAATTTACGTGCATCTCCCACTAGGAATGTGTCACAAGCATGAAACTCTCCCCATTAGACTGTATAAGTTCTATAACCATACTTTCATAATTATTTCATGCTGGGGCTAACACAAGCAAATTTAAGAGGGGGTGCTTTTCACGGCAAGCCTGTTTGCCAGAAAATGCACCCCCCCATATCTCCCACTAGGAATGTGTCACAAGCATGAAACTCACCCCCATTAGACTGTATAAGTTCTATAACCATACTTTCATAATTATTTCATGCTGGGGCTAACACGAGCAAATTTAAGAGGGGGTGCTTTTCATGGCAAGCCTGTTTGCCACAAAATGCATCCCCCCATATCTCCCACTAGGAATATGTCACAAGCATGAAACTCACCCCCATTAGACTGTATAAGTTCTATAACCATACTTTCATAATTATTTCATGCTGGGGCTAACACGAGCAAATTTAAGAGGGGGTGCTTTTCACGGCAAGCCTGTTTGCCAGAAAATGCATCCCCCCCATATTTCCCACTAGGAATGTGTCACAAGCATGAAACTCACCCCATTAGACTGTATAAGTTCTATAACCATACTTTCATAATTATTTCATGCTGGGGCTAACACGAGCAAATTTAAGAGGGGGGTGCTTTTCACGGCAAGCCTGTTTGCCACAAAATGCATCCCCCATATCTCCCACTAGGAATGTGTCACAAGCATGAAACTCACCCCCATTAGACTGTATAAGTTCTATAACCATACTTTCATAATTATTTCATGCTGGGGCTAACACGATCAAGTTTAAGAGGGGGTGCTTTTCACGGCAAGCCTGTTTGCCAGAATATGCACCCCCCCATATCTCCCACTAGGAATGTGTCACAAGCATGAAACTCACCCCCATTAGACTGTATAAGTTCTATAACCATACTTTCATAATTATTTCATGCTGGGGCGAATACGAGCAAATTTAAGAGAGGAGTGCTTTTCACGGCAAGCCTGTTTGCCAGAAAATGCACCCCCCCATATCTCCCACTAGGAATGTGTCACAAGCATGAAACTCACCCCATTAGACTGTATAAGTTCTATAACCATACTTTCATAATTATTTCATGCTGGGGCGAATACGAGCAAATTTAAGAGAGGAGTGCTTTTCACGGCAAGCCTGTTTGCCAGAAAATGCACCCCCCCATATCTCCCACTAGGAATGTGTCACAAGCATGAAACTCACCCCATTAGACTGTATAAGTTCTATAACCATACTTTCATAATTATTTCATGCTGGGGCTAACACGAGCAAATTTAAGAGGGGGGTGCTTTTCACGGCAAGCCTGTTTGCAACAAAATGCTCCCCCCCATATCTCCCACTAGGAATGTGTCACAAGCATGAAACTCACCCCATTAGACTGTATAAGTTCTATAACCATACTTTCATAATTATTTCATGCTGGGGCTAACACGAGCAAATTTAAGAGGGGGTGCTTTTCATGGCAAGCCTGTTTGCCAGAAAATGCACCCCCCCATATCTCCCACTAGGAATGTGTCACAAGCATGAAACTCACCCCCATTAGACTGTATAAGTTCTATAACCATACTTTCATAATTATTTCATGCTGGGGCTAACACGAGCAAATTTAAGAGGGGGTGCTTTTCATGGCAAGCCTGTTTGCCACAAAATGCATCCCCCCATATCTCCCACTAGGAATATGTCACAAGCATGAAACTCACCCCCATTAGACTGTATAAGTTCTATAACCATACTTTCATAATTATTTCATGCTGGGGCTAACACGAGCAAATTTAAGAGGGGGTGCTTTTCACGGCAAGCCTGTTTGCCAGAAAATGCATCCCCCCCATATTTCCCACTAGGAATGTGTCACAAGCATGAAACTCACCCCATTAGACTGTATAAGTTCTATAACCATACTTTCATAATTATTTCATGCTGGGGCGAACACGAGCAAATTTAAGAGGGGGTGCTTTTCACGGCAAGCCTGTTTGCCACAAAATGCATCCCCCATATCTCCCACTAGGAATGTGTCACAAGCATGAAACTCACCCCCATTAGACTGTATAAGTTCTATAACCATACTTTCATAATTATTTCATGCTGGGGCTAACACGATCAAGTTTAAGAGGGGGGTGCTTTTCACGGCAAGCCTGTTTGCCAGAATATGCACCCCCCCATATCTCCCACTAGGAATGTGTCACAAGCATGAAACTCACCCCCATTAGACTGTATAAGTTCTATAACCATACTTTCATAATTATTTCATGCTGGGGCGAATACGAGCAAATTTAAGAGAGGAGTGCTTTTCACGGCAAGCCTGTTTGCCAGAAAATGCACCCCCCCATATCTCCCACTAGGAATGTGTCACAAGCATGAAACTCACCCCATTAGACTGTATAAGTTCTATAACCATACTTTCATAATTATTTCATGCTGGGGCTAACACGAGCAAATTTAAGAGGGGGGTGCTTTTCACGGCAAGCCTGTTTGCAACAAAATGCTCCCCCCCATATCTCCCACTAGGAATGTGTCACAAGCATGAAACTCACCCCATTAGACTGTATAAGTTCTATAACCATACTTTCATAATTATTTCATGCTGGGGCTAACACGAGCAAATTTAAGAGGGGGTGCTTTTCATGGCAAGCCTGTTTGCCAGAAAATGCACCCCCCCGTATCTCCCACTAGGAATGTGTCACAAGCATGAAACTCTCCCCATTAGACTGTATAAGTTCTATAACCATACTTTCATAATTATTTCATGCTGGGGCGAACACGAGCAAATTTAAGAGGGGGTGCTTTTCATGGCAAGCCTGTTTGCCACAAAATGCACCCCCCCATATCTCCCACTAGGAATGTGTCACAAGCATGAAACTCTCCCCATTAGACTGTATAAGTTCTATAACCATACTTTCATAATTATTTCATGCTGGGGCGAACACGAGCAAATTTAAGAGGGGGTGCTTTTCATGGCAAGCCTGTTTGCCACAAAATGCACCCCCCCATATCTCCCACTAGGAATGTGTCACAAGCATGAAACTCACCCCATTAGACTGTATAAGTTCTATAACCATACTTTCATAATTATTTCATGCTGGGGCTAACACGAGCAAATTTAAGAGGGGGGTGCTTTTCACGGCAAGCCTGTTTGCAACAAAATGCTCCCCCCCATATCTCCCACTAGGAATGTGTCACAAGCATGAAACTCACCCCATTAGACTGTATAAGTTCTATAACCATACTTTCATAATTATTTCATGCTGGGGCGAACACGAGCAAATTTAAGAGGGGGTGCTTTTCACGGCAAGCCTGTTTGCCACAAAATGCTCCCCCCCATATCTCCCACTAGGAATGTGTCACAAGCATGAAACTCACCCCATTAGACTGTATAAGTTCTATAACCATACTTTCATAATTATTTCATGCTGGGGCTAACACGAGCAAATTTAAGAGGGGGGTGCTTTTCACGGCAAGCCTGTTTGCAACAAAATGCTCCCCCCCATATCTCCCACTAGGAATGTGTCACAAGCATGAAACTCACCCCATTAGACTGTATAAGTTCTATAACCATACTTTCATAATTATTTCATGCTGGGGCTAACACGAGCAAATTTAAGAGGGGGTGCTTTTCATGGCAAGCCTGTTTGCCAGAAAATGCACCCCCCCGTATCTCCCACTAGGAATGTGTCACAAGCATGAAACTCTCCCCATTAGACTGTATAAGTTCTATAACCATACTTTCATAATTATTTCATGCTGGGGCGAACACGAGCAAATTTAAGAGGGGGGTGCTTTTCATGGCAAGCCTGTTTGCCACAAAATGCACCCCCCCATATCTCCCACTAGGAATGTGTCACAAGCATGAAACTCTCCCCATTAGACTGTATAAGTTCTATAACCATACTTTCATAATTATTTCATGCTGGGGCGAACACGAGCAAATTTAAGAGGGGGGTGCTTTTCATGGCAAGCCTGTTTGCCACAAAATGCACCCCCCCATATCTCCCACTAGGAATGTGTCACAAGCATGAAACTCACCCCATTAGACTGTATAAGTCCTATAACCATACTTTCATAATTATTTCATGCTGGGGCGAACACGAGCAAATTTAAGAGGGGGTGCTTTTCACGGCAAGCCTGTTTGCCACAAAATGCTCCCCCCCATATCTCCCACTAGGAATGTGTCACAAGCATGAAACTCACCCCATTAGACTGTATAAGTTCTATAACCATACTTTCATAATTATTTCATGCTGGGGCTAACACGAGCAAATTTAAGAGGGGGTGCTTTTCACGGCAAGCCTGTTTGCAACAAAATGCTCCCCCCCATATCTCCCACTAGGAATGTGTCACAAGCATGAAACTCACCCCATTAGACTGTATAAGTACTATAACCATACTTTCATAATTATTTCATGCTGGGGCGAGCAAAGGCACATTTAAGAGGGGGGTGCTTTTCACAGCAAGCCTGTTTGCCAGAAAATGCACCCCCCCATATCTCCCACTAGGAATGTGTCACAAGCATGAAACTCACCCCATTAGACTGTATAGGTTCTATAACCATACTTTCATAATTATTTCATGCTGGGGCGAACATGAGCAAATTTAAGAGGGGGGTGCTTTTCACGGCAAGCCTGTTTGCCACAAAATGCACCCCCCCATATCTCCCACTAGGAATGTGTCACAAGCATGAAACTCACCCCATTAGACTGTATAAGTCCTATAACCATACTTTCATAATTATTTCATGCTGGGGCGAACACGAGCAAATTTAAGAGGGGGTGCTTTTCACGGCAAGCCTGTTTGACACAAAATGCACCCCCCCCATATCTCCCACTAGGAATGTGTAACAAGCATGAAACTCACCCCATTAGACTGTATAAGTCCTATAACCATACTTTCATAATTATTTCATGCTGGGGCGAGCAAAGGCAAATTTAAGAGAGGGGGTGCTTTTCACGGCAAGCCTGTTTGCCACAAAATGCTACCCCCCATATCTCCCACTAGGAATGTGTCACAAGCATGAAACTCACCCCATTAGACTGTATAAGTTCTATAACCATACATTCATAATTATTTCATGCTGGGGCTAACACGAGCAAATTTAAGAGAGGGGGTGCTTTTCACGGCAAGCCTGTTTGCCAGAAAATGCATCCCCCCATATCTCCCACTAGGAATGTGTCACAAGCATGAAACTCTCCCCATTAGACTGTATAAGTTCTATAACCATACTTTCATAATTATTTCATGCTGGGGCGAACATGAGCAAATTTAAGAGGGGGGTGCTTTTCACGGCAAGCCTGTTTGCCAGAAAATGCACCCCCCATATCTGCCACTAGGAATGTGTCACAAGCATGAAACTCTCCCCATTAGACTGTATAAGTCCTATAACCATACTTTCATAATTATTTCATGCTGGGGCGAACACGAGCAAATTTAAGAGGGGGTGCTTTTCACGGCAAGCCTGTTTGACACAAAATGCACCCCCCCATATCTCCCACTAGGAATGTGTAACAAGCATGAAACTCACCCCATTAGACCCCTTTTTCCCACCCCCCCCCCCCCCCCCCCCCCCCCCCCCCCCCCCCCCCCCCATTTCCCACCTTTTTTTTTTTTTCCCCGCGCCCACCTTAAAAGGGGGCTTTCCCCCCTTTTTTTTTCCCCCCATTTTTTTTTTCATATTAATTACAATTTTTATTTAAAATAAAATAAAAACTCAAATGTACGGTGATATGGGACGACGAAAGTTTTAAACATGTGAACCTGTGAAGACTTTTTCACTAGATGTCCACCTGCACAAAACCTCAGCTAAAACATGAGAACCAGACCAGTCCTCTGCAAAAAGGACTCCGTTCACCTGTAAAACTGAATGAATATTATGAATGATATCAAACCACAAGAGAATTTCATTTAGCTAGATTATGACATAACTGTTGTATATTCCACTGTTTTGCACTCTATCTACCTTATTATTCTTTTTTAAATATCCCTGCTCGTAAATATATATATCTATATATGTGTGTGTGTTATCTGTGTGCACCAAAGGTCTCAGAGTAATGCAATTTCAATCCTCTATATGTATGTAGTTTACATGTGGCAGAATTGACAATAAAGCAGACTTTGACTTTTACTGATGGTTACAGCATTTCACACCCACTTTTAAGGCCAGAACACCATAGGATGAGCCATCTTGCTGACGTCTATGAGGGAGACTGCTGCATTTCCACCTTGAGACATCGCAGCCCTATTTGAATGCTCTAAAGGAAATAATATGTGTGAAAACTGTTACAAATCACAATTTAACAACAGAAAAGACAGTACAACTACATTATACTTCAATTTTACCTTGTAGACTCCATGCATCTATTCATCTTTGTGTCCGTTTCTCCAAGTGGATCCATGAAAATGGTTCTTTTCTCGTGTAGGTACATAACCTTTTATTATTGACATGGAATCACAGCATACATTAGGCAGAAACCTATAGTATTAGTGATATTAGTGAAGTTGCACAGTATGGGGTATTGTAGATCAATTTTAATAATTGAGGGCATGTATGGATTAAATATAGTATAAATATAGCCCAATTTAGGGCTATAGTTTACTCAAAAATAAATTCTGTCATGAATGACTCCCTCTCTAGTGCTCACTTTTCTCTATGCTCATCTGTGACATTATCGTCGGTCCCTAGTCTTGTTTTCCCTGTTAGTGCCCAAGAACGTTACTTTTCCCATGTTCCCTCATCATTGACAGTTTTCACCTCTAGTTTATCTTCCCCCGTTTAGTCCTTTTTATCGGTTTTATTTAATTTCTACCGTTGGTACAGTTTTTTGTCGAGTATAATTGTAATATATCGTACCATGTTCGGTGGATTTATTTGGATTACCTTGTTATTTGTTCCCTTGGATGTTTTCCTGTTTTTGTATTGTATTATTTTGTTCTGTTGATGTTTTTTGGATTACCTTTTTGTTCCTGACTACACCTTTTGTTATTTAACCTTTTTTATTTAACTCCTGTTCCTCTTGGATTTGTCATCAGTGAACGTTACATCATCAGAACAAATATATGTGTACAGATGTGAAACACCTTGAAGAAGAGGAAATTATGACAGAATTTTTATTTTTGGGTTAACTATCTCTTTAATAAATAGCTTATTTTGTGGAGTGTATATATCACTATAGATAAAGAGCTTAAAGTAGTGAGATATGTGCAATGCTCTTGTTCTCACCACCAACATCCAATGATGGTGCTCATTCTCAATTCCCACAATAATTGTGTGTGCCATTGGATCAATCTGAATGTAGTCACAAGAAATACAAAGTCGCTTTTACCAGAAAAGTGCATATTTGCATCATTTACAGAATGTGAAATTATGATCAAGTACAGACCCGGATTCTTCCAAAGGTTCCCTTCCAGATTGCGTTCATAGCAAAGCTGTCAATTACAGCTGCTTCAACAGCATTCCACTTGTTGTAATTCCGAACAAGAACTGTCAAATATGCATTGATTACCTATAAAAACAAATTGTCCCACAAATGGCATTATGTGTTAGACAAATTGTAGTATTATCAACTATTTTGTTGTTGAAGTGTTGCTGAATTTCCTGGCATGACTTAAGGTCTTTGTGTTGTAATACAGTGTGTGGTGACTGTAAATGTTTGATTCCTAGACATTAGGGAGTGGAAAGTCATAATGTAATAAAATAACAAAAAAGGGATACCTCACTCTCAAGCTCCCTGTTGGGACGAATCTTCAAAATATCGTCATAAAACAGTCTGTATGGGCCAACTTTGGAAAGAAGTACATGCACATCTTTCCCTGCCCATGCCTCATGCAAATCTAAAAAATACAGTGGTGCTTTATATCGTAAAATATACATTATACATTAGATTAGCTTATGGTTCTGTATATTTCATTAGCATTGCTTTATTAGAATGTTGTTTCTCTCTCTAAAAAAACATGTACTGTATTGTATTCTATGTCTTTCACATTTAGTCTTATCCAAAGCGTCCATCTTTTAAATGTTTTTCTCTTTTCCTGTAAAGCTACTTTGAAATGATGCAACATTGTCTAAACTATATAACACTATATAAAAAATATTTGAAAAAGGTCTTACTTTTTCATGATCGTACTACTTACATTTTTCAGCTAAGATGGATGTTAAGACAGGGCCTGGTGCTGCAGGAGAGCTTGGTGCTGTTGAGACAGGTCCTGGTGCTGCAGGAGAGCTTGGTGCTGCTGAGACAGGGCCTGGTGCTGCAGGAGAGCTTGGTGCTGCTGAGACAGGGCCTGGTGCTGCAGGAGAGCTTGGTGCTGCTGAGACAGGGCCTGATGCTGCAGGAGAGCTTGGTGCTGCTGAGACAGGGCCTGATGCTGCAGGAGAGCTTGGTGCTGCTGAGACAGGGCCTGGTGCTGCAGGAGAGCTTGGTGCTGCTGAGACAGGGCCTGGTGCTGCAGGAGAGCTTGGTGCTGCTGAGACAGGGCCTGATGCTGCAGGAAGCTTGGTGCTCTGGACAGGGCCTGTGCTGCAGGGGAGCTTGGTGCTGCTGGGACAGGGCCTGGTGCTGCAGGGGGCTTGGTGCTGCTGGGACAGGGCCTGGTGCTGCAGGGGAGCTTGGTGCTGCATGGAAGACTGGTGCTGCATGGAAGACTGGTGCTGCAGGGGAGCTTGGTGCTGCTTGGACAGGGCCTGGTGCTGCAGGGTAGCTTGGTGCTGCATGGAAGACTGGTGCTGTAGATGAGAATGGTGCTGCAGAGGAGAGTGGTGCTGCAGATGCTGGAGCTGCAGATGCTGGAGCTGCTCTTATTTCAGGAGCTGCCGAGAGGGTGGAGGATGCTGGTGCTTCCATAAAGTCAGAGGCTGGTGAGACTGGTGCTGGTGAGGCCAGTGGTTGTTTTATTTTATGAGGAATTCGGGGCAGCTTTACCCTAGCAATTTTTAAGTGATCTACATTAACTTTTTTTAAAACAGTACCATCCTCTCTGAGCAGATCAGAGCTTTTCCCCTGTAGTGCAATCACTGTAAAAGGGCCAAGGAAGTTTGCCTCCAGCTTGCCACCTTTTCTCTGTTGGCTTCTTACATTTTGTCTCCACACCTGGTCTCCTATTTTTAAGGCAGGTTTGGGAGCACCATGCTTCATTCGCCTCCTTGTGCTCTCCTGCTGTTTGGTGATATTGCCTTGAACAATATCCTTAATGTCATCAAGTCGCTTTATGTCCTCTGAAACAGCTTCCTCAGCCACAACAACCTCAACACTGCTGTCTACCTGTGAACACATTTTTGTTTCTTTCATTCCATGATTTCAAATTTTTGTCTTTAGAACTAAAGTTATATTTTGTAGGGGAGTTACGGTATATGTATTCGTACAGAACCGTTACGGGGCAAATTTCACATGGAAGAGATCATTCCTTTGCCCTTCTTCCTCCGACTTCTGCTAACGCACACCATGCTGCATTGTCATGGAACATGCCAGCTGAAGATAATGAGGAAACTATGTTGCTCCATTTTGCCATGTGGATTCCAAATGTCTACATAATGGTATGCACATGCCCTGCTCACTCCAAAGTCTAAACTCGAAGGTCTCTGCCCTTCAAAGGTCGGCGACCTTTTTGATATGGCGTGTCGTTAAACATTTTTCTTGGTAATCACTGTGCCGAATCAAAAAATGTGTTTCAATATAAGTCTCCAGTATATGTAATCTTCTTACCGTAACATTAGAATAATTTTTGAAGAACAATTATAATTTTTTTCAGTGATCTTATCGTGTTTACTTTCTACTACATTGACTGCATGCAGACCTACCTTTTTGTGTAGCACCATTACCTCAGTAGGACCTGGCTGTGCACTAACTGCATGAGCCCTGGAGTAGGGCATACGAATGATCACTTCCATGTGGAATTTGCTCCGTGATGGTTCGGTCTGAATCCACATACCGTTACACCCCTAATAATTAGACATTCATTTACCAACCATAAAGTTTTCTGGCACCTCTGTTGGGTACCGAGCCTCTCGCCCAAACATCAAAAAGAATGGGGAAAACTGACTTGTTATTTGCTTCTTAGTCCGCAACCAAACATGACAGCTTCCAAGTACTCGTCCCAATTTTCTGGTTTGTTTTCCACCAGTTTAACGAGAGCTCTAAAAAACTAATTTGTTACTTAGAATAGGAATGTATTAAGCCGATTTGTTTTATAATTATTGCCCCACTTGCATTTGCTGCTTTAAATTTAAGACCACATAGTAAAAATTTAAAATTATGTACATTAAGTTTTATAATGCATTTGTGTTAATACATACTATTAGTCTTACCTTTGTATGGTACCATTCATCCTCTCCACCAATCCGTTGGATTGAGGATGGTAGGGAGAACAAAGGCTCCTTTTAATTCCCAACATGGCACATAGGTTCTTGTTTATCTGTTAATAGAGAGAACATATAGGCTTAATGTCGAACCTCACATGCAGACATCGGAAAACAGGTCTCATAGAATCCGAAATAAGTCTTTTGTACGCACTTAAGTAAGTAAAAAGCCATTTCAAAATACCTTTAAATGAGCTACCAAAGATTATCAAAATCGATGGTAATCACACAAACAGACTGAGAAGAAAAATTAAAAACCGGACTCACAGACTTTTTAAATATTACAACAGCATAAAACTCAAAAAATGGAAACACCTGACTATGTTTACTGATTACCTTAAAACTCCATAGATATTTCTGATAGTTAATAGTGCTGTTAAAACCTGTCAACTGTTTTTTTCAACAAGCGGATGTAATGAGATGTTTTAACCAGTTTAGTCAAGTGACATCCGACATATACCCTATTTTATCCTATATTATCCAAATATTGAAATATGGTTTTGAAAGAAATTTGTAAAGAAAGGGTAAATATGTTTGTAATAGGAAAGCATAGATCAAAACATTAAAATTAAAAGAATTTTGAAAAGTACCGCATTCACAAACTCAGAGCCTTGATCTGTCAGTATCATCTTCGGAGCCTCAAACTGATGGAAAAATTGAATAATGCATTCAGACACCACAGCTGCTGTTTTGTTGCGAAGAGGATAAGCTTGTGGCCATTTAGTCTGGTAGTCCACCATGACACAGATGTACTGGTATCCACTTTTTGTGGTTTTCAGTTTACCTATCAGGTCCATTCCTAAAAGCTCAAATGGATGTTTAACCTGAAAAAAAAACAATAAAACAATCAAATATATCATATCATCAATCTGGATAAAAATCCAGAGTTTAACTGTATCATTTAAGCACATCCACATTGCTGCATATTTCTTAATTTCCTAATCTTGTTTAAATGGACAAAATATGTTTAATTTTCAATCCCAAATGTGATTTGCTGAAACATTTTGAAAGTGAAATTCAAGTACTTTATAATTCTTTTCACCAGCACATTAAATCTCAATTTTTCCAATTTAAATGTTTTTCTGTGATGACAAAAATATATATTTTCCTTAGATGTATACATATTTCAAAGGTTCATTTAATATCATATGGCGTACAAATCATTACTTTAATCCCCAAATTCTTGTGTTATCAGAAAAATGTAATACTAATATCTGTTTGATTTTTTGTAGGCTAGCAAATAAGGAATTGCACAAAAATATGATGGCTGTTATTGTGGTTTGCTCATTTTATTGGAGATTATGTACAGCATTGGTTATAGCCTAAAATGTATATTAACTGTAAATTTATTCCTCAATCAAATTAAAAAAGTTTTACTCAAGGATCAAAAAGGATGTTGATTCAGGAATGTTGTGCTTAATGAAATCACTGAACCCCTTTCACAAACAGTTTGGCCTATGTATGTCCTCTTACATTTTTATCAGTCAATTAGGTACATTTCTTGAATCATCCTTAAGATTTGCAAACCAGAGAAATTGAACATTAACCATTAAGTAATCCCAATAGAGCAGTGCCTTGCAGCCACCTAGAGGCGGTTTTGTTTTTATATATTCAGTCACTTTGCATAAAAATCACAGACTAGTAATTCGTTAGCACTAATCATTCTTGCTTTTCAACTAGGCCAATCTAGCTCTTTATGTAATTGTAATTGTGTGAGTAGTGAAGAAATAAATTAGATGACTAACTTGTAAGACTAGTCTAAGTGGTTTATGCATCTGGCCCCTGGTATTAAAGGGCTCTGGTTTATAGCTTGCTAGAAATTCATAATCAATTTTTTTTATAACATAGGAATTCCAAACATAATTGAGTGTGTGTCCAAAAACACATATATCACTTCGTGTGTCTTTTCTGTATGGGTTAAAGGAGCAAATGTCAAATTTTTTGCCTCTTTACAAAACAATGTCTTCATAGGTATATAAAGACCTTACATAATGAACCGTTGTGTTTGTTTTACTTGGAATAAGTTATTTTTATCTACATACATAACAGGCTCCATAGACGGATTTCGCCATATTTGGCAGCTATGTTTTGAACAGTAGCCCTAAACGGTAAAAACAGCTCTACAATCATGTTTCTTATATGTTGTAGCATGCAAGAAATATAGCTGAAATCAGTGAATAGAAAACACTGACACAAGTATAGAAATGTAACAATAACTTTTGCAATAGCATACAGGTTAAATGGATACTACGTCAAAATATTTTCTTAGGGTTGAATTTCGTTTTATCCCTTACTATTGATAGAAAATGTAATTCGCTCTGACTATGCCGGGCCCTTTCTGCAGTGTATTTATATCTGTATTTTAGATATGTTTTGTGATAAAACTTCAGACAGTGGATTTCGATTATGTGTATACAATACCTACCTTTATCAGGGTGTACTCTACCTCTTGTTTGATAATCTGACCAGCTGCTTGGCACACTGCACATTGTGACACCTGTTTAAAACACACACATTATATATATATATAAA
Organism: Barbatula barbatula; assembly: GCA_037178815.1. Taxonomy (NCBI): domain Eukaryota; kingdom Metazoa; phylum Chordata; class Actinopteri; order Cypriniformes; family Nemacheilidae; genus Barbatula; species Barbatula barbatula. The sequence goes on from CM074086.1 coordinate 655,509, forward strand.
TTTGCCTCTTTACATCCTGGCCTCCTAATCAACCCCTATATGTACTAATTGGCTTCGTGTAAATGTCTCTTCTCAAACAATAAGCTGGTATTCGTTGGGAGTTTTGGTGCAATATGGCTGCTGTCGCATCATTCTGGTGGATACTGTACATTGGTGGTGATTGAGGAGATTCTCCCCTTCCATCCAAAGTGCTTTGAGTACCAAGAAATGTGTTATATAAATGTAATGAATTATTAACTATTATAATGATATATACAGTATATATAAAAAGCTAGAACACCCTATTGAATATTTTAGTTTTCTGTATCAGGAAATAATAAAAAAATTATCTGGGCCATGGCTGCCCTTTACATTGGGAAAATACAATCTCAGATGAACAACAATACATGACGAATTACACCATGTCACGAAAAAGCCATGGGTGAAAAAGTAAGGACAGTTAAGACACCCTTATCACTTCCATAGCAATTAAGAGGATCAGTAATAGACACTGCTAATCAAATGCCTTTGATAAACTGATCATCAGCAAGTGTGAGCACCTCTACTATCACCTCTATTATTCACATTGAGCAGACATTATTGAGTATTTTTCTTTAACATATAACGTAAAAATACGTAACGTATAACGTAAAAATACGTAAAAATAACATATATTTAACCACAATGATATATCTTCATTTATGCATGCATTTGAATATTAATCTATCACATTTTTTATTATTAGACTTTTATCAGTCATGAAGCATTAAGAAGTATTCATAGGAACAATAGAATAGACTATTAGATATTAGTTATCAGTGACATAATCAGAAACCATATTTAACCACATTTAGGTCAAGATGATTGTGAGCAAATGACTAAGATGATTTAATGACTTAATGTTACAATCAGTATACCAGTTTAATGATTATTTACATAAAAATACTTATATAGCATGTTTAAAGAATACTTTTCAACGTTTTACAGCAATATAAAGTCCAGTGATGTCTGTAAGGCCTAAGGTTCAAACAAAGTTTAGAGAATGACATGCAGAAAACACTTTTTACATAGAGCACCTGCACGTACCCCTGACACATTCTTGAAGACAAATTTAATTAAATTTAACGTATGGCCTCATTGATGCGCTAAAAAACATTACTATATCAAAACATGAGGACAGTTTTAATAAAACCCTATCGTATGCTAAAGGACAACTCATGAGTTATTGCATAGGGTCAGAGATGCATTATGAGTTCACAAAGTCGTTTTGCCGGAAAAGAACCGGAAAAGTGTTCAAATATGGGCACATTATTATTTGTCTATGCCCCAACCAAGATTCCACAATTAAAAACGTGTCCTGTTGCCTGGGATTTATTGGTGGCAGAAACAGAGTTATTGGTCATCAAAAATAAGAGATAACGGGAACTTACCTGATTGGTGTATCAGACAAACCCCCCTGCACAAGTTTTACTATAACTATAGGCTTGAAAACACTGTATTTTCAGATGCTTTGGGAAGATCTCACTTTGTTTGATTCGAACAAATAAAGTTTACTCTTTGACACCTGGACCTTCTTTGTTTGAGCAATTTTTTGAAACTACAAGATCAATTTTTCCACAACAACATTCAAGACAGCTGTTAATCTTGTCAGGTGTGGACAATGACATCCCAGCAAATTCACCCTAAGGCCAGACCATGCAGTTTTAGAGAAGTTCTAAACAACCCAAGAACTGTACCTTAGACTCTACAGACCTCGGTTATCATGGTAAATTCTGGTAACTTGCGAACAGACGAGTATGGCATGTCTAGAAGGATTGCCAGGAAAAAGTCTCTTCTCTCTGAAGGACAATGCAGCACAGCTAAGGTTTGAAAAAATCCAAGCTAAAACAAAGAAAATACTTATGGAACAATGTCTTTTGGCCAGACAAGACCAAACGGTAAGTGTTTTGCCATAATGCACAGCACCATGCTTGCTGAAAACGAAACACATCATATCAGCAAAGACACCCCACAGTAAAAGTTAAGCATTTTTGGCTTGTTTTGTAGCCACAGGACCTGGGGACCTTGCAGTCACCGAGTTGACCGTGATCTCCTCTATATTAAAGACAAATGTGGGACCATCTGTCCAACAGATGAAGCTTGGCTAGTATTGGGCATGCAACAGGACCATTACTGTAGCCTATCTAAAACAGAATGTCCGAAAAAGAGAAGAATAATGGCGCAGTCACGTCCATATCTCATCTCAACTGAAATGCCGTGGCAATACATTACTAGAACTGTGCATTAGCACGATGCCCACATCAATGAACTGAAGCACCGCTGTAAAGAAGAACCAAACATATTGCTGCTAAAAGTGGACCTAAAAGCAACCAAATCATAAGGTGTCCTTACTTTTTCATCCATGGCTTTTACATTTTGGTTTTATTATAAAATAAATATACTGTGTAATATGTCATTTGTGTTGTGTTTTTGTAATTTTAAGACAGACCTTAGTGATTTTTTATTATGTCCTGATAAAGAAAACCATACAATTTAATGGGCTGTCCTAGCTTTTTCACAGCCAATCAAACTTAATGTAATCTTGATGGCAAGCGGGAATCACTTGGCGCTCGTTGGTGCGTTTTTCTTTCGCCTTGCCGTGCATTTACGGGAGAGTTGCACAATAAAAGAAATGAGACCCCTGTTACTAGAAAGGGATCCAGACTTATAAAAAACTTTCCGAAACAAGTTGTTCTGCTCAGGGCGTGTATCAAGCACAGAAACACTACGTCACACGTCCAGCATAAGAAAGCACGTATAACAGTAAAGAAGTCAGAATGCATGAAATAGCATGTTACCCGATTTAAATTATTGATTTTATTGTAACATATATCAAAGGTATTTTTTCGTTTAGCATGACGGCATAAGGTTTTGTAAACCTTTTAAATTGATTTAAAGGAAAAACTTTTTTTTTTATTAAAAGTGCATATTTTAACATAAAGTAGGCTATATATTTACATCGGATATATATCAGGCTGAGTAACGTTAGGCTATGAGACAATGACAATATCCAGAGCACAATCCCTTGGCCTATATTTAGACAAAACCATAAATCCTAACCAAAATTTACCTTCCAGGACATACTTTGAAGCCTTTCGTCTAATTTCATTTTTATCCTTCTTTGAAATGTTTGGCGAATACTGGCCTTTGGTTTTGAAATCCAGAATAATCTGGTATAGTACTGGATCCATATTGTCGCAAGAGTTAACCTCGTGTAGTCGTCGCTCTCTAATTCCGGGGTCTTAGTGGGGCTCTCACAAATTTGCCTTCACCCGCAATTTAATAATAATGATATGCTACAATAAAGGCATTTAGCACCATATACTTATATGTATAGTTAAATGGGGTGAGTTTCATGCTTGTGACACGTTCCTATAGGGAGATAGGGATGATCAATTTCGTGGCAGACAGGCTTGCTGTGAAAAGCACCCCCCTCTTAAATGTGCCTTTGCTCGCCCCAGAATGAAATAATTATGAAAGTATGGTTAAAGGACTTATACAGTCTAATGGGGTGAGTTTCATAATTGTGACACGTTCCTAGTGGGAGATAGGGATGATCAATTTTGTGGCAAACAGGCTTGCCGTGAAAAGCACCCCCTCTTAAATTTGCTCGTGTTCGCCCCAGCATGAAATAATTATGAATGTATGGTTATAGAACTTATACAGTCTAACTGTGTGTTCACATAGAGCGCGAATGAGGCGTCAAAAACACGCTATTCGCGAGTAGTTGGACGCTTGAACATTTTGTGTTTACTCGCTTCATTCGCACGTGAAATTCGCGTCATTCGCACGTCAAATTCGCTTCATGGGAGCCAGGCGAATCCAGTCTTTGCGAAATGGCGGACATGGATTACGTTGAGAGGATAGCTTCACTGTATGTGCTATGGAAGGCTGAAAAACGGCGTAAACAAGTTCGGCGCCGTGTCTGGGTCCACCCGATCCTTCAGAGGCGCACCCAGCTTGGTGAGTTTCACCAACTGCTCCAGGAGCTGCGCCTGGATGACGGCCGCTTTCAGCGGTACTTCCGACTGAGCAGGCCCCAGTTCGATGACCTGTTGTCCCGTGTCGGTGGGAGGATTTCCCTCCAGGACACTAACTACAGGCGCTGTATTCCACCTGCAGAGCGCCTATCAATCTGTCTCCGGTCAGTAAATCATTTAATATTCTGTGTGATTACAAGTAATTAACGACTGAACCTCCACATACACATGACCAGTTTGTTTCAAATTAATTTTAGTAGCGATGACTGACTGAATCTATTTTTTATTCCGTTGCCTGTATGTAATATTAGTTTTGCATTGAGTTCAGAGGCTGTCATGTTGATTAATTCACTTTCTTGTGTATTTTCGACAGTTTCAATATGAAAAATAACGGTTCAATTGATTAAATGTATTTATTGCATTTTTAAATGCTAAGATGCTATGTGAAACTTTGAAACAGAATATAGTGGTTTTCATCTTGCCACTATCAATAAATTTAACTGTAAACAATTTATATTTTCTAATATGGAATCACAATCTGCATTTATAACCATGTTCATTTTATTTTCTCTTTCAGATATCTTGCCACAGGAGACTCCTTCCGGACCATCGCCAGCAGCTTCCGTGTTGGTGTCTCCACAGTCTGCAAGATTGTCCCAGATGTGGCGACTGCAATCTGGGACTGATTAGTAGAGGAGTTCATGGCTGTGCCCTCCACAGATGAATGGAGGTCCATTGCAGAGGGTTTTGAGGAGAGGTGGAACTTCCCGCTCTGCTGTGGAGCACTGGACGGCAAGCACGTCATGATAAAGTCACCCCCCAATACCGGATCCCAGTTTTTTAATTACAAGGGACATTTTTCTCTAGTTCTTCTAGCTGTTGTGGATGCAAGGTATTGCTTCCGGGTGATTGATGTTGGGGGATATGGCCGGACAAGCGATGGTGGGATTCTGTCTACACTGTTAAAAAAAACCTGTCAAATTTACGGTAAAAACCGGCAGCTGTGGTTGCCAGGAATATACCGTGAAAAAAATGTGGAATCTGTAAAAGACAATACGGTATACTGGTTTTGTAACCCTAAATTTTACAGTAGACAACGTATTGTTTTTACCAAAATCATGGTAGAAAAAAACAAATATATTTGTCAATTATACGGTAATTTTATGTAAAAAATGCAACTTTCCATAACTTTTTACGGATATTTGCAGTAAAAAAAAAAGTTCTAATATAATAATATTTACAGTAATTTGTTGTTAATTTAACAGTAATATGATAGACCCTATTATGGTAAATAACTGTAAAAATAACAGAAATATGTTAAACCTTATTAAAACCTTTGACAGTGAGATTGTATAACAAATTACAGGATTTTATTTTGACGAGATACATTTTACGGTAAATTCCTGGCAACCACTGCTGCCGGTATTTTACCGCTAAAAATACAGTACAATATGAGTTTACCGTACATTTTACATTTGCAACCGCTAAATATAGAAAAATCTAAAGATGCTCATATATAACTAAGGTAGTGAATATTACTGATAAACAATGAGAAAATGTGACATACCATTTGAAAACAGACATATCATTTTCTCTATTCCTACCAAACAGCAGAGATCTTGAGAATACAGCATGTGTCCATATATAAGGCTGGTAATCCATGGAGGAATTAATAAACATGAAACAAAAAATGACCTGCCCCTGACCGATCAACAGTAATTAGTCACTGGGTCCTGCGTTGGTGAAGGAAAGCACTCAGTGGAGTTTCTAATGCGCATGGTGTCGAAGAAACAAGCTCTGCAGGAGTACTTCAATGTCCATCAGGAGTTCACTTTGGACTGGCAGGATCCCCTCTGCAGCAAAAAATGGACAAAGTTTCAAAAGTTTGATCAGTGCTTGAGCAAAATGCACAGAAATGAAATGTGCTGTCAAAAACAGATCTAATGATAAATTATTTCTTAGGTGTAAAGTATGCAGTTCTTAAATCTACTTATGTAAAATACATTGACAACGCAGCCCTAATCACAATCATAATTTGTTGGAAAATATTGTATTTAAATTTCCTATTGATTTATCATAGAACTTGAAGTTAATGACTGAATGCATGGTGATGAGACCTATCATTCAATCTACATTTTATAGCGTCAGTTTCCTTCATCGTATGAAACTGCTCACCTGGACATGAACCTGAGCTCGGCTAATTAAGATTAGTGTCTCCTGTCCATCTTTCTTTTGCAAAACTTGAATAATACCACTGCTTACCTCTTATTGAATCTTTGGGTGCAGACTTAATTGAAGAGCCTCGTATAAACAGGGTGTGATGTTTAGGGAAACCAAAGAATACAGGCGCCATAATTTCTTCCAGAAGACTCACAGGGGGGCAACGAAGCTTTCATTGTGGACTGGCTAGATCCCTTCTGCATTTAGAAAGAAAACAAAAAGGGCATACACCATAAATAATAATAACTGACAAAAATAATGAGACAAGAAATTAAATTAACAAGAAAATAAGTGCAAAACAAGTTTCCCTGTGTTGCAGTGTAGCTGAATGTTTTTCAACAATTTGATTTACGGTAAAACACATACCAAATATTTCCAGCCAAGGTTTGATTCAATCTTCAGCATGCTTTTCCTGCCATTGTCTTGAAACTGTTTCACCCGTCACTCTCATTTGATGCTGTTTACAAAAACAAAACAGCAATATTGTAAAGGGACAAAGGAAAATGAATTCATGAAAAAAAAAAATATATATATATATATAAAACTTGAAATCTCACCATTTCCTGAGAGTAACATGTCCTTTGAGTATCCTTATGGTTTCTGCTCAGATTCAGTGTCTGAAAAGGGCAGGAACAAAACAAACCTTCCCCTTCAGTCGGTCTCTCGACGTTGTTTGAGAGACTGACTGGGGTTTGATCTTGAGAACCTACCTTCTCCGAGATAATTAATTAGAAAACGCCAATGGGCTTGGCGAATGGCACACGCACGCCAGTCTCCGCCCCGTACATACGGGTATAAAAGGAAGATGGCGGCGGTCATTCACTCATCCTTTGTTCTTCGGAACCTGCGTGTTTGTTTACATGCGCTTTACTCGACTTCGAGAAACTTTTAAACCTGCTGGATTTACGACGCGGAGCAGCGGACTTCTCCTTTCGTGGACTTCCCCTGGGCGTTTCGGCAGACGGCTACAGACCTTTAGAGGTAAGTCCCTCCGGCTGCGAGCATGTCTCGTAGCTGTGTCCTTGGATGCGACAGACTCATCCCTGAGTCTGACGGCCATGATACCTGCGTCACTTGCTTGGGGATCAAGCATGCTGAAGCAGGTTTCACTGATTCGGCATGTCCCGTGTGTGCATGCTCGCGGACCGTCCATACCCCTGCACGCTCACCTGGTACGTCCCCTACGAGCGGCAGACGGCCGTCTCATAGTGGCAAGACTCCCGATAGGGATGATGACTCCATTTCTGTCGCTGCATCGGACAGCTGCCTGCTGGCATCAGATGCGGAAGACTCCTCTGATCTCCTGTCATCAGGCAGTCGAGTACCAGAGGAGACTGACGCTGAGATGTCGGCCATGCTCTCTCGGGCAGCCGCGTGCATCGGGTTGCAGTGTGTGGCTCCACCCTCCCCGAAGCGTTCGCGGCTGGATGCATGGTTTCTGGGATCGGGGCGTGGCCAAAAGCCGCGCCCCGCCCCGGTGCCATTCTTCCCCGAGGTGCATGAAGAGCTCTCCAAGTCCTGGAATGCGCCCTTTTCGGCGCGTATCAGGCAGGAGAACTCGGCGGCTGTGACTTCCCTGGATGGCGGAGCGGCTAGAGGATATGTTGACGTCCCCCAGGTGGAGGGTGCAGTCGCGGGCCACCTGTGCCCGCAGACAGCTGCCACTTGGAGGGGTCGACCTAGACTCCCGTCCAGAGCATGTAAGCTCTCTTCGACACTCGTGTCGAAAGCTTACACTGCTGCTGGACGAGCCGCTTCTGCTCTCCACGCCATGGCGGTCCTTCAGGTCTTTCAGGCGAAAGTCCTGAAGGATTTAGATGGCGGGAAGCCCGACCCAACTCGCATGAGTGAGTTGGGCACTGCCACAGACCTCGCGCTACGGGCGACTAAGGCCACGGCGCGTGCCCTGGGTCGGTCGATGTCCACAATGGTGGTCCAGGAAAGGCATCTGTGGCTTAATCTTGCGCAGATGACCGACGCCCAGAAGGCCCGCCTTCTGGACGCGCCCATCTCGCAAGCCGGGCTGTTTGGTGATACCGTGGAGGAAATAGCGCAGGAGTTCTCCGCGGTTCAGAAGCAGACCGAGGCGATCAAGCAGATCCTGCCGCGCCGCGACGTGGCCACCAACAGGTCATCACGTTCCAGGCCGCAGTCTGCTTCCCAGCAGCCCCGCCCTCCCGCGGCGGCACCTCCGGTTCCAGGACCCTCCCACAGGACGACCCACCAGAGACGTCGAGCCCCACGGAAGAAGGCGTCTGTCCCCCGTCAGCAGTCCGCCAAGAGTTCGTCTAAGCGGCCCTGACGGGACGAACCTGGGGGAAGTTTCATTGGGTCCGATCCCGGCCTTTCCAACGCTGGATCGGGGAAGGACGCTGCCTGCCGCGTCTTCATCAAGTCCGGGCCCTTTTCAGGGCCCGGCACCCACATACTCACAAAGAGAGAAATTTCCCCTGGGTTTTCCTCCACAGCACTCTCGTCCGGACGGTGTCTTGGATTTATCGGGCCGCCGACTGCAATCTCCCCCGGATGTTGCGTCAGGCCGCCGGAAGCAGGTATACACACAGAACCGTCAACCTCCCGGGGGGTCCCCCCTGTGCGAGGTGACCGCACTGTCAGCCACCGAACCAGCCTCCCCAGGCACGGTGAAGCAGATTGTTCCTCTAGTCCCGTTGGCGCGGTTCTTGGGCGTTTGGCAGCGCACCAGCCCGTCACATTGGATAGAGAGAACAGTCCGTCTCGGTTACTCGATCCAGTTCGCCAGGCGCCCCCCAAGTTTCGGGGCATTCTGTTCACCTCGGTGCGAGGAGAGAATGCTTCCGTACTTCGGCAGGAGGTCGCCGCCCTACTGGCGAAGGGTGCGGTCGAACCCGTCCCTATAACCGAGATGTCGTCCGGGTTTTACAGCCCGTACTTCATTGTGCCCAAGAAGGATGGGGGGCTGCGGCCCATTTTAGATCTGCGCCGCCTGAACAAGCACCTGCACAAGTTGCCGTTCAGGATGCTGACGCAGAGGCGCATCCTGGGTTCGGTACGTCACCAGGATTGGTTCGTGGTAATCGACCTGAAGGACGCATACTTTCACGTCTCTATTCTCCCCGACACCGGCCATTCCTACGGTTCGCGTTCGAGGGAAGGGCGTATCAGTACAAAGTCCTGCCATTCGGTCTGGCCCTGTCTCCACGGGTTTTTTCCAAACTAGTGGAGGCTGCCTTAGCTCCTGTCAGGGAGCAGGGCGTGCGAGTGCTAAACTATATCGACGACTGGCTTATCTTGGCACACTCGCGAGATGTATTGTGCACGCACAGGGACCTTGTGCTTCGGCACCTAGACCGTCTAGGCCTTCGGGTCAACCAGGAGAAGAGCAAGCTCTCCCCCGCGCAGAGCACCTCTTACCTCGGTATGGAACTAGACTCTGTCCGTATGTCAGCATGTCTCACCAACGAGCGTGCACAGTCAGTGCTGCGCTGTCTGAGGTTGATCAGGAATCCCTCGACGCCGCTGAAGAACTTTCAGAGGCTCCTGGGGCACATGGCGTCCTCGACGGGGGTAATCCCTCTCGGGTTGATGCACATGCGGCCGCTTCAGCACTGGCTACAGAGTCGGGTTCCCTGGACGGCGTGGCACGCTGGCACCAGGCGGATTACGGTAACGCCTCAGTGCCTTCGCACCCTTTTACCCTGGTCAGACTTGACCTTTCTCCGAGCGGGGGTTCCGCTCGGACAGGTTTCGAGGCGTGTCGTGGTAACGACAGACGCCTCCCTGCAAGGGTGGGGTGCGGTGTGCAACGGGCACGCAGTATCGGGTCTATGGACGGGTCCCCGCCTGCGGTGGCATATCAACTGCCTAGAGTTGCTAGCAGTCCATCTGGCACTGAGGAGACTCCAGTCCCTCGTGCAGGACAAACACGTGCTAGTCCGGTCGGACAGCACGACTGCCGTGGCGTACATCAATCGTCAGGGCGGCATACGCTCACGGCAGTTGTCGCAACTCGCCCGACGCCTCCTCCTCTGGACTCAGCAGGTGACCAAATCCCTGCGGGCCACGTTTCTCCCGGGCTACCTGAACCAGACAGCCGATGCGCTCTCTCATCAGGGTCCTCCCCGCGGAGAGTGGCGGCTCCATCCCCGCGCAGTCCAGCTCATATGGGAGCGGTTCGGCCAAGCACAGGTGGACCTGTTTGCCTGCCCTCACTCCACCCATTGTCCGCACTGGTACTCCCTGACCGAGGGTTCCCTTGGCACGGATGCCCTAGCGCACAGCTGGCCGCGGGACAAGCGGAAGTACGCCTTCCCCCCAGTGAGCCTCCTTGCACAGGTCCTGTGCAAGGTCAGGGAAGAGGGGCATCAGGTTCTGGTAGTGGCGCCATACTGGCCCAACCAGACCTGGCTCTCGGATCTGGTAGATCTGACGACGACCCCCCCTGGCCCATTCCCCTGACGGAGGACCTGTTGTCGCAGGGAGGGGCACGGTTTGGCACCCCAACCCGGGCCTCTGGAACCTCCATGCCTGGCCCCTGGACGGGACGAGGAGGCCCTAGGGGGCTTGCCGGTAGCAGTCAGGGAGACTGTTCTGCAGGCTAGAGCCCCTGCCACTAGGCGATTGTACGCTTACAAGTGGCGCCTCTTTTCGTCCTGGTGTTCTCCCCGGGAGGAGAACCCGCGGAGTTGCCCGATCGGGTCAGTGCTGGCTTTTTTACAGCAGAGACTTGAGAGTAATCTCTCCCCTTCCACTCTGAGAGTGTATGTGGCTGCCATTTCTGCGCATCACGATCTAGTGGAGGGTAAGTCTCTCGGTCAGCACGACCTGGTCACCAGGTTCCTTAAGGGCGCGAGAAGGGTGAATCCACCTCAACCGCGATCTGTACCCTCTTGGGACCTTAACGTGGTCCTACAGGGCCTTGGTACGGCCCCGTTTGAGCCCCTCGGAGTTGCTAGCCTCCCTCATCTGTCGATGAAAGCTGCACTCCTGACGGCGCTCGCCTCCATCAAGAGGGTGGGGGACCTACAGGCTTTCTCCGTGTCCCAAGGGTGCCTAGAGTTTGGGCCCGGCGATTCTCACGTTGTCCTGAGACCCCGTCCCGGTTACGTGCCCAAGGTTCCCACCACTCCCTTCCGGGACCAGGTGGTGAACCTGCAGGCGCTCCCTTCAGGGGAGGAAGACTCAACCTCTAATGTGTTGTGTCCAGTACGCGCGCTGCGCCTCTATTTGGACCGCACACGGAGCCTAAGAAGCTCCGAGCAGCTCTTTGTCTGTTACGGCGGACAGCACCCGGGGAGGGCTGTCTCCAAACAGAGATTGGCGCACTGGATTGTGGATGCCATCACGGTGGCATACCAGTCCCAAGATCGCCCGTGCCCGCTTGCAGTGAGGGCCCACTCCACTCGGAGTGTGGCCTCCTCGTGGGCACTGGCACAGGGCGCCTCTCTGGCAGACATCTGCAGAGCTGCGGGTTGGGCTACGCCCAGTACCTTCGCAAGATTTTATAATCTCCGCGTGGAACCAGTTGCAGCCCATTTCCTTAACACCCCCGGTGTATAGGACGGACTCCTGGTTTGGGCGTACGCCTGCGAAAGCGCCTTCTCCCCTCACCAGGTGAGACTAGCGCACTATTTTTAGCCTCCCTACTTCCCCTCTCCTGGCGAAGTATAGGCATTCCATCCATCACTAAGCATCTAAGCGCTGGTACTTTGGTAACAAACGGAGCAGAGCCGTTTGCTGGAACCAGGTCCAGTATAGGTAGAGTCATCCCTCCTCAGGTAGACCCCTGTACTAGGATTAGTGCCCCATACGTAGTGACTCCCCTCTGGGTCGTCCCGTGTGTTGATTCCTCGCTCATGATTTCCCGATTGGTGAATCTGTGACCTCCCCGCCGGTGGTAATCCCACCTGGATTGTCCCCCTATTCGGGCTAACACCTTTCTGCATGTTGTTCTCCCCGCCGGGGAGACCATGTCATGTCTCCACATGTACCTCCCCTCCGGGTAGGATGTGGCCTCCGTAACACACTCTTCTAAGAGGAGAGCAGTGTTTTCCCAGTGTTCGGCTCCGGACAGCTCCTCGCTACTAGAGGCGTACGCCACTGTCCGTGAGGCCGTCAGTAGAGGCTTCTCAGTATGACCAATACTATGTGACTGGAAGATTACATCTCGCGGTAGCACTCTTGTGACTCGCTAGCCTAGTCAGGGTCGCTTCGCTGGAGGTCGTAATATCGGTGCAAGCGCTGGGGCGTTTAGATATATCCCCAGTCAGTCTCTCAAACAACGTCGAGAGACCGACTGAAGGGGAACGTCTCGGTTACGGCTGTAACCTCCGTTCCCTGATGGAGGGAACGAGACGTTGTTACTTCATGCCCCAACGCTGCGCCGAATCACTGCAGTGACCGGGAGTGCCCTCTCAGGTTCCTCAGTACAAAGGGTGAGTGAATGACCGCCTCCATCTTCCTTTTATACCCGTATGTACGGGGCGGAGACTGGCGTGCGTGTGCCATTCGCCAAGCCCATTGGCGTTTTCTAATTAATTATCTCGGAGAAGGTAGGTTCTCAAGCTCAAACCCCAGTCAGTCTCTCAAACAACGTCTCGTTCCCTCCATCAGGGAACGGAGGTTACAGCCGTAACCGAGACGTTTTTAATCATAATAAAGACAAAATAAGATTTAGAGACAAAAAAAAAAAAAAAAATAATTTTCTAAAATTTTTTTTTTTTTCAACCCTCAAAAAAAACCCCCGGGCTTTCCTAAACCCCAAAAACACCCCCCAAAAAACCCCCCCAACAAAAACCCAGATGTCCTTCCCTCACATTTTTATTTTCTTGAAAATATTTTGACCTCCCCACACACTTTTCAATATATTGCTTTGAACAAATAAAGGCCAAACAAGCATCTAAAGCTTCTCCTGGCATTATGAAAAAAGAAAGCCAAAACTGCTTAAACTCTGCACTTAAAGTCAACTAACAAATGTATATTAACCATTTTCAGGAAAACATGAATTACATTAATTTCCTGAATTCTATAAGCAAAAACAGAAAAATTACTGCCTCAATGAATAAATGAAAAAAATGCAATAGCATCATTTCTAAAGTATGACTTTACATAAGTAATCAAGCACACATGCACATAGGCTTGTGACATAAATTTTTGCAGAACTTTACAGCTACAAAATGCTATAATAACAGTTAATGTCAAGTAATGTTTGTAACAGACAGTGGTGTTTGAATTTCAATGTTAACAGTTCAGTGCAACACTTAACTTGTTTGCTAATTAGGGCAATACAAAATTCAAATAGTTTAAACTCTGTTGTATATAATATAGAACATTTCTCAATAACAATCCCTAGTTAGATCTAAGATCAAAACCTCTGAAAAGCAAGCCTGTGATAACAGAAATCAGGTTAGAGTACTCAATATCAGCTGGGATAACTGAAAACATAAACAACACAGTAGTTCCCAGTCAAGGTACAGTTAAGCTGACTGTAACGATCCGTTCAAAATGTCTTTAAACGGTCTCTCGCCACTCGTGATCAGAGAGATCGGCGATGAGGGTGAGTACTCTTGGGTTCACATGCAGTGTCTTCTTCTTAGTTTTTTCAACTTTTGTTCCCTTCTCTGGGTTAATGTTGAAGAAACACCTTGATAAACACAATAATCCATAATTAAAAACACTATACAACGGGAAAAAAAGGGAAAGGCGAGGGAAAAGTAAAACAAATACCTCTGAAGGAATTCAAGTGTGGAGCCAAGTTTCAGTGGATAGTGGATATTCAGGCAGTAGTAGCTACCAAGCATCAGACAGATTGCAGAGATGAAGTCAGTTATTTGGTCATTCACGACTTTGTGGTCAATGCTGAGCATGAACAGTCTCGATGCAAAGCAGGAGGATCCTTGGAATGAAATACAGGTGTAAAAGAATTAAAACTGTAACTGTAAAACCCTCTTTACCATTGAAATGTGTCTTAAAATAGTGAAAGTGGAGACATTTAATATAGCCTATCCTTGCATTAGCTTAGGTTCTGTGCAGTTGTACTGATTTTCAACTCACCACAAACAATGATACATGGTGTCACAGGCAGGCTTTCCACATGGACTTCTTTTGCCAGACATGTTTCATCAACATAGTGGAAGAGGGTCTCCTCTTTTTCATCGAAATAGGAGAGAAGGAGGAGCATCATATCTTTAAAGTCTTCTGAGCAGCCCTTCAGCTGTCCCCTCTGCATCCGAAGCTTTATGACAGCCTCAAAGACACGCTTGCTCTTGTCTGCACAAGTGTTTTTCAGAAAGTCCAGAAGCCTTTTTCCCTTCTTTTCCAGACTGGTAAGGAAAGTCTCTTTCAGCGGTACCCCAGTAAGTTCTTCAAAGTGGACTGTCATTCCAATCGCCTGAAACAAAAAAGGCCACTCTTCCATGAGAGTTTGCATGTCTGCTCCGCTGTTTATTGCTTTGCGCTGAGAGTAGTAGGTGCATTTCATTAGAGTTTTTACTTCTTCATGACTGAAGCTTGTCTGTTCACTGAGAATCTTCATACGTTCTATCTTCTCCTGCTGGGTTTCCAGTGTCTCACTGACTGGCAAAAACTTCATGTCCCACTTTATGCAGCCATATGTGTCTTGAACAGATGCTCGCTTTTCAGGTGTGACTTCATCGGTGTCATCTGATGCTCCCAGTTTGCGCTTCTGTAATACTGGTGAAGTAGACCTCTTCACATTTTCAATTCGTGCCTGAATCTGTTTTACCAAAGAGTGGTACCCCTGTCCTACCACATCCCCCTCTATGACATCCTGCAGTGACTTGGGATACATCGCAACCAGTTTTTTTGCAATTTCAGTCGAGGCTCTTCTTGTTGGAGAGGCACAGGCTTTCATCATCTCCTTCACAATGATGCGGATCATCTCCCTCCGCAATCGAGGCATTGGTCTTTTCTCTCTCTGAAGACACTGTATCAAGTCTTCTGGAAAATCTTCACATGGAATTCTAAATTTATCTATCCAGTCTAGAGAATATATTGGACTGGGTGAGGGGGAGGCAGAAAATGAGGAGCAAGAAGATGGAGACGATATGCTGGCCTGGCTTGTAATGTCCGTATTTGGTGCTGTAAAACAAAATCACAAATGATCTGATTCATTTTACTTTTTGGACCTTGGCCCAAGTATAATAGAAAAAAAACAGAAAGCCCTTCATGGCTATTGTGCAATGAAATCATAATACTTACTGGTTTGTTTCCAGGCAGCCAGTAGTTTTCTTGCCTGAACTGGTCTCAGGACAGAGTTCAGATCAGTCTCACTGATGAACTGCAAGTCCTCAGATGTCTCCACTCCTAATGATTGTAGTGCCTCCAGTACAATTTCAAGGATTTTGTCAGACAGGTCCGGCAGTACCTTAGTAATGGAACTCCTTATGCTGTCCCCCATTTCCGAGATGTCTGATAAAAGAATGTGAATAAAGGTCAATTTACACCAAGTGGTAGGGTGAATACTGGTAAAGTGGGACAGTTAAGCTTCTTAATTTCTATCTTTACATGTAAATGATTCCATTACAAAAAATCAACACTGAGCTCATCATAAGCAAGTATGTGACAAAAAAATATAGATTCTGTGGCTATGACATAACTTCCTGGGGTGTGGCACACCATATTCAACAACCATACAGTGAACCGTGATGTTAAAGTAAAATGACATAGCATTCTGAGGTGAATAATGGTAAGATAATAAAAATTAAAACATTGTAATTGTTATATATTTTGTTATAGGATGTAATGGTGAGTCAGAATTTGTAAAAATCACATTCATATGAATCTTTTTGTTTTGTTTTTTATGTGATTTTGACACTGTCCCAGTTTGCCAATAGCGTATTGTTAAACTGGGACAGGGTATTACTGGTAAACTGGGACAGCCAATTAAGTCATTATAATGGGGGAATTGAGTTCCCTTTTTGTATGCCCCTCATAAGTTTAGTTCGCTAGCTAGATATTTCAACAAAGATTGTAAACTGATTTTAAAAAAACCAATGCCAATTCCAACGCAAAACCCAAAAAACAAGACAAGAAAGATGGAGCTTGGATGGCCGGGACATGTGCAATATTTGCAAAAAACGTTTCAACAAAAATAAATGAAATTTAGCCTGTGTAGAATAAAATTAGGCTATAAGAAGAAATGTTTATGAAGATTTATATTTTTTACATTTATATGAAATAAACTAAACCCAATACAAAAATATTGTGGACAGGCGAGGGAGGGAGGGGTGGAAAGAATCTGCTGTACCTGCACCCCTCCTTAAAAAAGTGATTTTTATTATTATTTTTTTGTTGTTGTTTATATTGGTATTGTGCATTTCATTCATTGGGCCTACATTTAAATAACAATTTAATGTGTTTGAAGTGTCCCAGTTTCCCAATAAATGTGTCCCAGTTTGACAGTAGCGCCTTGAAAAATGTGGTTTGGGGTCAATGTGTGTTTGAGGAAGACTCATCCATCCTGTGTTTAATGTTTCTTTCTTTTTTATTCTGTATTGTGTAGTAAAGCTCTTAAGCTATTTAGAATAGTATCATATGAGGGGCTAAGACATTTGGATCATAATAAAACATTATGCAGAAGTTAAATTATCAGAAAGTGTCCCACTTTACCAGCATTCACCCTACCTTTGCTCTTAAAATATGAAGCTGATCTTGCTTAATACTACACCTTTATACAGTCTTTCGTAAGCCCCATAATTGTGACAGCACACAGTGTTTCAATGGAACCATTTGGTACCCATGCTTCATGTAAGATGTTAATGGATAGAATTTAATTAAGTCAATGATGTTCACACACTGCATCTTTTCTTTTTCCTTTCTCACTGAGTGCAGATGATACTGAGAATGGTATTCTGTCACGTGCACCGACACCAGAAAATAAACACTGTCATTCTTAATCAAAATGAGAACTACTTCACCAAACTCAACAGAGTCAGAGCCCCCTGTGACAAGGAAGTGTCCTTTCTTGTACTGTGTTCCCTTGTACGTCATCTCTACTGTGACCTTTGTATTGGTTTCAGTAAAGTCAAACATTTGGACTGCATCTTGAATGGCTTTACTGTACAGCACTGAGTAAAATGGAGAACCATCTTTGACTTTCAAGACAGATTGACACAACGAACCTGCTGCTAGATAGGCCTGAAACATTTGATGTCTTTCAGAGAGTGTATGGCAGAGATTTTTGAAATTTTTCAAATTTCTGGCACATCTCTTAAAATAACTGTGCTTACTTTCAAAGCGCATTGTCCATAATCTTATCAGTGGGCCAAATTTCAGAATCAGTGCTGGGTAATGGCGTAGAAAATGGTGTTTTGGTCTCAGGTTGCATTCTGGGAACAGAGCTTTTCTTGACTCTAAATATTCTTGAATAAGAATATCAAGATATGCTACCTGAGCCACTGAAATTTTCTGAGCACACACCATGTCTACAATATCTTTCAGCTGCAGAGTTAAGTTCCACACATCATCTGTGGGGTCTGTCACTATGTCACCAACTATGAGAGGCAGCAATCGGAGGAAGTTCCAGTTCTGTACAGCCTGTCCTGAGAGTTTAGCTGCTTGAGGGCTGACCTCAGATGGCTTTGTAGAAGCATCAGAGGCATGGTAACTAAACTGTTTGATGCGTCGGTTCAGAGTGGAGTAAGTGAACCATGCTTTTTTCTTTATGAAGTACTTTAGATACAGTGCCACATCATAAGCCAAAACTCCCTCAAAGATATCGTGACCTAGACATGGTGGCAAGCCTGGCATACAAACGTTGAAGTACTTCAGTGAATTGAACACGGACCTGAACTTCACTCCTTCGACGTCTGGTGTATTGTCAATCTGGAGGCGATCAACAGCAGAGTTGTAGTTCTCTTTGGTACGTTCTGGTCCACACAGATTTGGGTCAGCACCCTGAAATTCAGATTTCGTTATCAGGCAGTACCTGCAGAAGTACTTTGAAGAACTAAAATTTTCAGTGAAGCCACCAATACAGTGAGAACCCAGATTATCACCAGCAATGCAAAACAAAGTTCCTTTGACTCTAGTTTCATCTGATGCAACAATCCCACTGTCCTCCAATTCTTTCAAGTCTGCTAGTAATTCAGAGAACACATTAGCATGACCAAACTCTTTAAAATCTTTCTCCCTGCACAGTAAGACAAGAGACATGTGGTCTGTGTCTGAGCGTACATGAAGTGGCAAGTTTGCCACTGATGCATATACAGCTAATACCTTGTGTTTTGTCCTTGCAGAGCCTAAAGGGTTAATGACTTCAAAGGCATCCTGGTAGAGTACTAGCTTGAGGCATGATGGGTTTTGACAAAAAAATCATTTGATTTAAACAGCTTACTATCACTTATGTCACACAGAACATCAGCAGGAGGCTCAGTAGAGGGCTCTTCTGATTTCTGCCACAGATCAGACACTAGCAGACTTCTCAAAGTCTCTGTTAAAGGCACATAATAGGCAAACCTATCTTTTCTGTTTTCATCTCTCCCTAAAAATATTTTCTTTGGTTCCACATAGTTGAAGGCTTTTTTAAAGGTCTGAGATCTGGAGTAGACTGTCCTCAATGGCCCGGTATGACATGCAGAAAACAGATCATAGCTTTTGACAGACTCGCAGACTTTGTTGATGTCCTCCTCTGATAATGATGTGTCATCTTTTAACAGTGCTGCAAGTTTACCCAAAATGTATGTCTGTCCCAACTCATGTATGTTCTGCATTTCCTCCACAATGTTCTGTATGGTTGAAGCAGGCAGTAGAAACTGACCCTGCAATTTTAAGTAGAATTGTGAAACGTTTCTCAGAAAAAGATCACAGAATTCAGGGGACATTTCCATGTTATCTTCATCTGTAATAGACTGTGCAGCAGGCTCAGAAATCAAGGGTACAAAGTCATTTGATGTGGTTGGAACAGATGATGATTGACATGCAGACTCTCTATATAAATCACCAATGCTGCTGTCTGAAAACTCTCTGTGTTTACGTGACATGTGGGCAGTAAAAGATGATTTAACTCTAAAGGTATTTGTGCATCCTCTTACTGGACAAGTGACCACGTGTCCTTCCACAATATGGCTCTTCAGATGAGCTATTAACTCTTTAGAGTTTTGACACTGACGTTCACACATCGCCATTGCACATGTAAACGCAGAAACCATCGCCACACCAGTGACATGGGTAACGTTAGGGGCCGAGTGTCTTCGGTAAAAATGAGCCTTAAACGCGCCATACCTGGTGTATGTCTGCTTGCAGTCTGCTTCAATACACCGAAATAAACAACGTGGCTCATTCCGATGAAGTTTACAATGAAGCACGTAGCCCCTTGATGACTGAACTACCTTACCACAGAAATTACAGGTTAACATATCTATGTACTTGAGTAATTCCTCCCTAGCAAATTAAGCACGCTAAACACGGAAGCTAATCAAGAGCAATGCTTCCCTCACCACAGTAATGCTAACTCAACTCAAAAATAAGAACTAAATTCACAACCTCACTCATAAAAAAACTAACTCCAAAAATTATCTATAAAAGCTGGGCTGGTGGGTTTTTATAACAGAGATAGTCGCATGTAACGTTACCTCACCTCGAATTAATTGCCAGGATATCTACTAATTCCGAAGATGCTGTGGTGCAAGCAGCTAAAAATGGCGCGAACATTCAAACTGCAGGAAAAAAAAGAGCGGTCTGCACACAGCTCAGCAGCACGCCACGCTATTGGTCATTTTCAGGTGATGTCATCCCGCAATGTAATGTCGTTCTTTGTTTCTTTAGGAGAAAAAAAATTTGCTCTGAAAAACACACACAAAAAAATAAATGTTTTTTTAGGAGGAGGTTTGATCAGAGGGTGAAATGGTTCGCTCATACCGCACAATGTTACTACCAGAAAAATAAATTATCTGAAATTCGAACGTAAAACGTCTACACAGTTTACCAGCAGTTTAGCTGCCAATCAACAGCGATCACACAAACTCCAAATTTAAGGCGGACCCACTTAAGGTGGTCTGATAATATGTCGTGAAAATAACATAAAGGTGTTTTAAGATATTAATTAAAAAAGATTATTGAAATACATTTTATTCACAACCATGAACTTTATTTTAAACATCTTCTTTTGCTGTCGATTTTTTTATCAGAAGGTTAACAATGATATAGCCTACTGCAGGCCTAACTTTTAACCCCTTGCCCGTCATAGGATCACTGGTGATGCTGGATTATTGTTGTTCAAAATGCATTGCTCGTCAAAACATCACACTCTTACTTGATCTGGACAGAATCAGCATCACAAGAAAGTTTTAAGACTCCAGCTTCGATATTTGACCACTGTTTTTGATTAAACTGGTTTGCAGTGACATTAATTTCTTAATGTATGCCAGGAGTGCAAAATAATTAATCTGTAACGTTCGTTATTTTGAATAGAAATCAAAACTCACACAACATTCATTCTCGTCTTCTCCGGTTTATTTGTGCTCAAATACATTTAATAAACAGAATCTGACAGGGCTCTTAGTCCAATAGAGCGCATATTTGGAGAAGTAATTATTAATTATCTAAAATATATGTTGGTTATGTGTCTATTCAGAATGACTTATGACCAGCAACCTTTTTATTTTGGGTATGTGATGTATGCAGCACTTGCCAAAATTGGGGGTGAATGGTAAATTAATCTGTATATCAGTATCTGAATTTTAAAATAAAAAATACTATCAATTTTATTGTCTTTTACTGCTGATATTTGCTTTTTTTAAAGGTATTTACTGGTTGTATTATTACGGTGGAACCTATTTTTTAACATATTGCTTCTGTAAAAATGAATGTTTTTGTTTGCTTAAAAATCTACAGATTTATACTGTGAATTCCAATGTGCACAACCCCAAAAGACGTAGTTTTACTCAAATAATACCGTAAAATGTAAGGTTTTCAGACATTTTCAACATTACAATATTTAATTGTAAAATGTATGCATATTTATTTGTTTTCACAGAAAATATTTATAATTTCAACATTTGACGTAAAAAACACAGTTTTATCCAGTCTCACAATTAACGGTTATTCAATCTATTTAATACAGTAAAAATACGTTTTTGGTTTTACGCTCCATTACCGTTGGAATTTGACGGTGTTTTGCTGTATATTTTACTGACTTTTTTTACAGTGTAACCCCTCCTTCGCCCAGCCCCCCCGTGGCGCCCCCCCCCACCCCCCCCCCCCCCCCCCCCCACCAGCCGCCCACCAGGGACCCCCCCCCCCTTTTTTTTTGGCGGAAGAGGCCTTCCCCCCCCAGAAAAACCCCATGAGGCCCTCCCCCGGGCGCTCCCTTCCCCGAGAGAGACGTATATTTAATTACCGTCTGTCCAGAGCCCGGATGGTGGTGGAGAATGCCTTTGGGATCCTGTCCTCACAGTGGAGGATATATCGCCGCCTCATAGAGGTTCAGCCTGATGTTGTGGAGAGGTGTGTGAAGGCGACGTGTGTCCTCCACAACTTTCTGAGGAGATCTGAAGAGGCACCTGCTGTGAGGGTGGGGGTGCAAGGTACAGAGGAGTCGCTGCAGAGTCTTGGTCGGGTTGCAGCAAATAATTCTGCCAGAGAGGCCATCCGGGTTCGGGACAGTTTCATGGCTCACTTTTCTGCCGAGGGAGCAGTCCCGTGGCAGCCGACTGAATAGTTTTTGTTCATTACATACTGTGCTGTTTATGTCTTTTATGTTTAGCTCCTATAATTATTCCATTCTATTGTCTTTTCTTTTGATTTCCACACTTTGTATATTGTAAATGATAAATGGAGCCATCCTCCAAAATCAATCCGTCTCGTTGCTACATTCTCATTACACTATACCACAACACTGGTCCAATCACAAAAAAATTTTTTTTACTGTACTATTGTGAGTGTATTTGCAATACGACATCATTAAAGTGAATGTACAATTCGAATGATTGTAGTCTTAATATATAAATAATATTTGAATGTAACAAATATAAATGATAATTTACTATGTTATACACAAAGTAACACACCAAAACCTTTGATCATTTTATAGAACATTTATTTAAAAAACATTTATAAAAATAAAAACTATATACAAAGAACATTTACAACTATTTACATGCAGGAATAAAAAGGATCTTGTTTGGAAGAGGGAAGAGTGACGGTCAAAATGAAGTAGAGGAGAAAGGAGAGAAAGTCTGTTTCATTCCCTGCAGAGATTGCTGCCTCTTTTAAAAAAAACTACTCCGTGGGCTCCAATTGTTCCAAATTAAACACAACTGTGCTGCTTTCATAAATTAATTTGTGAATTTGAAATTTCACAAATTCCTTTGTCTGAGGTGGCAATCTCTCCAGGGAAGGGACCAGACTCAAGAGGAAGAGCTCATCCTCTGAGCGTGGAGGCGGCGTTGGGGCAACAGGACGGGTCCGGAGTGCTTCAAGCAGCTGTCGCTCCACCTCTGATGGCTGCTCCCTAGGCCTTCTCCGAGCTCTTCTTGGTGGTGCTGTAACAAATTATAAAACATTTTGTACTATGAGAAGGCATAAAAGGATTAAACTAATTCACAAACGTCACTGTAAATATAATATGCCTGTAAACATTGTCATAATTGCCTGTACACACCTCTGGGTACAGCAGCAGATGTTGAAGCAGAAGCAGCAGCAGGTTCCGGCAGAGGGGACCCAGGCTCACTGCCATCAAAAGAACCAGTCGGATCTGTCATGACAATTTTAAATATTAATTGCACATTACACCTGTCACAGAGAAATTAATCTATATTTTCATCATAAAAACAACTACATGTTGCCCTGTTGTATTGCTTCACTTGTCAACACACCTACTGCTGCCTCGCCCTGGTCGTACCCTGCGGCCTGATTCTCCTCATCCCCCCTTTCCATATTCCCGCTTGCCTCCCGTGGGGAGATGAAGCGGTCTAGAAAAGACAGGACCGCAGAGTACTTCCATCTTTTTCCTGCATCTGCTGCTGACCCACTCCTCTTCTCTGTCTCCTTTCTCCTCTCCTTTAAATATGTGTCCCTCAAGCTCTTCCACTTCTTTCTGCACACTTCCTCTGAATAAACACATGAACTTTAGCGGGAACGTAGTTGTAAAATAATAAACTCAATCTACCGCCTTAAGCTACCTTGTTGTTTCAATATGTATATATAACTCAAATTGAGTTAAGAATGTTTTTACAACTTACCAGATTCTCCGACCTCCTCACTCACTTTCTTCCTAGCAAGATCCTTTTTATTCCTGTTTTTATAAAAATATGAACAAGTATCATACAGCTCCGGGTGTCCACACACTGAGATGATAAACTTCTCCTCCATTTTGTTTCTGCCTCTGCTCGCTACGTCATCTACGTCACTACTAGAGCAGGCTCCTGATAACGCGGCGCGAATAATTTTTCGCCAAAGTTCAGATTTTTCAACTCGCGCAATTCGCCTCATTCGCGTCATTCGTGTCATTCGCGCCGCCTCATTCGCGCTATTGGCCGGCAAACGTATGGAAGGCCATTTAGGCAGAAATGTCTTTAGACGTAACGTGTACAGACGCTACGACGCGTGTACGCGTTATTGCGCCTAAAGACGTAATTTCGTGTACAGACGTTAGACGCGTCGATGCGTTATTGCGTGTAGACGCGTAAACCCACAACTTCCGCTGTCAAACTAAAAGTCACATCAAGAAATGTAGCCCTTACCATATTTCATTTTAGCTACACTTTCCCTTTGACTCTTTTTATTTTGCTTAAAAGCATAGCGAAAATACAGTTTAATATTATTATATAAATAATTAAATTTATGATTACTAAACATAGTATTTTGTGGAAAATAACTCTGTTTTGTGTACTAGTTAACCAATATCATATGCTGCATTTAGTTTGCATTTCAAAACAAATATTTTAACAAAACATATTATTCACACTGCAAAACTGTGTACTGAGCCCCTTTCTCTACTCCCTTTTCACACTCGACTGTGAACGGATCTAACTCCATCAAGTTTGCAGACGATACAACAGTGATTGGTCTCATCAGCAACAACGATGAGACTGCATACAGGGAGGAGGTCCGGCACCTGGCCACATGGTGCTCAGACAACAACCTGCTCCTTAACACCTCCAAGACAAAGGAGATCATCGTGGACTTCAGGAAGGCGAAAGGAGGCACACACGACCCCATCCACATTAATGGAATGGCTGTTGAACGTGTTTCCAGTTTTTAGTTCCTGGGGACTCATATTTCGGAGGACCTGTCCTGGACCACCAACACCTTATGCCTGGTCAAAAAGACTCACCTGCGTCTCTTCTTTCTGAGGACACTGAAGAAGAACCAACTGTCTTCAACTATCCTGGTGAACTTCTATCGCTGCACGATAGAGAGCATCCTGACCAACTGTGTCACAGTCTGGTACGGGAACTGTTCTGTTGCTGAGCGCAAGGCACTGCAGCGGGTGGTGAAAACAGCCCAGCGCATCACAGGGACTACACTTTCTGCCATTAAGTACATCCAGAAGAAACGCTGTCTGTGTCGAGCTCGCAGCATTCTCAAGGACTCCTCTCACCCCGCTCATAGACTGTTTACTCTCCTGCCTTCCGGTAGGCGCTTCCGGTGCCTCCGGACAAGAACCAGCAGACTAAGAAACAGCTTTTTTCCCAGAGCTGTTTCATCATTGAACTCTGCCCCCCACTGATTCCACTACCTCTCTTACCTTGAACTCCAATGCTGCTATAACATAATTGTTTACGTTGCACTACAGGGCTGCATACATGACTGAACTGTACACACCAGTACTTCATGTATCTGCTCCACTGGACTGTTTACACACACACAGCATCATTTGCACTCTATACTGCTCACTTGCTCATCTGAAATATGCTCATTTGCACTAATGGACCACTTTCATAACTGCACTAACTAATCTACTGCACTGTAACTCTATTAACTGCATCTACTCATCTATTGCACTGTAACTTCAATAACTACATTAACTCATCTTCTGCACTGTAACTCTATTAACTGCATTAACTCAACTTCTGCACTGTAACTCTATTAACTGCATTAACTCATCTTCCGCACTGTAACTCTATTAACTGCATTAACTCATCTACTGCACTGTAACTCTATTAACTGCATTAACTCATCTACTGCACTGTAACCTAATTAACTGCATTAACTCATCTTCTGGACTGCAACCTATTATTAACTCTTATACTGCACCGTAACTTTAATAACCGCATTAACTCATCCAATACACTGTTACTTCAACAACTGCATGAACTCACCTATTGCACTGCAACTTTAACAGCTAATGTCAATAATCTATGCACACTTAAATCACTTGCACTATTGTTTAGTCTAAATTATTATCTGCTCATATCCACCTGTACATTAATGTTCATAGTGTTAATGTTCATAGTATATAGTCATCTCTATATATTGTTCTTAGTACATACATACTGTCATATTTTCATAGAACATACCTACTGTAAAATATTTTCATAACCATGCCCACTGTATAATGTTTTCTCAATATTGTATCCTGTATTTATTCTAACTGTATATCCTGCACTTGCTAACTGCACTTCTGGTTAGACCTAAACTACATTTCGTTACACTGTACTTGTATATGTGTAATGACAATAAAGTTGAATCTAATCTAATCTAAGTGGGAACACTGTGAGGAGTAGCAGATCACTTGGCTGTTAAGGGGGAAAACCTCCACATTATCTGACATGCAAAGATCTACACATTCTTGAAAAACGCGTCTGCAATTGTTAAGAAAATTTGGCAAAGACATTGCTTTTCCTTGTCTACTTCTACCGCTTTTATTTTGAAATGCTCTCTTTTTCCTTGTCCTAAAATTACGTATTGCTGACGCATCCGGAACGTATCCGGAACTAGGACCATACGCAATGCCACGCATACGGGCACGTCACGTTTAAATGCATTATTTATGAATGACACGTGGCTACGTGAACGATGACGTCACGGCTATATGTTTAATCAATTTATGCAAATCCTTCCGTTTTGGGGCTTACCATTGGCTAAACCAAAACGTCTGTACGCGAAATTACGTCTTTAGGCGCAATAACGCGTACACGCGTTATAGCGTCTGTACACGTTACGTCTAAAGACATGTCTGCCTAAATAGCCTTCCATACAAGCGCGTCTATCGCGTCTTTGCATTGACTTAACATGTAAATCACTCGCGCTTGACGCCTCATTCGCGCTCGGTGTGAACACACAGTAATGGGGTGAGTTTCATGCTTGTGACACATTCCTAGTGGGAGATATGGGGGGGTGCATTTTCTGGCAGACAGGCAGCGTGAAATAAATTAAGAGCTCTTTTCCAAAATGCATTAAGTGCCAAATAAAAAAATAGTTTGTCACGCCATTTTTCCATTTACTAAACCTATTCACTGCTCCATCAATGTTTCATGCCAAATCGCTATATTTCCTTGTTTAAAATGTACTGCAAGATGCAGTTTCTTTCCAAAACGCTATAAGTCCCGAACCTGTTTTTAGCCTAAATGCCATATGTCCTCTGGACCAATCAAAATTCCTTCGTTAGTGGTATTTGTATGTGTTATTTCCAAATTATTTGTTGTATGTGATGGAAAATATTGAAACATGAAAATATTTATTGTATTTTAACATTTAGTTTGTTACTATTTATTTTATTTGGACACTTAGGGCATCTAGTGGATTTAAACAGCACTGCAGTTTCCGCCTTTTATATTTAGAAGAATTTCAGCAAATGCGCGTTCCCGCGACTGGGGTGCCTTTCACGGCAGGCGTGCTTTTCTCGGCACAACACCGGCGCTAGCTAATGTTCACAGCCCCGAGAGCAAAGAGCCCCAGCAGCATCTTCAACCTACGACCCGGATTCTGCTGCGAGTGCGACATTGAGGGAAGCGGTGATGGGTCTCGAGTCTAACCGCCATCTTAACCGCTCGTCGAGTCTGCGAGCAGCCCCTGTTTCACATTCAAAGTCCAGAAAAATGCTCGTGTGAGATGTGTTTGCCAAATGAAATCAAGCATTTCAAATTTATATATACTCTTCCCCATTATTTAGGATTCAAATTGTGTATTTTGCCAGATTATTTAGCATTTCTTTTTGTCTTGTCTAATTGAGATAAATTGAAAGATTTCCAAATGTTTATATTGCGCTAAAATGTTTAACCCTTGCCTGTCTTGTTGAACTGTGATGTGACAGGTTGTTTTCTGTTTTAAAACTGTTTAGGAGCAGATGATACTGCATTTGATACATTTGTTCCTTGTGGTGGCTCCATGTAAATGCTGTACATTTTGTTTGTTTATTGTTGTTGCGAGAAAACAGCAGATTTCTAAATGTTTATATTGCGCTATAACTTGATAGTCATATTGAATTCTGAGGTGACAGTGATTTCTGTTTAAAATGAGCTGAGGACCAAAATGCTACTTGATTCTAGGAGATGGATTCAATGGATTTTTGTTTGTGTCTTGTCTGTGAACTTCCTCTGTGATGGCTCTATCAATTCTATTCATTTGTGTTTGGAGTAGGTGTTGTTAAATAAATATTGGATGCTTTGAAAGTCGTTGCTTATTTATCTTTTGGGACTATGTAGTGGGTCAATTTTGCCAGATTATACTGATGCAGATGTGTTTCGTTTTCATAACATCATGACTGAGTGGTCTCGATAAGAGAACATAGTGGTGCATTTGTAATTCGATGAACATTTGCACATCTGTACATCAAAATGCACTAGATGGCAGTTAGTTATTGAAATATTGAGTATATTGACTGTATTACTGTAATTTATTCTGTATTTTGCCAGATTATGGTGATCCTGGGGTTGTGATGATGGGGCCCTTGAATATTGTTGCCCAGGGTACAGTGAAGTGTTAATCTGGCTCTGCCTATTGGTTAACGTTGATAAAATACTAATTGTCAGAGATTTTAATATCCACGTAGATAGCGCTAACGATGCATTAGCACTGGCGTTTACAGAACTACTACAATCTTTTGGGGTAATACAACACATTACACTATTTTCTCTAATACATTAGAAGTTGTCACACCTATGAAGTCAAAAAAGATTAATGAGAAGAACATAGCACCATGGTACAATAGCACCACTCGCGCCCTTAAAAGAGAAACTCGCAAACTAGAGCGCAAATGGAAACAAACCCAATTTGAAGTCTTTAAAATGGCGTGGAAAGAGAATGCAAACTGTAATAAAAAGGCACTAAAAGCAGCAAAGGCTGAGCACCTTCGTAACCTGATACAAACTAACAAAAACAATCCAAGGTTTTTATTTATCACAGTTGCTAAATTAACAAATAAACAGACATCATCTGATTGAATGAATTCATCAAATTCTTTACAGAGAAAATCGAAAACATACGAGACAAAAGAGTAAAAACTAAACCTCTAAATCTGTCCTACGAATTAGTACCAACTATTGCCCAAAAAGAAAGGCTCCAGTGTTTTTCACCTATAAAACAGGAAGATTTTATTAAACTTATTGCAACATCTTAAGCTACAACTTGCTTATTAGACCCCATACCAACTAAATTATTAAAAGAGTTACTACCTGTTGCAATTGAGCCCATTTATAACATTATCAACTCGTCAATTAATCTAGGCCATGTCCCAGGACCCTTTAAGATGGCCGTCATTAAGCCTCTTATCAAGAAACCGAACTTGGATCCAAATGAACTAGGAAACTATAGACCGATTTCAAATGTCCCTTATCTGTCAAAAATACTAGAAAAAGTAGTGTGCACTCAGTTGTGCTCTTTCTTACAAAATAACGACATACACAAAAAATGTCAAGTCGCGCTTTAGATGCATCATAGCACTGAAACTGCGCTCGTTATAATTACAAACGACCTGCTTATAGCATCAGATAAAGGTAACATCTCACTCCTGGTCCTGCTTGACCTTAGTGCTGCGTTCCATACCGTAGACCATAACATACTTCTAGATCGCTTACACAATTATACCGGTATTGAGGGACAGGCACTACAGTGATTTAGATCTTACTTGTCAGACAGACATCAATTTGTCCATTAAAATGGGGAATCATCAAATCTAATGCAAGTAAACTATGGATTACCTCAGGGATCGGTTCTGGGACCCTTAGTATTCTCCTTATACACTCACCTAAAGGATTATTAGGAACACCTGTTCAATTTCTCATTAATGCAATGATCTAATCAACCAATCACATGGCAGTTGCTTCAATGTATTGAGGGGTGTGGTCCTGGTCAAGACAATCTCCTGAACTCTAAACTGAATGTCAGAACGGGAAAGAAAGGTGATTTAAGTAATTTTGAGCGTGGCATGGTTGTTGGTGCCAGACCGGCCGGTCTGAGTATTTTACAATCTGTTCAGTGACTGTTTTTTTTTTTTACGCACAACCATTTCTATGGTTTACAAAGAATGGTGTGAAAAGGGAAAAACATCCAGTATGCGGCAGTCCTGTGGGTGAAAATGCCTTGTTGATGCTAGAGGTCAGAGGAGAATGGGCCGACTGATTCAAGCTGATAGAAGAGCAACTTTGACTGAAATATCCACTCGTTACAGCCGAGGTATGCAGCAAAGCATTTGTGAAGCCACAACACGCACAACCTTGAGGCGAATGGGCTTCAACAGCAGAAGATCCCACCGGGTACCACTCATCTCCACTTCAAATAGGAAAAAGAGGCTACAATTTGCACGAGCTTACCAAAATTGGACAGTTGAAGACTGTAAAAATGTTGCCTGGCCTGATGAGTCTCGATTTCTGTTGAGACATTCAGATGGTAGAGTCAGAATTTGACGTAAACAGAATGAGAACATGGATCCATCATGCCTTGTTACCACTGTGCAGGCTGGTGGTGGTGGTGTAATGGTGTGGGGGATGTTTTCTTGGCACACTATAGGCCCCTTAGTGCCAATTGGGCATCGTTTAAATGCCACGGCCTACCTGAGCATTGTTTCTTACCATGTCCATCCCTTTATGACCACCATGTACTCATCCTCTGATGGCTACTTCCAGCAGGATAATGCACCATGTCACAAAGCTCGAATCATTTCAAATTGGTTTCTTGAACATGACAATGAGTTCACTGTACTAAAATGGCCCCCACAGTCACCAGATCTCAACCCAATAGAGCATCTTTGGGATGGGGTGGAACGGGAGCTTCGTGCCCTGGATGTGCATCCCACAAATCTCCATCAACTGCAAGATGCTATCCTATCAATATGGGCCAACATTTCTAAAGAATGCTTTCAGCACCTTGTTGAATCAATGCCACGTAGAATTAAGGCAGTTCTGAAGGCGAAAGGGGCTCAAACACAGTTTTAGTATGGTGTTCCTAATAATCCTTTAGGTGAGTGTACATGCTGCCCCTTCCATTGCTATGCAGATGATACTCAGCTATATATTTCATCAAGACCAGATGATTCCTGCCAGCTATCCAAATTGGCAGAGTGCATTGAAGATATAAAACATTGGATGACCTGTAATTTCCTACTTTTAAATTCTAATAAAAAAGAAATATTACTTATCGGACCAAAGACACGCAAAACAAATATTTCTGATTATAAACTGCAGGTTGAAGGATGTGCTGTTACTCCAACAAATACAATAAAAGATCTAGACGTTATATTAGACAGCAACCTGTCATTTCGAAATCACATCTCAAATGTCACCAAAACAGCCTTTTTCCACCTAAGAAATGTTGCCAAGTTACGAAATATTCTGTGTGTTGCTGACGCGGAGAAGCTTATTCATGCATTTGTGACCTCAAGACTTGACTACTGTAATGCGCTACTTAGTGTTTGTCCTGCATCATCAATAAACAAACTACAGTTAGTTCAGAATGCAGCTGCCAGAGTTCTAACCAGGTCCAGAAAATACGATCACATAACCCCAATTTTATCAACCCTTCACTGGCTACCCATTAAGTATCGTATTGACTTTAAAGTTCTTTTAATCACTTATAAAGCCTTAAAGGGTTTAGCCCCTACCTACCTAACAGAGCTTCTATCACACTACAACCCATCACGCTCTCTAAGATCTCAAAACGCAGGACTTTTGATAACACCTAGAATATCTAAATCCACCAAAGGGGGTCGAGCTTTCTCATACGTAGCACCTAAACTCTGGAATAACCTTCCTGATATTATTAGAAGATCAGACACATTCGCCCAATTTAAATCTAGATTAAAGACGCATCTCTTCAGCCAAACATTCACTTAACGCAAAATATGCAGAATAAACCACCAGGAGATGCTGACATTAGATATTATTTACTCGAATCATTTAACTAGTTATATAAAACAGCATGTAGTGTGTTTTACCTTTTTTGTGTTTTTCGGTTTCTATTTTCTCCTGTAAAGCTGCTTTGGAACAACGCAAACTGTGAAAGAGCTATATAAATAAAATAAAATTGAATTGAACTGTTTCATAATCTAGAAGAGTTCAAAGACTTTCATGTTTTGTGATGACGGTGCAATGTAAGGCTCTGGGAATATTCCATTTTTATTCATAAAACCATTGCAAATGTCTAAACAATATAATGTGCAGACACACAGTCACAACTATTCTTCATTCTTGGTGAAATGTAAATCTATTGTGAATGTTAACATTAAGGACAAAATGAAAATGTATTTTAAACCCATGCCGAAAGACATTTTGTTTTAAAGCAAACATCCGCACGTCCAGTCATTGATCACCGATGCAATGAGTCACTGAACCAGGAAGCAGAGAGCTTTTGTCATTGTGTTGATGGGCTGAGCTTTCGTCTGTCTCCTGCAGAGCTCCCACCATTGAGCCCAGCATCCCCAACCTGCCGCCGCTATTCTCCACCTGTGCAGAGACTCGCAGCGTAACCTCTGACCCCTCCAGGTGTGGCAGAACATCAGGCCGAGAGACGGCGGTCATGCTGTCACCTGCCACGCTGGACTGAACAATGAACAACAACACACAGGTCGGAGGAGCATTCACGATTAAGAATCAATGAAACACCTGATTCACTACAGGAATGATGTAACTCAGGTCACCTTCACGAAGCTGAAGAGCAGTTAAAGCTCAGATACATTGTTCATCCAAAAGTAACATGCTGTCATCATCTACTCGCTCTCTTTATCATTTCAAACCCATGCAGCACAGAAAAGAAGATCTTTTGAAGAATGTCAGTAACCGAACAACGGCAGCACCCATTCACTGCACTGGTTTTGTGTCCATACAATCAAGGTCAATGGGGACCCACGCTAACATGGTACCAACCTTTTTCAAAATATCTTCTTTTGTGTTTTGCAGAAGAAAGAAAAGGACACAGGTTTATAATGACACCAGAGTGAGTCAACAATGACAGAATTGTCTTTTTTGGGTGAACTATCCCTTTAAGCACTATTAAGTGACTTTATTTGAAAGGACTTACGTTGCTCCCCGCATGAGGCTTTTTCTTTCTGGAGATATTTGGGTTCCAGTGACACACCAGACTGTCATTCTGGACGCTGTAGTTCTTGTGACCGATCAACCAGTATGTGTTCATTTTACCTTTCCCCTGAAAAACAGACACATCACACACAGCATGATCAATGTTCACATGAGCGCAGTGACAGCGAGAACTAAAACCACAGTTTCATGCAAGATTCAGTTATTTTTACAACTACTGTATAATGTGCATCCGTAACATCACTATGACCGACAGTATTTTTTTTGTTCCTCCTCATTGCTACAAGGTCACAAGTGTGAACATTTCTAGACAGCTCCTCACCTTCACTTCAATCTCACCGCGTAACTGTAACTCATAGGCGTTGTCCTTCATGAGTGCCAGATATGTAGCAGAACTTGCATGAATCTTCTGGGCTGAAAAACAGGAATAAAAAACACCTTGTCGTGTAGCAATGGCCAAACATTCACTACTAACCAGTACAGTATTTCAGTGACTAATGGCAGTTTTGGAAACTCAGGGGAAAAACTCATCATTGTTGCACTTCTGTTTAGTGTCCTTTCTGTGTGTCTTTCAGGGCTTTATCATATTGCGTACATGCTTCTTAGGCTATGTTCACATTTGACTTATTGTTTGAAGCTGTTAGTGTCTGTTTTACATTATAATCCTATGGAGTAAACCGTTTTTAAACGGCAGTGCCGGCGTCTTTTCCTACGCCCTACATCGAGCACTCTTTTCACAGCTAACCAACGACAAGAGAGTAGCCAGACCTGTGGTTTCCATGACAACATGGTGTAATTGGTCGAGCAGGATCAAGCTCGAAAATATAGAATGGCAGCCGAGATGCCGGTCGGAGCATAGTTTTGTATAAAAGTGCGTTTAGTTTTCACTTTCAAGAAGTGTTGATTGTATTTCTAGCGAGAAATCAGTATTGTAGTTGTTAAATATGTGATTGGTTATCATAAACATGCTTATAATTCAAATAGACTTCCGTTACTCTGCCTATAAACCCTGTGTGAATCTGTTTCTCGCCTCTGAAGTCATTGCCAGCTGCTATTTCTAATCACAACTTTTAGTTTTGACTAAAGAAGCACCATTGTCAACTTTTTCTTGTCAAAAAAGAAGTCAAATGGGAACATAGCCTTAGAAGTCATACTGTGCGTGATATTGATTCTGTTTTGTCTACATCGTTTCTTAGCCATCTGTGGAGAAGTGTCAATGTAAGACAGAAAAATTGGTATAAGCAGACGTACGCAGGCTGGTGGATTCCATCCGAGAGGCGGTGTTCACTGTATCTCCAAACAGACAGTACCGGGGCATTTTATAACCCACAATACCAGCAACACAAGGACCTTGAGGATAAAACACACGTGACATAACACTGTCAACATCATCGCTCATGTAAACGACTCTTTCCAAGAGACTATTCAGCATCATCCTAGGACTTGATCTTCACCCTTCAAGAATGATTTGAATGTCGAAGCTTGCGACTGAAACATCATGGCACCGTGTGGTCTGAGTGCATGATATGTTATGTAAGCTATAATGTTCAGGCAGCCGGCTGTTATTTTAGAAATAATCCCGACATGAAGCGGAGGGTCATGAATCACACTGAAGGGGCTTGTTTCGTGATAACTGCCCGCCGCTTGTACATTATCCCGCGCATGAAATGTGAATTTGAAATATTTGATTAGCTCATTTTTACCGAATGCAGACCTTTCGCGAGGAAAAGCCGTTTACTTTCGGTATTAAGGTCAGAACCGATGTTCTAATGTCACGAACAGGCAATTTGGTTTAATCATTTGTAAATATAATGTCATATATGTTATTAAAAGACATCTTTATAGTTAAATTGTTATAAAAGAAAATGGCTTATCGTGTGTTTTTAGTTTGAGAGGTTGTTAACGAATAACGAACAGCGCAACTGGCCAATCAGAATCAAGCTTTCCAACGAGCGTGTAATAAAAACAGAACAACAGAGCTTAAACAGTGTGATCCTTAAATATTCTGAATTCAAATAATTAAATGTTCTACTAGACATTCTCAGTGTTGACAAAACTCAAGACCAAACCCCTTGATACCAGAACGTCGTGTTCTGACTGGTCTTTTCTGTGTTTCCCGACTGTTATTGTTGCTGTCACCTTCACGACGTCACTGTTTAGTGTCATTACATTGTTGTAGTAGCTCATCAACCATCATCTAAATCTAGGTATTGGCTCATAAATATTCTTTTATACGGTTGGATGAAAGATTATGACAAGACCAACGTCTGGTCTGGTGTGATCATATCAAATCAAACAAGCAAGTTTTGGTGTTTGGCTTGATGTTGATTCCTCTGACCTGTGTGTATGCCGGCCCGGAGCTGAAGGCGTTGAGTGGCCATGTGTGGTATTGACACCTGTCTGACAGCAGCCACCAGATCCAGAGACATTTTAGCGATCTCGTCCGCGTGTTTGTCTCCGTTTCTCTCCGGCAGTCCACTCACCACCATGTACGCGTCTCCTATCGTCTCCACCTGTTTCATCAACACACACACAGCCTCTTACCACCCTGTCAAACTGCCCGAAGCTCACTCTTCACGTGTGTTCCTTTCAGTCTTTATGCCGCATTTCTTTACATACCTTGTAGACATCGTAGGAGTCGATGCGTGTGTCGAAACACATGTAGAGGTTATTAAGCATCTCAACAACTTGTAGCGGAGTGCAGGAGGCTGATATAGCCGTAAAGCCCACGACGTCAGAGAAGAAAATAGTCACCTGGAACACAGTACAGGAGCCAATAAAAAGCATCCGAACGCCTTAGAACGGTGGAGATGTGTGTATATAGAGTATAGAGAGTTTACACAGGTCAGATATTAAACACACTATATATTCCTATATGCTGTGTCTGTTTAATATCTGACCTGTGTGTCTCTCTCCTTATCTTGGGTGTGCGCGCGTTTGTGTGTGTTAGTACGTGTGTGTTTTCACCTTGTTTGTTTTGTTTTCTAGTCAATATGTTTCATGAGCAGCTGCTTTGTAAAAATGAAAATTGTAGAAGCGCTATATAAATAAAGCTGACTTGACGGTATATGAACTGTGGTTGTGAGGGACATTTCTGCCTCTTTCATTGCCTGCCACCTTAAAAGTACGTCTAGTATAGAGGGTTGCTAAAGTCCCAAATCCTCAGTAGCAGCTGTGCTCATGAACAACAGTTATTATCATGAACAACATCCTATTACAGACGGTGTGATGGTTTCCAGAAAACACCATTGGCTTTAAGTGCTTTACATTTGAGGGGATGAGCTTCAGGTGCACAAATTGCACACACGCACACACACACACACACACACACACACACACACACACACACACACACACACACACAGACTCCCTCGTGAGCTGTTTTATGTCCTTATGAATATGGAAAAGTGTAATTATAGGCAATTACTACAACAATAAGAACAAACAGAACAGAAGCATGTGTGCATGTGTCCTGGCGCTGCCGTCTCACCATCAACCTTAATAAACCCGCCGACGTCTCAGATCTGACACACAGGTTTATTCAAATCGAACACTTTCTCACGGGCAGAGATATGAGAGTTGTGTCGTGTCTCACGTCACTTCTGTACCTTCTCATAACTCTCGGCCTCCACGTGTTTGTTCTGACGCAGCTGCTTGGCCACAAATTTGGGCAACATCTGATGAAGGAGATCTTCTGCCAGACGTCTTTCTCTCTTCAGGTCTTCCGTCTTCTCCCTGAGGCTCAGAGCGTAGTCCTGGATCCAGTCGGTCATCTGTTTGAAGGACAGAAGCACTATGGGGTAAATCAGACAGGCGATGGCGAGCAGGCAGATCTGCAGACTGATGGCGGACGAGACGTCTCTGGATTTGAGTTTCAGAGACCATCCGGCCCAGGCGTGAAAACACCTCAGCGTGTTCTCCAGTGCCAGCGTGAACTCGACTGATCCATCGAAGACGACAAAATCTTTCCTTCTGGTCAAGTTTAGCTCGGTGTCCATGTTTTCCGTCCAGCAGTGCTGAAGATTTTCAGACATCTCTTTAATGACCGACAGGAGTGTTGTCGCGTGCCACATTTCCTCCTGAATCTCTCTTTCGCCTGTCATCAAGCGTGAGTTCAGCTCCTGAAGTGTCACGAGCCGTTTCAGAGCAAGAACGTCTGTCCAGTCGGGGTTGAGCCTTAGGAAACCCATGTCTATTTCTTTCACGCCCCACAGACGTAATATCTTCTCGATGGCAAGGGTAAAAACCGTAAGCCCATCTCTCTGTGTGACGTTGAGAAGCTCCGAAAGATCAGACCGAAGGCGCTGACAAAACTCAGGGAAGTCAACACCACAGGACTGACCCACAGCGTCCACGTGCGTCTCCGTACAACATCGGCCGACTGTGAGCATCGTGATGGACCAGGGGCTGAGGAACTTATCGTGTGGCCTGTTCTCCGATGACACACTGAGGTTTCGTAAGGTTTGGAGCTCCAGCACGAGCTTGAGGGTGACGTTGGTCCTGCAGGACGTCAGCTCTGTCAGCGCGGCTTTAGTGGACCGCCATCGAGTTAAAGAGGACTGGAAGTCCACGCTCACAGCGCACAGCAAAGCCAAGAAAGAGATGATACAAGCGATGAGAATCCTGAGAACGGTACGACTGCGACTGACACAGCTGAGCGACGAGAGCCTGTCGACAGAGAGGAAAGAAAATATCCACGGATGAGCGGCTTTACGTCGCTTTACGTCACAAACTGGGCACATTTTCTTTTAATCTGCTGATATTGTAAGTCGTGTGCTTTGTCAAATCGAAATCTACAAACCGACATTTACTTTCAACCCAGCACTGATGGGGACAGTTTCAAATGAACCTTTTCTGATTGAATTGAGCCCAACCGCTCATTTGTTGTCCCCTTTTGAGCCAAAGCTGCGCTATAAACAGATTTATCACCTGTTTTGTGAATCACCGGTTAACAAATGAAATGACTTCCACATCTTCAAGCACACGATTTGAGTTCCAAAGTGCATATCTTTGGTTTTTACATCATAAATGAAGTAAAAAAGGCCTTGACGGGCCATGTGCTGGGTTTACTCCTCTGAGACACCTGCATAGCAAAACATTACACGCATAAATTCACACTGGAAGCTTTCTAATATTTTGTCCTCTGTAAAACTGTAAAAGCGCTTTATCATACTACAATCCTCTCTCATCGGCTGTATAACAGAGACAGTCACCTGCACAGGATGAAGTCAGTCTCTGTCTCCAGGGTCTGGTCTCCTGAGATCTCCTTTTGTCTTCGCCTGTGGATTTGTGTTAAAGTGCTTTTCAGAGAGGCCGATGATAGACAGTCCTTCTTCACGCGGTCCAGAGATGACATGACATCATTCTTGTGTTTCCAGACACTGAACATTTAACACACCTGACGCTCGAGCGGCTGCACGCGCGTGATTGTGTGTGCGCGGCTCCGCTCTCCGCTGCTCTCTGTGACGTCGTATAAATAGCTGATAAAAGAAAGACATTTTGATAGAAATACGCTCGCAGAATAGATCCATAAAGGGAAATGCACTGATTGATTTCAGATTTCAGAAAAACCTTTCTCTCTTCTGCTCTTCTTTAATTCGCTTCATATTGTCAATCTATGTTCATCTGCAGGGGGATCAAATATGATTCAAATGAATTAAATGATTTATTCAAGACACATAAATAAATAGGAAACGAATGTGATACCTTTCATGAATAGCCGAAGTCTGAGAAAAGGTTTAAAAGATGAGGATTAGCCTCATTTATGCTTATAAAACGCATCAAATAATCTAAAAACATCTGAGAAGTAGGCTACTATGGCTATTATTGTCTATTTTATGATATTGTTATTTTATTCGTTTGATAAGTAAGACATCGAAAAAGAACATAACTTAAAATAATATGAACTTATTAAAGTGAATGTTAAACCACAACACAAAAGGTAAAAGAGGTTCAAGGGCTTATGATGAACTGTATAGTGTTGTGTAAATGCATGTATTCACTGTCTGCACTGTATCCAACATCTCGTGCCACATGCAAAACATGCTCACTGCATACATCAATATTGAAATGCAGAATAAAACATAAATATCGAAGATCATCTATTTGCAAATGAGCCTGATTGCTTATATGATATAAGACCACACATCATTTTCCAGCAAGGAAGAAGATCAAATATTGTATATGGAGCATATAGCCCATGATGATTCCGAGGCTCGTGATTTTCTGATCATTAATAAAAACAATCTATCCGTCAATAGTTATTGTGTTCTTTCCACATCTGATCCCAGATCACTTCGGAGAACTACAATACAATTGTTTTCTGATAACAATGTAAATCATTACACTTGCTCAAATAAAACACTAACTCGTTGTCTTCTAAGGTTTAGCTGGCCACAAAAATAAGATTATGATCGCTTTTACACAATGTAAGGCAGATCAGATCATATAATGAATTATGGATGTTTTCTGTATAAGGTCGTGTTTTTTTAAGGCCGGTCTTTGCGTCCCTTACTGGATATAAGAAAACATTTAAAATATTTAAGTTGCATTTTTAAACAATGTATGGAGGAAATTTCATTTTAATGATGTTAATGTTGCATTAAGGTTATTATTGTGCTGTATCGTATCGTCCAGGAGATGACGCTGTTTGATTGTTCTCCAGTGAAACTAAAGTCTCTTGGTGCTGATGAGGACTGAATGAAACACCTTCACTTTCATCTGACAGCTCAGACTGACCAATGAAACACCACCGGACACGTTTGTGTTATTACAGTACAGACATATGTACAAAAATATACAACTCACAACAAACGAAATTAAAGACAATTACATCAAATATAAGTTGGGCTATACATGTGAAAAGAGTAACAATAAGAAGAAAACTAACAAATACAATTCCTAATTATGCAGTTGTTTTTGCTTTTTATAAGGATGTCCATGCTGTTTAATTTCTCTTACAAAATGTCATCATTTTTACATGAATGTGATATTTACCAAGTCAAATAAAAAAATTGTACCAGAAACAATTGTAATTTCAGAATCAAAAATCAAAATGACATCATAAAGTTCAATTTGAATTAGAGTTGTAAATAATCTAGAACAAAAATGAGAGACGTCAATATATATACATTTAAAGAAAATATGTGTCAGATTCTTTTGAAACACCACAGAAGTTTCTACATGTATTTCTAATGTAGCCTTTCTATGACTGCATTTGTCTTTAACAGTATTAATATTATTATTATAGACCTTGCCATAAGTGTATTCTCTGTGATGAGATATCCTTTATTTATTCATCTAATTAACCTTGTGAAAAGGGAGAACATTCTGCCATACATCCAACTCAGACACGATCCTCTGTCTCCTGTTGTCAGCTGACAGGACTGAAGCTTGGAGTGATGATGATGATGATGATGATGATGATGATGAGCTGCTGCGGTCAGCCATCAGCCTGACCGTTGATGATGGGATATGTCCACTGTCACAAGATTCAGGGGGGATTTTGGGGAAGATTTCAACATGCTCTTTCAAGGAATGGATTTGATTGGCAATTAATTTGTTCAACATTATTCCATAACATTGAATAACTATTTTGAGAGCTATATATCACAGCGTAATTAGAATGTGAAGATTAAAAATGACAGTTTCAGATTTAAGAGGTTGTAATGGTACTGTAAAACTGAATGAAGACGCTGTTTGTCTATTGTAAACATTCCTGACTGTCATCTGCAGATTTGCTCTCAAGATTGATCAACAACATGGTTAAGTGTAAATATGTACAGAATAAAGACATTGTTAATAATAAGTTGGCAAAACTCAACATTTGTTAAATATTTTATGCAAACAAAAAGACAACAAACGGACATTTAATGATCGCACTAATTAAATACTCAAATCTTATCGGTTCGTCCATATTAGTCATAAGGCAAAGAAATCATTTCTTTACAATGACACTCCTGTGAGGTAATCAAAGATTTGCCTGAATGAAGACAACAGAATCATTCCAAGTTCTGCTTTATTCCAACATCATTCACTCGTACCAGCACAGAGAAGATATTCTGGTGCAAATATAGCAAAGAAGAAGAAGAAGAAGAGAGGGATATAGAGATTGAAGGGCAAATAAGAGCAGAACAGCAATAATAAAGCAAAGCTTCACTCCTTCCAAATATAGTTTAACGCAAACATTCAAGAACCTACACAACACCAGTGCATAAATATATTCATAAGCAGTTCATCAGTTCATAAAGCATAGAGTTTCATAATGTTGATATACTGTATGATAATAACCTCATGATATGGCATAGATTTGTGTACATGCATAAGGGAGTCATTCACATGGTGTACGCCACCCAGTAGATGACGTTGACCACGGCGAAGGTGAAAGGGAAGACGGCGCGAGCGTAGATGTCGATGGTGTCAGCATCGATGGGTTTGCATTTGCAGCATTTCTTGCCTTCGCCGCTTTCTTTCTGCGCTCGACGGGACTGTGCTCCATGCACCTCACTGCTGTCCTCCTGCACGTTGGGCGCAGCGTCCATGGACCGCTGGGCTCGGCTCTGTCTCTTTGAGATGAGGAGGCCCTGATTCATGCCAGCCACAGACAGAGAGAAGAGAACCATGGCCTGCTTTCCATTCTTCACCATAGACTGCGAGAGAACATCAACACCAGACAAACGTCACTCGCAAATTAATAAACAAAAACACTCTCACAATATCAGATTTTCACTACAGGATTATGAATTCACAATGTAACGATAACATCACAATATGCATAATATTTGGAGAAAAATTTAAATATGTTATATGCTATTTGTCATTTTGAACGTTTCTGGCCAAATGTGTCTTTTCTCAGCACCTCTTTGCTCTTGTTGCTCTTGACTTTGGCTTTCTCCTTCTTGCTGTAGTCTGCATTATAGTGGGCAAAGGCATATTCAATCAAGGCAGCGAATACAAAGACATAACATATCCAGAAATACACGTCCAGAGCTTTGATGGCAGATGCGCGGGGCAGCGACGAGCGAGCGCTAACCATCAGTGTCGTCATCGTGAGAACTGTCGTGATCCCTGAAAACAGCAACCACAAATCATGTTGTCAAGTGAACTACTGCATGTTAAATGTCTTCCTTTTATTTGTATTAGCGCACTGACCTAGAGAAACCCTAGCAGGCACAGCTGATTGGCTGATCCAGAAGGAAACCCACGACATGGCGACCAACAGGATGGAGGGCATGTAGGACTGGATGATGTAAACGCCTCGATTCCGTCGTAGCTGGAAGCGCAAGCTGAGCCGTGGAAACCGACCCGCTGTATCAAAGATCATTCAAAAATGTGTTAACAAAACTGATTAGGAACACCAAGAGTCAAGTTTCACAGGCTCACCAGATTTAAAATTCATAATTTCCGTCACAAAGTGATAATCTGTGATGGTAAACTGGGACAGCTCCAGTTTGTCCAGTCCGTGGATTTGTCTCTGACTGTCTGACCAGTGGTACACAATGTCTTCTGAAGAGTAACCATCTGCAAACCAGACAAATCATCAATCTGTGTATCTCCACCTGACTTTTCTTAGCGTTTTTGATTCTTTTGGTCTGGCCTTATTGTTGTCCTTTGTTATTGTCAGTTTTAATCTAGAAATGTTTGTTTTGTCTTGTCATTGGTTCAAGTAGATCAAAGTTTTCCTGGGACTCACAGCTTTCCAGGTCCAGCATGCATTCCTGTTCATCCATTGGGTATTTGGTAAGGTCCATGTCACAGGCCACTGTAGATGTTATTCTGAAAGACAAACAATCCGACACAGTCTCACGGGATTGTGTCACGAATTTGTAATCTATTCATTCATATGTATAAATATATATCAACGCAATCTATTTTACAAGGTATCTCGTTCGTGTGAATTGCTTTTCCTAGGCTCTCATTAGTATGTTTGGTAATGATTTGACTTTGCCCCTGTGATGTAAGGTTTGATGTTAGTAACTCCAAATGAGCTTTTGGGGCTGTGATTTTAGGGTTTGAGGTGTTGGTTGACCACTGCACAACTTCTTTTTATATCAGGTTATAAATATATAAATGTACATACACACGCAGTCTGTGTATTAAAAGTCATGCTGAATGACATGAAAAAAGGGGAAATTCATAGGAATTAATAAATACATTTCAAATTTTGTGCCAATGCAACTAACTGCCTTGACACTGGGTTGAACAATCACACAAGATATGGATGTGCTCACAGTTAAACTTCAGACACAATGGGGGTTTTGAGTAAATCTCTTTGGCTACTCCAGTGACTGAATGGCTTTGTCAATAGTCCATGGCTTTTTACAGCGTAATGAAACGTGATGAAATATACCGGCTGCTGTACAGAATGACTCCGTCAGGCTGCAAGCGTATCAGCTTGTTCTCCACTGTAACATCATGAAACCAGGCGAATTTGGCATTCACGATGAACGTGTCTGGTACCCAGAGTTTGTCTACGAAGCGGCTGTCCAGACCCAGAGTTTTATTTGTGTGGTTGTAGGACAGACGATCATCTCTCCAGCTCTGACGCAGAAACACAGTCATGGTGTATTCCTGAAAACACAACACATGGTGATTATATACTGTATCAAGATTATCATGAAGAGATTATTTTCTATAGAACGTGTGTGACTTTCTAAAGAACATCAACTACCCTCCACTTGCAGCCTAACAGCTGATGAAATGTTTCCCCCACAGAGAAGAGGACATTCATCATCATCACCAGGAGCCAGTTCACAGCATCACAAACCGTACAACATGGATCAGTCATATGCCTATTGTTATGTTTCTGAAACTGGTTTCTCCACGACCACGACCACACTTTGTCGCGCTTACAACAAACACTTAAAAGAGAAGTTTTCAACCAGGTATCCGTTCTTCTCAGAACATCCTAACGGATAAGCAGTTGGGCTTCACAGGTGTACAAAGGTAGATGATCAATCCCATCTCATGGTCACTGGAGTTCCTCAAGGTTCAGTCCTTCGATTCCTCCAGTTCTCCATATACTGTCTAACGTCTTTGGACCCATTGTGCAGGCATGTGGCATTTCTTAATACTGCTCTACTGACACCTACTTTAAATGTTTCTTTTCTTTTCAACTAGATGATACCCTGGGGCATGTCAATCATGGCCAGCCTGGAAGACAACATTGGCACGAATAGGTACCTTAAAGGGTAACTCTCTTTAAGCTCCAATAACACTTACACTCTTTTTCATATGTGTCTTTTAACTGAAATATAGTAGAATTGAGAAGATAGGGGACCAAAAGTTGTTTGGTGACACATTAAAGGGTAACTCTGACAAAAAAATGTACATTCTGCCATTAATTACTCACTCTCAAGTAGTATAAAATCTGTATAACCATCATTTATACAAAAACACAAATGAAGGTAGTTTTGGAAGCTTTCTGACTACTCCTTAGAATGCAACTCAACCAAACACACAAGCCACATGACGGTGTCAGCATCACTCGACGCATTTGTGGCTCTACGTCACACACAGGCTCTACGTCAGAATGCGCATGGGTTGGCAGAACTTACCCTTCAATGTGTCACCAAACAACTATCTTCTCAGTTCTTCTGTATTTCAGTTAAAAGACACTGATGAAGAAGAGCGTAAGTGTTAATTGTGACAAACAGCATCTTTAGGGGACATGATAATGGCTCTGGAGCAGATACCAGGCTAAATGCA
Organism: Barbatula barbatula; assembly: GCA_037178815.1. Taxonomy (NCBI): domain Eukaryota; kingdom Metazoa; phylum Chordata; class Actinopteri; order Cypriniformes; family Nemacheilidae; genus Barbatula; species Barbatula barbatula. The sequence continues at coordinate 699,844 of CM074086.1, forward strand.
GATATATTTTTGGAGAACTCTGAAGTCATCTCAGGTGTCCATCCCAAAGCTACTTGTGCCTCTTATGTATATGCCAGCAAATGCCACGAGAGACATCTTAGCAAAGGTGTGGGATGATGGACCGAGTTGACTTATTCTACAAAAAACACCTACAAAAAAGCTAAAATCCTTCACATATGAATAATATCTGTTTTAATTGATAAGACATTTGAAAAATGACACCCTGTTAAGTCAGTCTGACCTGCTTTATATATTCTAGGGTTTATATGTAAAGGCTCTGTCTATTTTTGTATGGAGGATATAAATATATTAGCTTCTTTCCCAGCACACCATCTGTGACCTGCTTAAAATCAGCAGCCAAGATTTTCCTCTCCCCAGTGTCCTCTTCACGTCATGAGAAAAGAGTGCGAATCTTGCATCCACATACATTACAGTCTCATTTCAATTCAACACAACGAGTGTGTCGTCAGTAGTCCTACGAGTATTCCTCAGTTTTACGCTTTGATTTACAAGAATCAGATCACCAATCTAGTAATGCAATATCAGCGTTGTTCATATGATCCATTTTGTTATTTAAACGGTTTCCATTTCGAGCTTTGGTAAGATCTTTCTGATAATCATAATTCTCATTACAGTACACAGCGATACAAGCACATACTGTTGTTTTCATCAAGGTATAAATAACCCTAAAAAAGTCACACACCCTTAGTCATATTTATACCTCAACATCAAGTATGAGGATTATTGAAGAAGTCAGTACGGCAATATTATTTTCTGTAAACCTGCTTAAACTATTTGCATTGTGAAAAGCACTTAATAAAATAAAACGGTCTTAACGTGGTTACACAAAGACATGTTTACTGTGCTGTATGACTTCACATACAACAACAAATCAGTCAACAGCACATCAATTAGGTCTTGAATGAAATGAATAAATGAACCTGTGAATGTCTTCATGTATCTCTGTTTGTATGTGAAACCTCAGGAGAATATGAGCGTCCGTGTGTTGAGATCCCATGCCGTGACAGTTCATATGATGGTCAAGAGAAGCGCATGCATGTTTCCATGGCAACTGTGCAGCAGCATCTGTATTATTAACTGGCTCTGTGCTGTAACTGTGAAATGCTGTACAGTTCATCTGAGATACAATGAGCATTTTCATACGTTACCATGTTGGCTTCTGAGATATGGTCAATACTGGCTACTTCAACAGCCATGGCCACGTTTACAGGAGGACCTGTGAGGAGAAAACAGCTTTAACGGTAATGACAGTTTGCTGACATGGAAGGCTAGAACAAAAGCGATGATCACATCAACACATATAATCTGCTTCATATGAAGAAACCGTCATCAATGTATCTAATCTGGAACATAACAGACTGCGCTTGTTAAAGGAATTGTTCACTTTCGACATACATTTTCATGATAATTGAAATCCAGGATACGCACACCAAATGACCATCTCAAACAACAAAAAAGACACAAAGACAACTGAATGTGTGTCATTGAACATTCAACAACTTTTGAACGGTCCTCCTTCTCCACATTTGTAAAAACTGACTCGGAACTTCCACCTACTCGTGAACTTTTCAATGTAATTACGTATTGCATGAAGTCGTGAGCGCGCTTCGCAGAACATAGCAAGGCGACCGTTTGTGTTTATAAAGCATACACATTTAAAAAAAAGAAGAAAAAGACTGATGGTGTGGCTATATCAGACCCTGGTATCGTTTAAAGGCCACTGAAACTGTCATTTTGACCGTTTGGAGTCCATTGAAGTCCACTACATGGAGAATAACCCTGGAATGTTTTCATCAAAAACCTTAATTTCTTGTCTACAGATGAAAAAAATACATAAACATCTTGCATGACAACAGGGGTGAGAGTAAATGATCATAAAAGTGTATGTTGATAGTGAACAATTAATTTAATATAAGATTACCAAACGGGGACCTTGAACCTGCAGCTTACAGTCAATTCAACTGATTCTGTGAGCTGAAGAGACTGAGGAGGACGTTTGGACACTTTCTTGTTGGTAGAGTTGTATTTGTTTTGAACTGTTATTCTTTTGGCAATGCAACGTTCAGTGTTTGAGATATTTGCTCGTGAAACCGTCCAGTTTCTGAATAGAAGCAGAACAGTGATCGGATGCTTTACTGTTTTACGTCACTCCACCACAGGAAATGATGAAACAACATTATAGTTTGCAGTGGACATCACAGCAGACGCAGTAGATCTCATTACACTGTAAGTTAGCCACTAATGTTTGGTTTTAAATTCCTTGAAAGTTTTGCCTTTTTTGCTAATGTTTTTATTGAATGTCTACTAACATGCCAACTAAGGGATGGGCTTTGATTTGATTTGTGGCTGTGAGTATTCTTAAGTGAAGAAAGCACATTGGGCAAGCTAAAGGGGAAGACTTTCTTAAAGACAGCATGACATCTAAGTTGAAATGTGGACTCATGGGAAATACATACATACCACAAAAGATGTAACGTAGGGGACAAATTGCTACAGTTTTGAGAAACGAAAGACCACTGGGGGCGTTAAAGAGAAGAACCGTATTGGATGGAGAAGAGATCGCTTTCGGGTCTGTTCTTTGGCCGTGAAATGCTTGGAACAATTGCACTTTTTGAATAAACAGCGTAGCCGTATCTTCCTGTTACGTGTTGTGTTTAATGTTGTATAATATACAAACTGTTAGGTTTAGGGGCGGGTCAGGTTACATGCTTAAATACGTCTAAATTGTGTGTACGAAATAACTAAATACGACGTCTGATAAAATACAAAATCTTTACACCCCAATATAATAAAATATGGTGTTGTTAACAAATGTGTTGTGTGGCGCTGCAAAAAGTGTACAGAGGTACATATTTCCTATGAGAACAGGTTGGATTTTTAATCAAAAAGTATATATAAGGGCAAAAACATAGTTTTTTTGGTTGATTATTCTGCTTTCTTTATTAATTCAGATGTACAGATGGTCTGAAAGCATAGGGCAAATGTTTATGTCAATGTCTGCATGTAAAACTGTGTGAGCACATTTCTAATCCTATTCTGCGTATACGCAACGTCTATAAATGAGGCCGCAGGGGTGTTGGAACTCTTCCGCAGAACCGTCGATCTCCAGAGGCAATCTCTGAGTTAAAGTGTTTTTGAATATCATGTTATGTTTGTTTAGGTGCGTTCACACCATGTCAAAATGACAGTGTCAAATGATAGTTTAGTTATTGCATAATATTTCCATTACATAAAACATATTTGATGTTGTCAACAACATTCCACAAACAGGAAGCAGACGATGCAGACAGGAAGTGAGTTATTTTTACGTGGTTGGGAAAACTCTTGCGCTCGTTTATTGCTCTACAAATAGACTGTTGAAAATGCAGCTTAGGTCTGAGAAGGAAAAAGGCATTATAGCTGCCAACAAGCTAAGCGTTAATGGCAGAACAGAGAACCTCATGTCATGTGCTGCTGTAGAGATCAAACTACTCACCTCCGATGCCTGGCCGGAAGTTTCGAGCGTAGCCTTTCATTAAATCATCCAGATTTGGCAACCAGGATATCTCAATGTCTGTACCCACATAGTCACCAATGTCACTGAGCATGGCTCTAGAGAAACAAAGCACAAATCAAATCTTCACTTGTTAGCACAGATGCTCTGTTGATAAATGTCATATGGAAACGCATCATTGACAGGCTTGTTCTTCTCAAGTGTTTCAAGACTGATCTTAAGGATGGAAATGCATACATCCAGTTCGGTTGAAAATTGTCCACAGAGTCTTTCATTGATTTCTAAGCTTGTTTCACAGCTTCGCCACCAAATATCTATCAGATATCGTTGTTTTTATTCATGTCCTCTCATAATCTCTGTATGATGCACGTGTCAGCGTGGTTTGGGGTTTATGAATGTATTGTTCCTTAGGTCCTAGACACAGACAGCTGAAAGAGTTTGGTCACAGGCACATATACGATGGCCACATTTTGTGCTATTAAAACTAGAAATGACGCAATAGACCAATATGTTGAGCTCGTTGGTATCCTTCATCATCCACTCAACACAAATATACAGCAGATGTCTGTAAGGTCATGAGAATACGATATCAGGTGCAAACTGTATTTATGCATTGCTAAAGTGTTATAAAACGATTGATAACACACATCCTTTACATACACTTGACCCTCCTGTCCTTTCCTTCTCTTATTAAAAATGAATGACATTTATTATAGTGGAGTTCATTACGTACCTAAGTTACTATATAGCAAACTCATAGTTCAAGGGATAGTCGCCCCCAAAAATCAAACTTTTGTCCTTTTTTACTCCTTCTACACGTTTCAAGATGTTTTGATGATCTTCCAGGCCTCCTCATAGTAGTAAAGACATTGTTAGAATGGTCCATCTGATCATAGTGGCTTTTGTGAACGTGCGACGGAGACTCACAGAAAAGGGAAGAATAATATGTTGATTCATTTGATTAATGATTTCTTTTTGCGTTAATAGTTCATATGGACCATTTTAATGATGTCTTTAATACTTTTCAGGACCTTGACGGTGAGAATTACAGTGAGGAGGTCCGGAAGCATCACAAATCTTCATTTGTGTCCAAAAGACGCAGAGAGGACTTGAAACGTGTAGAACATCATGTGGTTGAGGTAAACAATGAGTGAACTATACTTTTAACATGTATTGAAATGTTTTATTTTGACTTTATTTATTACTGGTAACACCCATACTAACCTAACAGAGAGATATCTGAAGTAAATATGACCATGTAGAAATGAAGTGGTCATGAGGAAAGTGTCTCTATGATTGTGTTCATATCAGAGGAGGACGACACAAATATCACATTAACCCTTAAAACAGAGAAACACGTGTGATCAGACAACAATGACGTCACAGTGCACTATTTAACTGTGTTCTCGTGTGACTTGTTATATAACAACGAGTGATCTGTGTTGTTGGGATTATTAAAATCCACATCGACCACCACAAGATCAGATCAATGTTTGAAGTAAAACCATACTGATATATGACATTGGGACTGTGACTATAGCTCGTATGAATATTCATGATTAGGTCACAGTTATGTAGATGAAGGACACGCGCATCCTCACCTGGCCGATCTGTTTCCCATCATCCACCCCAACCACAAGATCCACGAGGAAAAACACAACACGTCCATTATGCGTGAATATCATTGAAATATCCCAGAAAAATGTGAATCATTTACAGTCCGTGTCCTAATATCCCGACCGCACAGAAGACGCCATGCATCTCTCTCTCTCTCTCTCTCTCTCTCTCTCTCTCTCTCTCTCTCTCTCTCTCTAATTCTGAACCATTGTCCGATTCGTCATCACCCGAGTCGGTTCATTCAAAGTGATTCAATCGTACTCACATCAAAATGTATCTGAAAACAATCAACAATAGGAACGAGTTCTAGTTTCTCACACTAATACAAATATAACTTATAACTGAAAAGAAAGCAAATACATGATAACATAAGCATAGATAAACGCTCATCGAGGAGATAAAGGTACTCTTACACTGTGATTCATCAGAGTCGGTTCGTTGAATGAATCGTTTGTAATGAATCGCTGCTGAGCGATGTCGTTCCTCCTCTCCGTTCACATCCCATTAAAATCCTCCTCACAAACACACACACACACACACACACACACACACACACACACACACACACACACACACACGATAAAACACGATCTCTTATATAACTCCAGCACTGCTTTATCATCCTTTAACTCTTCACTGCTTTAAAAGCATCACATATATGGATTTGTCTTCATTTATAAGGGACAGTCTTCATTCATCAACAGTATACTGTAAATAAGTCAGCCGGTGGGCTCATTTTCATCTGTTGCCCCTTGTCAGATTGAACATCCATTAAAATGCACTCAGTAATCATACAAAAACAACAACAAATATTGAATAAAAACAATCGACCTTCAGATAAAACACACCGAGGGGAAACTCAATAACACTAACAGTAATGATGGAAATCAGACGTTGGAGAATACTCTTATTTCAATTGGCACGGTGTTCCAGTAATGAATAGCTCTAATTAAAAAGACTAATTGACCCAACCGAGTGCGTCTCATTTGTATAACACAATCACATCTAGTAGTGGTTCTTGTTTTTGGGGGAGGTGCATTACCCCTTTAAGATCTAAAAAATCAGGCAGACATCAAAGTGCTTAAAATGATAAAAATTTTGCCAAGTATAATTTTGTACTATATTACAGTAGTATCTAACAGACTTCCGATCAAGTGTTTTAAGTGATCGTTTATAAAGAGATTCAATGGGTTTTAAAAACGGGTTTGCTTGTGACCAACTAGTACATCAATATGTAATACGAGGAAAAATCTTTGCATGACATTGTCAGATTAGGTCTTATATGCCTAAAGTTAGCCAAATGAAGTTTCACAGCATTGACCACCTTTTTGGCATGTTTTTGAAATGCCATTTGAGAATCTAAAATGAACCCAAGATATTTAAAATCAGACACAATCTTGAGCTTATCACCATTAACACATACAGTACATCAGGGTAGTGGGACACTGTGGGTTTTTGAGAAAAATACATACAGATAGTTTTGCTTGTGTTCACGTGGGTTTCTTCACTCTAATCGCTGTAAAAATTGATTCAAGACTGTCTATCCTGTTGTTGTTAAATTCCTTAGAAATGTTTTGCAAAAGTGGCAGACCACTCAGCTCCTTTGCCCTTGAGCAAAGACCAAGAGGTTCTGGTGAAGATAGGAGATGGCGACACATTTTTGTTACCAAAGATACGTTCTTGCTCAAGGGAGGGGAGAAGAATGAGTGTCACATGGAAATAATATAAAATGCCTGTAAGTGAGAAGGAGGGCACCTTCTCTCTGCACCATGCTTGTGATGCAGACTGAATGTCAATAAAATATAAAATACCTTGCAAGGTAACTCATGCTCTCTGTGTGTTGCATTTGTCTAAAGTATATCAAACTCACCTTGATTAAGGAATAAGAAAATTCCACAACACCTTCAACCAATCAGACACATGAACCAGTGCTAGAGCTAACTAACTAGCAGCTTGCTGTTTGCATGCACATATATAACCGTATCAGCCTACATTTACAGATGGGAAAACTAAAGGCAAATCATTAATATTCATACTAAACAACATAGGACCCAAAATGTATCCTTGAGGAACGCCAGTCTTATCATTTAGATAATCTGATTCACCATAACCAACATGTACTCTTTGCTTCCTATTTGTTTAATATGATTTAAACCATTCAATGGCTTCACTAGAGAAGTTAAAAAATGATAACTTTGAGAGAAGTACCTTATAAGCTTTCCTGTAACTCAGTGGTTAGATCAGGCACTAGCAATGCCAAGGTCGTGCGTTTGATCTCAGGGGATTGCACATACTTACGATGCATCGTCCTATACATTTGATTCTAAGTCGCTTTGGATAAAGGCGTCTGCCAAATGCGTAAATGTAAATGTTATGAATTATTGTATCGAAAAGCCTTCTTTGCGAAGCCAAAAAAATCCGGCTCCAATTACTCCCACCATCATCTTTCTTCAATTTTAATGTTTTCAAAAAAATAGCAAACAGCCATTTCAGTTGAATGATTGGAACGAAAGCCAAATTGCATTGGATGCAACGGCATATTGCTGTTATCCAAAACGCTTCCCATTTTTCAGCCAGGTATACTGTACTAATAGGTCTGTAGTTTTCTACACATTCTTTATATTTTGCTTGATGGTGAGATTAATCAGGTGGGCAATACTACACGCAAAAATATCCTTATTTGATTTAAAAAGTGTTTTATCCATATCAATATGTCCTTTGCTTTAGAATCTCTAAAACGACTGATAATATTTACCACTTCTGATTCAGTTATTTCTTGTCATTTTAAAATTGGTTTGTCAGTATTTATTGGTTTAGATACAGCATTACTTCGATTAGATCTATTTGCTGAATTATAACTCCATTCATCTTGAGTTCTGTGTCCTTTGTTCTTTGCTGGGTTTTGTTTCCAATAAACATATTAAGATTTTTCCAGATTACTTTCCCATTTACCTGTGCTTCTTTAACTAATCTGATAACAGCTTTCGCTTTTCTCAAATTCCTTTCTACTTTACTTCTTAAGGATGTTAAAATATACTTGAAATCACCCAAGACTAATAATGATTTATTCTGATCACAGAAATTGAATACAAATCTTCATAAAAACGGTTATTGGCTGATGGTGGTCTATATAAACAAATAATATACAAATACATTTCTGTAGACAATGAGACTTCAAGACCAATGCATACTAATACAATACATGAGGCTCCTGTACCGCATCATTTCTGCAGAAGACTGAATACACCAGATTTATGAATCGTTCCTTTATCTGTTGCATTCTATAAAACAGGTGTTCAATCTCTTTAAAAATGTTTTCTTAATAATGTGCAATGTGGATGTTTGATGGTTTCTTGTCATTTTCAGTGTTGTAGAAGCAGTTGGGAAGCCTGCATGTATGCAGCCTGAATCCCTGTTTCCATGGAAACACTGCAGGTTTACTCCAGAAAGTTGAAGGCTTTGTAATACACACCAGTGCTGTCATACAGCCAAGAGCTTGCCTTTTCACACGAGACAAACCATCAATTCACACAAGATGAGGAGAGTAATAAGATCTTTTGATACATGAGATAATGAACTCAACATCTCACTGGATACACACACATTATATAGAGAATGGTTAGCCTATATATTGCCACAGGTATGTTGATATATTCTAGAAGCACAGATGTGTGTGAGAGCCGCGATACAGCAGTGATATACAACAGGGCTTTATTATGGGTTGTTCACTCTCACTTTTGAGACTAAAGTTTACACGTCGTTGTCTACGTTCTTAAAGGTTTAACAAGAATAAATAAAAATGTCCCACCTGTCTAGGGTGAGGACGGCAAAATAACCCCCGTTTTATATCACGCTATAAGCAAAAATGTTGTCAGCTTTATACATTATAGATGGGGTGTCATGCATTCTGACTTCTGTACACTGTTGAGCGTGCTGGCTTCTCATGCTTAACATGGTCAACTAAAAACCAGTTGGATGTATGACGTAGTATTTCTGTGCTCGATACACTCGGCAACCCGGAAGACCGCGCTGGAGCCGAGGTGGAGTCTGGGTCTTGGTTGCTGGTGGTGGAGAGATGGGATACTCCAACCTCAAGGTCGCTGGCGGCTGGAGATCCTGAAGCTCAGTTGCTGGCTGGTCTCTGGGTTGGGAGTGGGGCTGAAGATGTACTCGGCTGGGCAAACGGAAAAAAGAGTCCATTATCATCACTCCACAAAAGTGGCAAATTCCTCCCGGGGACAGTTTGCTGGGAGGTGTTTTCAGGGAAGGTCGTAAGGCACCCCAGATTTAAAAAGATTGTGGGAAACATCTGTGACGCGTGACCCTCGCAGTTGACTAATCACTACTCGTCTTTCCACATGAAATAACAACTGGAAGAAATTCAAAATTTGCAGGTCCTACACTTTAAAAAATGCTCACACTGTCTTGAAAACTGGTTGCAAAATGCGATTTGGTAGCAGTCTGGAGAACTGATATACAGTCATTGTTTTTAATGTTTTGACAGATGGCCATTCATCTAGCAAACTGATATAGCCCCAGTCCCCCGATGTCCTCATCCATTGTGATGTTTCACTGTAGGCTTAGTCCGATTCCAATTTGGTAGACATTTGTCTCAAATTGTCTCAAATGAATCAAATATTAACCCAAGTAATATTAACCCTGATGCCTTTTCCAGTGCTTTAACTTCTCTTCCAGATCTCGTGATGATGATTGGTTTGCTCTGTTCATCAGATGATTTGTCTTGCTGTGTTTGCTCCACTACAACAGGTAAGTTTGGACTCATTTCACGTCCCAGGTTTGCATCAGTGTTTGACTCATATTGATCACTTGTTGAATGTGTCTTTAACAGATGCCTTCTGTTTCTTCTGTAGATGCAGCATGTATGACCCTGGAGAATCATGTTTCTTCAGAACTGCTGCAGGATTCCAGGGGCCTATTTGATCAATAATTGTGCGTAGCGAGTGCAGAAGAACAGTTCTACCAATATAAGCACACCTCTTTTGCAGAAAATGTAGTGGAGGAGCGGTGATACTTCACAAAGAAAAAGCCACCGTGTGTTCTGCAAACGAGACATTTGTATAATTGTGTGAGAAGCTACAGAAGACGGATGGGAAATCATTTGAAAGGTAGTTTTAGTGTCATGGCTGATCTCACTTTGCTGGATGATTTGTTATTTAAAGCACAATGTAAAAGACACTTAACCGATCCAAATATGAAAACATTTATAAAAGACAAAAATTCAAATAAACTGGTTTGCATATCAATCGTTATTACAAAAATTATCTAAATAAAAAAAGTTCTATAATCGTTTTACCAAATTGTAATAACATTGCAATTTCACCCAAAAAGAACTACAAATTCGGTTTCTTTTCTGAACATTTTAATTTCTGTAAAATAAATCTCCTTTAAATAATTATGAAATTAACACTAAACAACAAATTATAAAGGGAGGTTTCGTCACCAAATATGGTTTATTGGGGGCGTTTCCAAATGCAAATGACCATGAAAGTGACGTGGGATTTATTCAGGTGTGCGTAAGAACCGTGTACGCACGTTTGATAAATGCAGATTCTTTTGAATTTATATTCAGTTTCATTCGTAGTACAAAAAGCTTTTCTGTATCCTCACTTTGTCTCCGGGTATTTGTTTGGTGTTTTTGTCATAATAAAACTTTTGCTTTGCCTGTGTTGGCGTTTTCTCTAATGTTTTCACATCCTCTTGCAGTCAACAGCATGATGGAAGTTGGCCCTTTATTTTTCAACCTTCTCCTCATTAGAAGCTGTGCTGGTGATAGTGTAACGTCCTCTGGTGGAGTATTGTGGTATTCCAGCATTGTGACATCTCAATGGATCCAAATTATCACGCAGATTAAATCCAGCAGTGTTTGCGCTTGTACTGCGTGATACTTGTTCCATAAACACCTTCTTGTAAAATCCAACTCAAATCTTCAATCTAAATTCATTCTGAATATTTAATCACCATCACATATTTGTTAATTACTGGACCGTGCGTACGCATACTCTTACTGGTGTGAGTTATGCCAAATAATACTGGCAGAATCATTTTAAACTCTGTTTTCTCTTTGACACACATTTGATTCAATATTTCACTCTTACTAATAGAGTTAAGCAATGACATATAAAAGTCATATCAAGTCAAGTCAGCTTTATTTATATATAACTCTTTTTACAATTTTCATTGTTACAAAGCAGCTGTTCAAGAAAACATTGACTGTAAGCAAAACATAAAAGGTTATGGAAGTCAAAACACAGGTCAAATATCAGACACACAATAAATTCCTATATGCAGAGTTAATTAAATAAGACTATTAAATTCTAGCAGCCCCCCCGGCCAGGCAAACAGTGTAAAACAGTATGAAAACGGTGGCGAGGAACCCAAAACTCCATTGGAGGAGAAAAAAAAAAAGTAACCTTGGAACAATGAGACAAGACTGGCTGAGAGTAGAGTACTGTTCTGCACTCTTTGATGCAACAAATGATTCAGTTGTTATTGGAAGTGTTCCTGGTTCCGGTTGATCTAACTAGTGCAGCCTAAACCTTCTGATAGTGTAGTGTAAGCAAAAGTAAAAAGATGCGTCTTTAGTCTAGATTTAAACTGACAGTGTGTCTGCCTCCCGGACAGTGCAGGGAAGACTGTTCCAAAGTTTAGACGCTAGATAGGAAAAGGATCTGCCGCCTGCACTTGATTTTGAAATTCTAGGTATTACCAACTGACCAGACACCTGAGAGCGTAGTGCACGTGATGGACTATAATACGTAAGAAGTTCTCTCAAGTAGTGAGGAGCTAAACCATGCAAGGCTTTATAGGTAATAAGCAAGATTTTGAAGTTTATGCGATGCTTTATAGGTAACCAGTGCAAGGTTGACAGAACCGGGCTAATACGCTCATTCTTTTTTGTACACGTAAGAACTCGAGCTGACGCATTTTGGACCAGTTGGAGTTTTTGTAATAGGCCTGCAGGGCAACCACCTAATAGTGCATTACAGTAATCTAGTCTTGGTGTCATAAAGGCATGAATTAACTTCTCTGCATCTGATGGTGACAGCATATGACGTAGTTTAGATATATTTTTAAGATGGATAGGACAGATATATATAAAGAGTGCTGCTTTGAACATTTATCTGTGTGGCATTTGCGCCTTTTAATGTTGAAATGATAGTGAGGAGTGCGAGGTCCTCTTAATCTTAATTGCAGATCTCATGTTCTGAAACATATTTATTGTCCATGTGCGGAAGATGTAATATGTTCCTCCAGCAGTAGGGGGGAGCTGTGGAGCACTGGGTTTGTTTGTGCCGTTGTAAGGAGGGTTTGTATCTTATCAATTTATATGATTATTTTGACCATCCGTGTTATATAAGGAGATATATTGTTATTTAAGAGGGTTTAAAAACAATTGGGGGAGCACACCAACAAAGAAACACATTTCTGGCGAGGACAGTGATCAACGGTGCACACCTTGATATTATTAAGGACACTGCGTGATGAAGAGTGTGTTATGGAGGCCTCATCCTACCACAAGGGGAGGTTGCATGTGGAGACACTAACATGGTCTCACCAGTGGCGAGAACAACATGTAAAATGTGCCAGCCCGAGTAAAGGGGGACAGAATCCAGGTGGGACAACCACCGGAAGGGAGGTCACAGATTCACCAACAGGGGAATCAGGAGTGAGGAATTCAACATACAGGAGGACCCAGCAGGGGCGTCATTACATGTAAATGCAGCCGGTATTTTGAATATATTTGAAATACGCACATACTTTTATTTTGACATGCCGAAAACCAGAAGCCCCGTAACCAAAGTGCAGACCAAGCGCACATGTAGCGGTGATGTTCCTGCTAGTTTAATTCTTTATTCCTTACACTGCATGCTTCGTGGTGTTATTTACTACTGCGTATAAGTTGAAGAATATTTTTGACTGTGAAGATTGCTTCTGGGAAATGACTCTGCCGTTGGTTGAGAAGCAGGCTAAAGTGCTCAGTATTACTCTGTATTCTTTATTGTTATTTATGTAATGTTTGCAATATTTGATGTTGTCTTTTATTTCGTCTACTTGAACATTTAGTTCAACGGTGTTAAGGTGTCAATAAACATCTGTATATAGAACCGGTGTCTCGCATTCAATTGATGGGGCAACAGCCCTAGTATCAGGGTCCACCTGAGCAGGGGTGACTCTACCAATACTGGACTCGGTTTCAACAGACCGCTCCGCCCAGTCTATTTACCAAAAATGTGACGGTCTACTGTCAGGGACAAGTCAGGTGAGCGTGCTGGGGTATGGGTGGTCCGTGGAACCAACGGAGCAACATCCATAGGTACCCCCAAATCACCCCTGCTGCTCGCCGAAGCGGTCGAACTCACAGAAGCGGCAGTCGAACTTGCCAGGGAAGCAGACGGGGTGGCGGCAACATTCACCAGAATGTCACCAGCAGTGACTGCAACACCAAGATTATCATGTTCTCAGAACATGCTGGATCAACGAAACCCTCCTCAGCATGCTTTGCCAAGCACGTGACACAGGTATCATGTCCGTCTGACTCAGGGATGAGCCTGTTACACCCAGGGATACGGCTGCGAGCATGAGACATTTGCTCTTTTAGGTCTGTAGCTCGCTGCCGAAACACCCAGAAGGGAGAGGTCCGCAGCTCCGCCTCGTAAATCCAGCAGATTGAAGTGAGTCTCAGAGACGATTTCACTTGACACCATGTGCCATGCATGTTCAGAAGAGCAAAGGATAAATGAATGTCTGCCGTCATCTTCCTTTTATACCCATATGTACGGGGTGGAGACTCTTGTGTGCGTGGGCCATTCACCAAGCCCATTGGCATTTTGAAATTCCTCTCAGAGATGATAGGTTCTCAAGATCAAACCCCAGTCAGTCTCTCAACACAACATCCAGAGACCAAGAGAAGGGGAACAGCAATGACCATAACACAATATAATACACAGATGATTTAAATAAGGGCTATGGGTATAAAAAATAAGAAATACATTACATGACTACAACATAAAGATATAGAGTGTAAAGCTATGTGTGTATTTAAATATGTACAAGTAAAAAATAAGAATAGGCTTTTGTAGTACAAGGTGTGTGCTATATACAGAAAAATTAAATATCATTTCCAGAAAAATAGATAAACGGAGGATTTCATTAATATTGCACTTAATTATTATTGCACAAAGTTATTGATTGCACGGTGGGTAAAACACATTGAACCGTTCAAGAGGAAGACGGCCTGAGGGAAGAAGCTGTTTTTGTGTCTGGTTGTTTTGGTGCTCAGTGATCTGTAGTGCCGGCCAGACGGCAGCAGCAGTGTGAAGAGATGATGGCTTGGATGTGAGAGGTCAAGGGTGATCTTCTGAGCCCTTTTACTCTCTCTGTAGAGGAGCACCAATGATCTTCTCAGCAGTCTTAACCGTCCTCTGTAGTCTTCAGATGTCTGACTTTGTGGCTGAGCCAAACCAGAGAGTGAAGGATGTGCAGAGGACCGACTCCACGACTGCTTTAATCAGCAGTTTTTTCATTCTCCAGCAGCTGTCTAAGTGGAGCGCTTACTTCCCAAAAGTTGAGGATAAACTTGGCAAGATACTGCAGCATACCTAGAAATCCTTGAAGGGCTTGTTTGTCTTCTGGTGGAGAAACTGTAACTGAAACACAACTCTCACCTTCTCTTCATCCGGTTTCAGTCCTTCTGCTGTCAGTACGTGACCAATATATTTGATTTGTTAAGTTCTGATCAGACATTTAGTTTTGTTCAGCTTGAGGTTTTTTTTTCTATTGCTCTCTGGAGCAGTGTCTGTGCTCATGCTCTTACATTCATTTCTACCATCCTGTGCAATTCATTTGCAAGTCCAACATTTAGTGCAACAAAACTAAAGACATTTAGTGGAAACGTGACACAAATAAACCACAGTACACAGCGTTATACATCAGAGTGCAAATAAGCAGTGAAACATTGTCCATGGAATCATACTACTGAACAATCAATTCAATTGTATTTATATAGCGCTTTTCTCAATTGGTATTGTTCCAAAGCAGCTTTACAGGGGAAAATAAGAAAAACACAAAAAAGGGTAAAACACAGAACATGAAGTTTAACTTGTTATAAAAAAGACCTAGTAAATAATATCTAATGTCAGCATCTCCTGGTGGTTTATTAAGCATATTTGCTTTAAGTGAATGCTTGGCTGTAAAGATGTGTCTTTTATCTAGATTTAAATTGGGCGAGTGTGTCTGATCCTGGAATAATATCAGGAAGGTTATTCCAGAGTTTAGGTGCTACGTATGAGAAAGCTCGACCCTCTTTGGTGGATTTAGTTATTCTAGGTGTTATCAAAAGTCCTGAGTTTTGAGATCTTAGAGAGCGTGATGGGTTGTAGTACATGTAAAGGTCAATGAGGAGCTACCAGCAGTGTTGCTGCAAATGTGCAAACAGGGTGTTGCAGTGTATCAGAGGTGACCCTGAATAGTCAAAGATTCCATGGGAGGAGCCTGATTCAACTACCAGTCGAATCTTCGCAGAGGTGTTATGCAATGGGGATCATGCCAGTTTGGTTATATGGGCAGTGATGTAGCAGACGAGCGCCAAAAACGTTATTTATGATGTTAAGAAATTTGACATTTTTAGGGTTTGGTACCGAAACCCCTGGCGCATATGGGCGAGAGGTCTGGCTATGACCCAGCACAGGGTCAGACATCAGTCATTTTGGATTTAAAAGCTCATGGTGCAGAGTACAGATGTGCATTCCCGCAGATGACTCGCAAAGTTAATGTGGACACCGTTTCCAAACATTTGTCACTTATTGAATGTTTGGCATTTAAATATGAATGAATACTTTGTCTGTAAATGCACGTAGTTCTTGCGTAGACTGAACTTTGCACTGCATGATACAAAAAAATTTATAAAGCAATACAACCAAAATCAAGAGTGTCATCAGCAGCAACATGTACAGTATATAAGCCACGGGGTTTAAAGAGACAGCTCGCACAATGGGTCCAAGTAAAGTCATTATAAATGTGTCCGCTGCAGCTCGGTATACACAACAATTGAAGATATTAGAAGACGTGTTTTTGCAATGTTTTGTCGGGGCTGAACACAGCCCAGCAAAGGGGAACACGCACTGAGTCT
This sequence comes from Barbatula barbatula, assembly GCA_037178815.1. Taxonomy (NCBI): domain Eukaryota; kingdom Metazoa; phylum Chordata; class Actinopteri; order Cypriniformes; family Nemacheilidae; genus Barbatula; species Barbatula barbatula. The sequence continues at coordinate 716,124 of CM074086.1, forward strand.
CTATCAACTGATCGGAGTCAGCCATTTTAAGGGCTTTCTCACTCACAAAATCCTTCCTGTGCACTGAATACTTTTGTTCCCTAAAAATACCCACAATGCAACAGAAAAGTCAGGGTGCATCGATGCTCACTGTGGGTGCTTCTCAAAATGCCTCGTTTCCTCACTCCTCCATGACCCGGAAACCGATCGAGCTCTGCCATCTTTAATTCTCTCTTTTTCCTTTCATCATTTAAATTCCATACAGTCAGGGGAGGATAAAATAGGTCAGGGGCCCCTGGTCTGCTCTTTGGGTGAGATCCCCCCATGTGGCTTCCAGTTGCCTTCGGATGGGGTATGGTTTGCAGGAAAAAATGCCGGGTTACTTTGCAACATGAAACACCACGAGGGCTCAAGCACTAGTTTTATTCAAGTATACGCAAAATATGAACGGCCCCTAAAAACGCCTCGGTGGATCTTTACTGAGACAAACCACTGTGCATTACTAAAACAAAGCCATAATTAAAAACCAACCTGTATAAGATGCGTGTCACCCCGTGACAGGGCCGAGGGTTATTTTCCACACTCCGGAGGAGCAGACACCAGAAAACACCAAGAGGCGGACAACAAGGATGAGTTTAAAAAGGTAGTTTTTATTAATCTAAAAAGGGATAAAAAGCAGGGGTGGGATGCTCGTGGCTGTAGCGTGGACGAAATGAAGGGGGGTGCCGGTAGGTACTTTTCCGTTCTTCAGGCAAGTATATTCCTCTCTAGGTGGGCCTGTGGCTGTAGCGTTGAAGTGAGGAAGGGGGGTGCCGGTAGGTACTTTTCCGTTCTTCAGGTAAGTATATTCCTCTCTAGGTAGGCCTCGTGGGACAGACCGGGACTTTCCTCATCGTCAGACTCGTGGAAGTACTCGTGGGGCAGGCAGCTTCCGGGCTCGGATTCGTTGACGTGCTCGCAAAGCCACCATTCAACTCTTCACAATAGCTCCCTCTTTGCTCCCTGTAAGGGACGGACAATTCAACAGTGAGGCGGACAGTAGTAGGTGAGACAGAAAACGGGGTAGTTTACCAGCCTTCGCTCTTGTTCTGGGTGTAATGGAGCGCTAATCATTGGCTTCAGCTGGTGCTCGTTATGGTGTCGCACTGGCATTTCTTCCCCCTAGCAACGACTCGTTGCCAACGAGTCGAAGTCTTTTTAGTTCCTGGTTTGTTCACCCGGTGACATGCGTGTCATGGTGTAAGTACTCGATGAGCTAACTGCTACAACCGCCAAGGATCCCGCAGCACCGATGTTAGCCGATGCGAGCTGCCAGTCCTCCTGCTGCTATGCCGTCTTGCAATAGCAGTGACATAAATGAATATGATTGACATGATTTCACCAGCAGCTGCCTACACAGGTGGGACCCCTAGTCTGCAGCCTTGGCAAGCCTGTGTATCAATCTGCACTATTATTTTATTATAAAACTCAATAGATTTTTTTATCGCAGTATTCAAGATTGCATTTTTTTTGTTATTTCGAGCAGTTTCAATGTTCTGCAAATAAAACGTAAAAGCATTGTCAGATAATTTACCTAAATATGTGCGTGCGCTTCTAAATGGGAATGTGTGAATGTCTTAAAAACATGCATTTTCTATCGTCATATCATGCTGTGAGATTAGTGAAATTTTACATATAAAAATAAACAGACCTGTTGGATAAAACAGCCTAATGAAATGCTCAGACACACTTATGAGAAAACCAATGCAGTGATGGTTATTCTGTTTGAAAGTCAAAAGAAACTATACTTCAATAAAAAAATGAAAGTAAATAAGATATGTTGTGTACTAGTTTTTATTATGTACCCCTCACTTGTGAAGATTGTTCAAAGTAATTACAAATGATTAATGTTAAAATGACTGAACTGAAAGGACTGGTTTTCCAAGATGAAACAATGACAGGAATAACAATGATAAAAAAACGCTACTAAAAGTATGTACATGTTATACACTAGTAAAATACAATATGCATTTCTTATTTCAGTAGTGCATAACCATAAATCAATCAAAGTGTTTGGCTACAACACAAGAACGGCAGCAGTGGTCCTCAAGCCTTCAGTGTTTAACCCCCAAATCATACCTAACATGCAGCATAAACGCATTTCATCATGCGGCCTCAGGACAGATGTTTGGGTGGAGTTTATTAAGTGTTGCTGGAGGGCTGAGATAGAGGCGCTAATTCATTTTCGTCCTATTACAGATTTCCAGAATATCTTTAGTGTCTGTTCTTAGTTTGCATACGATACTTTACACACGTATCAATATGAATCGGTTGTCTTATATATATTGTTTTTGACTATATAATTTACCCTCTGCCTATTTCCTATTTTATTGTCAGGGTTGACAAAGATAGTCAAATCTTTCATAGGCTATAAGTATTTGTTTAGATATACTCACTCCCAGTAACAGACTTACTTGTAGTTTTATAATGAAAGGTTTTATTAATAACAAGTGTCAAGGTTACAATCAATAAACTTGTAGCAAATAAAAGCTCAAGGCAAGGCATCTAGCACCGGAGAGTCTGTTCTGAAGAACGAAATCATCTCATCTCAGTCTTTTATAGATGCCTTTAATACCTGCTTCTTCATTATTCACCTTCAGATTCTTTGACGCTGCTTTCTCCTTTGCTTGGCCTAAAACAGACAACTCCCTATCTGTTGGAATGCAATGCTTCTCTCGGGGAACAGATGCCATTCTTGCTAATACATTATTTCTCCTTTCTACTCTATCATTATAAAACATTAATACAGCAAGAACAGTCTGGGTTTTCTTTTCTTAAAAGAAAAGGTTCATATGCAATGTTGTAATGCTTAACATGCATTTCTACTCAAAAGGATATAAAAGGTTTGGGTAAATATTTTCATGCAGTAAACAAAGTAGCCACAGCCACGGGAGAGTATATATGGGATACATACAAGGTAGAACATTTGCATTTTTCTTTCTTTACTCAAATATATATATATATATATATATTCAAGCCTGAAGCTTTAAGAGTGCACAAAGTGTATGATTTCAGTTTCTCTGTGTTTATTTTGAGAGATGTCGCAGTGTCCACGTCGATCAGCGGGGGGAGGCAATGAGCTGATAGTATCGAGGCATGTTGGCGAAACCACTGAGTTCAGGACTGAGGTCTACGGCATCTGGACCCTTTGGAGTAGTGAAGCTAAACTTCTGAAGTAGAGACACGATGAACAGAAATAGCTCCACACGAGCCAGAGATTCTCCCACACAAGAGCGTTTACCTGCAGAGATGACAGAGGAAAGGTCATTCATGTAGGTTAGCTCATGTTGGAGCTGTTTGGACTAGAGATGTTGTAGTTTACCTGCAGAAAAGGGCATAAAGGCTGGATTCTTCTTAAAGTTGCCATTGGTATCCAGGAAGTGCTCGGGGTTGAACGTCCAAGGGCTCTCCCACTGTCCCTCATCCCTCAGGACAGAGTGCAACAGTGGAATGATCACTGTGCCCTGGACAAATAAAACATGTCACCACAACACGTGAAGAGGTGTCGGATTTATATCTTCGGTTTCTATTGGATGACAAAAAAATATTCATGAATTAGGTAAAAAACAAGGGCGGCGGATGAGCTCTAGAGATCATTACCTTTGGGATCGTGTAACCTCGAAATGAGATGTCATGTGTGGCGTAATGAGGAACACTGAGTGGGACCATGTCCAGATATCGCTGAACTTCATGAATCACAGCGTCCGTGAAGGGGAGGGACTTCCTGTCTTCCATTGTAGGGATTCTGTCCCGTCCGATAACTCGGTCAATCTCCCTCTGCATTTCCTCTACATCCACACATCAAACCGTATTGGTATTAGTATGAATATTGTGAACAAAAACATTGGAGATGAAAACATCACATCATCATAATGACATTTTAAGTCGGGGAGAGCGGGGGAACTGTGTTATATCCCAGAGCTGTCTCTTTATTGAATACTGCTATACTATAAAGTTTTGTTATTTGCACTACGGGACTGTCTACACATGACACATATGTTAATTTACACTACCCGTCTGCTCTTTTGCACTGCCGACTTTTCATGGCAGTACCTACTGTTTACACTTCTTCCACTGCACTGTTACTTGGATCGCTTCTGTCCATCATTTATTTGCACTACTCTGTGTCCATTGCACTACGTATCATTGTATATACCCATCTGTAAACTACTTCATAATACAGATTGTTTCCTGCACTTATGCGACTACTGTTTATCCTGCACTTGCTGCTATTGCACTTCTGGTTAGACAAAACTACATTTCGCTGACTTGTATTTATACATGTGTTATGACATGTTGAATCTAATCTGAATTTAATCTAATTGTGGTGAGAAAGGCGGGACGAGAGCCGTGACGCGGGGCCGGTGGCGTGAGTGATAAGTGCAAGCAGCTGTGCGCGCACCGGTCCCGCATCTTATCACGGAGGAGATTGGGAGCTTAAATGGATGTTCGGCAGGACTGTTGACGAGAGAGGACCGGGCCCGGACATATGTTTAGTTTGTGTATGTTTTATGGCCGGCAGTCTACCGTGAGGTGGCTGCCGGTTACTTCCGTGTTCAGTGTTTATTGTTTATTTAATTAAAGTTTTTATGTTTGAATGTTCGCCGGTTCCCGCCTCCTTCCTTCCCTTCTATGGAACTTTGCTACACTAATCATCACTTTTCTCAATGGGGTATATGCATACAGGGCAATGAGCGGACATCCGCCATCACTGCGTGTGCATATACCCCATTCACAGATGACTATGAGAGAAAAAGACCCAAAGCACAAATTGCTGCGTTAGTTTGTGCCCTGCTCAGTCCTACACTAGCCCATGATGTGTCTCTTTTTTGTCACTATAGTCCAGCAGCACACTTGCATTCTCAAACTTTTGTCAAAAGTAGCCACTGACGTACGATCACATGCAGGCGTATCTTTTACCCTGAATGTGCGGGTGCTTGATCAGCAGCATTAGGGCGTATCTGATAGTCGTGCTGGTGGTCTCCGTACCAGCCAGAAACAAATTCAAAACAGTCGCCCACAAGTTGTTTGTGTGGAATTCTGTGTTAGAATTGTCCTTCTCCTATAAAGAAACAGGAAAGTATACACGTATTTAAAAGAATGATAATGAAAAACATATGAAGAGAAAGATGAGCGAGAGAGAGAGAATTCTGCCTACCTGTTTGAGTCTGATAAGAAAGCAGTCGATAAAGTCTCGTGGGTCTTGGAAGTCTAAATCCTGCTCGTGCTCCTTGATCTTACCCATGACAAAGTTTTTGATGTCATCTATCTCTGTTAACATGGTATTATGTTTACCCGGCAGGAGTTCCATTAGTCCAGGAAAGACATTGTACATCTGTTGAGGGGTTGAAAAGAAGACATCCGCTGAGTTTTCATGTAATAAAAGTTCAATTGAGTTTTATTTACACCACTTTGTATTTGCAACGTCAGGCTCCAACGCCAATGGGATGTTTCACCTGCTCACCTGACCCCAAGGGCTGCTGATAAAGCGTACAATTTTGGAGATGATCTGGAGCAAGTGAAGAAAGTGTTTGTCTTCGTAACTAAAGCGCTGCCCAAACACCAGAGAACAGATCACATTGGACACGGCACGGCTCATAAAGTAGGCTGGGTCCACCGGTGCGGCTGTAGGCCAATAACACTCATTACAATCCATTCATTCTGACAGCCTTGAATGCAACACGCTCCATTGATATTTGTATTGCATTAGTCGGGCGCTCTTTTCCCTCACATTTAGTTTCCTCAAAACTCTGCACGAAGTATCTGCTCTCTTCTTGAATCCACTGTTCCATTCTTTTGCGGCCCATCCCAAAATCTCTCAGCGTGGTGAGAGTGAAACGCCGGAGTTGTCGCCAGCGTTCCCCGTTACTAATGACCAGACCTACAGACACGGACAACGATGGGACAAAACTTTAGACGGGTGGGTCTCAACTTTCCCTGCTGAGTTTAGCCCCAACCTGATACAACACACTTGAACAACGGTTAATTGAATGCAGATCTGCGCAGATTGTTTGGTGTATGATATTAAAATACAGCATACGGAGCAGTCGGCACTTGAATCATTTTAATGCCAAACGCTGATAGATTTGCGCATCGCTGCATGAAGTTGAACGCATCTATTCCTGAAGACTTTCGATTAGCTTGTTCAGGTGTGTTTTAACAGGCTTGGGGCTAAACTCGCAGGCCAGCGAGTTCAGAACAACAATAAATTTGTTTATAAATGTCAAACACAAACTTATCACGTACCATAGCCTTTCAAAACTCTGTATAGGAATGGAATAGGAGCTCTGGATGCAAAGTCTTCTGCGTGATCCACGAGGGCCTCCTTCACGGTCTCATAACCCACCAGAACTACTGCTCTCTGAGGCCCGAGGTACACCGTCATCACAGGCCCGTAGGTTTTGCTCCACTGTTTAAAAGACCAGCATTTATTACCACACACCAGCCAGAGCTTCTTTCTGTGTCATGTTTGTACCAAAATAACATTTTTATTTACAATGAACTGATTATGAATTAACATTACATGTAAAGTTCTGCTTAGATTGAAAAGCAGGAAAATCTAGTTCTCTAGTTTAACTTAAACTGACTAACTCTTTGAATCCGTATCATTATGTGTTTGCATTGTTATTACAAAATGCCTTGAGGGATGGCCATATTCCATGAAAATGTTTGATTATTTATTCTGATGGTGCACTGAAATAGTTGGAAATAATTGATCAAAGAGGTTTTTGCAATCATTTGTAAAAAATGTACTTGTTGTTTACCTGTAAAGGCACAAAAAAGAAACCTGAATCATGACACTGATGGAAAATGTAGAGTTTAGTACTTTTTTTGAGACTGTTGATCTGTGTTTTCTTTGGTAAACAGTGACCCTGTTCACTAACGTTTGTTTTGTTATTGTAGAAGAGTCTGAGAATGAGTTTTTAGGGTCAAGTAAGGTGTTCGAGTAAATACAGCTAACGTGAACTTGATTTGTCTGATTATATGAGTTTAAGTTCTTCGAGTAGACACCGTATAAAATATTATGCAGGCTCCAGAGGAGATGGATGTGATGTGGTGTTTTAACCTCAGTTTGGACAAAGCATTCATCATTTAAAATACAAAAATGTATAACGGGCATCCTGAGGTGTGTAAAGGTATGTTGACTCCACGAGTCATCACAACTACATCTGCATTACAACTTCAATGGCTTTACAATGATTAGATTAGATTCAACTTTATTGTCATTACACATATACAAGTACAGTGTAACGAAATGTAGTTTAGGTCTAACCAGAAGTGCAGTTAGCAAGTGCAGGATATACAGTTAGAATAAATACAGGATACAATATTGAGAAAATATTATAGAGATAGTCGGGATCACCTCTACGCATGGCTTGGGCTCTGGAACCACACTCCTCGAGAGAGGATGGACACTTCATCACTCTGGAGTTGCCCATGGTGAGAGGCGGCGGGCTGGTGTGGGTCTGCTTATAGCCCCCCAGCTCTCCCGCCATGTGTTGGAGTTTACCCCGGTGAACGAGAGGGTCGTTTCCCTGCGCCTACGGGTCGGGGTTAGGTCTCTCACTGTTGTTTGTGCCTACGGGCCGAACGGCAGTGCAGAGTACCCGACCTTCTTGGAGTCTCTGGGAGGGGTGCTGGAAAGTGCTCCGACTGGGGACTCCGTCGTCCTACTGGGGGACTTCAACGCCCATGTCGGCAACGACAGTGACACCTGGAGGGGCGTGATTGGGAGGAACGGCCCCCCTGATCTGAACCCGAGCGGTGTTCAGTTATTGGACTTCTGTGCTAGTCACAGTTTGTCTATAACGAACACCATGTTCAAGCATAAGGGTGTCCATCAGTGCACGTGGCACCAGGACACCCTAGGCCGCAGGTCGATGATCGACTTTGTGGTCGTTTCATCTGACCTGCGACCATATGTTTTGGACACTCGGGTTAAGAGAGGGGCGGAGCTGTCAACTGATCACCACCTGGTGGTGAGTTGGATCCGATGGCAGGAGAGGAAGCTGGACAGACTCGGCAGACCCAAACGTACTGTAAGGGTCTGCTGGGAACGCCTGGCCGAGTCTCCTGTCAGAGAGATCTTTAACTCCCACCTCCGGCAGAGCTTCAACCAGATCCCGAGGGAGGCCGGAGACATTGAGTCCGAGTGGACCATGTTCTCCGCCTCCATTGTCGAAGCGGCCACTCGGAGCTGTGGCCGTAAGGTCTCCGGTGCCTGTCGAGGCGGGAATCCCCGAACCCGGTGGTGGACACCGGAAGTAAGGGAAACCGTCAAGCTGAAGAAGGAGTCTTATCGGGCCTGGTTGGCTTGTGGGACTCCTGAGGCAGCTGACAGGTATCGGCAGGCCAAGCGGACTGCTGCCCGGGTGGTTGTGGAGGCAAAAACTCGGGCCTGGGAGGAGTTTGGTGAGGCCATGGAGAAGGACTATCGACTGGCCTCGAAGAGATTCTGGCAAACCGTCCGGCGCCTCAGGAGAGGGAAACAGTGCCCTACCAACGCTGTTTACAGTGGAGGTGGGAGGCTGTTGACCTCAACTGGGGATGTCGTCGGTCGGTGGAAGGAGTACTTCGAGGATCTCCTCAATCCCACCGTCACGTCCTCCATTGAGGAAGCAGAGGCTGAGGGCTCAGAGGTGGACTCGTCCATCACCCAAGCCGAAGTCACTGAGGTAGTCAAGAAACTCCTCAGTGGCAGGGCACCGGGGGTGGATGAGATTCGCCCTGAGTACCTCAAGTCTCTGGATGTTGTGGGGCTGTCTTGGCTGACACGCCTCTGCAGCATCGCGTGGCGGTCGGGGACAGTGCCTCTGGGATGGCAGACCGGGGTGGTGGTCCCTCTTTTTAAGAAGGGGGACCGGAGGGTGTGTTCCAACTATAGGGGGATCACACTTCTCAGCCTTCCCGGGAAAGTCTATGCCAGGGTACTGGAGAGGAGAATACGGCCGATAGTAGAACCTCGGATTCAGGAGGAACAGTGTGGTTTTCGTCCAGGCCGTGGAACGCTGGACCAGCTCTACACCCTCTACAGGGTGCTGTAGGGTGCATGGGAGTTTGCTCAACCAATCCACATGTGTTTTGTGGATTTGGAGAAAGCATTCGACTGTGTCCCTCGCGGCATCCTGTGGAGGGTGCTTCGGGAGTATGGGGTCTGTGGTCCTTTGCTAAGGGCTGTCAGGTCCCTGTACGACCGAAGCAGGAGCTTGGTTCGCATTGCCGGCAGTAAGTCGGACCTGTTCCCAGTGCATGTCGGACTCCGGCAGGGCTGCCCTTTGTCACCGGTTCTGTTCGTAATTTTTATGGACAGAATTTCTAGGCGCAGCCAGGGGCCGGAGGGTGTCAGGTTTGGGGACCACACGATCTCGTCTCTGCTATTTGCGGATGATGTCGTCGTGTTGGCCCCTTCAAACCAGGACCTTTAGCATGCACTGGGACGGTTTACAGCAGAGTGTGAAGCGGCTGGAATGAGAATCAGTACCTCCAAATCCGAGGCCATGGTCCTCAGTCGGAAAAGGGTGGCTTGCCCACTTCAGGTTGGTGGAGAGTTCCTTCCTCAAGTGGAGGAGTTTAAGTATCTCGGGGTCTTGTTCACGAGTGAGGGGAGGAGGGAACGGGAGATTGACAGACGGATCGGTGCAGCTTCTGCAGTAATGCGGTCGATGTACCGGTCCGTCGTGGTGAAGAAAGAGCTGAGCCGCAAGGCGAAGCTCTCAATTTACCGGTCAATCTACGTTCCTACTCTCACCTATGGTCATGAGCTTTGGGTCATGACCGAAAGGACAAGATCCCGGATACAGGCGGCTGAAATGAGCTTCCTCCGCAGGGTGGCTGGGCGATCCCTTAGAGATAGGGTGAGAAGCTCGGTCACCCGCGAGGAGCTCAGAGTAGAGCCGCTGCTCCTCCACATCGAGAGGGGTCAGCTGAGGTGGCTTGGGCATCTGTTACGGATGCCTACTGGACGCCTTCCTCGGAAGGTGTTCCAGGCCCGTCCGTCCGGGAGGAGACCCCGGGGAAGACCTAGGACACGCTGGTGGGACTATGTCTCCCGGCTGGCCTGGGAACGCCTCGGTGTCCCCCCGGAAGAGCTGGAGGAAGTGTCTAGGGTGAGGGATGTCTGGGCATCTCTACTTAGACTGCTGCCCCCGCGACCCGGCCCCGGATAAGCGGAAGAAAATGGATGGAAGGATGGATAATAGGGGGGAATTAATAAAAAAAAATATAAAAAGGGGGGTGTTTTTTAAAAAAAAAACACTAGGTTTGTACAACAAAATAAAAAGGGGGGGGGGGAGGTGGGGCCCCACCCCACAACCAGGGGCCTGTTCGTCAGGAAGTCCATAACCCAATTGCAGGTAGGGTTGTTGATGACTAGGTTTCCATGTTTGACGATTAGCTTGGAAGGGATGATGGTTTGAAAGCAGAACTGAAGTCTACAAACAGCATACGTGCATAAGTGTCCTGATTGTCCAGATGTGTGAGCACAGAGGGCAGCGCCATGGACACTGCATCATCTGTGCTCCTATTGTTGCGATAGGCAAATTGGTATGGGTCCAGTGTGGGTGGTAGAGAGTCCTTTAGGTGTGCCAGGACCAGCCGCTCAAAGCACTTCATGAGGATTGGTGTGAGTGCTACAGGGCGGTAGTCGTTCAGGCACGTCGGGTTAGAATGTTTTGGGATGGGCACAATGGAGGTGGATTTAAGACATGCTGGAACCACTGCTTGGGCGAGGGACAGGTTGAAGATGTCCATGAAGACCCCAGCGAGCTGCTCCGCACATGCCTTGAGTACACGACCAGGGATGCCGTCTGGGCCAGCAGCCTTGCGCGCGTTGATCCGGCTTAGTGCAGTGTGAACATCAGTGGAGTTAAGTGTGATGATTGGATGGTCAGCAGAGTTTCCTAAAAACAACTGGATGATTGACACTTTGAATAATTATGTTTGTTCCAAAAGATTTGTTCAAATGCAAGAAACCAGTTTATCAGATATTAAAAATATAAACTGAAGACCGGCTGTAGTCTGTGTGTTAGTGTTTTCAGTGCAGTTGAGATGGTCACGTCCAGCAGGTGACGGCGAGGGTCTGTTATGAGTGAGTCTGTCGGTCAGCAGACTGTTATAGCAGTTCAGTCTAAAGGTTTGTTTTATTCAACTATGGCTATCAATATGTCAATTTAGAGCTTTTATTTGCCGATGTTATTCAAGAAACTTGGCAGTGTGTATGTGGCAATTGGTCTTAGTAGCATGAAAAACAAGTTTTATCACATTCAGAATGGATTATATATAGGAACCACACAACCAGCACACCCTTAATAATGACTAAAACTCTGTCAGTCATCTTCATTGAGATCTCATATATGATAATAATTTACACAAGGCCCCGACATGGAGTTGATAAATATAGTGGGAAGATAGAGAGTGAGAGGCATGAACCCTCTTTAAAGTCCCCCCCCCCCCCCCGGGGGGGGGGTTTTTTTTTATTCACACCCCAGTCAAATTATCCCCCCCCTTGGCTCCCCCCCCCCCCCCCGGGGGCCCCCCAAAAAAAAAAAAAACCACCCCCCCCAAAAAAACAAAAAAAAAAATAATAAAAAAAAAAAAAAAAAAAAATAAATAAAATCCATTCCAAGAATTTTAACACATTTTTCATCAAAAAAAAAAAAATGAGCCCCCCCCCCGCCTATTTTTTTTTTTTTTTGGGGGGGCCCCGGGCCCCCCAGCCCCCCTTCAATTCGAGCATTGCTCCAGTGTTGCCAACTTAGCGCCTTTGTCGCTATATTTAGCGAGTATTCAGACCCCTCTAGCGACACATTTTCAAAAAAGCGACTAGCGACAAATCTAACGACTTTTTCTGATGTTATTGGAGACTTTTGGAGACTCTGAAGTGAAAGCACATATCGTTCTTACTCTTCACAACGAGCAGCGGGTGCTGCCCTGAGCCGCACGCCCGCACCAAAGCACTCACAGGCGGCTCAGTCCTCGCGAAGCGGCCCCTCCCCCGGCTGCAGTCAGAGCAGGAGATGTTCACCCCTCTGCGTCCAGACTGCAAATGATCGCGCGCATGCGCAGAAAGCCGCCGCCGGCTGATCCTGCCCGGGTTTACAATTCAGCATGAAATATAAAATGTTCTTTGTCTAAACTAATTAAATCACCGCAGAGAAATAAATCCTCACACAACCTCAGTCACTTTACTCTCGTCCACTGTGTGTGTGCCTCTCTGTGACATAAGATAAATTAGCTTGCTAGCTCATCATGTCTCAGTCTAATCTAGATTGTGTAAGCATTTAGTTTTTAAATGTTATGGTTAAAAATTTTCATATTTTACTGTGACTTTTGTAGGCTCCTAAGTAAACCATAAGGTTAAAAACCAAACATAAGAAAAAAAATGTATGGTTAAAATTTTTAATGTTTTACTATGTCTTGTTGTAGGTTAAAAACCAACCCAAAATTAAAAAAAATGTCTCTTTTGTGTCACTTTTGCCGGTCCCAAGCCCGGATAAAGTAGGAAAAATCCTCTCTCCTACAGCGTCCATCACAATTACATGCACAATGCACATGGTCAATTATGCAAAGTATGTGATGACATCATTTGGCGACTTCTAGCGACTTTTAGGACAGCCAATAGCTACTTTCCTTACTGAGGAGTTGGCAACACTGCCCCCATCCTCAAAAAAAAAAAAAAAAAAAAAAAATAAAAAAAGAGGGGGGGGTTTTTTTTTCCTTCCCCCCCCCCCCCCCCCCCCCCCCCTTTTTACCCTCCCCCCCCCCCGCCGGCCCCCCCCCCCCCCCGCGTGGGGGGGCCCCCCGGGGTGCGGCACCGGGGGTTCTCCCGATCTCAGGGACGCGGTGAATATTGCTGATAAAACTCCCGGAAATGCGTAAACCGCTATCCTAAAGCTCCTGCCGGGTGTACGATGTCAATGCACAGCTGTTCTTAACGAACAGACCGGAGACGAGCGAGAAAAACACTATATAACTGCTCAAGCTGGAGAGACGCTGTAATGAACTGTGCGGATGAATTTGTGTGAACAGAAAAAGACACACATGGTTTTACCTTCGTGAAGCTTTTAAAGGGTGCACGTTTGTCCATCACATGTAAGTTGCCAATCAGTGGCAGTGCCAGCGGCCCTGGAGGCAAAGAACGTCCACTCGTCGTCCTCCGCCGCCATATGACCAACACCAGCACGGCCAGTATCAAGAGCAGCACCAGTGAGCTGGAGATCTCCATCTTACAGCGCTAGCTTTGGGCTCTGCTGCCTGTTGCCTTGATTGTTGTTATTTGTACCGAGGGAATAAAGGGGTGGTTCTGGCGTGAATGTGAGAGTATGTACAGGAATACCTGCTTTACACATTAACCAGTGTGCACTCTGACCTCTTCACCATTTCTCCAGCAGCCCAGGCACGGTTAGGATTGATATCATTCAACATGAAACTGACCCTTAACCGCTATAATCAATACAGTCTTACAAGATTTGTTCTTGATGAAGTGATCAGTGTTGTCATCCTATGAATAGTTTACTAACAGACCAAACTCTGAGCTAATGCTGTTGTAAAGTGAATTTTTTAAATAAAGTTTTGTCTGGTATAATATATAAAACAGTAAATTAGTTGTTTGAATGGTACAAAAGAGGTAAGAAAATGACTTCAACACTTCTAATCATTATTTGTGAACAACTGCGAGGTAAACACTACATGAAACAGATGCATGATAGCTATTTGATCTGTTTTTGTTTTAAACGCATGTTTCTGGGATTACGACATCCAACTTTGACTTCCATTCAAACTGATGGCTCTTTAGAATTTACAGAAGCAAAGGTCAGTGTTAACGTCCGCCTCTAAACTAGACAACAGAGAACAGAGGGAATCAAAATGATGCAATATTCAGTTTCATTATGAACTAGTACATGAGTGTTCTTTCAGGCCCGTGAAAAACATGTGAACATTTCACAATTGTATTACAAACTTAAATGTACTGTCATCAAGCCATTATGGACATTTCGCCATATGATCTGAAGATACTCGGTCATTCACATTGAATGTCTGTGAATCTTTGCACAGTTTTTTTGACCCATATTCCCCTGTGTTTCTCTTTGACACACAAACCATCAATGACCTTTGAGCACGAAACAACTGCTTGCTTCATGCGCTTTGTTTGTCTATAACCGATCTCCTTACTAACTCTTTGAATGTGTAAATGCATTCGCTAGGTCTCTAGGAAAGCCCTGCTTAGGATAAATTCATTTGCACCAGTACCTTTCTATCGAGCAATATGATGTAGGTCTTCTCAACAGAATTGCATTTCCCTTTGAAAAATCTGCTTCATCATCCCACGAAATGCCCTGTCATTAAACACATTGTAAACATGATCCTGGTACCTCCGCTGTGTGTTCACTCACACTCACAATGACATAACATTTTATATCAGTTAAAGATCACCCACACAGGGCCGTAGCTATAGAGAATTCTGGGCCTCCACCACCCTCCAACTAAAAGAGCGACTTTTAATATCATATCACTTTCACCAATTTGTCTATTTTCTATGTATAGAAGATTATAAATGTTATATGAGCTTATGAAACATTGTCTTGAATAAACGCATGAAGACTTTTAACAAACTAACATCATACTCTTCATCTCTGACAGCAGACATCAAGTCTGCAGGATAGTTTGATCAGTTTTAGGCGTATGAACAATAGGGAATCATTTTGGATCAATAACAAGTAAGTATAATCTATTCGATCTATGAGTATAACTCAAATTGCAGCACTGATTAAATGGATGTTAACTGACAACAAAGCAAAACCATGCAGCACCAAAAGTCGCATTATTTTGAGTAGTTTACTATTTGACAACGTTTACTATTTGAAGAAAATAGCCCAAGTTCCACCTAAACAGGCCTATTATGTGAAGTGTAGGCTGGTGAAAGGGTGATGTGAAAGAACTTTATTTTTGTGCCCATTTTTGGTAATTATCCAGCATTGTGAAGGAGTCTATGCTCACCCAGCCTCCATTTATTTGACCAAAAACAACAACACTGTGAAATGTAATTACAATTTAACGTCTCCCTGAAATCAAACTTTGTTTTACACAGTGTTGCAGTCAAGTCAACTTTATTTATATAGGGCTTTTTACAATTTTCATTGTTACAAAGCAGCTGTACAAGAAAACATTGACTATAAGTAAAACATATAAGGTTATGCAAGTCAAAACACAGGTCAAATATCAGACAGACCTATATGCAGTGTTCATTAAATTAAACTATGAAACTATATGTGATTATTATAAATGATTTATCCGTGCACACCATGATTTATTCTAAATGAATTTGCACTGTAATCTTTAATCAAAAACGTTAAACTCCCCCTCTTCACCACATGATGTCAGCAACAAAAAAGAGGCGGGACTGTACTGACTGTCCAATGGCCAGGCATCTTTAGGCCTCCCCTACAGGCCCAATTTACAACAAACCAATCAAAATGATGCATTTTGCTCAGGATTATTTGATTAATATCAAGTCTAAAAACGTAACGTTAGTAATGTATCCATAGTTTTGACACACACGCTCACGTTCGCATACATATAATTTATTTTGACATTGCTTTTTTACGTTGGAGCCCCTGGGACACAAGTCTACACGGACGCTTTGACACTAATGAATTTTTTCCCCAAAGCATAAACGTATATGACATTTTTGCAGGCGTTCCCAGTTCTGCTGATCTTTTTCTGACTGTGACACATCTTTATTTTAAAATCTGTATTAGAATTTGGAAACACAAACCCCTTTCACAGTTTCCCTTTGTTTCTCTTGCGCTGGGAATCCATTGCAAAAATAGCAGATTCCTCGATTCTAAGGCGTTGAGACTCGGGAGTCTATTCCAAAGGTCCGAATCGACTCCATTAAAGGAATAAACTCCACTTTAAGAGCCTTTATGAGCACAAGCCCCGACCCTTAGCTGATGCCATTGGTCCACTAAATCACATTAGTTTCTTGTCTAAAACAGGACAGACTTCAGAAAAAACTGATGGATGAAGTCTAGAGCTGTGGAATGACATAAAATATTCTACATCCATAAAAGCAAAAGCTTTGTTTCCACACACAATGCAGATATAATCAATCCACACATTTAACAAATCATATAAGCACGTTTGCTTCCAGACGGACTGTAAACGGACCGTCTTCTCTTACTCTCTACCGATGACCTCAGTATGTGCTTAAAGAGAAATACATACAACACCTGTCTGCATTTAACAGTAATACTTATATGAACAGTATTCTTACATATTGGATCTGTCTACTCAATCTATATTAGCACCTATTGTACTATTTCTCTTTGTATGACTATGACATATCGCTTATTGCTCCCCGAACTCTTTGTAAGTCGCTTTGGATAAAAGCATCTGCTAAATGACTAAATGTAAATGTAAAATGTAAATCTATATTCCACCTATACAGTATGTTTGTGTACACTGCGCAATAACTTAAAAAAATATCCTTTGACCAGTACTTTATTTTTGAAAACAGCTAGTTAATTAGATTATTAATGGTATTATTAATGACACATTGGGATTGGAGGACAAGATCGACGTAATTGGTTAATGTTTTTGTTATAGAAACAATAAACAATTAATACATTAAAAAATAGGAATTGGAATCGACTCCAAAAAAAGAGCCCGAGGGTTAATCGAGCAAGATCCCTTCACAAAGAGTGCCCTTCACTTGTACCATTACAATGAGATAATGTATGAAAGCTGTAACTTTAAATACTTAAAATAATTACGTACACTTGTATGGACTTGTATGTAACAACATCTCTGTTTAGCATTTCTGGCTGTCGGCATCTTTATGTTGCGGATATCTTGAGAGTTTTTCATTTCATTTAATTGTGATTTGTAGAACATATTTTGATTGTTTATTGTGCCAGTGGAAGATTATTTACCTCATTTATATCAGATGAAGTAACATGTGTAAATCACAATTGTAGCACAAACCTAAAAGTGAAAAGTTAATTTCATTAATAGATTAGATGAACAGAGAGAACTGTATGATATTATTTTCCATGTCTGTTAAAGTGCCAGTGTAACCTTACTGTACAGTTATAATGTATTAGATTATAGTCAGGTGTAGTTTGATAAGAAGTTTACATTGTGCTGTTTACATCACTGTTTGACATATTTGACATTCAGCAGATTAATTTTTTGACACATTTAGCTGTTAGGGGATGTAGTTTTGCGGTCTGATGGTCATTTCTTTTATTTGTCTTTTCTTGACCCTGATCCATCTGATCTTCCTTGCACTGTACTTGTATGTGTGTAATGACAATAAATTGAATCCAATTCAATATGTCCAGACACATTTACGTGTTTATAAGCGAATGGACATCCAAGACCAAGATGATCCAGCTGATCCTCAGTCAACAGCTCCTGAAGAACCAACTGATTCTCAGCTGCAGCAAATCATCATATTCTTCACAGCTTCCAAAGTTTTAGTTGATCGACGGATTCATTTTCATTTTGCCCTACATTTCATTGTCAGCTTCACATCTGTTCCAAGTTGTGCTCTGTGTTTATTAATAAATCTTTTTCTGTTAAATACGCTGCTAAAAAGCACATCTGTTGGATTTCTATGTGTTGTATTAGGTGAATTTACAGCGCTTTATGAAGTGGAATACTTCATAGGTTCAGGCAACCATGGCGAGGTGCATGGGGGGGTTTCGCCGATCCGATGGCCTGAAGGTAGAAACATCTTTGCTGTATTCCTCAAACATTGTTCCCCTTGTGTTGTAATATATCGATGCATGTTCAGTGTTTTGACCTAAATATGTTGTAATGAATTTACAGACTATAAGTGTGTGATGCACTTCCTACTGTAAAGCTAACATGTGATTATTTCCCTTTTGCAGGTCGCCATCAAAACTATTACCACGTCATACGATCCTGTTGAACGTGTTTTCAATGTGAGTTTGCAAGCTGAAATATATCTAAAATATCAGAGAAATATAGTAGAGATATGATGAACCTTAGCAAAAAATGTAGCCAAGCTTTGTGTTCTAATAACATTTACAAGGATGACTTGATATCATTATACTGTTGTTATTTAATTGTTTCCTTATATTACCGCAAGTCTCCAAGTTGAGTTCTTTGCTGTATTACATGTTGCGGCGTGATGACCCTGATGCTGTTTGAAGGTAAGAGAACAGCACTAAACCAAACACTTGGGAGTTCTCCCCAAAGGCAGCTCCTTAAAAACACTACATATTATTTGTGATATAGTGTGTCAGTGTTCTTGCCTCAACAGCATGCTGTGACTTGATGAAATGGAGCTGTCCCTTTAAACGAGACGATACACGAGTTCATGGATCACTAGTGGTTTAAGCAGGGATAAAGGTCAGCTACAGTCTTTCCATTATTAGCAGATTGCCAATGACAAAACATCAAGAAAAGACAAAAAGACCCTCCAGACTTAATTCTAAAGATTTTGGCATTATTCAGTCAATATTGAAGATGTTGTTGATATTTTCACAGAATATTCTGTTGGATGATTTTATGTAGAAATGTTGGAAATTATTTAGAGATAGTTATTCTTTAGATTTAAATCTAGACTGAAAACACGTCTCTTCAGCCTAGCATACATGATTATTGTTCATTATTTTCTGCTTAATAGGTTATGAACAGCGTCTACGTTTGCTTGGTTTTAACTTTAGGAAGCTCATCCCGAGGTAACAAGTGATCAGTCCGGATCCTGCCTCCCACCGAGACATCAGATGACCCAACACATGACACCGCAGCCTCTATGCTAATATCAGCTTGTGTTTTGTGTCTGTGTCTTATCCACCCGAGACCTTCATAGGCAGTTTTGGGTTTGATGTTCTCTACCTGGACTCCGGTTCTGCCTGATGAACTTGTGAAGTGAAGTTTGCACAAAGCCTTCTGGGTATAAAGGTTGCATTCATGTAATCTTTCTTATTGCGTTCTATAATATTTAGATACGCTCATGAAAGAGTTCTGGAACAGCCCGGGCTGAATTGCTGGTGTCTTTTGAAATGAAGGAGTGCAAAGTGTGTCAAACTTGTTTTAAATCCTAATGTGGTTATTATGGGAAGCGTGGTTTTCTGAGAGGATCCAGACGGCTGTTTCATGTGTTAGAGCGTCAGGAGAAAGTGATCCATGAGAATTCATGTTCAACCTAAGAGACGTGAGTCTATATTAAATGTTTTATAAGACTGAATTAAACAGTATCAACACCACATAAATAAATATGATAAATATAAAAATCATCATTTGTCTGTTATTCATTTACATTTAACATTTATTCATTTGGCAGATGCTTTTATCCAAAGTGACTTACAAGTAGTTTTATACAGTGGCACATTACTGCAGAGCAATCAGGGGTAAGGTGTCTTGCTCAAGGGCCCTTCAGTCATGACCTGCTGGCACTGAGATTAGAACCGGCAACCTTCTGATCACAAGCCCAACTCTCTAAATGGGGGTCATAGCTGAAACAATTCTGATATTATTACCACAATAAAGCTCACGCACAATAACTCGTGCAAGTTTTCATGATTTATTGATAATGAAATGCCCATACCATTCACACATGGTTTTAATTAAACAGGGAATTATAAAATTAATATTTATTTCTTTACTTAATATTACATGAATCATTCTAAACTATATTTGAGTTTCTATAAATGAGAAGTTGAAAGTGTGAGCAGTATTTGTGTCACAGATGAAAACTGATGGCTGGTTTATGAATGGATGTGTTATGTTCTTTTATTTCACTCTGCCAGAACACATTCTTCCTCTTTAACTCCTCTCTTTCTTTTCAACACGAACACTTGCTTTAATTGTAAAACATCACACCATGGACACGATTTGTTCAACAGAGTGAAAGAAGGACAAACCTGTGGCCTCAGATCTGAAGTCCTGCGCGAGGTCCTCAAGATGGCGCCCGCAGCAAAAGGTCACTTGTCTGAAACCCACGAATAGTATATTTTGTATATTATGGGATATATCCCACAACATACAAAGACACAGTGTCACTTTTTACGGTTTTTCTTTTGTCTCATTAAGTTTTAAGCCAACAATCTTTGAGGGACATGGAAAAGTCTTTTATTTAAAATGGAAAAAAGTCCGACGGGTTCAATTGATGGACACGAAGATGATGAAATGATGAAATGATGTTTGTGTGTTAGAATCAAAC
This sequence comes from Barbatula barbatula, assembly GCA_037178815.1. Lineage (NCBI taxonomy): Eukaryota > Metazoa > Chordata > Actinopteri > Cypriniformes > Nemacheilidae > Barbatula > Barbatula barbatula. The sequence continues at coordinate 736,336 of CM074086.1, forward strand.
GCAAAAGTCAAAGTGAACATGAAGTACAAACATTTGACCGCATCGCGCGTTTAAAAGATTCTCTCGCTCCTGGTTGGCTGCTTTGCGTTCTATGCCGACCTGATTGAAGCCTCTCGCTTGTACAGCGTCAGATGTTGTTGTCAGCTGTCAGTGAGGAGATCACTTCAGTCGCTTGTGTTTCATCTTCACTTTAACACGCTTGAGTGCGATCTCACGAGGGATAACCGTCAGTGTCGATCAACGTCAAGTGAGTCTAAACTTCACGTATTTCACGATATTTGACGATGAAGTTCAAGACGATGTTTATTTATACAGCACTTTACTATAAACACACATGACAACAGTCAGGCTGTAATGAGTTTCATTTGTGTGTTTTTGTAATGAAACTGAAGAGTGGTGCTGTAACCATTGACAACATGTTCAAAACGAATATGCGTGTAGTATTAACTCAATATCTATAGTCACGGTTATTACTGTCAGTGATGTCCGTCTGTGTATTGTGTTCTTTATTGAGCAGAGAAAATGATTCAGAGCAACGTCAGCGTCGATGAACAGCAACATTCTGGTAAAGTTTGGCATTTTATATACGATCTATTTGATTAAACCTATGAATGCTTGAGTGAAAGCAAAGGTGCATCAAGTTTCCTAAAATAAAAATATGATTTTTCAGGTGTTTCTTCATCGTGCCCAAGTTCACCATCGGAGATGAGCCTGTCCCTTGAAAGTGTCTTGGAGACAAGTCACCCTGGTGAGTGTGTTAAAACAACATTAAATCAATTTAAAAAGTGAGATTTATAGGTAATATGTGGGTGAAGTAAAATACAAACTGTAATAAATCTGTTATGTTGTTATTTTACCATTGAAGCACTGCAACCAAAGCCGTCACCCGAGAAAGTCCACCTCCCAAACAACAGATGGATCCACCCGTGGAAACCGTGCGTCACACCGCACACAGGTGAGCTCATGAAGTATTAAACCCTCACAGTCACATGATACATGAAAGTACTCAGAATAAGACAAATCATTTGATTACTGATGTCCATGTAAACGTGGTCATTGAGAAGAAATATGATGTAGATTTATGAAATGTTAGAGTTGGACAGATGTGATATACTGTAAGACGGGATGACCGTCCATAACTTAATACCAACAAAAACACCATCAGCTCTTGTCATTGAAACATGAAGCAGATCAGAATCATCAGTATTCACAACGGTGAAATTATTGAGTTACATTGAGTACAAAATCTTTAACTTTGCTTATCTTTTGTGTGTTTTTGGCAAAGTTTGGCAATTATTTTAAAACCTATTATTGCTTGAGTGAGAGTAAAAGTGAATCAGGTTTTTCTTGAAAACAATATTTAAGATGAAAATTTGATTTTGCAGGTTCAATTTACCCGCGTCCTCCAAAAGAAAGTGTGATGAGAAATCGTGGCTGCACCGTCTGTTGCCACTTAAACCGCAGTGAGTGTGTTAAAACAACATTAAATCAGCGTGACAAAGTGAGATTTAAATGTGTAATATTTTAAAAAGATGTTTGAGGGTGAAGTAAAATACACAAGGCTCATACAAACCGTTATAACATCTGATGTTTTGTTGCTATTGAAGAGCTGCACCAAAACCCTCGTTCTAAATTCTGAATCATTGAGATGAAACAACCCCGTGTGTGAGTGTAAAGTAATACATGACATCTCTATTAACATGAAATAAATATTTGTTGATTTGTAGCTTCGGTAATGCCCCCGCTGAGCCAACAGATCAGGTCGGATAAACATCGGAAAAAACGCCCTCAGAGAAAAGAAAAAGATCTATTGGCCTGGAGGAAAGCCTTATCCACTTCAGTAGAGTACCTGAAGACTTCTGAGGCCACAGAACATCCAGAGTAAGACATTTTTCATTATTCTCACCTTTCGTTTCTGGATATTTATGGTATTCACTCCAATATGTGTGTGTATGTACCATCTAACCACATCTCTGAACGTGTTCCTCGTATCAAGAAATGACTCCAATAAGGATCGAGAGGTTTTAAGAGATGTTTTTGAAGGTGTGAGCTCCAGGAGAGGAGTCTCTGTGCTGGTTAAACATGAGATATCAATCGTTCTAGTATAGTAATTTGTTCCATAGGAAATCATTTGGCTGTGAAAGAGAAGCAGACTTGAGATTTATATCATACTTTGTTTTATTGTAAACATACAGTAGCGTGCAGAAGATGCTTCACCGTTTTCAACATATTTAAATCAAATGCTTTGGCAGGAAATACCAAAACAGATTTCCAAACATTTATTGCCTTTAACCCTAATAATCCAGAGAGATTTTATCGTGAAAGAAAGTTATACAACAGAATGTATGAGCCACACAGAGATCTGATCTCCATCAATGAGAGGTTTTCAGGAGTTTGTTCCACAGTTCTTTCCTGTACTCCAGACTTCATACTCCTGAACTTAGTTGAGAAATGAAACATGATTCTGAACATATTGATTTATTACACAGGGATCGCCCTTTGGTCTTCTCCATTCTCCATAAAGACAGAGTCCTCACATCACTTGAGAAGAAAATAGAAGGAATTGAAATGTAGGTGGACACATCACACATCCAAATATACACAATTCTTCTTCTTTACATTTCAGTTGTACACAAACAGTGCTGCTTAAACTTGTTTAACCTTTATTATTACATCACTATTATTTCATCTGATTGCAGGGAAATCAAGAAGTTTGAGGAGCGGGCGAAGACGATTGACGAATACAGAGATCTTTTAATGCAACAGCTTCCACCTGAGCTGCAGGAATTGATTGAAAGGAACCTAGTGGTGTGTTTGCTCTCTTCTTCTTGAAATATGATCAAAACACTGTGCTTGCATGTGATTTCATTTATTTTCATACCGTCTGTCTGTGTGTGTGTGTGTGTGTGTGTGTGTGTGTGAAATCAGGACACCCAGGCTGACAAGACAGAAGGAACAGACAAGATGCGGCTGAAAACTATGTGAGTTGTTTTTACACTGACAGTTCACTGATCTAGGACAGTAACTCTCTCATTGATTTCACAATGACTACACATCAGGACCAGTGCTAGAGTGGCTTTCTCATTTGTGTTTGTTGTGTATTTGTCCAGACACGAGTTGTTGGGCTCAGAAGCTGAGCAACAGAAGCATGTCTGTCAGGGGATCACGAGCAGGATAGATCTCATAGAAAGATTGAAGCTGGAGATGAAGACGATCTCCAAAAACATGAAGGAGGAACAAGTAAGAGCCCAAACTATAGTGCACATGTTCTCCCACACGTCTGAATACTAAACATTTCAAACATCGTGATGTTTTTCTCTTGTCTAACAGGAAGTGCTGCAAGAGATCAAATACAGAAGATTTAGAAGCTGATGTGGAGATCGTCAGAAACATCAGCGCTCCAGGGTAGGTCCTTTGTCTTTATGACATATTCAGGCCATGAGTTTCTGTTGTCTCAGGGAGAAAATCATAAATAGTTGTAATTTATTTAAATATGCAGATCAAATCACACCTCCATGAAAGCTCACTCTCTCTCTTCCACAGTAAACAGAAACCACAACTGAAAACCTGGACACAGCAGTAGATTCTGAAGAGCAGGTAAAAACAAGGTTTGTATTCCTAGCTTCAGATGAATACCCTGCTAACAAGCTAGTATACCACGTTTCTCAGGCTTGTTACTGGGGTATTTTGGTGGTAATTAGGTTTTGCTCATGTTTATATAGCTGGTTACTAGGGAGCTTCGTCTGGTTAGATAGCTTGTTACTAGGCAGTTTTAGCTGGTATTTAGGTGTAGATAAAGGATTTTAGCTGGTAATTACACATTCCTAGAGTCTTATAGCTGGTAAAGATGTTGCATTTTGTTGCTAGATGTTTTTGGGGTCTTGAAACTGTTTACTGTGTGTTGCTAAGGCATTCTAGCTTGTATTTCGACTGATCAATAGGTTTTGCTAGGGTGTTTTACTGGTTACCGGGTTGAAGGACCTCTTAAGGTGTTTTTAAAAGCACCACTATGTTTTCCCATTTATTAGCCCAGCTACTTTCTTCCGTAGCACCTTACAGCTCAAAAGCAGTATTCATCCTCTCTGTAGTTACAGCAGCTTTACGTTAACATGCCAGAGGAGAGCTGGCCCTCCCGGTCTCTCCTAAGTTTTTTTTCTCCACCTTTATACTTTATATGGAGTTTTGGTTCCTTGCCACTGTTGCTCACTGAGAGACTCAAACATAAACATAGACATCTTGCATTTAACATCAGAATATACATTTTGTTTGCATAATACGGTATAAGTATGCCATTTGGATAGAGTGTGTGCAGTTTTCAAAGAGTTTAATTAAACGTTTGTCTTTTATATTTTGGTTTCATTTGTGAGGTATTAAAAATGTAACTGCATGTGTAAACTAGGCAAGTAATAGTGCGACTGTATAGAGTAAACCCATAAGAAAGGTGCATCCAAATCATTCAAATTGACTCAAAAACTCAAAACATTTTTCTAAACTAACCTAATAGAGAAAAACTATTCAACTATTTTTCAACTATTAAAGTATAATTTTATCAGAGGGTTTGTGAATTTGTGAGAGTGATTATGAACCGCAGTTATTTACTATTATACACTTGTTTTAATGTCTGAAAACAGAAAATGTCAACGAAATGGCTTTATTGGGCACTCAGTTGTATTAAAATAAAATATGTTACGGTTCAAAGACTAGAAGCGAAAGTGCCAACTGGGGCTGCACGATATGAGGAAAAGCTGCGATGTGCGATAACATTGTTAAATATTGCGATGACGATATGACTTGCGATAAATATTCAAATGTAGGTGAATGTTAGCTATACTGCTCCCATGTCTTAGTGCTTTAATAGGTTCTTTGCGAACCTAAACATCGAATAGCCTATTCCCACTGAATAAAGCATATAGTATACTACAGTATGTTTATGTAGACAAAAATATTAAGTCAAGTCAAGTCAGCTTTATTTATATATAACTCTTTTTACAATTTTCATTGTTACAAAGCAGCTGTACAAGAAAACATTGACTGTAAGCAAAACATAAAAGGTTATGGAAGTCAAAACACAGGTCAAATATCAGACACACAATAAATTCCTATATGCAGTGTTAATTAAATAAGACTATCAAATTCTAGCAGCCCCCCCGGCCAGGCAAACAGTGCAAAACAGTATGCAAACGGTGGCGAGGAACCCAAAACTCCATTGGAGGAGAAAAAAAAAACCTCAGAGGGAGACCAGGCCTAACCAGGGGATTCCAGTTCCCCTCTGGCAAAAACTGATGCCTCTGCACAAGATCGACAGTGCTGCACAACAAGGCAAAATAAAAAACAAAGTTAGATTTAAAATTATCATTAATAATTATTAGATTAGATTCAACTTTATTGTCATTACACATATACAAGTACAGTGTAACGAAATGTAGTTTAGGTCTAACCAGAAGTGCAGTTAGCAAGTGCAGGATATTAGTAGATTAGTAGATTAGAGCAGTAGATTATTTAATGCAGTTACTGAAGTTACAGTGCAATTGATGAGTAGATGCAGTTAATAAGGTTACAGAGCAGTAGATTAGTTAATGCAGTTATTGAAGTTATAGTGCAATTGATGAGTAGATGCAGTTAATAGAGTTACAGTGCAGTAGATTAGTTAATGCAGTTACTGAAGTTACAGTGCAATTGATGAGTAGATGCAGTTAATAGAGTTACCGTGCAGTTGATTAGTTAATGCAGTTATTGAAGTTACAGTGCAATTGATGAGTAGATGCAGTTAATAGAGTTACCGTGCAGTTGATTAGTTAATGCAGTTATTGAAGTTATAGTGCAATTGATGAGTATATGCAGTTAATAGAGTTACAGTGCAGTAGATTAGTTAATGCAGTTACTGAAGTTACAGTGCAATTGATGAGTAGATGCAGTTAATAGAGTTACCGTGCAGTTGATTAGTTAATGCAGTTATTGAAGTTACAGTGCAATTGATGAGTAGATGCAGTTAATAGAGTTACCGTGCAGTTGATTAGTTAATGCAGTTATTGAAGTTACAGTGCAATAGATGAGTAGATGCAGTTAATAGAGTTACAGTGCAGTAGATTAGTTAATGCAGTTACTGAAGTTACAGTGCAATTGATGAGTATATGCAGTTAATAGAGTTACAGTGCAGTAGATTAGTTAATGCAGTTATTGAAGTTACAGTGCAATTGATGAGTATATGCAGTTAATAGAGTTACAGTGCAGTTGATTAGTTAATGCAGTTATTGAAGTTATAGTGCAATAGATGAGTAGATGCAGTTAATAGAGTTACCGTGCAGTTGATTAGTTAATGCAGTTATTGAAGTTACAGTGCAATAGATGAGTAGATGCAGTTAATAGAGTTACCGTGCAGTTGATTAGTTAATGCAGTTATTGAAGTTATAGTGCAATTGATGAGTATATGCAGTTAATAGAGTTAGTGCAGTTGATTAGTTAATGCAGTTATTGAAGTTATAGTGCAATTGATGAGTAGATGCAGTTAATAGAGTTAGTGCAGTTGATTAGTTAATGCAGTTATTGAAGTTATAGTGCAATTGATGAGTAGATGCAGTTAATAGAGTTACAGTGCAGTAGATTAGTTAATGCAGTTACTGAAGTTATAGTGCAATTGATGAGTAGATGCAGTTAATAGAGTTAGTGCAGTTGATTAGTTAATGCAGTTATTGAAGTTATAGTGCAATTGATGAGTAGATGCAGTTAATAGAGTTACAGTGCAGTAGATTAGTTAATGCAGTTATTGAAGTTATAGTGCAATTGATGAGTATATGCAGTTAATAGAGTTACCGTGCAGTTGATTAGTTAATGCAGTTATTGAAGTTACAGTGCAATAGATGAGTAGATGCAGTTAATAGAGTTACCGTGCAGTTGATTAGTTAATGCAGTTATTGAAGTTATAGTGCAATAGATGAGTAGATGCAGTTAATAGAGTTACAGTGCAGTTGATTAGTTAATGCAGTTATTGAAGTTACAGTGCAATTGATGAGTATATGCAGTTAATAGAGTTACAGTGCAGTTGATTAGTTAATGCAGTTATTGAAGTTATAGTGCAATTGATGAGTATATGCAGTTAATAGAGTTACCGTGCAGTTGATTAGTTAATGCAGTTATTGAAGTTATAGTGCAATTGATGAGTATATGCAGTTGATAGAGTTACCGTGCAGTTGATTAGTTAATGCAGTTATTGAAGTTACAGTGCAATAGATGAGTAGATGCAGTTAATAGAGTTACAGTGCAGTAGATTAGTTAATGCAGTTATTGAAGTTATAGTGCAATTGATGAGTATATGCAGTTGATAGAGTTACCGTGCAGTTGATTAGTTAATGCAGTTATTGAAGTTACAGTGCAATAGATGAGTAGATGCAGTTAATAGAGTTACCGTGCAGTTGATTAGTTAATGCAGTTATTGAAGTTATAGTGCAATTGATGAGTAGATGCAGTTAATAGAGTTACAGTGCAGTTGATTAGTTAATGCAGTTATTGAAGTTACAGTGCAATTGATGAGTAGATGCAGTTAATAGAGTTACAGAGCAGTAGATTAGTTAATGCAGTTACTGAAGTTACAGTGCAATTGATGAGTAGATGCAGTTAATAAGGTTACAGAGCAGTAGATTAGTTAATGCAGTTATTGAAGTTATAGTGCAATTGATGAGTAGATGCAGTTAATAGAGTTACAGTGCAGTAGATTAGTTAATGCAGTTATTGAAGTTACAGTGCAATAGATGAGTAGATGCAGTTAATAGAGTTACCGTGCAGTTGATTAGTTAATGCAGTTATTGAAGTTATAGTGCAATTGATGAGTAGATGCAGTTAATAGAGTTACAGTGCAGTTGATTAGTTAATGCAGTTATTGAAGTTACAGTGCAATTGATGAGTAGATGCAGTTAATAGAGTTACAGAGCAGTAGATTAGTTAATGCAGTTACTGAAGTTACAGTGCAATTGATGAGTAGATGCAGTTAATAAGGTTACAGAGCAGTAGATTAGTTAATGCAGTTATTGAAGTTACAGTGCAATTGATGAGTAGATGCAGTTAATAGAGTTACCGTGCAGTTGATTAGTTAATGCAGTTATTGAAGTTACAGTGCAATAGATGAGTAGATGCAGTTAATAGAGTTACCGTGCAGTTGATTAGTTAATGCAGTTATTGAAGTTATAGTGCAATTGATGAGTATATGCAGTTAATAGAGTTAGTGCAGTTGATTAGTTAATGCAGTTATTGAAGTTATAGTGCGAGGAGAGCGTTAATAGAGTTAGTGCAGTTGATTAGTTAATGCAGTTATTGAAGTTATAGTGCAATTGATGAGTAGATGCAGTTAATAGAGTTACAGTGCAGTAGATTAGTTAATGCAGTTACTGAAGTTATAGTGCAATTGATGAGTATGTGATGGAAATTTTCATGACGTGGGTTTCTTCATGCTAATCTCTGTAAAAATTGATTCAAGACTGTCTATCTTGTTGTTCTTAAATTTCTGAGAAATGTTGTGCTACGTGGCAAACCACTCAGCTCCTTTGCCCTTGAGCAAAGACCAAGAGGTTCTGGTGAAGATAAGAAATGGCGACACATTTTTGTTACCAAAGATACGTTCTTGCTCAAGGGAGGGGAGAAGAAGAGGGGGGGGGGTCATGTATGGATGATATAAAAGCCCCTGTAAATGAACAGGTAGGGGCCTTCTGTCTGCACCATGCTTGTGATGCAGACTGAATGACAATAAAATATAAAATACCTTGCAAGGTAGCTCATGCTCTCTGTGTGTTGCATTTGTCTAAAGTGTTTAAAAAACTCACCTTGATTAAGGAATAAGAAAATTCCACAACAATTTGGCGACGAGGTATGGGATCACAAGGCTGACGGAGAACGGACTAGAGTTGACTGATCATCCTGGACATAGCAAATCCAGCTCTAACCCCATACAGGGATGAGAGAACTCTACTCCGGACCCCAGGCTGACGTGATCCCAAAAGAACTCAGTGCAAGGCACAAAAGTAGAAAACGGTGAGTTGAAAATATTCTGAACAGTCTGGGAGAAAAAGGGGAGACTACTTAGCGCTAAACAGTCTGGGGGACTGCTTAAAACAGTCTGGTTAAAGAGGGGAGACTACTCAGAATCGAGAGATTCTAAACAGTCTGGGGGACTGCTTAAAACAGTCTGGTTAAAGAGGGGAGACTACTCAGAATCGAGATAGATTCTAAACAGTCTGGGGGACTATTCAGAATTAAAAATGGGGCAGGGAAGTTCCCATATGGATATGGATAAACCAACATACAGAGAAATGAGGAAAAGGTGGGGAACGGGAAGTTTACAAGGTGTACCCTATTTAATAGGAAAAGGTAACTTTCCAGAAAACGGTACATTTAGTACCACAAAATTAGAGAAAATAAGAGAACACATGGGGGAAAAAGACATATTTAAAATGTCTACAAAAGAAAGGGAAAAATATGACGAAGCGTGTAAATGTTTAGAATTATGGGAGAGGGAAGCAAATAGACGTGACTATGTTTTTAAAGAAAAGGCATTGGAAGAACTGCCACCACCGAAAACTCCATTGTACCCTGTTTTGCCTGAATATAATGATTTAACCCCTCTGTCTTCTTTACCCCCATCTATGACTTGTTACAACCACCAACCGGAGGATGATTGTGTCCCTCCTCACCGACATCTGAACCCGATCGAGGCTGCTCCACTGCCCCCACCAGTGTCTCCACCAGCACCAGTGCCGCACATGCCACAGCCCGTGGTGCGTCCGAAGCAAGAAAGAGTGCATCCAGCACCGACAGACAAAGAACTTTTGACATTTTGCAAAGAATTCTCACCCTCAATGAAAGAATTAGAGAGACTGTTGAAAGTCAAACTGAAACCATCTGACCTAAGAAAGCTACAGGGTAAATGGCCTGTGGAGCATTATAGAAGGGAACATGTCAACTGGTTGCATGCAGACAATGCTGAGTACAGGAGGATTCTGGAAGAATTCTTAGAAGGACTAATAACTACGTTTCACAAAGCTCTGAACCTGGACAAGATCGCTGCTTGTGTGCAAAAGACGGATGAAAGAGTGGAGGATTTCTTGGCTAGGCTGGAGGAAGTATTTAAAGAACATTTTGGACATCAACCTGATGCAGACGGACCGGACATTGGTCCGTTCGAAGGACATCTCAGATCCGCTTTTCTGCGGAACCTCAGAGGAGAGCTGAGACGAGAAGTGAAAAAATCATGCATCGGGCCAGATCGCGCGAGAATGAGTGAGAGTCATGCTGTACACGCCGAAAGACAAACAGACAAGAAACAGCTTCAGAAGAAAAACAAACAAGATAAAGAACTCCACATGGCTCTAATGAATATCGGAGGAGAACACGGAAGAATAGGAAGATGGCGAGGGAGAGGAGGTTTTAAACCCTCTAGCACCTATGATCCAGAGAAATGTTTCAATTGCGGAAAGACGGGGCACTGGCGGAACGATTGTCCTGAGCCTCTGAGACCACTGAGGTCAAAACAAAAGGGAGATGGAAGTGAGGAGGTGAGGCATCATTCCGAGGGTGGTGAGTATGATTTCCCTTAGCATATGCAATGAAGAAATGCTTTTTCCTACTGTATGCAACGAAGATCTGCTTAGCTCACATTCCATGATGAATGAAACTGCTTTCTGAACTTTGCTAAAATGCACAATGCTTGTGTGCAACAAACTGCTTGAATTTTTGATAGATTCAGGGGCAACAAATAGCCTACTGTGATTCACAAGAAGTGTTTAAATTTGCCAGAGTCTAAACTAGCTGTGTTTTCCCTAAATGCTAGTGGCTCTAATGTAAAATAATTTATGTCAAAAGGGTGCAATGTGAGTTGGGGAGTGTCAAATTTCAACACAGGTTTCTCATGTCTGACTGCTGCCCGATTCATTTGCTGGGCAGAGTCATAATGTGTATGATGACAGATTGAGCATGATACCAACACGACCCGAGTGCAGCGCTCGTACAGCTGTACGATGTAATATTGAATTACGTAAGTATGATGTAGAAAGTATTGCCTCACAGAGCCTCATGACGTTGATTACAATGGTGTGGGGAGCTGTGGGTGTTTTGCTGACAAATATGCGCACGCCATAGAATGGGTTAAAAGGGATGACGTGCAATATTCAAATTTGTTGCATGCCCATCGTGAAAATCATGCCTGTCTGTCAGCAACAAGGGGACTTGAAGTGTTTTCACACACAAAAAGATTAATGAAGAAAAAAATTTTGGGAAAGGTGCCCGTACAACTGTTGATAACAGGAAAATATTATGTTTGGTTGATTAGGAACTGTGAACCTGTTGAGATAACGCCCAAGGGTAATTTTCGTCCACGCAAACAGCAATACCCCCTCAAAACAGAAGCCTCAAACCAGAAGCCCTCAATGGCATAAGGCCAATATTTAATGAGTTTAAAAAGATTAAAAATAAAGGCATAGTTGTGCCATGCCCAAATTCACCTGTGCGCACACCTTTGTTTCCAGTTAAAAAGATCAGAGAAAAGGGAGCACCCGTTGAATGGCGGTTCGTACAAGATTTGCAAGCAGTTAATGCCGCAGTACAGCCACGAGCACCAAACGTACCCAACCCGTATACCATTCTCAGCCAAATTCCGCCTGAGACGAAATGGTATACGGTGATTGATTTGTCAAACGCGTTTTTCAGTGTGCCAGTACACCCAGACTCACAATACTGGTTCGCCTTTTCATTTGATGGCAAGCCATATACATTCACACGTCTATGCCAAGGGTACTGCGAATCACCGACCATTTACAACGAGGCACTGCGACAATCACTGGAGCCATTCCATCTCCCGAAGGGGGTGGCATTGCTTCAGTATGTGGATGACATTCTTTTATGTGCACCCACCAAAGCGCAATGTGAAGAACACACTGTACGACTGTTAACTCATTTGGCACACGAAGGACACAAAGTGAATATCTCCAAAGTCCAGCTGGCAAAACAATTTGTTCGTTTTTTGGGTCACGAAATTACTGACCGTGGCAGACAGCTGTCCGCAAAGCGCGTGTCTGCAATTTCAGACATCGCACGCCCAAAAACTAAGAAGCAACTAATGACATTTTTAGGGATGACCTCTTACTGTAGGAATTTCATTTTGAGGTACACAGAGATGGAAAAACATCTCACGGTATTGATTCACGGGAAGCCCATGACTGCAAATGCGCAGATTGAATGGACTGATGCAGGGGTTGAGGCTTTTGGTGATCTCAAGCGAGCTCTGCAATCTGCGCCTGCGCTAGGTATCCCAAACCCAGGAAAACCATTCACACAAATGGTAGACGAAAAAGACGGCACAATGCTCTCTGTGCTGCTCCAAAAACACGAAGACCAGCTGCGCCCCGTGCTTATCTTTCATCCAGATTAGATAGTGTGGCACAAGGTCTCCCACCGTGCCTGCGCGCAGTAGCAGCAGCGGAGAAAGCAGTGCTGGCCTCTAGGGAGTTTGTTGGTTATTCTCCCCTTACTGTGTTTGTTCCCCATGCAGTGGCTATGATTCTGTTGGAACAACGAGTGTCACATTTATCTACAGCGAGGTGGCTGAGATATAATCTGACGTTGTTGGAATTGCCAAACATCACGGTAAAGAGATGTAACACACTAAACCCAGCCACGTTGCTGCCACTTCCTGACAATGGTGACCCACACAACTGTGTTGCCACTTTAGAGCAAGTCTGCTCGCCACGTGTTGATCTCAGAGACGAACCTCTGCTAAATGCAGACTTGACTTTCTATGTAGATGGCAGTGCATGAACAGATGAGGCGGGAAAGAATCATGTGGGGTTTGCTGTTGTGTCTGATTTTGAAACAGTACAGTCAGGCCGCCTGCCTGACCATTTCTCTGCTCAAACAGCAGAGCTCATTGCACTCACACGCACATGCGAATTAGCAAAGAATGAAATGTAGACATTCACACAGATTTAGATGTGCATTTGGTGTAACTCATGATTTTGGCACACTGTGTAAACACAGAAACTTTTTAAAAGCTGATGGTAAAAACATTCTTAATCAGACACCGGTTGCTGATATGCTCTCTGCCATTATTCTCCCAATTGCCATTGTTGTGTGTGACTGTGACACACACACTTTTGTATCTGAAACTATTTTTTGCAGGAAGCCGACAAGCTGACCTTGCAGCAAAGCAAGCAACATCAGAGACAGACAGATTGTCTCCAGAAATCACTAACAAAACTCTTTCTCTTGCAGAGATGCAAACATTTTGCAGAACCAGCTGAGCGTGCACTCTGGAAGGAGTGCTCATGTAAATACACATACAATGTTTGGGGGGGCCAAAATGGCCTCACCTGTTTGCCAAACATTTTTTCCCTGCTTTTGCGATTTTGACGCATGGCCTAGACCACGCGTCAAAAGGGGGGATGTTACAAGGCAATGTGTTTTTGTATTTTTGCTCTCAAAATGTTTGTGCAGGTCAAAAGAGCAGGAGCAAATGGAGCTGACAAATCATTACACAGCTTCCAGGAAGTCGTGGAAAAGACACGCCTCCCACTGCAAAAAGGTCCAAGGAGGGGCAACTCCATCCACAATGGCTCTTCGCAATGGTCGTGCAAGCGACAGGAGAAGCGACACTGCTGACAAAGGGAATCAACTGTTCCAGTCGGGGACGCATCGAACCCCGAGAAATTAGAGATTATAGAATTTTGTTTTTGTGCAACACTATATTCCAAGTTTAATAAAATGGTATGGGGAGGGACGTGTTACCCAATTCTGCTAGGTACTGGGGAACAAATATGTATTTGTGTAGAGGTACGTGTACCTCAGGTGATGTGGTGGATAAGGCAACAAAATTTGAAAATGTGGGCCATTATGTCCCCTGGGACGGCCAAATGAAAAGGCAAAGGAGAAAGTTTTAGATTAACTCTAACTGAGAAAAAATTTTAATTATGAGGGAACGGGAGCAATTTCACAAATGAGAGTAAGAATATGGAAGGTGATGAAGGTTTAAGCAGGTCAGTATTGGTGGATGTGGTGGACGAAGGGGAAAGACACAGGTCAGAAGCTTCAGATATAAGTTCAGCCAAGTAATTTTCAGGCCGCAGAGCAGGCAGAAAAAGAGGCACAGGAAGTAGAGGCTAAAACATGGATAGACCCAGGAGAAACGAACGTAGATATGAGAAAGGCAATATACCAATGCAAAGGCAATAAGGCATGTGCATTGGCTCTGATGCAGAAGAAAGAGGTAGGAGTGAATGACAGTTGTTGGTGGTGTATGCAACTCGAGCAGGCATGGAAAGTCAGTCCTCTGAGATTAGAGGACCGGAAGAGGCTAAAGGGTCAATTACCCTGCAAAGTCACAACCCTGTTGACAGTTGCAAACAGCACCAACAAGGCCGAAGAAAAGACAGAGTGCAGAGAACCAGGTGGTAAGTAAAGTACAGAATTGAACAGTTTGGAAGTAGGGAATTAGGATTGCAGAGTAGGTTAGTTTTAGATGTGCTCACCGCAGAGAAAAGCTGTGTGTGCAAAATGCTCAGTTGTTGTTTCTACATTCTGGATTATGCTGATAATGTAATAGACATCATAACACACAGGAAGAATGCTATCAGGGAGCCGGATGATATGACTAACAGTCTGTTGAAATGGTGGAATAGCCAAGGTTGAGGGGCGTGGGTGAGGCAGGTGGCATTGCCACTTCTAGTGGGATTGTTATTTCTTATAATTATGTTACCATGTTTAATTTACTGTTCTTAGAACTGTTTAAATAGAATGATGATAGGGAGCATGGCTGCAATTGAACAAAGGTTCATGATGCAGACCATCGATCTCACGGAAGGGGAATTTAGGGAGTACCAAGACAATGGCCTAGGAAATCTGTAGGAGAAAGGGCAGTGCTCATCTTACAGGTTGAGGCATAAAGATTTTGGTTATCATATATGATAAAAGATGGGAATGTGATGGAAATTTTCATGACGTGGGTTTCTTCATGCTAATCTCTGTAAAAATTGATTCAAGACTGTCTATCTTGTTGTTCTTAAATTTCTGAGAAATGTTGTGCTACGTGGCAAACCACTCAGCTCCTTTGCCCTTGAGCAAAGACCAAGAGGTTCTGGTGAAGATAAGAAATGGCGACACATTTTTGTTACCAAAGATACGTTCTTGCTCAAGGGAGGGGAGAAGAAGAGGGGGGGGGTCATGTATGGATGATATAAAAGCCCCTGTAAATGAACAGGTAGGGGCCTTCTGTCTGCACCATGCTTGTGATGCAGACTGAATGACAATAAAATATAAAATACCTTGCAAGGTAGCTCATGCTCTCTGTGTGTTGCATTTGTCTAAAGTGTTTAAAAAACTCACCTTGATTAAGGAATAAGAAAATTCCACAACAAGTAGATGATTAGTAGATGCAGTTAATAGAGTTACCGTGCAGTTGATTAGTTAATGCAGTTATTGAAGTTATAGTGCAATAGATGAGTAGATGCAGTTAATAGAGTTACAGTGCAGTTGATTAGTTAATGCAGTTATTGAAGTTACAGTGCAATTGATGAGTATATGCAGTTAATAGAGTTACAGTGCAGTTGATTAGTTAATGCAGTTATTGAAGTTATAGTGCAATTGATGAGTATATGCAGTTAATAGAGTTACCGTGCAGTTGATTAGTTAATGCAGTTATTGAAGTTATAGTGCAATTGATGAGTATATGCAGTTGATAGAGTTACCGTGCAGTTGATTAGTTAATGCAGTTATTGAAGTTACAGTGCAATAGATGAGTAGATGCAGTTAATAGAGTTACAGTGCAGTAGATTAGTTAATGCAGTTATTGAAGTTATAGTGCAATTGATGAGTATATGCAGTTGATAGAGTTACCGTGCAGTTGATTAGTTAATGCAGTTATTGAAGTTACAGTGCAATAGATGAGTAGATGCAGTTAATAGAGTTACCGTGCAGTTGATTAGTTAATGCAGTTATTGAAGTTATAGTGCAATTGATGAGTAGATGCAGTTAATAGAGTTACAGTGCAGTTGATTAGTTAATGCAGTTATTGAAGTTACAGTGCAATTGATGAGTAGATGCAGTTAATAGAGTTACAGAGCAGTAGATTAGTTAATGCAGTTACTGAAGTTACAGTGCAATTGATGAGTAGATGCAGTTAATAAGGTTACAGAGCAGTAGATTAGTTAATGCAGTTATTGAAGTTATAGTGCAATTGATGAGTAGATGCAGTTAATAGAGTTACAGTGCAGTAGATTAGTTAATGCAGTTATTGAAGTTACAGTGCAATAGATGAGTAGATGCAGTTAATAGAGTTACCGTGCAGTTGATTAGTTAATGCAGTTATTGAAGTTATAGTGCAATTGATGAGTAGATGCAGTTAATAGAGTTACAGTGCAGTTGATTAGTTAATGCAGTTATTGAAGTTACAGTGCAATTGATGAGTAGATGCAGTTAATAGAGTTACAGAGCAGTAGATTAGTTAATGCAGTTACTGAAGTTACAGTGCAATTGATGAGTAGATGCAGTTAATAAGGTTACAGAGCAGTAGATTAGTTAATGCAGTTATTGAAGTTATAGTGCAATTGATGAGTAGATGCAGTTAATAGAGTTACAGTGCAGTAGATTAGTTAATGCAGTTACTGAAGTTATAGTGCAATTGATGAGTAGATGCAGTTAATAGAGTTACAGTGCAGTAGATTAGTTAATGCAGTTACTGAAGTTACAGTGCAATTGATGAGTAGATGCAGTTAATAGAGTTACCGTGCAGTTGATTAGTTAATGCAGTTATTGAAGTTATAGTGCAATTGATGAGTATATGCAGTTAATAGAGTTAGTGCAGTTGATTAGTTAATGCAGTTATTGAAGTTATAGTGCAATTGATGAGTAGATGCAGTTAATAGAGTTACCGTGCAGTTGATTAGTTAATGCAGTTATTGAAGTTACAGTGCAATAGATGAGTAGATGCAGTTAATAGAGTTACCGTGCAGTTGATTAGTTAATGCAGTTATTGAAGTTACAGTGCAATTGATGAGTAGATGCAGTTAATAAGGTTACAGAGCAGTAGATTAGTTAATGCAGTTATTGAAGTTATAGTGCAATTGATGAGTATATGCAGTTAATAGAGTTACAGTGCAGTTGATTAGTTAATGCAGTTATTGAAGTTATAGTGCAATTGATGAGTATATGCAGTTAATAGAGTTACCGTGCAGTTGATTAGTTAATGCAGTTATTGAAGTTATAGTGCAATTGATGAGTAGATGCAGATAATAGAGTTACAGTGCAGTAGATAAGTTAATGCAGTTATTGAAGTTACAGTGCAATAGATGAGTAGATGCAGTTAATAGAGTTACAGTGCAGTAGATTAGTTAATGCAGTTATTGAAGTTATAGTGCAATTGATGAGTAGATGCAGTTAATAAGGTTACAGAGCAGTAGATTAGTTAATGCAGTTATTGAAGTTATAGTGCAATTGATGAGTATATGCAGTTGATAGAGTTACAGTGCAGTTGATTAGTTAATGCAGTTATTGAAGTTATAGTGCAATTGATGAGTAGATGCAGATAATAGAGTTACAGTGCAGTAGATAAGTTAATGCAGTTATTGAAGTTACAGTGCAATAGATGAGTAGATGCAGTTAATAGAGTTACAGTGCAGTAGATTAGTTAATGCAGTTATTGAAGTTATAGTGCAATTGATGAGTATATGCAGTTAATAGAGTTACCGTGCAGTTGATTAGTTAATGCAGTTATTGAAGTTATAGTGCAATAGATGAGTAGATGCAGTTAATAAGGTTACAGAGCAGTAGATTAGTTAATGCAGTTATTGAAGTTATAGTGCAATTGATGAGTATATGCAGTTGATAGAGTTACCGTGCAGTTGATTAGTTAATGCAGTTATTGAAGTTACAGTGCAATTGATGAGTAGATGCAGTTAATAGAGTTACAGAGCAGTAGATTAGTTAATGCAGTTATTGAAGTTACAGTGCAATAGATGAGTAGATGCAGTTAATAGAGTTACAGTGCAGTAGATTAGTTAATGCAGTTATTGAAGTTATAGTGCAATTGATGAGTATATGCAGTTGATAGAGTTACCGTGCAGTTGATTAGTTAATGCAGTTATTGAAGTTACAGTGCAATAGATGAGTAGATGCAGTTAATAGAGTTACCGTGCAGTTGATTAGTTAATGCAGTTATTGAAGTTATAGTGCAATTGATGAGTAGATGCAGTTAATAGAGTTACAGTGCAGTTGATTAGTTAATGCAGTTATTGAAGTTACAGTGCAATTGATGATTAGATGCAGTTAATAGAGTTACAGAGCAGTAGATTAGTTAATGCAGTTACTGAAGTTACAGTGCAATTGATGAGTAGATGCAGTTAATAAGGTTACAGAGCAGTAGATTAGTTAATGCAGTTATTGAAGTTATAGTGCAATTGATGAGTAGATGCAGTTAATAGAGTTACAGTGCAGTAGATTAGTTAATGCAGTTATTGAAGTTACAGTGCAATAGATGAGTAGATGCAGTTAATAGAGTTACCGTGCAGTTGATTAGTTAATGCAGTTATTGAAGTTATAGTGCAATTGATGAGTAGATGCAGTTAATAGAGTTACAGTGCAGTTGATTAGTTAATGCAGTTACTGAAGTTACAGTGCAATTGATGAGTAGATGCAGTTAATAGAGTTACAGAGCAGTAGATTAGTTAATGCAGTTACTGAAGTTACAGTGCAATTGATGAGTAGATGCAGTTAATAAGGTTACAGAGCAGTAGATTAGTTAATGCAGTTATTGAAGTTATAGTGCAATTGATGAGTAGATGCAGTTAATAGAGTTACAGTGCAGTTGATTAGTTAATGCAGTTATTGAAGTTACAGTGCAATTGATGAGTAGATGCAGTTAATAGAGTTACAGTGCAGTTGATTAGTTAATGCAGTTATTGAAGTTATAGTGCAATTGATGAGTAGATGCAGTTAATAAGGTTACAGAGCAGTAGATTAGTTAATGCAGTTATTGAAGTTATAGTGCAATTGATGAGTAGATGCAGTTAATAGAGTTACAGTGCAGTTGATTAGTTAATGCAGTTATTGAAGTTACAGTGCAATTGATGAGTAGATGCAGTTAATAGAGTTACAGTGCAGTTGATTAGTTAATGCAGTTATTGAAGTTATAGTGCAATTGATGAGTAGATGCAGTTAATAAGGTTACAGAGCAGTAGATTAGTTAATGCAGTTATTGAAGTTACAGTGCAATTGATGAGTAGATGCAGTTAATAAGGTTACAGAGCAGTAGATTAGTTAATGCAGTTATTGAAGTTACAGTGCAATTGATGAGTAGATGCAGTTAATAAGGTTACCGTGCAGTTGATTAGTTAATGCAGTTATTGAAGTTATAGTGCAATTGATGAGTAGATGCAGTTAATAGAGTTACAGTGCAGTTGATTAGTTAATGCAGTTATTGAAGTTACAGTGCAATTGATGAGTAGATGCAGTTAATAGAGTTACAGAGCAGTAGATTAGTTAATGCAGTTATTGAAGTTATAGTGCAATTGATGAGTATATGCAGTTAATAGAGTTACAGAGCAGTAGATTAGTTAATGCAGTTATTGAAGTTATAGTGCAATTGATGAGTAGATGCAGTTAATAGAGTTACCGTGCAGTTGATTAGTTAATGCAGTTATTGAAGTTATAGTGCAATAGATGAGTAGATGCAGTTAATAGAGTTACAGTGCAGTAGATTAGTTAATGCAGTTATTGAAGTTATAGTGCAATTGATGAGTAGATGCAGTTAATAGAGTTACAGTGCAGTTGATTAGTTAATGCAGTTATTGAAGTTACAGTGCAATTGATGAGTAGATGCAGTTAATAGAGTTACCGTGCAGAAGTTGAGTTAATGCAGTTATTGAAGTTACAGTTCAATTGATGAGTATATGCAGTTAATAGAGTTACCGTGCAGTTGATTAGTTAATGCAGTTATTGAAGTTACAGTTCAATTGATGAGTATATGCAGTTATGTCATGATTCCGCTATCATGTCATGTTTATTCTTGGTCTTGCAGCGGAGTCATGGCATAGCCTTAGGTTTTGTGTGAGAAAGCCATGTGCTTTCTCGTGTCTCGTCAGTGTTTCCCGCCCTTTTGTCTCGTTAGCCTTCCCATTAGTGTTTCATTACCTTCACCTGCCCCTTAGTAATTATCCTGTGTTTGTTCCCCTATTTAATGCCCTCTTGTCTATTGTCTTGTGCTCGTTCGTTGTACTTGTATGCCGTTCTTGTGCCTTCAATAGTCAAGTCTAGTCTTAGTGTGTTGTATTAGTTAGTCTTCGTGAGTGTTAGTTCTAGTCTGTGTTTTATAGTTAAGTCCTCCTTCAGTTCTTGTGTGTTCTTTTACCCCATTGTGGGCTTTTGTTTTCTGTTTTGTATATTAAAGTCTTGTTAACCCCTTCAACCCCGTTTTGCTGCCTGCACTTGGGTTCTCCTTGTCAGTTCCATGACAAGTTAATAGAGTTACAGTGCAGTTGATTAGTTAATGCAGTTATTGAAGTTACAGTGCAATTGATGAGTATATGCAGTTAATAGAGTTAGAGTGCAGTTGATTAGTTAATGCAGTTATTGAAGTTATAGTGCAGTTGATGAGTAGATGCAGTTAATAGAGTTACAGAGCAGTAGATTAGTTAATGCAGTTATTGAAGTTACAGTGCAATTGATGAGTATATGCAGTTGATAGAGTTACCGTGCAGTTGATTAGTTAATGCAGTTATTGAAGTTATAGTGCAATTGATGAGTAGATGCAGTTAATAGAGTTACAGTGCAGTTGATTAGTTAATGCAGTTATTGAAGTTATAGTGCAGTTGATGAGTAGATGCAGTTAATAGAGTTACAGAGCAGTAGATTAGTTAATGCAGTTATTGAAGTTACAGTGCAATTGATGAGTATATGCAGTTAATAGAGTTACAGAGCAGTAGATTAGTTAATGCAGTTATTGAAGTTATAGTGCAATTGATGAGTAGATGCAGTTAATAAGGTTACAGAGCAGTAGATTAGTTAATGCAGTTATTGAAGTTATAGTGCAATTGATGAGTATATGCAGTTAATAGAGTTAGAGTGCAGTTGATTAGTTAATGCAGTTATTGAAGTTACAGTGCAATAGATGAGTAGATGCAGTTAATAGAGTTACAGAGCAGTAGATTAGTTAATGCAGTTATTGAAGTTACAGTGCAGTAGATGACTAGATGCAGTTAATAGAATTACAGTGCAGTAGATAGGTTAGTGCAGTTATGGAAGTGGTCCATTAGTGCAAATGAGCATTCAGTTAAATATTCCTGGTGTGCAAGTGAGCAGTATAGAGTGCAAATGATGCTGTGTGTGTGTGTAAACAGTCCGGTAGAGCAGATACGTGAAGTACTGGTGTGTACAGTTCAGTCATGCATGCAGCCCTGTAGTGCAATGTAAACAATGTTGTAGCAGCATTGGAGTTAAGGGTATGAGAGGTACTGGAATCAGTGAGGGGCAGAGTTCAATAATGAAACAGCTCTGGGAAAAAAGCTGTTTCTTAGTCTGCTGGTTCTTGTCCGGAAGCACCGGAAGCGCCTACCGGAAGGCAGGAGAGTAAACAGTCTATGAGCGGGGTGAGAGGAGTCCTTGAGAATGCTGCGAGCTCGACGCAGACAGCGTTTCTTCTGGATGTCCTCAATGGCAGAAAGTGTAGTCCCTGTGATGCGCTGGGCTGTTTTCACCACCCGCTGCAGTGCCTTGCGCTCAGCAACAGAACAGTTCCCGTACCAGACTGTGACACAGTTGGTCAGGATGCTCTCTATCGTGCAGCGATAGAAGTTCACCAGGATAGTTGAAGACAGTTGGTTCTTCTTCAGTGTCCTCAGAAAGAAGAGACGCTGGTGAGCCTTCTTGACCAGGCATGAGGTGTTGGTGGCCCAGGACAGGTCCTCCGAAATGTGAGTCCCCAGGAACTTAACGTTCAACAGCCATTCCATTAATGTGGATGGGGTCGTGTGTGTCTCCTTTCGCCTTCCTGAAGTCCACGATGATCTCCTTTGTCTTGGAGGTGTTAAGGAGCAGGTTGTTGTCTGAGCACCATATGGCCAGGTGCCGGACCTCATCCCTGTATGCAGTCTCATCGTTGTTGCTGATGAGACCAATCACTGTTGTATCGTCTGCAAACTTGATGGAGTTAGATCCGTTCACAGGCCTGCAGTCGAGTGTGATAAGGGAGTAGAGAAAGGGGCTCAGTACGCAGCCCTGTGGTACACCAATGTTGAGGGTGGTGGTGGTGGAGCAGATGTGACCTAACCTAACAAGCTGAGGCCTGTTCGTCAGGAAGTCCATAATCCAATTGCAGGTAGGGTTGTTGATGCCTAGGTTTCCAAGTTTGACGATTAGCTTGGAAGGGATGACGGTATTGAAAGCAGAGCTGAAGTCTACAAACAGCATACGTGCATAAGTGTCCTTATTGTCCAGATGTGTGAGCACGGAGTGCAGCGCCATGGACACTGCATCAGCAGCGAGCTGCTCTGAACATGCCCGAAGTACGCGACCAGGGATGCCATCTGGGCCAGCAGCCTTGCGCGCATTGATCCGACTTAGTGCATTGTGAACATCAGTGGAGTTAAGTTTGATGATTTGGTGGTCAGCAGAGGGTGTGAGCTTGGTAGCTGTTTCCTTGTTGTCTCTCTCAAAGCGAGCATAAAAGTCATTAAGCTCGTTCAGGAAGACGGCATCTGTGGCTATGGGGGTGGAGTGGTTTGGGTTTGTAATCACTGATGGCCTGGATGCCCTGCCACATGCGTCGAGGGTCAGAATTGGAAAAATGCTCCTCTAGCTTCAACTTGTAGCAGTGCTTGGCCTTTTTGATGCCCCTCTTCAGATTTGCCCTAGAAGTACTATAGGCCTTTGCATCTTCCGATCGGAAGGCAGTGTTACGTGCTTTCAACAGGAGGCGCACTTCCTTGTTCATCCATGGCTTCTGATTAGGGTACGTGGTGATCTGCTTCTGGGTTGTGACACTATCAATGGTGGAATTTATGTAGTCCAATACAGAAGAGGTGTAGCTGTTGATGTCCGTATGAGAGCCACTGGTGGCCTGAGAAGCAAACAGACTCCAGTCTTGATTGATGAGATTAATGTATTTGGGGGTGAGGAACAAAGAAAGGTGATGTTTGTGTAGACATGGTCCAAAGTTTTGTTTCCTCTTGTGTGGCAGGAAACATGCTGATGAAATTTAGGGAGCACTGTCTTTAAGTTTGAGTGATTAAAATCTCCCGCAACAATAAATGCAGCCGCTGTGTAGCCATGTTTCCGTGAAGATTATGACATTGCAGTTCAAAAGTCTTTTGCTGTTGATGATGCGGAGTCTAATCTCGTCCATTTTGTTCACTAATGATCGAACATTAGCAAGGAATGTTCTAATAATCTAATAGCGACTGAAGTTTTGTAGAGTCGCCAGGTCCTTCGTCCAGCATTTGTCAGGTCTGGGAATGGATTGCGCCCTGCCCGCTCCGGTAACCTTGGAACAATGAGACAAGACTGGCTGAGAGTAGAGTACTGTTCTGCACTCTTTGATGCAACAAATGCATCAGTTGTTATTGGAAGTGTTCCTGGTTCCGGTTGATCTAACTAGTGCAGCCTAGATCTTTGAAATATATATATTATGATAGTGTAGTGTATGCAAGAGTAAAAAGATGCGTCTTTAGTCTAGATTACTTAGGGATGCACCAGGGCTCCAGACAAAAAAATCAATGAAGGAGCCATAGGCTACTATGGAGAAAAAACTGTTTTAAGAGCCACATAACATGAACTTGAAACTACTTTAGTGATCCTGTTGTATGTACATCTTCCCCCTCATAGGTTCTGCTCACATAAAGTTTGTTGTTTTTCCTCAAAAGCGAGTACATACGGAATCTGCACTAAATCTGTTAATTCTGCACTAAAATGTGGGAAAATACGCAAGCTCTGACCCAGGAGTACGCACAAAAACGGGTGAAATGGCGACACCGTCGGCAGATGGAAGAAAAACGTGTAAACTGTAGACCGTTGTGTAAAAGAAATGGGAATACTGCCTCTCATAAATAACATGAAGACTTCACAAAGCAAGTCTTACAATGAACAGCCTACACGAACACCCGTTTGATCAATCTGCAGTGTAAAACAAACAAAATCAAATGAAAATTACAACAGAAATGCAAATTAACACATATTTGCTAAAAGATAAGTGAAATATGTTCTGCAATCATCTTGGCATGTTATGCAATTCATCCTCATAAATAATATGGTAAACAGAACGAAATAATGTACTAAACTGATATTCTCGTCAATGTCCGTCTGGCGGAGCAGATATAGATGCAATTAGATAGACAGATAGATAAATAGACAGATCGATGTATTAATGGTCCACTGGGGAGTGTTTTCATAGTAAAAATGTCTTTATCACTACGGAATCATGGTATTCATGCATATGCCTTTAGTTCCCTTTCTGTCGGTCTCTCGACGTTGTGTCGACAGAATGGGGTTTGACTTGAGAACCTACCTTCTCTGACTGACTTGAACAGGCCAATGAAAATTGGCGAATGAAATTTGCATGCCGGACTCCGCCCCCGGATATCCGGGTATAAAAGGGAGCCGGCGTGCCGCATTCATTCACCTTTTGTTCTTCGGAGCCTTCGCATCTCATGCTGACGACTTCGCAGAAGATATCTACGTGTTGCTGGTCTTACGACGTGGTGCAGCGGACTGTCCCTGTTCCTGTGACTTCCCCTGGGCGTCTCGGCAACTTCCAAGGCATCTCTCTAAAGAGCGAGCCCTTTTCAGGGCTTAGAGTTTTTTCCAGCGCGGCATGTCCCGCTGTGCTCGTGGGTGCGGCGCACTCATCGAGGAAGGGGACGGACACGATGTCTGCCTCGTGTGTTTGGGACTCCAGCACGCTGAGGCGGCATTTGTGGATACATCTTGCCCGCACTGCGGGCGGATGGTAATCCAGACGTTGCGGTCACGGGTGGCTGCGTTCTCACGAGAATCAGCCACCACCTCGAGTGCTTCCCGTTCTGCGGCAGCAGTGGCATCAGCCCTGTCGTCCGCTTCGGCGAGCACCGGGGGTGATCGGGGAATTACCGTGAGCCTCAATCCGTCAGCCATCGGCTCGCGGACCGTTCACGCCCCGCCTCGCTCGTCTGACCGTCCCGGAAAAGGCGGTACGCCGCCTTGTTCCTCCGTCACGTACTCGGACACGGGGCGTGACGACGACGATGAGATGTCGATCGCAGCATCGGAGGGCGACCTCTTGGCATCCGACCCCGACGAGTCCTTAGAGCTTCCCCCTCCGGGGGGTCGAGCTCAGGACGAAGCGGACGTTGAGATGTCAACCATGCTTTCCCGGGCCGCCGCGAGTATTGGGCTGCAGTGCACCGCACCGCCTCTTCCCCAACGCTCGCGGTTGGACACGTGGTATCTGGGGACCGGCCGTGACTCTAAGCCACGGTCGGCGCCGGTACCATTCTTCCCGGAGGTGCATGAGGAGCTCAGTCGGACCTGGAACGCCCCCTTCTCGGCGCGTGCACGTCAGACTAGCTCGGTCGCCCTGACTTCCCTCGATGACGGGGCAGCTAAGGGCTATGTCGACATCCCTCAGGTGGAACGTGCAGTCGCGGTGCACCTGTGCCCGCAGACAGCTGCCACCTGGAGAGATCGACCAAGGCTCCCTTCCAAGGCGTGTAAGTTTTCGGCATCGCTGGTGTCGAAGGCTTACAACGCTGCGGGTCAAGCTGCCTCGGCTCTTCACGCTATGGCTATCCTGCAGGTCCATCAGGCCAAGGCGTTGAAGGAGTTACACGAGGGAAAGTCCGACCCGGGGATTATGCAGGAACTCCGCACTGCCACTGACCTCGCGCTTCGGGCGACGAAGGTGACGGCGCGAGCCCTGGGTCGTACGATGTCCACATTAGTGGTCCAGGAGAGACACCTATGGTTGAACCTTGCGCAGATGCGGGACGCTGAGAAGGTTCGCTTTCTCGACGCCCCCATCGCGCAGGGTGGGCTGTTTGGTGACACGGTCGAGGACTTCTCCCAGCAGTTCTCGACTGTGAAGAAGCAGACGGAGGCGATAAAACATATCCTGCCCCGCCGCGACCCGGCCGCCTATCGTCCGTCGAGGTCCCGCGCGGCGTCTGCTCCCCAGCAGCCCCGCCCCTCGCCGACTCAGACTCCGGCTCCAGCGCCCCCTGCACAGGCGGCCTCCCGGAGAAGGACGTCGTCGAGGAGAGCACCATCCCGTCACCAACCTCCGCGGAAGCAGAAGCGTTCCTGACGGGGTGAACCCAGGGAGATCGAGGTCACCGGGCCCGACCCTGGCAACTACACCGCTAGAGGGTCGGACTGGGACGGTGCCTGCCCCGTCCCAGCAACACCAGCCAGGCCCTTTTCAGGGCCTGGCGCCCACATTCTCACAGAAAGAGCTTTCTCTCTCCCTGGATCTTTCTCACAGCCGCTCTCACCCTCCGCAGGACGGTGCTCGGCAACCCCACGTTGTGTTTCGGCGAGACACACGCTTGGGTATAACTCTCAGTGGCCACCAGCACCCTCAGTCAGACGGTGCGGTATGCCGCGATGTCGCCCGACAGGCACCTCGGCAGAGCCGCTCTCCTCCCCGGGGTCCCCCCCACGGCGAGGGAGCCGTACTGCCAGCCATCGAACCACCCCCCACGGGGGCAATGAATCAGATCATACCTTTGGTCCCCCTGTCTCGGTCCCTGGGAGCCTGGTTGGCTCTTCCCAGACCAGCACGGTGGCTAGAGAGAACGATCCGTCTCGGCTATGCGATTCAGTTCGCCAGGCGCCCGCCCAAGTTTCGGGGCGTCCTCTTCACATCAGTGGGAGTAGATGCTCCCGTGCTTCGGGCCGAGGTCGCTACCCTTCTGGCGAAGGGGGCGATCGAGCCCGTCCCTCTGGCCGAGATGTACTCCGGGTTTTACAGCCCGTATTTCATTGTCCCCAAGAAAAGTGGCGGGTTGCGCCCCATTTTGGATCTGCGTACCCTGAACAGGCACCTACACAAGCTGCCGTTCAGGATGCTAACGCAGAAGCGCATTCTGACGTCCGTCAGGCGTCAGGATTGGTTCATGGCGATCGACCTGAAGGACGCGTACTTCCATGTGTCCATCCTCCCTCGTCACCGGCCGTTCCTACGGTTCGCTTTCGAGGGACAGGCATATCAGTACCGCGTCCTCCCATTTGGTCTGTCCCTGTCTCCTCGAGTCTTTACGAAGGTCGTGGAGGCCGCCCTCACTCCCCTCAGGGAGCAGGGGGTGCGCATACTCAACTATCTCGACGACTGGCTCATCTTGGCGCACTCGCGAGATCTGTTGTGTACACACAGGGACCTGGTGCTCCGGCACCTAGACCATTTGGGGTTACAGGTCAACCGAGAGAAGAGCAAGCTCTCCCCTGTGCAGAGCATCCTTTTCCTCGGTATGGAACTCGACTCTGTCTCCATGGTGGCACGTCTTTCTTCCGAGCGTGCCCAGTCGGTGCTGACCTGCCTGAGGAGCTTCAGGCAGCAGCCAGCGGTCCCCCTGAAACATTTTCAGAGGCTCCTGGGACACATGGCGTCCTCGGCGGGGGTGGTCCCCCTCGGGTTGATGCACATGAGACCGCTACAGCACTGGCTACAGAGCAGAGTTCCTTGGAGTGCGTGGCACACCGGCAGCAGGCGCGTCCCGATCACGCCCTTCTGCCGGCGCACCCTAACCCCTTGGTCTTCAATGACCTTTTTGCGGACAGGGGTCCCTCTTGGGCAGGTTTCGAGGCGCGTCGTGGTGACAACCGACGCCTCCCTGCAGGGTTGGGGTGCGGTGTGCAACGGGCACGCAGTGTCGGGTCTCTGGACGGGCCCCCGCCTGCGCTGGCATATCAATCGCCTGGAGTTGTTGGCGGTGCTGCTTGCACTGAGGAGGTTCCGTCCCCTCGTGCAGGACAAGCACGTGCTGGTCCGGTCGGACAGCACGACTGCTGTGGCGTATATCAACCGACAGGGTGGTATTCGGTCACGGCAGCTATCGCAACTCGCCCGACGCCTCCTCCTGTGGAGCCAGCAGGTGACGAAGTCCCTGTTAGCCACTCACATCCCGGGCGACCTGAACCAGACAGCCGATGCGCTCTCTCGTCAGTCGACGCCCCGTGGAGAGTGGCGGCTCCATCCCCGCGCAGTCCAGCTCATTTGGGTGCAGTTCGGGCAGGCACAGGTGGACCTGTTCGCCTCCCTGGACACCACCCATTGCCCGCTTTGGTACTCCCTGACCGAGGCCCCCCTCGGCACGGATGCTTTGGCGCACAGCTGGCCGCGGGACAAGTGGAAGTACGCCTTCCCCCCAGTGAGCCTCATTGCACACGTCCTGTGCAAGGTCAGGGAAGAGGAGCATCAAGTGCTACTAGTTGCGCCTTACTGGCCCAACCGGACTTGGTTCTCGGAGCTAATGCTCCTGACGACAACTCCCCCTGGCCGATTCCCCTGACGAAGGACCTTCTTTCGCAGGGGAAGGGCACGTTGTGGCATCCGAGACCAGACCTCTGGAACCTCCATGTCTGGCCCCTGGACGGGACGAGGAGATCCTGAGTGGTCTACCCCCAGCGGTGGTAGAGACCATTGTTCAGGCTAGGGCCCCGGCCACGAGGCGGTTATACGCGTTTAAGTGGCGCCTCTTCTCGTCCTGGTGTTCTTCTCGTGGAGAAGACCCACGGATATGCTCGATCGGGAGCGTGCTGTCCTTCCTGCAGGCGAGACTCGAGAACAATCTCTCCCCTTCCACGCTGAAAGTGTATGTAGCCGCAATTGCCGCTCATCACGAACCAGTTAGTGGGAAGTCTCTGGGACAGCACGACCTGGTCATTAGGTTCCTGAGGGGCGCGAGAAGGCTGAATCCGGCCCGTCCGCGCTCCGTTCCCTCTTGGGACCTCAATGTGGTCCTGGCGGGCCTCCAGAGGCCCCCCTTCGAGCCCCTCGGAGATGCCGCTCTTTCTCATCTCTCGATGAAGACGGCTCTCCTAGTGGCGCTCGCTTCCATCAAGAGGGTAGGGGACCTACAAGCATTTTCCGTGGCCACGGATTGCCTAGAGTTCGGGCCCGGTCAATCTCACGTTATCCTGAGACCCCGGCCTGGCTACGTGCCCAAAGTTCCCACCACTCCCTTCCGGGACCAGGTGGTGAACCTGCAGGCGCTCCCTTCCGGGGAGGAAGACCCAACCCCTTCCGTGTTGTGTCCAGTACGCGCGCTGCGCCTCTACTTGGGCCGCACGCAGAGCTTCAGGAGCTCTGACCAGCTCTTTGTCTGTTTTGGAGGTCAGCACAAGGGGAGGGCTGTCTCCAAACAGAGGTTGGCGCACTGGATCGTGGACGCCATCACTATGGCCTACCGATCGCAGGATCTCCCGTGCCCGCTTGCAGTGAGGGCACACTCCACCAGGGGTGTGGCCTCCTCGTGGGCACTGGCGCAGGGCGCCCCTCTGGCAGACATATGTAGAGCTGCGGGTTGGGCTACGCCCAGCACCTTCGCGAGGTTCTACAGCCTCCGCGTGGAACCGGTATCTGCCAGAGTCTTACGAGACACCGCCAGGTAAGTCCGGCAGCCGGTGGGCGTACGCCTGCGATAGCACTCCTCCATAGGTGAGACGTGGTGCTATCCAGCCTCCCCTCTTCCCCCCACATGGGCGAAGAGTAGGCATTCCATCCATCACTAAGCACTCCTCGGCGGCGGGCTCGGCGGAGCAGCCCTGCCTCCCTTGGCCTGTTTCTGAGCTCTAGCAGTGACTCAAACAAGGCCTAGTGCTCCACACGTAGTAACCCCCCCACAGGGCGGTTCCGTCTGTTGTCTTCTCATGAATGGCTCTCAATCGATGGCCCATGACCTCTCCCAGGTGTACTTCACCTGCTCGCGACACCCTCTCGTGTCTGCATGTTCCCACGTGCTCTCCCCTATCTGGTGAGACCGTGTGTGGGTCTCCACTAAACTCCTCCCTGTGGTAGGAAGTGGTCTCCGTAGCGCGTTCCCTCAGGGGGGAATGACGCTTCCCAGTGGCCTTACGGTGCCGGGCGGCTTCTCGCTGTTAAGAGAACTAGGCCGCCGTCCGTGACGGCCGGTGGAAGGGGCTCCCATCTTTTTTGAAAGCTCTGGACTCCTTCCCTTCCGCTGGAAGGTTGCAATTCATGCTAAGCGCTCACGTCTGACACGCCCAGGCCAGTCAGCGTCGCTTCGCGAGGAATTGTGACGCGGCACAGCGCTGTGGCGTTTTCCGAGGAACCCCATTCTGTCGACACAACGTCGAGAGACCGACAGAAAGGGAACGTCTCGGTTACGTATGTAACCTCCGTTCCCTGATGGAGGGAACGAGACGTTGTGTCCTTCATGCCACAACGCTGGCCGCCCGCTGCAGCAGTCGGGGCAAGATCCTCAGGCTCCTCAGCACAAAAGGTGAATGAATGCGGCACGCCGGCTCCCTTTTATACCCGGATATCCGGGGGCGGAGTCCGGCATGCAAATTTCATTCGCCAATTTTCATTGGCCTGTTCAAGTCAGTCAGAGAAGGTAGGTTCTCAAGTCAAACCCCATTCTGTCGACACAACGTCTCGTTCCCTCCATCAGGGAACGGAGGTTACATACGTAACCGAGACGTTTGTTTTTTTTTAAAAAACAACTTATGCTTTTCCTCCACCATCAAAAACTTTCCACTACTTATTTCCCCCCCCCCCCCCCCCCCCCCCCCCCTTTTTCCCCCCTTTTTCCCTTTTTTTTTTTTTTTCCCCCTCCGGTTTTGGCTCACATTTACGGCATCTGCAACCTTTTGCCACTCAAGTGCCTTTTTTGCATTAGTAATGCCCACACTGTGCCCTCCAAACAACATTTTTCTCCTCTTTTCCACCTCGCCAACGATATCTTCAACTTCACATTGAGTGAAGTTAAGTTTTTTGATTTCCTCTCTGTGTTTGCCATGATTTCGCCATCGATGAATATTAACTTGTGGGCGTTTCACAGACTATTTATGGGCAACTATGGGCGTGACATTAAACCCGGAAAAGCTGCGCTACATTTAGAATTGATTGTGATTTATTCAGGGAATACTGTGTAGGATGGTTTTATAAATCTGTATATTTCTGTGCGTACGCACGTCCTATGTTACATCCGTACGCCACTTCTGACGCAAATCCTACGCAAAGTTTTATAAATGAGGCCCCAGAACATTTGAACCAAAAGAAAAATTGTGCATGTCAAGACCATATTAATATATTATATATACTATATGAAAGTGTAAACATTTTGTTGCTTATAGAGTTTAAGGGGTTGTGTTAATACGTTACTGTTATCTTTACATTGTGTTGTGAACATGCGGAAAAATGTCATTATTACAAACTAAAATCAACATTTCAAATAAAACTTAACAAGGTAATTTTCATTTCTTTTTCTCTCGCTTTGAAGGGATTTGAAATGATCCGGTGGTGTCTCAAGTAATAGACAGATAAATGACGTTCCCTGAACTTCTCCGTGGTTCATTTCGTTTGAAACATCTCAAATATCACATTGTTCGTCCTCAGACTAAATCTGTCACAGCAAACAGCGCATCATAGTAATGGGCTTGTGTTTGTATGTTTGTCTAAAACGCCGTGCTGAAGTTTCTTGCGGAGATCTGCGGGCGCTTATCGGGCTCTGGTGCGGGAAATAGCATGAACGCGCCAACCATGTCTTCAGTGCTAAACGTGATAGGTCAAATGTTTATTACATGGACTTAGGGCATGTAAAGAACTGTTTTCCCTTATTCATCGTGTCAGGCTGTCTGTTGCGATGTGTTCATATTGCGATGACGATGAAAATTCGATGTATCGTTCAGCCCTAGTGCCAACACTAGTCTGACATGTAATGACGTTTTCTGTATGCTAATTAGTACGTCAAAGAATCGATTCCGAATTGAATAGTGACCCAAAGAATCGATTCTGAATCGATCGTGATGGACCAAAAGATTCCCACCCCTTTTATCCACAGATATCTATATAACTTCATGAAACATTTGCAGCTGTTTCTATTGGCTGCTATAAGTAGGTCTGTGAACTTGTGTTACAAAGTCTGCTGTTTTCCTGTGGAGTCGGGCAACTTTACAGCTGTTCAGAGTAGAAGGATTTAGTTATTTTGCTGTCAATCTTAAAATGATTTTCTATGAATACTAATTGAAGGACGCCCTTTCAAATGTACTTGGTTTGAACACGATAGCGCCAGCACACGTCGAGAAAATGTACTCCACTCCCTTTATTGAAAATTGTATACGACTTTTTATAGTTTCGAGGCTGCTGAACTCGATGGTTAAGGTTTGATGTCGATCCGAGCTTTCGTCCTTTGTTTGTTCCCGAGAGACCCAGTTTTTTGGAGTCGATCCATATAGCTTTCAAAAATACTTTTGTGAGATCCGGACTTGGAAAGTCCAGTTTCCAAAAAACCTTGTTTACCAGGGACATATTTTTTCTACATGTTTCACGTCATTTGAAGTTAATCCGTATAGCTTTTGAAATGACTTTTTTCAGAAGTTGGACTTGTTACCCAATTTCTTTAACACTTTAACTTCTGATCAGCAGAAATGATCAGGAACGTCTATTAGAGGCTCCACGAACCTTAGGTTGATTTTTTTTGTCAGGGTGAGGGGGCCCCTTTAACAAAAAAATTTAAAAATGCACCTTGGTCGTAGAGACCAACGGATGGGCTTTTTAGTAAGATCAGACGAAGGTCTTTCAAAAGAGCAAGGTGCTCGGTGGGTTCAGGGGCGGAGCTATGAGGCTCGATAGAAAAGGACCACTCAAAATATCTCGGGAACGCAAAGTGTCACCACATGCAGGTCCATATGAGGTTCCCAGGCGAGGCGAGGTGTTTGGGTCCTGTTGTTGGAAAGAGAGCTTTCAAACGCCACCACCCGCAAGTCAGCACGACTGTACAACTTACCTCTTCTGAGTTATTCATTTTTGTGTAAATTCATAAAATGTGATGTTTTAAAAAATACCAAAAGAAAGGGGTGCTATTCAGTGGTGGAAAATAACGAATTACAAATACTCAAATTACTGTGAGTAGTTTTTTCAGGAATTGTACTTTTTTAAATAGTTTAAAAACAGTGTACCTTTACTTTTACTTGAGTACATTTTTGGTGCTGTGTCTGTGCTTTTTCTGCCCTATTTTTCCTCACATTGTAGTCGCTACTTTATATGTTTAATTTCCATGTGATTGGTTAAGGACAATAATCAGTCCCGTCACGTGACCACGTACACTTAAATCGCTTATAGAAAATCTCTCGACGTCATTAATGCATCGAAAGAAGTCGCAGGGATTCATTTATGTTGCCTCTCTTTGTATTTTCAACTTTTAAAGACATGAACCGTGAAAAACCATGGACCACAACTCCTGGTGAAAATCTTTATTGTTCTACCTAAGAAATAATACAATCTCATACTAGGGCTGGGCGATATGGCCAAAAATTTATATCTCAGTATTTTTAGGAGGAATAGCGGTATACGCTATATACGATATATTTTCATTTCCCAATCTTCAAGAAAATGAACTGTCAAACTCAAATATAGCTCGCATGTCCTGCTTGACCATAAATCGGATGTTAGCGTAAAATGAGACACTTTTGCGAGCCGCTCGGAAAGCTTCCGTCTGCGTCAGAACTTCTGTTGCAAAGTACTTGCGACTGGGTAACTGGTATCTTGGGTCAATGGTTTTTAGCAGCGTTTTAAAACCTTCTTGTTCCACTGTTGCAATAGGAACCATGTCTTTAGCAATGTGATAAGCTACCGCCTTAGTTATATCGCACCACTTGCGACTTTTCTTTTCGTAAGGCACACTTCGGGTAAAAGAAGCTTCCAGAGAGCTTTGTTTCGGGACAGATGTTTTGAGTTGCGTGGTCTTCGTGGCCGAAGTTGTAAACACTCATCGTACTGCACTTTATGGTCATTTTGTAAGTGGTGGAAGATATTTGATGTGCTTCCACATTTTGATGCAACGGATTTATTACATTCCCTACAGATTGGCTGTTTTTGCTTCTCATCGGAACTATTAAATCCAAACCACCTCTCAATGAGTGAACCATTCTTTTTTCTTACTAACCAGTAAGTTTTCTGTAGTGGTGAACGGCGGCACGTGTTCCTCCTTGTCGCATGCTACTTTGTGTGCTGGAGCAGGCAAGCGGGCGCGATTTGGTTGGCGCAGAGCGAGCGCGTGCACGGCATCAAACCATATCGATATGAACAATATAGGCTAATCCCGCATCGCGTTGGGTAAACATATCGATATATTCCTCCAACTCGGTATACCGCCCAGCGCTATCTCATACATCTTGGATGGTGTGGCAGGCATAAAGCAAGACGCACACAGAACTTCCAACTTTGAGCCCCGAAGGGTGATTTTGAGGCACGGTGAGTAAAAGTAGGTGAGAGGAGTCGTGGGGAATTAACTCCTCGGCGTACTTCCGGGTTGTGGGGTGCTCGTGCCTCGTAGGTGAAAGTTGTGAAGTGTGCCTGGGGATCGTCAGCTGCTGGTCTCTGACACATGGACAAAACCACACGTTAAACATCAACAATGTCAATGGAGGAACACACTCACCCTTTCCTCTTCTTCCTCTGGTTTTATAAAGGGTGAGCTTGATGGGGACAATCCGCAGGTGTGGCGGCTTGATTGCGCCGTTGCCATGGCGATGCTGATTGGCCACTGGCCCGCTCGCCACAATGGCTTGAGTAATTGGGTAATTGATTAACCAGTTCCTCTACAGATATGACTGTAAATTTTAATCCAATGCAATATAGGTTACAAATGTTTTGTATTTTTCGCATGCAGTATTTGGGACTCTTATTGATGCATTGTGGGGCCTAGTACACATGATTGAACAGTGTTGGAAGTGCATAAATGGTTTTAACTGAAAACATGATAGACAGACAGACAGAACAACACATTGAAAGGTTATTTTGTCTGAGTTGTATCCAGTTATATGCTTTATCAGTGTGTTTTGTTAAAGGTAGTTATTTTCTATGTAAATCTCTATATTTGATTATTAATAGAAGTATATAATTCATCAAATAACACCACCTAAAAACGAACGAGTTACTATTACTCTGAGTAGCTTTTGAGAAGAGTTTTTACTTTTACTCAATTACTTTTTAAACACCAGTACTTTTACTTGTAATTGAGTAAGAGGGAGGAAGGAGACGAGAACTGGCAAACATTAAACATCTTTAATAAAGAAATAAAAACATAAATAGACACACACACAAACCACAATTAAAAGCCAGGCCAGGTCCTCTTTCACTGCGCGTACAGCTGACGCTCGTCATCACTCACCGTCCTCGCATCCCGGCTCTCGTCCCGCCTACCTCACTACCAGGGCCGGATTGGGACTCATTTTCAGCCCTGGAGTTTCATGCCTTAGACCGGCCCACTTTAGTTTACGACTGACTATATTTAAATAATGATAATTAAAACCTAAGTCTGCAATAGCGCACTGTTCTCTACAGCCTTGAATTCATTGTCATTCAGTGAAAAACTTTTGCTTCACTGTGAAGATTTATTAGAACAGTAAATAGCCGGACAGTATCAGAATCTATTTTCTTTAAGAATTAGTGTTCATAAATATCCAAACATTGAAATGAGGAAAAAAATATAAATTACAAAAGATTAAAATAAAATGTATTGCACTGTCTAATGACACTATAATTTATTTTAATGAAACATCTGCTTTACAACTTCAAATATTTTTTACAAATATGAGAACATTAGTTAAATAATAAAACTATTGGACTGTTATCTGACTTTTTTTCACAATGATTTCTAATGATTGTTTCATCTCTTTTTCCTCTGCATAAGTGTAGCTTCAGGGAAACATGGACAACCCTAAAACATTAATTAAGGCCTGAGCAGAGCACTGGTCTCTGCAACTTTATCTATCCCGGATTCATTGTGAAGCCGGTCCCACTCTCACCGCTCTGCGCGGGCTTCGAACCGACGTCAGTCCGAATGGGGGACGGGCGCTCTAACAATGTGCTTCTATTCCTAAATACCCTAACGTTAGCTTACCGGCCGTCTCGTCGTCTTCATTTATTTTGAAAAAAATGTGGTCAGCTTAGAACATTTGGCCGCGTCAGTTTCCAGAGCTTTCTTCCTTTTTATTCTGGCCTTTTCAGCGCCGCCTTTGCGCTTTCTGTCATCCATTTTTATTTCTGACGTTTTTTTATTTTGAGCAAATTGCAGTGGCGCTGTCGGGGGCGGGGCCAGGGAGTCAAAAGATAATCATGTCATCATTAACCTGCAGGCTAATGATGTAACCTGCAGGCCTCTGAGTGGGGCTGTAAAAAAAATATGAAATAAAAAAGAGTGGGGCTGCGATAAAATAATAAATAAAAAGATTAGGGCTGCTGTGAGTGAAGGCAGCCTAGGGAAAGCCACATTTCAACCGTGCCATGACAATACCGGCCCTCGCGGCCAAAAAAACTTGAGTAAGGGCGTGACCCGGGCCTGTTTGAATGTGGATGGAAAAGTGCTGGTGAGCAGGGAGGGGTTGATGATGTGTGTGATTGCAGGTGTGAGTGTGGTGGATGTGCCCTGAAGGAGATGGGAGGGGATTGGGTCAAGCGGACAGGTGGTGGGGGGGCGAGAGAGAAGTCGGGTGACTTCATTGTCAGACAGTGGGGTGAAAGAGGAGAGTTCGGTGTTAGAAGTGAGGGTAGTGTGTACCGAGGTCTGCGGTTCTGAGAATTGTAAGCTGATGGCTCATGTTTTCTCAGTGAAAAATACCGCAAAGTCCTCGGCAGTCAAAGAGGTTGTGGGTGGAGGAGGAGGGGTGCAAAGAATAAAGTTAAAGATCTTAAAAAGCTGCCGAGTGTTAGGTGAATTGCTCACCTTGGTGGAGATGTTTTCACCATGTTAACACTAGCAGAGAAAGAGGACAGTAGTGATTGGTAGTCCCCTAGATCAGCAAGACTCTTGGTCTTGTGCCATTTCCTTTCAGCAGCCCTGAGTGTACTCCGTTGTTCACAGAGAATGTCAGACAGCCAAGGGCAGGAGGGGGTGGTACGAGCTGGTCTGGACGACAAAGGACAGAGATTATCTAGACAGGACATAAGTGAAGAGCGTAAGGTGTCAGTGGCAGTGTCAGCATCTAGAGATGCAAAGTTGGAGGGAAGAGAGGCTAACACTTTAGCAGAGAGGGTGCTGAGGGAGAGAGAGCGAAGGTTCTGTCTAAAATAAACAGGTGGTGGTGTTTGCGTAATGCATGTAGGGAGGAGGTTTGACTATAAAGTAAATGTATATATTATCAGTATAATTATGACAATTAAGATCATGTCAGCTAATAATGACCCAATGGAAGAACATAGATGAGAAATTATAGTGGACCAAAAACCGAACCACGTGGAACACCACGAGAGACATTAGCTATACTAATCAATCCTTACAAAACTCAGCTTATCCGATAGATATGAAATTATCCACTGAAGAGGAACACCAGTGATACCGATTTCACATAGTGGAGAAAGAAGTACAGAGTGGCAGACAGTATCAAATGCTGCACTTAAATCAAGTATCACAAGGATACTGCAGGCACCTGAGTCAGAAACCAGGAGAGCTCTAAAATTGTTCATAGCAGTGTTATCAGGACCAGGTCTTTACCTCTTTAATATTATCTTTTGTGATCTCCGATTGATGGACTCAAACATAATTTTTGCAGATGTGAATATCAATCTTACTGAATTTATGATAAGCCTTAGCCAGCACATTTAAATTTCACTCTTGATGTCAGGCGCTCTGACTCCTGCTAAACATTAGACTATGGTGGCTGGGGCCTCTATGTTAACGTTCTGAACAATAACATTTTCAGATAAAATGGCATCATGCCTCAGGCAAACATTCTCGTGCAAAAAGGCATAATGCGAAACAGCCTCAGATGAAAATGCATTAAATGGCAGAGCTGGTTTAGAATTGGTTTATTGACCACACATTTACATTTTTTAAACATTTGTTTCTAAAAAAGATATAAGGACGTATGTAACGGTGTGTGTGTGTGTCTGTCTTTAAATGTTTTGCTTATAGTCAAAATGTCTCTTGTACAGCTGGTTTGTAACAATGACAATTGTAAAAGCGCTTTATAAATAAAGTTGACTTGATTAGTCTAACCTCCGCAGTACAACGTGCTTTTATAAGAGGATCTGAAAGTGATTGCTTTTTTGTTTTAATTTTACGTTTTGAGATACATCTATATATATATATATATATATATATTTACCATATACATATAGATATATATAGATATATATCTATATGTATATACAGTGCCTGCATTACAGGAACATTGATTTTACAGGCACATTTGACCAATTCCTAACCACATCAGTCTAAATAATTACAATTCATTGTGTAAATGATCACTTATAATAGTTAGCAAAGGCTTGAAGGGAAAGGCGCTTTATATTTAGGTGTGCAGAATTACAGGCCTCAGACAACTTTTGTTCTAGCTATACAGAGCCAGAATTGTGTGATTCCATTGATCTGATGGTATTGATCGTTATTACTTCTTTATAGCTATAGGCAGCACCACAGCGTCATTTTTCTGTGAACATTGTCTTCACAATATTTTGGGTAAGGGTTAGAAAAAAGATATATTTCCACAGCAAAT
The DNA here is from genome assembly GCA_037178815.1 of Barbatula barbatula. Classification (NCBI taxonomy): domain Eukaryota; kingdom Metazoa; phylum Chordata; class Actinopteri; order Cypriniformes; family Nemacheilidae; genus Barbatula; species Barbatula barbatula. The sequence continues at coordinate 775,003 of CM074086.1, forward strand.
CAAAATGACCAGGCAGAAAGTCAATAAGATGCAGTAAGAATGCTGTCCACTAGATGGAGCCACAAAATAAGAAATGGATCAAAATCTATGTAATGAAGTTTGACATTGTAATATGGTCATATTTTCTACAGCATTTATAGGTAAATGTATAGAAATAAAACTATTCTGTTCTCTAGTGTGGTCTTTCATGTCAGTCTGACAGATTTAAGGGTATAAACATACTGTATCAGATCCATCCACATGTTAGTTAGCTCTATTGTTTGAGTGATTATTAGGCTTCAAACAAAACAAAGCAACTGCAGTTTGATTGGAACGCACAATAAAATATGAAATTAGAAACATTTGATCTCATTTTGGAACCGAACTCTGGATATATACAGTACAGATACTACATTTGACTAAATACACTATACTTAATGTCCTTTTAGGATCAATTCAGACTGGACTCAACACCAGTCTGAAAAAAAAATGAATAATATACATTTTCAGAAAGACAAATGCACACACAAATAAATGCCATGAAAACAAAAGAAATTGTAACACAAAAACATTGTGTTGTTTGCATGTAATTGAGTGAAAGTGAATTTGCTTCAACATGATCAGTTTAACCTTGCATGCAGGAAAACCTCCTAATTCTCCCTCACTCTTCATGCATTTTTGAAGTTCTGCGATCCGGTCTATAAATAATTCATCTCTGGCCGTGGATTTGCTAAACTTGCACTTTTCTCTCTGGTCCCTGCAGTCCGGAGACTTCTTTTTTTAGTGAAGTATACAGGTTCAAAAGGTAAATGAGGAATATAGTGTTTAATAAAGAGTACTGTATGTGAATACACATGAAATAATTGTGCTGTTACAATGATAAACATTCAATTTGAAACGAAAAGAACAGATATGGTAAAACCATAGTTCTCTTTACATTTCACATAAATAAAACGAAGCCTATTTAAAGACAATTAAGAGGTTCGGATTAACCTGTGGGATGTTTTTCCTTTAAATTTTGTTGTGGGATCATGTGGAGATGATCTCTGTATAGAGGCATGTGCTTGTTCTCCATTTCACAGCAGCATCCTCTCATCCCCACGATACAGAGAGAGAGAGAGAGAGAGGGATGAAAGAGGAGACGGCTTACTTCATGGAGTAAACCTGCAGTATAAGCGGAGAATACAGCCGTTACGTGTTTGACTGTATGAATATATTTGAGGAGCGTCATCATTAGAAACATGAAGAGTGTTTTACATTATTATCTTCTGCTGTGGATTACACACAACACCTCTGGATCTCATTCCGGCATTCCGCCGTCTGTGTGAGTAGATCTTACTGTTTATACAAACATCATCATCATCTTTTCATTTTCCACGCGCTATAGTACATCTAGTTTTTATACTGGTTCACACAGAACTATGTACAATCACTGAATAAACTGAGTAGCTCAAAATGATAATGTCATCAAAACAGCCGTGTACGGTACGGTGTACACATGTACACATGTTCTAATCATTTCTTCTTTGCCAGCGTGAAACTTTGGTCTTCAGCGTTTGGTGGTGAGATCAAGTCCATCGCAGCCAAGTATTCTGGCTCTCAACTGCTTCAGAAGGTAAACTCACATCTGCTTTAACAAACAACTAAACTTCCCCTGACCGTACCGTCGGCTTTTGGAGCGAGGGTTAGCGGTAGCAGTGTTTGCCGATACCGCGGTATTACCGTCGAGTACATCCGTGATGGATGGTGGCATGTGTCGGCATGTTAAGAGGATGAGAGAGCCCGAGGGTCAGATGAAGAGCAGAAAGAGCCTCCCTGAGCCTGCTGAGAGGTTAGAGACGGTGATGTGGAGTAATGGGGCTGAACGGGTGTAAGTGTGCCCAGCGGCTACACTACAGATGTACTGGCTCGCTTTCTCCATTGTGTTTGTGACCTCATCCCATCAGAAGTGCTTTAAACGCCACGGGACATGAAAACTCTCTGAACGGTGGATTTATGAAGAAATTAGATGTGTGTATTGTATAAAATCAGTTGCAGCATTGCAAAGAATACGACTGCTTGTGGAAAACATGAAACAAGATGGTTGTGTGCGTGTAGAGAGAATAAGAGTGTTGTGGTGTGGAGGAGAGAGAAACGGCTTTGGATCTGACAGTGAAGTGGCCATTATCATACGTGAAACAGCACTTAGTCACATTTCAGAGGCGTTTGTCTTCAACACACTTTACCTCAAATAATCCAAGCTAGAAAATATTTCAATATTCATTTAAATAGTTCACCCATAAATGACCCTGTCTTCTTCAGATATTTTGAAGAATGTTGATCATCAAACAACACTGACCTCCGTTGAACACAGTTGTAAACCAAGAGTCACATACAGATTGACAAACGCATGACAGAGAATAAATGATGACAGAATTGAGATCTTATGGGTTAACTGTATCTGCATACGCTGTAACAAAGACGTGTATACGGGCTGTAGGTTGAGGACGAGTAAATGATGACAGACTGAAATATCCCTATGACAAGCATTTATTTCTACTCTCATTCACAAACTCTATACAGTATCTCACTGTCTGACCTTAACTGTGAAGGTTCTCCCTCATTACAAATCAGATGTTTATGTAGTGACGCATAACTGCTTTGACACAGCAGAGATGAGAAACTTGAAAGGCTCATTCCTGTCGTCCTCCTGTTCTGTGTCTGTTTCTCATCTCATCTGTCCGTCTGTATTCTTCATCCTGTCCCACTCGTATCTTCATTCAAGTTCTTCTGGACCCGTCTGCTCTCATGGCCATAATCTATGTTCAACATGTGCTGGATCTTCACGATGTGTTTCGACTTCTGCCTCCTCATCTTCACGTTCTCTTCTAGTGAAGCTCACGCCGTCAATGTATTGGAAATATCTCCTATTTCAAGGTCAAATCAGCGGAGACTCTTCAGTGCGCTACTGGGAATGAGAGAGAGAGAGAGCTCTCCGCTGATCAATATACACATTCTCTTATATTTGCACGTATATGTTTATTTTAGATAATAAATGTTGACTATTCGTCTGTGGAAATGAAAAAGTAGCCACTGTGATAATCTTCACGTCCATCAAAGCCACGTGTGAATGTGAATCAGTGAGTTTGATGTGATAGAAGGCATCCGTGTGGACCGTGTCATGTGTTTGGGCTTTATACAGATCAGACTCCTGCTGTGAGGTGGGGTTCTCCTCTCACAGAGACAGACAGACGGATGCTTTCACGTCCATTCACTCCTTCACCCTTACTCTATATGCTGAATGACATTCCACTTTACCATATGGGGAAGAATTGAACAAAAGGAGTGCGTGATTTCAAACGTAAAAGTCATTCGCGCTTGTATTGTTTACTAGTACAAATATCGAAATATCCTTAAATCAATATACATTTACTTGAAAAGGTTTTAGGAAAGTTAAGAAAACAATTAAGTTTATGTTTGAAAAAAGCAACAAAAAATACACTTGAATTGTGGACTTTAATAAATGTCATGTTGTCAGTTGTTTTGCTACATTGCAAATGAAAATCATTGTAAATAGAGCAGAGCGGCACACAGCGGTGTTTCCTTCCTGATTCAATCTGTGTTTGAAGGAGTCAGTGATTCAGTGAGGGATGTGCATCTCCATAACTGAGGCCCATGTGTTACGCACGTCGATGCAAAGGCAACGTAAAGGGCGCATGAAGCCGCTCCCGATGCGATCCGATACCATTCACCCCCATTATGATGCAGTGCGGTCCCATTTCCATTCCATTCGATACCCCGCTGAAAAACAAACTACAGAACTCTGCACAAAACACAATACTTGATGGTTATAATGGGAATTGTATTGGTTTTTATGGAAAATGGTGTCTACTCAACACATTCTCACGAGAATTTGTGACAATGTCACAAACTCTAATCTTTTCATTCGTGTTAATTCCTATTTCCTACAATCTCATCGGTGTGTTTTGTTATGATTTGACTTTGACTTAGGAGAGCCATTTATCGTTGGTGTTTTTAGCTAAATTTGCCTTTGCTGCTGTGATTCTAGGCTTTGGGTGAAGTAAGGTGTTAGTAAACACATCCTTAAATACAGTATGACTTCTTTTGATATCAGATTGTAAATATATAAATGTAAATGTTGTACTGAGTGACATTAAAAAAAAGTTGTGCTCACTGACACAAAACTTGTGTCCATGAACACGACTTAATAGAATCCAAATTTTGTGTCTATGCCACAAACTGCCTTAGGACTGGGCTGGTCTACTGGTAAGTGATTGATTCTATTGTTGGGATTTTATCTGGCAGATGGGACCCAAAGGAACTTCATTAAATCCTGTTGGAGTAATGCCCAAAACAAACTAGGAGTTTTGTAATGGTTAACTGGTTAAGAAGGTTTTAATCGTTTGCTTACTTGGCGTCATGCTAGTGGTAGCAGCTGAATGATACATCTATGCTGCCTTCAGAATCTCATCTCAGGAGACAGGAATTAAAAAAACATTGTCTTCGGACTTGCCTTGATGCCTTTCTGCCCTGGAATGCAGCCTCCGAAGGCCCTATGTAGCCGTCAGACGCCACCTGTGTGTGATTGTCAGGACACGCTTCGGTCCCTGTAGTGTTGTGCAATACATCATATACACAACAGTTGAGCCTCTATTAGATTATTAATGATAATCTTAAATCTATTTTTGTTATTTTGCCTTGTTGTGCAGCACTGTTGAGCTTGTGCAGAGGCTGCAGTTTTTGTGCCAGAGGGGAACTGGAATCCCCTGGTTAGGCCTGGTCTCCCTCTGAGGGTTTGGGTTCCTCGTCACCGTTTGCATACTGTTTTACACTGTTTGCCTGGCCGGGGGGCTGCTAGAATTTTCAAGTTTTATTGAATTAACAGCATACAGGAATTTATAGTTTGTCTAATATCTGACCTGCGTTTCTCTCTCATCTTGGGTGTGTGATTCTTGGTGATGGAAGCTGTGTGTGTGTGTGTGTGTGTGTGTGTGTGCGCGTTTGTGTTAGTGCCTTTTTTTGTTTTGACTTGTATAATCTTATACGTTTTGATTATAGTCAGTATGTTTCTTGTGCAGCTGCTTTGTAACAATGAAAACTGTAAAAAGAGCTATAGAAATAAAGTTCACTTGACTTGACACAGCAGTAGTAATGACAGAACATGCTTGAGAAACAGTTAAGAAAAATCAACATACATATAAAATAATAAAAGCATCTACTAATAATAACATATTAACAAATAAAGTTTCACGGATGCAAATATGTTACAAACGATGCATCGTGATGCAAATGACAACTTGCATCCAATGCACAACGTTTTGAATCGATGCATCACATCATTAACTTTTATGCGGATGCACCGATGCGAATCAAAGATCGGTGAGTAAATGGAGCATGTGCAAACTATCAACACCTGTATCCAATTCCAGTAAAGGCGCGGAGACCAAATAAAAGGAGAGGACCGACAGATGGGTGTTGAGAGAGAAGCGGACTGAGAACAAGAACCGAGCTGGCGTTCTAGATGTGCTGAGGTCCTTCGTGGTGTGCTGGAGAATTCGCCACCCAGTTATTTTTTGTTGACCACCTAGAGTGTGTTTCTTTTTGATTATTTAATAAAACTCCCGTGTCGGACTCGCAAACCTCGTCCTCTTCCTTATCCTAAACTGAACCCTGCTACAAACAGCTAGTGGTTGTTTTGGTTTCACCCAGTCCCTGTGAACTGTATTCTAATACATTTCTAGTGAAACGGTATATCAAATGAGAAACATAGTGGGCGTGGCTTGTGTTTTCCATTGCGAATTGATTGGATGTGATTTAATTGCGATTAAGAGGGCACATTAATTTAAAAAAGAGAAGGACCCACACTGATAATCTATTTATAGTAAACCCTGCAATGTTCCATGAAAAACTTTTTCATTTCAGAGGGACTTTAAAAGTAAGCCTTACATTTCACTTTTAAAACCTTGTTATACAGTTGAAATGTGTTGCACATCAAACTAGTTGCTGCATGAAAAATAGTTCTAGTGTACTTAAGTATTGAATAAAGTAAACTGTTGTCTTATTTCTAGGGACTGTAGTATATGTTAAATATTAAAGTACCCTACTGTATTTACTACAGTTTATCCAATTATAATCCATAATCATACAAAATACTGTAGAGTACTGTACATTAGATCAATTGAGCAATACAGTTTATAAGACCAAGCTGCACTTTCTTTCTTGGGTTTCTTCATGCCATTTGAATGATTGGTCTTGAGTTTTTAACATAGTAAATTATACATTGTCATGAATAAAGGATTGTTTTCATTTGGATATTTAGAAAATGTTTGTTTGTATATATTTGAATGCCGCATTATAACATAGCTCAGTATTGTGACACTGCTGGGTGTCGTGGTACTTCAGCTGGTATAGTATCGTAACATAAATCCCTACACAGATTGTGGCAAACACATTGAAAAGATGCTAAAAAAGAGGTCAAGTCTTATTCTAGTCTTGCAGGCATGAATCTGTACAATGGTCATCTTTTGAAAATATCATTTTATTTTAGTGCTACGATGATGAAGCTACGCATTATAATACAATCCACAAGACAACATAACGTATAACTGAATGAGGAGAAATTATTCTCTGCAGAATTTGTTCAAATGTGTTCTCTGGCTCTGTTCACGGCAAGAGCTCATTTTGAGGAATAATCCCTTCACCGGGTAGAAGCAATCCAGTCCATAGAATCTGTTTTAAGGATAGTGGAGTCTGGTGAACTCGTATGAGTTATTATTTATATGTGAGAGTTGTGGATGTCCTATCTGAGATCATGTGTACATCCCAGCGATTGTCAAAAGTGAACATTGTGTTTGCAGTGAAAAGTGACCTTTGGTGTATCCTAACACACACACACACAAGCTGCTGTTACCTGGTTTTCAGATTCAGTTCAAGTGTTGTGGGAATCGATTGGCAATCATTTTTTGATTTTCGGTTTCTTGCTAATTCCACACAAAGAATGGGCTTTTGAGATCCTTGAGAAGGAGGAATCATGCAAAAAAAGTGTTTGTACCAAAATGTTTCAATGCACATTCAGATTCTCTACATGAGGTTTTATGCATAGACCAAATGGACAAACTTGTTTTTGTTTCTCATATATTATTGAATGTCGTACTTAAAACAACACACATAAGACACGTTTAACTGTTTGTCTGTGCACACATGAGTCATGGATGTATTTAAAGCGCCTCGTGTCACAAGGGTTGTATTTTAGAGAGGCTGTGCTAAGTTAAAAATAGTTCAGCTAATGAAACGGACCCCTGTGCTCTGCTGTATCACCGTCCTCTATTATCAGCTCGCTTTCTCTGTCAAGAGCACAATACACAAATAACTATTACATTCAGCGCATATCACAGCTTCAATAGGAGATCAACAACTCTAACAACCATGACATCGTTCATAAACCATTTAGCACCCAAAGTGACTTAGAAAAACATAACAAGCAACTAATCACACAATTACATTCTTCTAACTTTATTATAGGACTATGGACTGTTAATAGTATCAATAGTGTGACGCGTTATAATCGCAATCAAGTCAGTGAAGTAGTCATGTCTAACATCACTGCGGTTTGAGTCACACCGGTCAAATACACTCATGAAAAAGCTGATTTAACAAATGTAATATTGTAAACACAGTGGGTAAGGGACTATGTATAAAGTTCACACGTCATGTATACGACAAAGTACGACTTTAATGGATATATTTCATGATGCGTGTTCACAAGAGCACTGTGGCGCATGCGCTTTGAGAATATAAGTCGTATTTTGGTTTGTCTTCGCACATAAATCATTCTCGTCGCTTCAAAATAATTCATCTGATCCACTATGAGCGGATGGACCGATGTCACATGTCTTCAGTACTTTTCTGGACCTTGATAACAACTGACACCATGATGTCCATGAGGAGGCCTGGAAATCTCTAGGATGTCCCTTAAATATCTTCATTTGTGCTCCGAAGACGGCAGAAGTTCTCTAAACATGTTTAACGTCATGTGGGCGAGTAAAAAATTACACAAACTTCCCTTTAAAGGTGCCCACAATAAAAACACCCTACAACAAAAAAATTAAAACCTCTTTACACCACAAACTACATTTCCCAAAAATTCAAGATTCAGCTTTATACAGCATTCATGATTTCTATCTGATGTATTTCTACGTTTCATATTCAATATGCAGTTTGCTGAATTTGATTTGATGATGTCGTGCACAACGCCTTGCAACGTCTTACGAAACAACACAACTACAGTCTTTCATTTATTTTATTTTAAGGTGGTCAGAATGCAGCTAAAAAATGGGAGATCATGCTGCAGTCTGTTTATTTAAAGTAAAGATGTGTCAGCACATCCGGAGTTTGCTGAGTAATTCATCTTCTTAGGTCAGCATGTCCTGTAGGTCCTGCAATAACACAAGGATCAAGTTCTATCTCCATCCTCATCTCTAACCTTCATTTTAATGTACACTTCCTCAAGCAGTTTGATTTAAACGCTGTATATGCCTGTAAAACAATCCTGACATTAACCTTAACATAAGACCCCAAACCAACTTAATAATAACGCAATCATTCCTTCCATCTTCTCTCCTCCCCTTGTGAAATAAACACCATGTGGGGGCTTTTTCATTGGTGAATTATGAATGCAATTAAATGATCAAAAATAACATTATTTGCCATTGGCATATAGGCATTGGATTGAGTTTAAGGACAGCTGTTACTGTCAAGCAGATGTGTGATGGGGTACAACAAGATCACTTTGAGTGTTGGCTTATGGTTGTTTCATAGTTGCTGCGAGCCTTTTAAAACCAACCAATCAGGCGTGAGAAGTTATAGAGTTAACACAATAACGCATTGGATGATAAGCAAATCATTATGAAACTCTAGCACATCCCAGACACGTTTGACATTTAAATCCACACCTCCCAGCAGGCTGGAAAGTGAGCCCGAGTGTATAAAACATCTGAAAGAAGCTCTTGAGAATAAATCAATGTTTGACTAAAGTGTTTGCAACGATGTTAATCTCTCAGTCAAGTAGTGATCCTGCAAGGGTGAAGCCCATTCATTTATGACGCAATGAATACTGAATGCTATGATTTTAATGTTTACATTTATTTTAAGCTGCAATATATACTGTATATATATATATATATATATATATATCATTAGTGTTGACATCTGTCTGCTTACCTCCCCCTGATTCAAAGTGGAGCTGTTTGATCTGATGGGAAACAGTTTATCATCATTTGACTTCAGTCCATGTAAAGATACCTGCAATTCATCTTACAGACACATGGCGATAATATTTCACTTTGCATTATGTGAAAACCATAATATTACACATAAGTGCATGCATTTACAGAGTTTCAACACTATTTGAATATTTAAATCATCAATCTATGTTGTACTCACAGCTGTTAAAAAGAAAAGAAAAGACCAATGTTGCAAACACTGGATTCAGTCAGAATATCCTGATGATCAAGTAACACACTGTAGCTGCATCTCAATTTGTTCACTTGTTCACTGTTCCCTATACAGCCAATGCCAAATAGTCCACTATATGGGGAAGGAGTGAATGATTTCGGCCGTAATATATTTTGTGTCTGACAGAACTGATGTAGTGCACTATATAGGAGACAGGGGTCTTTTTATTGTATGTATTCTCTGTCTCTGTACTGCCATCTTGTTACTTCTAGAGGATTTATATCTAACGCTCTTAAATCATTGACATACTGCAGAACCTCACACTTCTTAAGCCTAAGAATAAGAGTAAAACAACCTTTTCATAAAGGGATAGTTCACCCAAAAATGAAAATTCTATCATGCTTTACTCAGCGTCAGAACACAAAAGAAGATGAAGTCAAACTAAAGTTGGTCACCGAACAGCACAGGACCCTGTTATGCACTTCTGTTGTATGGACACAAAACCAATGCAAGTGAATGAACAACATTCTTATATCTGTTTTGTGTTCTGCGGAAGAAAGAAGGTCATACAGGTTAGAAAAGACAACAGGGTGAGTAAAGGATTTCTCTTTGGGTGAACTATCAATTTCATTGTGTGAAGCTTCTGAGCAGCTTTAGATTAAGAACACATTAGCCTTTTACCACTACTGAAACATGGCTGAAATGTCCTGTTTGTTGGCCATATACAGCACACGCGTTTGGGACGCCTATAAACCAAGAAACTTATGCATTATAAGTGCACACAAACACAAAATCTACTGTACACAGCATGTTTGTTAACTGTAATAATAAAACATTTTTCAGTATGTATTTGGGGATTAACCAAGATTGGTATGTGTGGATATGAATGAAAACATAAAGAATGCAAAACACTAGAATAAAGTGTAAACATTTGCCATTTTTAACTTTATACGTCAATATTTTAGTAGTAGGCTACCATGGCTGTCATACATTGGACGTCTTGCGTGGAGCAACCGTTAACTCCTCCCCTTCAGTCTGCTGCCAGTTCCGTTTTTTACATCCAATCAAATGAGTGAAAAAGTTTATGTAGTTTAAAAATGTCTGTAGTTTAAGTGGTATGGGAGTAAATAATGGAGGTCTGACTCTCCGGGGTTTTGCACATTTCTCAATTTCATCACAACTCTGATGTTTATATTTTCATCACAGTAAATGTGTGGCATTGTCTGATTCATTTTTATTTCTGCAGAAGTATAAAGAGTTTGAGAAGTCACTGAGGGTGGAACAGATTGACGGACTGAAGCTTGTGAAGAGACTCGCTGAGGACATGGAGGAGATGTTCAACAAAAAATCCAGAGCCATTCAGGTAACTGTCTTGCTATTCAATTCATGACGCGATCAGTTCAAGAAGTGAATATATTTCCTGCGTGCACAGCAGCCTCGCTCTCCAACAGAGTCTCAGCACGCACGCCATCGGCGTATCAGACAAATACCAAAATAACACAAACATCTGTTTTTTATGTTCTGACAGATAACATGTGTTAGTCTGCATTGTTTACGTGATTGTGTTGGGATGTGATACTAAAGTTATATACTGTAGATAGATCACCATCAGCTCCATTTTGTCTTTAGACCTCTTTAGATTTTTGACTTTAATCTCCCACTGTGTCCTCTTTTGTATTATGCTGGTGTTATTGTGGCCGTCGTACAAAGAAGTCATGAACTGCAACCTGAAAAGGGTTTGAGGATTAGCAGATTTTCATAATTTTCTTTTCAATGCACCAACAGTCATAAAGAACATTTAATCAAAAATGAAAATACTCGTAACCGACCGAATAGAACAAACTGAAAACACCTTTGAATGATGATGCAAATGAAGCATTAAATCAGAGTTTTGAATCGATCGATTCAAGTTTAATGGAGATGAAATGAACGTACCAGCCCTGATGTTTTATTATAGCGAAGGTGTTCAGACGACAAGTGATAAATCACTGACCGCTTTCCTTTTGAAAGCATCAGATCCATAAGAAGCTCTCTGACTGTTTCTGTCTTCAGCGGCTGGTGGAGGCAGCGGAAGAGGCTCACCTGAATCATGAAGAGGATCCTGAACTACAGGTGAGAAGCAACATCAGTTACCATAGTAACCGCATCTGTCACTAGGGCAACAGCGATTTCACCTGTGATGTTCAGACCCCTCAGGAACGAGGGGGCCCAGAGCAACATCTAGCGGGGGACCCAGAAACCCTCTGCTCATATTAGACAAATGTCAGACTTGATAATGACAGCTTCAATTGAAAGGACTTCAAATGAATTCAGCTAGTCTCATGTATGGAGTTTTACTCGTCTGAGCTCTGAAACATCCGGTCTCCAGACGGTCCAACAGGTGATTGTAGTGAATTAGCTCTGAATGTGACTTCAGAAGTCAGCTTTTTCCTTTGGAGATTATACGGTGAAGTCAAACATTTGCAGTAGAAGGAAATACAGAGTGCGGTCCTCGGGGAGGGTGTGCAAGCTCTCCTGCTTTGCGGCTGTTTGTTGGGTTTTGGCTCACATAAGAGAGAGAGACGCGCTGTGTTCTTATCTGCTCATAACAGAGCTCTTCGTCGCCTTCATAATCTGTTCCGGCTGTTTCTCAGCGCCTGCTGCTGTCGCTCTCGCCAATCCGGATGGGAATAAGCGTGCAGAAAAATGACATGCAGCGGATCGTAGCCGCTTGATTTCACAGTCACAAACGTACAGAAACTATAAGCAGCAGCGCCTCAGTGAGGATGGGACGTGATTTGAAGATATTCATTTAGAGTTTATTCCAGACTCCATTTACTAAAATTGTTTGCTAATTTCACAAAGAAACCCTCAAACCTCCTTTATTATTTACATAGTGTCAAGTCCAATAAAGGTCTGTTGCTAGGGCTATGCTAGGCACTCTTGGACTGATTTTCACCTGGTCCTATAGGGCGTGTATACTTCAACGGCTTCAACAGTTTCAGGTCACAAACAGTTAACATCTGTTAGTGCAGGGCTTTTCTTTTGGGAAGTCACCTGGGCCCAGTCGCATTAACATAGCCACTAAGTTAAGACTGCGTCTCAACATCTAGAATACTGCACATAAGTTTATAAATAAATAATAAACGATTAGCTTCACAAGACATCAATCGCTTCAGCGGGGATCACGCTTGTATTGGATATGTGTGCTTTAGAACTCTTGACCTGGTGGCAGAGCTGGAGTTTGTGTATGGGGTGGCCAGTATATTCATTCCATTAGTTCATTTTCACCTCATCTTATTTACATTGCGTCTGTCATAGCCAGTTTTTTGTTTAGCAAATTGCAGCAACAACTTTTCCCATTCTAAACAAAGAAAAGATAGCGATAAACGCAGACTTGCTTGACTTTCATGTGCGTGAAGTCACATGCAGAACTGCCGCCAAATGTCAAAACAAAAGCAGTGCTCAACATGAGGTGAAATCAGATAAGTAGCGTATCAACTTTTGGAGGGACACCCAGGGTGTCCAATTAGATGTCAGGGGTGTTCAGTGCCACCCCTCTGGCTCAGCCACTGTGTGGACCCCATTTACATCCATTATATGAAGCACAGAGGACTGCGGATTTACCTAAAAATCTTCTTTATTGTTCGCTGTAATGAAAATCCATAGAAGGTAAGGAGGAGGCAGGAACCAGGCAAACATTTAACAAACTTTTTATAAAACTAAACAAACAATAATACAGAAGTAAAAGCCATAAAACATACACACAAACTTAACATATGTCTGGGTCCGGTCCTCTCTCATCAACAGTCCTGCCGCTCGTCCTCTTAAGCTCCCGATCTCCTCCATAAGATATGCGGGACCGCAACTATCACTCACGCCACCGGCCCCGCCTCACGGCTCTCGCCTTCCTCACCACAATCGCTTTCACTTTTGCATTAGCACGGACCTGTCACTTTCTCTTTTTGACTGCAAGTTTACTTTGTTATTAATAACAACAGGTGATTCCTTAAAACATCAACCTGCGCCCTTGACGCACTTCCCACATCTTTTTTCAAAAGTGTGTTAAACTGTTTAGAAGCAGATCTCCTAGATGTGGTAAATGCCTCGCTTCTCTCTGGAAGTTTCCCAAACTCCCTGAAAACTGCTGTTGTCAAACCCCTCCTGAAAAAGAGCAATCTGGATAAGACCATATTAAACAACTATAAACCGATCTCAAATCTTCCCTTCATAGGTAAGATCATTGAAAAAGTTGTCTTCAACCAGCTGAACAAATTCTTAAGCTCAAACGGATACTTTGACAATTTTCAATCTGGGTTCCGCCCGCATCATAGCACAGAGACAGCGCTCATTAAGATAGTAAACGACATTCGCTTAAGTACTGATTCAGGCAAATTATCCGTGCTGGTCCTACTCGACCTCAGTGCTGCATTTGACACGGTCGATCACAACATACTTATAGACAGGCTGGAAAACTGGGTGGGGCTCTCTGGGATAGTCCTAAAATGGTTCAGGTCATACCTAGAAGCAAGAGGTTATTATGTGAGTATAGGTGACCATAAGTCTGAGTGGACATCCATGACATGCGGAGTCCCTCAAGGCTCAATTCTTGCGCCTCTCCTATTCAACCTGTACATGCTCCCAATGAGCCAAATAATGAGAAATAACCAAATTGCTTACCACAGCTATGCAGACGACACACAGATATACTTAGCCCTATCGCCTAACGATTACAGCCCCATTGACTCCCTGCTCAAATGCATTGATTAAATAAATAGTTGGATGTGCCAAAACTTTCTTCAGTTAAACTAAGACAAAACTGAAGTCATTGCGTTTGGAAATAAAGATGAAGTTCTCAAGGTGAACGCGTACCTTCACTCTAAAGGTCAAACAACAAAAAATCAAGTCAGGAATCTCGGTGTGTCTCTAGAGTCAGACCTTAACTTCAGTAGTCATGTCAAAGCAATAACTAAATCAGCATACTATCATCTGAAAAATATTGCAAGAATTAGATGCTTTGTTTCCAGTCAAGACTAAGAGAAACTAGTGCATGCTTTCATCACCAGCAGGGTGGATTATTGTAATGGACTCCTTAATGGCCTCCCCAAGAAGACCATAAGACAGATGCAGCTCATACAGAACGCTGCGGCAAGGATTCTGAGCAGAACCAGAAAATATGATCATATCACACCAGTCCTCAGGTCTTTACACTGGCTACCAGTTACATATAGGATAGATTTTAAAGTTTTATTACTGGTATATAAATCGTTCAATGGCCTAGGACCTCAATACATTGCAGATATGCTCATTGAATACAGACCCAAAAGAACACTCAGGTCATTAGGATGGCATCAGCTAGAAATACCAAGGGTTCTCTCCAATCAAGGAGAGTCTGCATTTAGCTATTATGCGAGCCGCAGCTGGAACCAGCTTCCAGAAGAGATCAGATGTGCTCCCACAGTAGCCACATTCAAATCCAGACTCAAAACACATCTGTTTAACTTTGCATTTGATTAATGTGCCTCTGACCGTCTGACTGTTTGAGCTGTACTTTATTTTATTTATTATCTAATCTAAACTTTATTTTATTTTTATTCTTAACTGGTTAATTTTTATTTTTCTTATTTCTTCTAAACTATGTTATTTTATGAATGTACTTTTATTTGTCTTATTTCTTAACTGTTTTAGCAAATGGATATTTTTAATTTCTTCTATGTAAAGCACTTTGAATTGCCATTGTGTATGAAATGTGCTATACAAATAAACTTGCCTTGCCTTGGCAATGCGTTTCTGTCCTGTAGGGCACGGCTCTTTCCGTCTTGTAATGCTTTGATATTGTAGTTATATGTTTTTTTCTTCAAAGCTGGTTTGTGTTTCTGCAGTCACATCTTATGTTTCTCTGTCGCTGTCCAGAAGCAAAAGGAATATTTTACCATATTTTACCTTTTCATGGAATCATTTCAAATGAAGCATTCAATTTCAACACATGCACACACATTTGAACATTTGTGTTTTATTATTTCAACTGTTAATTCATTTGAGTGTCTTTTATTTTTATAATTCATTTTTCCACGGCTATATAATATAGCATTATGAACTACTTACTTTCCCCTACAGTGACGGATGCACTCCTTCTATAAGCTTTTGAATATTAATGTGTTGTGTTTAGGAACACTGTTAATGTAATAAGTCTTCGTCTCTTACTGGCTTCAAGTGTCTTTAATGTCTTAATTTCTGAAATTCTTCAGTTAGCTTATAACTTTCCTCAGAATATTTGCTAGACTGCAGTAATACTTACATTTTTCCACTGCTTCAATGCGTCTCTTAACCTTATTAAATTGTCTTACATTAAGATCTCACATTATCTTTTTATTTAAAGGGGTCGTTTAACGCGGCTAAAACAAATCTTATTGTTTGCTTTAGATGTAATCCAATGTTTATACATGATTTAACATATCGTTCATCTTTGCTCCGCCTCTCTGTTGATATTTTACTAATCTCATCGTTCTGAAAGTGAGGTGTGCTATGATTGGCCTGTTCACTAGTGCCTAGTGGTTGGTCGAATACTGCACGGAAATGTAACGCCTCATATTCGGAACATCAGATTCCAAAAGACAGGTGATAAAATGGCATCGATCCTCGTGTAAATCGTGTTTATTCAAATAAAGTGCTTGGCATCAGAAAAATTACATAAAAAGAGGAAAGCTTGAATTTGCCCTTTTCTGTCATGATTCTGCCTAATCTTGTCTTGGTTTTCTGGTCTAGGGGCAGAATCATGACAGACCTACGTGTTTTATGTGGAGAGAAACATATGATTGTCAATCAGGACATAATATGTGTTCTCTCCTGTCTCGTCATTTGGCCCCGCCCCTCTCGTTCCTAGTATTGCTTTCCTCCTGTGTCTCATTACCCACACCTGCCCATTGTTATCTCCTTTGTTAGTTTTCCTATAAGATGCCCTCATGTCTATTGTCTTGTGCTTGTTCGTTATACTTGTACTTGTTACCCCGTTGTAGAAGCCTGGTCTAGTGTCTTGTAAGCCTTGTCCTGACCTGACATTTAAGTTCTGTTGAGTTCTTGTTGAGTGTTTAGTTTTCAGTTTAACGTGTTAGTTATTGTGTACTGTCTTGTTACCCCCTCGTGGGTTTTTGTTTTGTTCCTGTTTCATTGTTTATTAAAGTCCTTGTTAACCCCTTCATCCCTGTTTTGCTGCCTGCACTTGGGTTCTCCTTACCACGTTCCTGACATTTTCTGTTTTACATTTTGAACGGTCTTGACTAATTTAACATATTATAAATCTCAATACATCTTAACAATTGAACAGTTTTAGAGTATCACTTTTCTTCCCCTCTTATATCCCATTCCCCTACTTTTATGCTCAGTGAGAAAATTGAGCTCTAGCTTGACCTGCCAGGATCTTAAACCTGGGCTTGAATGGGGTCAGGGCAATTCTCTGACACATGTGGAGGTGCTCATTGGTGAACCTGGAACGATATTTAGTTTTGATTATGTTCATTGTTGAGAAAGCTGCCTCGCAGTTGTATGTGGAGCCAAACATGGTTAACATGTAAAGGGCAACTTTCCTCAGACCTGGAAAAGCTGTCTCAGGGACCATTTGGAGCCAGAAAGTGGAAGGGTCAGTTTTTACCAACTGCTCTTTCAGGGCCACTTCTGCTTGGAGATCAACCAGTTGCATCTGGAGAGGTCCAGCATTTGCCCATATAAAGTGCTATGTGACTTCCTTTGAGAACCCCCTGACATCTGTGATGAGAAATGGGTTTCTGAATGAACATGGTGAGCTGCTGTCCAAACCTGAAGCTGACAAAACGGTTGCTGAAGTTTACAATCAGCTTATCAATAAAGTCAACGAAAGAAGACACATCTTTCTGTCTCCGAACCTGTTTCTGCACTGCTGTCTCCCTGCATGTCTTCCTTGAACAACTAGTTCACAAATTGAATTGTCCTTGCCCTGTAGCCTCAAATTCAGTTCATTCAGATGTGAAGTGATATCAACCAAAAAGGCCACATTATCCATCTGTTTCTCATTTTCTTAAAAGAGAGAAAACCGTGTTGCCTTCTGACTTTTTAGCTCTGTCAAAAAAGATGCTACTTCCCTCCTGATGGACCAAAAGCGTGCTAACACCCTGCCTTTGCTGAGCCATCTTACATTGTTGTGCAGCAAAAGATCATCAGCATTGGCATCAACTTCTCCGAGGAATTCCCTAAGCATGCGATGCTGGTAGGAAGAGGATGCCCTCAGGAAATTGATCAGTTTCATAATTGTATTCATCACCTCAGCATGCTCATCTGACAAGGAGGCGCAGAATGCAATTGTAAGCTATTAGCTCAGGATTGTCCTCTCAGTCTTGCTACAGCTCTTTTCTCTCTCCCTATCATATCAGGGGCTCCGTCTGTGGTTATTGAAACCACTTGTTTTGGCTCTTATGTAACGTAGGTAGATGTCATGATTCCGCTGTCATGTTTATTCTTTGTCTTGCGGCGGAGTCATGGCATGGCCTTAGGTTTTGTGTGAGAAAGACATGGCTTTGTTTTGATTCTGACTTTCCATGTGCTTTCTCGTGTCTCGTCAGTGTTCCCACCCTTTTGTCTCGTTAACCTTCCCTGAGTGTTTCAGTACCTGCACATGCCCCTTGTTAATTATCCTTTGTCTGTCTCCCTTTAAAACATCCTCGTGTTCATTGTCCTGTGCTCGTTCATTGTATTTTGTAGTTGTTTCCCTGTATAGATGTGTTATCCATCGATTCTGTGTCCTGAAAGACCCTTTAAGTATTTTCTAGTCTTTGTGAGTGGTCTGTTTAGTCTTGGTATTTGGTAGTTAGTAGTTAGTGTTCTTGTCAAGTGTGTTTTGTTCTTATCAGTTTATCGTGTCCCCTGTTCTTGTTTTGTTACCCCATTGTGGGTGTTTGTTTTCTGTTTTGTATATATATTAAAGTCCTGTTGTTAACCCCTTCATCCCCGTGTCTGCCTGCACTTGGGTTCTTCCCTCACCTGTTCATGACAGGTAGATGTCTTCTCCTCTTGTACTGGTCTGAAGAGGAGTGACACCTAACAGATCTTGACAGAATGCTCTCTGGTCTTTGTTGAAAAACCTGACATACACCGAGCATTGTCACAAATGTCAATGGACTCATCCACAGCTAAGTCTACACATGGTGCCTTACAAACGGCTTCATCTAGTTGTGTTAGCACTTTCTGAGTTAATATCTCACTTTTCTTTGTGGGAGATGACGTGTGTTCTTGTTTTTGATTTCCCTCAAGTAGTGTTTCAGCTACTGCACTCATGCATTCTTTGACAACTCCTCCACCAGTAAATGTTTTTTTGTGTTGTCCCAAAATCCAAGCAACTCTGAGGGAACACTCATTAGCACGTTCCTGCTAATAGCAGGATCCTGGTGGACTGGTTACACTGGGCACTGAAACTACTTATTTGTGATTCAGATTTGAGTGGGTATGTTTGTTCAAACCATTAAGTTTTGTCTCATAATGGTGTCCTTTTTTTGGAGAGCGCCATTTGTGCCTTATTTCCTCCATCTCGGTCGTCTGTTTCTCTTCGTCAACTTTCTTTCTGTAGTGCAGTCGTCTGTATCTCTCCCTTTGTTTTCTGCATGTGACGCTAACTTTCTTTTTCTTTCTACTGTCTTTTTATGTGTAACTTGCCTCTAACCCTGCCGTGTGTCTGCACTATCCAGTCTCAATGTTCACAGCCTGGAATGCACAGACTTGATTGGTTGAGTGGTATTACTCGGGTGGCTTAACTATGAAATTGGTCTGTTCATTTCAACTACCGCTACCATAAAGACTACCGTGCATTTGCAGATCACACAAAGAAACAACAACATCAAACTCAACTCGCGTTAGTCTGTACCAAAGTCTTTTACAATGAAAATATACTAACAGGCTGCGAATCTGAAGAGCCAGACAGTCCTTGCAGAGTTTTAACTGTTGGAACTGCCCCACATTTTTAACGAAAGCTTCCGTGGATAGCCGGTCTTGATCTCTCACAGATTCGTGAAGCAATCGTTGGCGAAATGCCTTGCACAAACCTGAACATTTGGATTGTATTTCACTGGAACAGTGTTGAAAATAAAATGTAACCTTTCGTTTTGTTGTATCGTCTTTTGGAAGGGCAAACAAAGAGGACTTCTTTTTACAACGAAACACCCATCGTCTCCGCGACATGGTTGCGCCGGTACAATGAGATTTACAACACTGCCCACCGTACTTGCGTTTAGATTTGGGCGGTCTTTGTCAAATCGTGTGAACTGACGTAGATTCGCAGGGGTGTGGTTACACGAGACGTTTCAGGCAGGTCTGGGTGAGCATTCGCTTCTAGATAAAATACATCTTTTGTTCCGTCACTTACATTTTTGCAATTTTATTTGTCTAATACATGCACGGGCAACTTATAACACACCAAAGACAAAGAAAAACACGTATTTCCAGCAAATCTCCCCTTTAAGCAGAAAATATACATATGTACTAAGATCCCCATTTATGAGACCACCCCCTGAATTTAACAATAAAATGTATATTTATTTTTATAAACTATAACACATTCCTTTTTATTGACGTTTTATATGATTGAGGTCATTTGTCCTCATCTGGGTAACTGATGATACTAGCCTTCTCAAAGTCACACACCTGATGGTCGAGTGTATAGCGCATAGTCTATGGTCATAATATGTCACTTTGTATCTGTTTTCTACAAACAGGCAGTAAGTAAAGAAAAAGACGCCCATGGTCCGTACTCAGTTCAGGGCTCCTCTGGTGTAGGGATGAATGGGAGTCCGCCTCATTCATCACAGTAATAGTGTAAGAGACAACTTAAATGAGGAAAAACGGTGTGTGGAATTGCTTCTTATTCTAACACTGCAAATTCAGGATGTGCTGTCACTGTCAGGTTGTGCTAACATGATGCTTCTAAATAACGGTATGACTTCTGGAAAGAGCAAACTACCTCCTATTTAGATTTCTAAGTTGTACTGTATGATCATTCAAGATACAGACCAAATGTGTAACCTAAAAGAAACAGTCAGTGAATAAGACCCCCCCCCATTATGAGGAAGGGCATGATTCCTAAATGAAAAATAAGAGATGAATGAACATGAAGTAACGTGACCTCCTGACCACATCTGAATGACTCGATTCATATTAGTAGCACTTTTATGTCATTTCCTTCGAAAGGGGGAAGGGAGGACCAAAGAAATTACATCTCTAATACATTCAACAGGCTTCTTCACAAATAAAGGTGTTTAAAAGGTTCTTCACAGCGATGGCATAGAAGAACCACGTTTGCTTCCACAAAGAAGTCAAAGGTCTTTAAAGAACTGTCTCTCTCTTACCCTTCTGGGCCACAGTCCCATGAGAAGCATCAGATCTTTTATGGCACTGCGTGTCACGCATTACACTTCACTTTGGATCGATGAATAGAAGCTGATTTCTTTCAGTGCATTCATGGCTATTACTTACCTAGAAATGAAGCGGTTTAATTTAGTGGTGGGACTCCCCTCACAGATGCTCTTAAAATGCCCTCAGAGAGGGATCTCACAGAGGACGCGGCGCAGATCTTTATATAACACAGATGAATGATTTATTAACAGCTCCTCTGGTACACACAGACCGTCAAATATAAAGCCACACTAACAGTGTCAATGCTGAAGTGTGTTATAATGCCTCTTGTGTGTGTTGTGTAGAGGAAATTGTCAGTACTGATGCCGAGAGAGTTCTTTCACATGCTGTTGTTTCTCTCGGCTCTTTCAGTCTCATGTGTATTGTTACAAGAGCCTTTTTCTTTTCTTTCGATGTAATCTTGCACCAAACATCTGAATCTAGTAATAATCGAATAAGCGAATCACCTTGTAGGCAGTTCACTATAACTTTCTCTGTCTTTTTTCCTGACAGTACGAATACTTCAACGCTGTGTTGATCAATAAGCTGGATGAGGAGGGCAACAGTGTGGATTTGGGTGGAGAATTCATCCTGAAGCCCAACGAACATTTCAATAATCTGTCAGTCAATCTCAGTCTCAGTGTTGTGCAGGTGCCCACAAACATGTACAACAAAGGTATACACGGCTTCACATCACCGCATGTTAACTTTGTGCCTATGAAATAATGAACAAATCAATCATATTCTCACTCTTTGGCCACATACACACTGCCGCTAAATTCAGTTGTCACTTCACCGTAGTGCTCAATCCTGTTCTGTAACTCTTGAAAATTCATTTACCAAAACGAGTTAATTCTGTGGTAGAATGCGGTCGTCACTCCTGTAAATGTGTGAAGTGTGTGTGTGTGTATAGAACAGGATTGAGCACTATGGTGAAGTGACAACTGAATTTATCTGCAGTGATGACCTTGGTTGAATGATGTTCTTGTTGTGTGGACTAATCCAATAAATGTTGTTTTTGTTCGTTGTTCAGTACAAACAATGAGGCCATTGAAATGTTGAATTCACTTTTCAAGATCAAAAATCAAAGAATTAATGATGTATTAAATGTTTTAATCTATATAATGTTTTCCTACTTGAATGAGTACATGTTGTCCATAACAGGGTGGTCTATGAAAGGCTCCCTTGCCTGCGGAAAAAGTCATATTAATAATGATTTTATTTCTGAGGAGGGAAATGTATTTTGAAGGTTTCATTTACCTTTCAAGTTGTAGTTTCTTCTAAATGAAAAATGTTTAAATTGCAAAGTAAAAATGGCACTCGTTTCATATAATGACTCAATAATATAGAATATATAGACAAATCTTATATTACTGATAGGGTTAATGTCCAACCAAATCACTTTGATGAATCAATGTACAGCCTTTACAATTGAAGGTGACATCAATAACCACAATAACAGTCTGTTTTCTGTTACAGACTCGGCGATTGTGAATGGTGTGTACTGGTCAGAGGCTCTCAATAAAGTGTTTGTGGACAACTTTCAACTAGACCCGTCTCTTATTTGGCAGTACTTTGGTAGCGCAAAGGGCTTCTTCAGACAGTATCCAGGTAAGATATTAAATCAGTCCAGTCCAGTGTGCAGTGTGGGTCAATAGTTACTCTGGTGGTTGCATTGGAGAAAGCAGCGGTCTCCAACCTTTTTTAAACCATGGACCGGTTTTGTTTTAAAAATATTCACACGGACCGGCTGGTGGGGATGGAGGGAAATACAATGAAAATAATTATCCAATACTGCGAATAAAAAACTACCAATTGCGTACTTATTTATTATTAATTTACTTTCCATTTTATCGTCAAACTGCGCATTCATGCCAACTGCATAAAAATAAAACATCACAACGAATTTAGTTGAAATCGTAAAACTTCACCTGTACGCGCACCGGTCTCGTATCACAGAGGAGATCGGGAGCACAAGAGGATGAGTGACCGGACCGTCAGTGAGAGAGGACCAGGCCTGGCTTTTAGTTATGGTTTGTGTGTGTCGCCGGCAGTAGCCCGCCGGCTGTCTATTTACATTTTTATTTATAAATTAAACCTTTTATTGAAATGCGTTACAGTCGTCAAACTTCGCCATCATTCCAACTTTCATCCAACTTTTACAAACAAAGCCATTTACAAACTCACCATAACTCAATTAATGGGAGCCTTGGGCTTGTTTCCCCGCAATAATACTGTCCAAACGAGGAGGGATGGGTGACTGTGAAACGCGAAGTGTGTTGCAAATGTCCAGCCTGCTTCGTAACTTTGTTTTTGTTGCTGTCACTGTTTTTCAGTGCTGGATGCTTAGTTTCAAGATGTCGAAGCAATTTTGAGGGCTTCATTGACTCATTCGCCAATTTATCTCCACATATTACACACATAGGGTTTGGAGCGACAAACCCATAATTTAGATATTAATCGTCGTATTTTCGGTTAAAGGTGGCTTTCTTTTTCTTGTGAGTAGCGTTAGTCTCTCTCTGAATCACAGTCACTTGATCTTTTCTTACCTACTCCACTAAAGAATCCATCGAGAGACGTTTGTTTGGCACTCATTTTTATTCTGGTTGAACATTCTCTTTATTGCTCAAAAAACGTGCCCTCTGTGTAAATTTGAACGGTCGCTCTTAAAGGTCCAAGACATAATAAAAATATTCAGTGTCGTAACAGGGAATTTCAGCACATTCTTGCGAGCTGGCAACGGCTCTTTCACGGCCGGGGCCTGGGTCGCGACCCTAGGGACCTCTGCATTAAAGGGACAGTTCACCCAATAATGAATGTTCTCTCACCATTTACTCGCCTTCAATTTGTTCCAGATCTGTATAAATAGGTTGTTCTAATGAAAACAAAGAAAGATGTTTGGAAGAATGTTTATAACCAAACAGATCTAGACTAGCATAGTAGGAAAATGACTTTATCAATTTCTTTGTTCTGTTGAACACAAAAGACGACATTTGAAGAATGTGGGACATGACAGTTTCTGGGCACTTTTGACTACGGGAGTCAATGGAGAGCCAAGAACTGTTTGGTTACAAGCATTCTTCCTAATATCCTTCTCCGTGTTCAACAAAACAATGACACAGATTTGCAAAAAGTCAAGGTGAGTAAATGATGACAGAATTTTCATTTTTGGGTGCAGTATCCCTGAACTGTGTTGTTGTTGATGAATCTGTCCAATGACTTGACTTGGGTTTTTGTCATGTGTGAAATACATGTGTGTTTTCTGTAAGGTAAGATCTGGAGAAATTTACTTGTTGTCAGATGTTGTGCACTTATAAATTTAATATTTATCATGTTTGTAGTTTATGTCCATGGTTAAGGCTAAATAGTACATTTACAGCTGTTTTGAACAAATATCCATACCAGAAAACAAATGTAAAACATTGACTAAAGCCTAGAATGGTCACTGCTTTTGAATAAAATATTCATATTTAAAAACAAATACTTGATTGGCCTAAACTGTGCATAACTGATTACATATATAACTTCTGTACCTTCACAGGTATAAAATGGACACCGGATGACCATGGGGTTATAGAGTTTGACTGTCGAAATCGGAAATGGTAAGTGTTTGGTCACCAGAAAATAAATTGAACTCTTAAGTATGTGTAACGTCAACTAAAATGACTTGTGGGGTTTGGCCTGTTGTTAAAATTAAATCAATTTGGGGTTTTTTATCTGCAAATTCCATAATTACGGATTTACAACACAGTCATTGTCGTGATCTGTAATCTATTCATTTGTGTTCATGGACACAAATTTCCCCTTTTCTTGTCAATCAGCACGACGGTGAGGTAAGGCAACTATAAAATGTACGAATTATTTTAATATCAGGTTGTAAATATATAAATGTCTATGACTGACGCCAAAATGTCCATGAACACGATTCCAAATTTTGTGACTATGCCACGAACTGCCTGAGACTGGGTTGGGATATAACGCATATAGCACTGGACATTTACAGCATCCTCTTTAAAGAAGACAATGATTATTTGTTAAATCAAATGATTAGGATATTATTATTCAATGTTATAGGAAGTCAGATCCAGTTGGATTGGCATGAGTGTGAGTAAATGATCATTTCTGAAGATCCATGTACTGTATGTGGTTGTCTACAGGTATATCCAGGCAGCGACATCACCTAAAGATGTGGTGATTTTAGTGGATGTGAGCGGCAGTATGAAGGGGCTGAGACTGACCATAGCCAGGCAGACTGTTTCCTCTATATTGGATACACTGGGCGATGATGACTTCTTTAACATTATTGCTGTAAGTTCATCACTGCCTCTGTAAAGCCAGAAGTCGGCAACATTTTGTCACTGTAAACACTTAACAGTTATGCAGAAAATTCATTCAAAAGTGAAGCTATAAAGCTAAACTTATGACTGATGATGTTTTGTGTTTAACTTCTCATCAGACTGGTGTTTGTCTGTCATCTTTACATGTATGACTGTTGATGTTTGTGTCTTCATGTGACAGTATAATGAAGAGCTGCTGTATGTGGAACCCTGTCTGAATGGAACTCTGGTTCAAGCCGACATCAACAACAAAAATGTAAGTGCACATCATGTTTGCAAGTGTGCGGATTTCATTTTTCGAATTAAACATACGTGCTGTAATGTAAACATTAGTGACTAAAGTACTGTTACCATCCAATGGATCAAACTTTAAGAAACATTGACGAGCGAACAAGGAAATAGGAAGTGTCTGCTGTAGGAAAAGCCAAGACAACAGCAACAGATAAGACAAATATACCAATTTACAGCAAAGTACTTTACAACATTCATAATTCAACAACAACAAGCTTTCAAGGAACGAAACACATCATTTGTTAAAAGTGTCTTGAACATATATAAAGACGGAAGTACAGTCAGCTTTAAGATCTTTTGTCAATTATTCTGTGCAAAAGAGGCACTATAAATAACTGATTTCTTTCCTAACTCCGTTCGAACTGGAGAAAGAGTAACGTGTAAAAAATCATGTGAACATAAATTGTAACTTGAATTTCTATTTGAAAAACTAAGAAACAAGTAAGATGGTGTTAAGCAATACCAATGAGAACTTCTAAGAATATATAAATATGTTAACTCTGCCAATTAAAACCAAGTTTAAGCCTAAGCTTAGAAAGTAATTTGTCAATATGTAACTTAAATATTTGGAAATTTAACTTGTTAATAACAAAAATGTTGTTTCTCTCAACACATTCAACTTCGGTTCCTTGGTAGGACATTAAAGCCGTACCAAGGAATCTCCCAGAAGTAGTCATTAATTTAGATTGATCAATATTTAACACAAACTTTAATCCAAACAGACGCACCTGTACTGAATGTGCAAGCCAGTGATAGTACTGTATGTGAGTGTATGTGATGAGTAATGGCAGTCGTTGGACGAGAGTGCATGATGGTGGACTTGTGTACTGTGTTTAAAGGGGATGAAGTTAAAATAATGTCCACTTCACATCCGTACTGTGTCTGCTTCTCAACAGCATCTCCATGGACGTCTGGAAAAGCTGGTTGCTAAAGGTATAGGTCTGCTGGATTTGGCACTGACTGAAGCCTTTGAGCTTCTCAGTGATGTGAGTACACACGTGAACACTGCTTACTCAAGCTCTATTCAGAAAAGATTCATTTTATATGACTGATCTGTTTTCGTGTGTTCAGTTCAACGAGACGGGCCGAGGCAGCGGATGCAGTCAAGCCATCATGTTAGTGACGGATGGAGCTGTGGACACATATGATTATGTCTTTGCCAAATACAACTGGCCAGACAGAAAGGTAAGAATTCAAGAATTCTGCTGCTGCTGGTAAACTCTGAGTTGAACTCATGCTGTAGTGTAGCTTAACTTTTAACCTTGTGAACCCAAGCCTTGGAAAACCCGGCTCAGAGTTTATATTGCGTTGCGACACACAGCATCTGGCCTGAGGAGCAGTTGACAACAGAAGAACAACAACTACAAAAACAATGGAGGAGAAGGCATTTGCTTGCTGGAACTGAAAGAAGAAATGTCCACATTCCTCTATTTACTGAGTCCATTGTCGCTGTAGTTTGCACGTGTTCCATTGTTAATGCAGTCTTTCTTCGACTGCCTTGAAAATCAACGCCTTCAGGGAGTAAATACCGCAAAGAAATTAAATAAGCATGTTCGATCTGCACATACAAAGTGCATGCGGTTACAGAATTGCATACTATTCCAACTATACAGGTTGCATATTATTCTGATGACGAAATTTGTGTCACGTGCACTGTACTTGCATATGCATAAAAACTGAATTATACCTGCCACAGAAAACAAGGTAGAGATAGATAGATTGGATACAGAGACATCCTACATCATTTATTTATTTAAGAATAACACTGAGAAAACTGGCAAAGACAACATGAAAGTACAGCTAGTCACATTTAAGACGAGACAAGGAACACAGTAGCTGTGTCTGAATTCGCCCCATCTCCTATATAGTGCACTACACCATTTTGTAGTGTTTTTCCGAATTCTGAGTTAACAACTCATTCCCTACATTCATTAACTACTTTATACCCACAATGCATTCTGAATTTGAGTGTACATTCACGCATATTTCCCATGATACAGCGTGAATCAACCGTCTTATTAGAATCAGCTGGAGTAGAGTGACAGTTAATGCCACCAATGTTTGTTTATACTTTATAATACGTCTTGTTTACATTTATTTTCTACTTCTTGAGAATAAACTGATTTAATGAATGTTGTACACTCACCTAAAGGATTATTAGGAACACCATACTAATACTGTGTTTGAGCCCCTTTCGCCTTCAGAACTGCCTTAATTCTACGTGGCATTGATTCAACAAGGTGCTGAAAGCATTCTTTAGAAATGTTGGCCCATATTGATAGGATAGCATCTTGCAGTTGATGGAGATTTGTGGGATGCACATCCAGGGCACAAATCTTCCGTTCCACCACATCCCAAAGATGCTCTATTGGGTTGAGATCTGGTGACTGTGGGGGCCATTTTAGTACAGTGAACTCATTGTCTTGTTCAAGAAATGAATTTGAAATGATTGGAGCTTTGTGACATGGTGCATTATCCTGCTGGAAGTAGCCATCAGAGGATGAGTACATGGTGGTCATAAAGGGATGGACATGGTCAGAAACAATGCTCAGGTAGGCCGTGGCATTTAAACGATGCCCATATGGCACTAAGGGGCCTATAGTGTGCCAAGAAAACATCCCCCACACCATTACACCACCACCAGCCTGCACAGTGGTAACAAGGCATGATGGATCCATGTTCTCATTCTGTTTACGTCAAATTCTGACTCTACCATCTGAATGTCTCAACAGAAATCGAGACTCATCAGACCAGGCAACATTTTTACAGTCTTCAACTGTCCTATTTTGGTGAGCTCGTGCAAATTGTAGCCTCTTTTTCCTATTTGTAGTGGAGATGAGTGGTACCCGGTGGGGTCTTCTGCTGAGGGTGGCCATTTCCATTTCTGCTGTTGTAGCCCATCCGCCTCAAGGTTGTGCGTGTTGTGGCTTCACAAATGCTTTGCTGCATACCTCGGTTGTAACGAGTGGATATTTCAGTCAAAGTTGCTCTTCTATCAGCTTGAATCAGTCGGCACATTCTCCTCTGACCTCTAGCATCAACAAGGCATTTTCACCCACAGGACTGCCGCATACTGGATGTTTTTCCCTTTTCACACCATTCTTTGTAAACCATAGAAATGGTTGTGCGTAAAAAAAAACAGTCACTGAACAGATTGTAAAATACTCAGACCGGCCACACACCTTTCCAATAGGAGGCGGGAATGCTTTTAAGTTGGTTTGCCAAAGGCCATTAAACCCTAGAAGAAGAAGAGCATGATTGATGGCAGGTGCAGTGATTACCTGGTGAGGGAGCGCAGAGGATCATGGGAAAGGCGGTAAAAACAGACAGGGGAACAGACAGGGCTGTGACAATTACTCTGATAGATTTGGTTTGGAGCAAAGGAGCTGACATCATTTTTTGTATTTATTAATATCACTTTAAATACTCTGCTTAATTGACTTAATATTACATATATAGGAATGTATAGTCCGTATAATATTTGAGCTGTGTTTCTCTCTCCTTTATCTTAAATGTGTGCTTTACTGTGATAAGTACGTGTGTGTATTTTGTGCGTGTGGAGTTGCTTGTCTGTGTTTTATGCATGTGTGTGTATGAATCTGTGTGCGTGTCTGTCTTCTGTGTGTGTTCACCTTTTTTATACTCAGTTTCATATTCATGGTAAATAGTCGTAATTTACCAAAACAATTCAATGTAGGCTATGTACTGTTTTGCACTTTCAGCTTAAATACGTTTACATTTCTTGTGGAAATATTATTTGATGTCACACCACATTCAGTTGTTTGGCTAGCCATTACTTTATCAAAGCCAGAAGGTTGAAGAGAAAGCGAATGAAGTGACGTCAGCAGTTATCCGCCGTTAACACGAGTCTGTCGCTGCAGGTGCGTATATTCCCTTACCTGATTGGACGGGAGTCTGCGTTTGCTGATCATCTGAAATGGATGGCGTGCGCTAACAAAGGTTTGACTTCATATCACATCCACAGAACAACACAAACTCTCCAAATCATCACTTCTGATGTGTCATGTTGTCTGTTTGATGAAGTCTGGCTGTGTGAGGTCACAGATTTGATGTGTCAGATGCTTTGTGATATTTACTGTAGTGTTTTCATCTGCTTTTCCTCACACACACACACACACACACACACGTGTATTAAAGCTGTCACATGTGTTGTTACTGCAGGTTATTTCACGCAGATTTCCACGCTGGCAGACGTGCAGGAGAACGTGATGGAGTATCTGCATGTGCTCAGTCGACCCAAAGTCATTGATCAAGAACATGACATGGTGTGGACGGAGGCTTACATGGACAACACAGTGAGTCACGGTGATCAAATAACATCATCTGTGCGGTCACACGGAGCCCGCCGGTCAAGCTCAAAACTGTGAACGTGTCCTCTAGGGCTATTGGCTGGTTTTTCTCTGCGATGTGATTGATTCTTGGCTGTCTACAAGCTAACATTCAGCACGTCACCTCACATCAACATCTGTTCAAAACCTTGTCATCATTTGACTGCAAATAAATCAAAAGAGACTTTTCAATATGCTACAGCGCTTTAAAAGCATTTGGCCGTAAGGGACGCTTCGCATCGGGTCCCGATCACACTGAAGGGCTTTATTTGGCGATAACAGCCGCCTGTTTGTACATTATCCCGTTTATTACATGACCACATGAGAGAAATCTGGACATAAAATGTGAATTTAAAATCTTTTATTAGATGTTTTTTTCGGTCTTAAAGTAAGAAACGACGTTCAGATGTTACCAACAGGTTTTTAGGTCATTTGGTTGAATCATTTGTCATAAAACACCTGTCAAAATGATTTGGTGTGACTGGTCAGCTTTCCAATCAGCAAATAAGCCAAAGTAACCTTATGATGTTCTCGTGGAAACAAGGCAACTTACTGTACACGCTGTCAAAGGTCACCTGGTGTGTCCAAATACATGTTTTATTGAAAATGAGCGGATACAAACACATACAAACATGTATTTATTCATTTCCTGAAAGTATGAAATTCTCTTAAACCAAACTACAAAAAGATGATTAACGTTTCTGTTTAGCTTTGTCAAGCCTTGATTATGTTTAATCATTTCCTTCATAAATAATGCCTTGAAACAAATGGATGGGTCAGATGTAATATAATGTTGACTAACACGCGCACACACACACACACACACACGTTTGCTCACAGTTTGTGTTTTGTTTTTATAGCGTCCACAGACTCAGAAGGTAAAAGTGCATGATCTTATGAACCGTATCCATGATCATGTGTTCATTGATGACATTGGGATGTTGAGTGTTCATAGTTCATATTATTGAAGCTGTATAAAGTCATTGTGTTTTGTGTTGTATGTGTACACACACTGCCCATCACCTGACTGAAATTTGTTATGTTTAGTTTATGTATAAAAAACCACACCGCAACGTTCCTGGAGCGTTATTTTCTGAAAATAATCATCAGGGAGCGTTAGTATAAGTGATTTTTATGTTTTTGAAATGTATTTCTTAAACTGAGCAAGAGGTCAGTGAGAGTGTGTGTGTGTGTGTGTGTGTGTGTGTGTGTGTGTGTGTTGTGCGTGCGCAGGGGCAGGGGACAGGGGTGTGTCCATCTCAGGGCAGATGGACACGCGGATCATCTGAACGTCACATCATCACTCCTGCTTTATTTCATCACACTGTACTGTACAACACATTGACTTTCATGTGTACGGATCTTATCATAGGATCTACTGGCATGTGTGCATTCACGTCTCTCTCTCTCATGCATGTGTGCAGCTGCAGGGCAGGCAGGGTCCCGTCCTCATGACAACAGTGGCCATGCCTGTGTTCAGCACCAAAAACGAGACCGTAAGTGACGTAACATGTGTTTATGATAGATGTATACTGTATATAAGAATGGCTTTCTGGATAACTCATCAAACAATAGAACGACAAAACACCACATTTAGATTTTTGTTTGCCTGTTTGTTGTGTCTTACATGTTGACATGTTGATTGTTTGTAGAGAAACAAGGGCATTCTTCTTGGAGTGGCGGGCACAGACGTGCCAGTGTCTGAAATACTGAAGGCCATCCCAAAATACAAGGTACACTTTCATTCCCCTGTAATCTGTTAGATCAGCTAGTGAGATTCTTTGATTATTGATTAATATTGTTGTTTGTTTGTTATGTTGTTATGCGTCCCTGTCAGTAAACACTTAACTGAGATGATGTGTCAATCCTGTTTCACTTGTGTGATGTTGCACAGAGTAATACTGGATATTCAGACACGACCGTTTCAAGTTTAAAAATATGACAAACATCAAGCTTGTGTAAATACAGATGTGTACATGTGTGTTAATTTAAGCAAGTGCCACAGACTCTCTATATCTGACATGATCTCTGATTATCATCACAGCTCTCTCTCTCTCTCTGTGTGTGTGTGTGTGTGTGTGTGTGTGTGTGTGGTTCACAGCTGGGAATCCACGGTTATGCTTTTGCCATCACCAACAACGGATACATCCTAACCCATCCAGACCTGCAGCCTCTGGTAATGTGTTGAATGATGATGATGATGATGCTTGTAATCAGTGTTATTGTAATTTTATGTGAAGACATCTTTCTGGATTCCTGTCAAAGAAACATAATTATCTCCATTAACCCTTAACATAACCCACACACACACACACACACACACACACAACTGAACTACAGTTTTAGAGTCACACTTACATATCAACCAATGTAACAGTTCACATACATTCATTTAGGCTACAGATCACGAATCATCTGTGCTGGTTTATATACACACACAGTATATTTGATCGTTAGTGTTTTTACGATGGAAACTTCTGTACTAAAGGATCATACTTCTTACTCCTTGGAGTTGTATCTGACAAGTAAGGGATAATCCACAGCTAGCCGTGCGTTAAATGGTTTTAATGCACAAAGTGGAGGTCTGGAACCACGCGACCCGAAGCGGAGTGGATTATCCCACTTATACCATGGTTATTTGTCAAGTTAAAGCTGTTATTGATGTTTTCTGGGTCAAACCGGTGAAAATGAGGGTCATTTCAAATGAAATCAAACTGACTTGTGCAACAATTTATTTACCACATGTGATTTTTTGTTGTTTACTTTGTGTGTATTTTGGGACTTTGAAGCTCAAAAGTATTTGTGCATGAATTTATTAAACAATGTATTTCCATAGTTTATCTAAGTATCAGCCAATTTTATTTAAAATTCCACCACTACTTATACCTCAGTAGTAACTAGGACTGTCACGAGGTCATACTTTCACTAGACAATATCAAACTATTTCAATGATCACGGTTTGATTATTTCTGGTCCTCAGACCTTCATGAAGCACACGCATCTGACCGTATAAATGTCCGGTCAGGATCAGACAGAATGTCAGGAGCATCCATGGCACATGATCCATATTGATTTCTCAGAGTTCTTCCTGCTAGTCATAGAGCCGTTTAAACTGTTGTCAATGTCATCTATCACTTCATGGTGCACTATTGATTTAATGAGGTTTATTTTCAGCCTGTGGAAGGACAGGTCTCAGATAACAGGGTCTCAGCTCTGCTCACTACACACATGTATTAAAGAGAAGACGCTCACACCATTGCATGAAGATTCTGTCATGAGAATGCCTTGAAAATGTGAAAGTGAAAAAGTTCAGAAACGTTTAGATTTTCCAAGACTAATCATGTTCGCATAGCTCCTCGTGTAGTTAAAAAAAAACTTGAATGGACTCCAAACAGTTGAAGGTCAAAATGACAGTTTCAGCGCAGCTTCAAAGGGCTTTAAACGATACCAGATGATGAATAAGGGTCTGATCTAGCCAACCGTTTGAAGTCCACTATATGGAGAATGATCCTGGAATGTTTTCATCAAAAACCTTCATTTCTTGTCGACTAAAGAAAAAATGACATAAACATCTTGGATGACAACAGGGGTGAAAAGTGAACAATTCCTCTAAAGATGGGGTAATCTCATATTAATCTTGAGTGCCTATACAGTAGTATTACATACGTTGTATCTTCGTAGAGTCTTTAGTTTGATCACATTTTCACAGGAAAATTGCCCAATAAAAGACTTCTAAACTAAAATTCAGAAACAAGTGTATCGAGCACAGAAATACTACGTCATACGTCCAACTGGTTGACCATGTAGAACATGAGAAGCCAGCACGCTCAACGGTGTACAGAAGTCAGAATGCATGAAATAGCATGTTACCCCCTCTTTGAATAAACGATATTAGGTGTTTTCAGTGTCAATATCACAGCTACACCACACGAGGGCGCCATTGTCCGACTGTCTGGAGACTCTACCTTAGTGTTGATTTCAGCTCTTCTTTTTCACTCCACATTTAGTCCTAAGTAGCACACTTCCACATTCAATCACTATGTGCTATAATAGTATTATAGTTTTTTTAAAGTACGAGAAAAACATCGGTCAAGAAGAAGCACGGATTACATTTTTGTGGATAGGCTACACCTCAGGTATCTAAATAGAAGATGGACTGCCAGCCCACCCATTCATGTTTAAAGACAGTTTGAGAAATGATTTGTGTTCAGAGCACATGCTCGTGTGTTTATCAGCTGTGTGTGTTTTCAGTATGAAGACGGGAAGAAAAAGAAGAAGTCCAGCTACAGCAGTGTGGATCTATCAGAGGTGGAGTGGGAAGATAAAGAAGACGTGGTACAGTTTTCTCATTATTCATACTGTACACCAGTTATTGTTTAAGAACGTTGTCCTGTGTTTTCACTCTAGATGTTAACGGTGAATCATTTATTTTTAAGTTCTGTGTTGTGAAGTTTGCCATTACAGCTGAGTTTCTTTATCAGTTATAGAATGAACGCACCTCAAATGTTTCAGATCAAGTAAAAAGACCAAACTACTCGTCGCTATAGAAAATCACCTGCGTTGCATCAGAAAACTTCAAGTATATTATTTAGTTTATTTCTCTGTTCCCTCTTTTTGAGCTGTTACACCAGTTTCTATTGACCAATGATAGATAAACCACTATAAACCAACTTACATGTATTAAACATATTCTGTATTGAAACATTTTCAACTGTATTTAAAATAAGTCTGTTTAATATTTACTGTACATATTTTAGTGGTTTTAATGTGCTGTATGCACGAATCCTTCTTATGAAGACTGAAACAGGAAGTGATGTTTACATCTTGCAAACTGGTCCGTAGGGAATTTCCTGCCGTGTCATGTACCACCAGAGGGCGCTACGCACGCCAACAGTGCCGCCGGTCATGTGGAAGTCAGAATCTTGCCCTGCGTTTCATTCTGAAGTGATCATCCCTATGCCCTGCTCCCTTCATAGAGTAAAGCTCTCCATGTGTAAACTCAATTGTATGTGTCAGTTTAAAGTTCACTTGGCAAAGGGAGCTGTAAACATCATTTGTCTCTTGTCGAGGGCCCTTCAGGGGGCGATATATCCCACATAAAATGTGTTCTCTCTATTCAAAATAAAGGGTGAAAATGTGTTTTTATTTCTGTCACAGATGAAAACTGAGCTGAGCGTCTCTTAGTGGTGATGTTTGTAAGCCCATGTCATGTTTGCGTTCATGGTTGAATCTGCTGATTTTCATCTGATGACAGTTTTAGGGCGTTTTCACACCTGTGGATCGATTGCTTTGTTCCGAAACACAAATTTGTCCTTTCTTCCCCTGAACGAAGTGCATCTCTAATTTGATATATTGTTGACGGAGTTTCTTTGCTTTCCTGCGATGAAATCCCATTTGTTTTAAGCGCTCGCTAGACACTTAATACATTTCTGTGTTCTGGAGAGCTGTTTGGCAATGTGATCGTCTGACCAAGCGTCAATCAAACACTTCTTCCCTGCTCCAAGTGAGCCCACAGTTCATTTTGGGAGCAATTAGCGATGCAATCCCTTTTGCGTTAGCAACTTTACGTAATTACCCATCATACATTGTGATAGTCTGGTCCGTTGGGTCGGATGGCTCTCACACGTCTAGTGAACCGCTCCAGAGTCTGGCGATTGTTTTGGGGGGCGGATCCTAGCACGAGTGCCGTGTTCACATATGCCTAAACGAACCGAACCAAGAGAGAAATCGCACCAGGTTCCGAAACAAAGCCTTATGTGTGAAAACTTGTCCGTTGGATTCATTGATGTCTGTAGTGTTTGTCATTCCTGACGGCTTTGGTTTGTTTAGTTGCGGAACGCCATGGTGAACAGGCGGACCGGAAGCTTCTCTATGGAAGTGAAGAAGACTGTGGAAAAAGGGGCAAGAAGTCCATCACACACACACACACACACATGAATAATACACCTTCATGCACCATCGTCTTTATTCTTATGGTGTTTTTGTGTTTGTCTCAGAAACGTGTGCTTGTTTTACACAATGATTACTACTACACAGACATTAAAGGAACTCCTTTCAGGTGAGATTTCTAAAGCTGTCATTCATCAAACCTGCACAGTCTTACATAACCAGATTACACACGTGTGTCATGGCTACGAACCCGAAACTAACAAGCGTTTCGTTTGTCATAACTGTCAGTCATCATGAGACACACCGGTCTTGACTGCATGATGTCATCCTTGGACAGGATTGTTTTCTTCGTGTGTATGAGGTCGCTCTGTGATTTCTGTCTCTTCTGTCCAGCTTAGGGGTGGCTCTGTCCAGAGGTCACGGCAAATATTCCTTCAGAGGGAACATCTCTGTTGAAGAAGGTAACTGTGGAGGACCTTCGCTCTTTATTTCCCATAATTCCTCATGATTGGCTCTGATTGCATATGTAAAGAAAATACGGTATCATAAATGAAGTGAGCTTTTGTCGGTTTAGATTCTCAATGACTATGAAATGTTGTAGCCAGTGTATTGACTCTCGATTGTGCCACATGTTTACCTGCATAAGCCCCCCAAATACATCCTCACCCTCATGCTATTTCAAACCTGTATGACTTTCTTCTGCAGGTTTACAATGGCATGAGGGGAATAAATGATGAAGTGTCCCTTTAATCACATGATGATGGTTTTCATCTTCTGATGTAGGACTTCATGATTTGGAGCATCCAGATGTTGTATTAGCAGATGAATGGTGAAGTATCATCTCAAGACATCACACTGAGTGGGATAATAAACTGCACTGTATAACACGCGTGTGACTTTCAGGACGTACTGTAACACGGCTGAGCATCCAGACCATGATTTTCTGTCTCAGATCGAGGCCATAAAGCTGTACTTTAGTGGAGAAGCGAATATCAAGTGTGAGTTGAGGTCGGACGCGTGCAGACGCATCAGCGTGAGATGTGCTTTATGTCACACGTGTCTTCTGTCTGTTGTCGCAGGTGATGTGGATCTGGTTCAGGAGGTTCTGTTTGATGCTGTGGTCACCGCTCCGTTGGAGGCCTACTGGACCAGCCTTGCTCTCAATAAATCTGAGTGAGACAAGTCAACGTGAGATTGGTTTTTACATTTTTAACTCGGCATTCCCTCACCATGTGTCTTCTGTGGTTCTTCTAGAAACTCTGATAAAGGGGTGGAGATAGCTTTCCTTGGCACTCGAACCGGCCTATCACGCGTCAACCTTTTTGTGATGCCAGACCAGCTGTTCAATCAGTAAGCATGTCAGAATCACATGTTACAGGGTCACAACACATGATGAATGTACTCACTAGGTCATTCTACGAAACCACTGAAACACTGTGGCAGTAAAGATTTGGATTATAAGACGTACACGATTCAGTAACACAAAAATTGATCATAGGAAAGAGAATTGTGTTCTCTACCTTAGACGAAACATCATTATGTATTTTATGGCTGACATTCAAGTGCATCATATGTTGTCATTTAACAAATCAAAAAGTTCAATTAAAACATTCTGATACAAACAATTGGATGTTCTAGACGTTCTCAAATGACAACAAACAATGATTGACAGAATATTCATTAATAATAAGAAATGAGAAGTGTCGATGACTGATATCCTCCTCCTCCACACACTCAAAGATAATTACATTAAGTGAAGAAACAAACCTACCAATATGATTTCCAGGTTAACAACCTGTTTAGGCGATATGGCTTCGCTTTGTTTAAGAAATCACTCTATAAATCATTAAAACACGCTTTGTTTCACTACATTACAGTGATGAGAATTTGATTTGCAACATTTGGAAATTAAAGGTACAGTTTGTAACTTTTTGTGCAGTAAAATATTCAAAAACCACCAATTCTTACAATATCTCAAATGTTTCAAACTATTGTTAAATCATGAGAAAATTGCCATTTTAACCAGTGACATGAAGCCTGTCAATAGCGTCATACCTGCGTTACCAAAGACACTAGATGGAAAGCCTTCAGCGGAAGGCAGGAAAGAGGCTGTTATCGGATTGGCTGAGGAGCCTCACGTCATCATGTGAGCCGGGTCGCTTTCTCCAATTGTAGGAATTACAGACCCTGTAATAACACAGTCACTGGCGTTACCCTATTAATAATATCTGTTCCCGCTTTGACTGCCGTAGAAACCATGACAACCTGTTCTCGTATTAGTCTGTAGCGTCTATCAAGCTATCTTGCGTTGCGTATTCATTATTATGAAATAATATCACGTCATTACTTTACATCATTTCTCATTCACGTCAAATTGATTATTAGCGGTGGAGTTGAAGATGTTGTTGTTGTGCAGATAAGTTTCGTACAGTATAAAAAACATTATGCCTATGGACTGTCCCCACGGAGATAATAAACCAGATGTGTGTTTGTGCGGTAAGAGATTTGCTGACAGCAGAGGATAAGGAGCTGGTGTTCAGCGCTGATCATTTTCCATTGTGGTACAAGCGA
Organism: Barbatula barbatula; assembly: GCA_037178815.1. NCBI lineage: Eukaryota > Metazoa > Chordata > Actinopteri > Cypriniformes > Nemacheilidae > Barbatula > Barbatula barbatula. The sequence continues at coordinate 813,260 of CM074086.1, forward strand.
GCTGCAGAACAGGTGCCCGGGACCTTCATCTACTCCCTTCCCTTTAACACAGGTGAATACACACGCTCGCAGAGAGCAACATACAGTATAAAGCACAGACACGGTTACACGCAAAAGAACACAGAACTATTACAGTTGTCACACTATGTTGTTCTTCTACTCTTTGTGTGTGTGTTTCAGGTTCTGAGAATGAGAGTGTGTTGTTGGCCAGCAGTGCCATTCATCTGTTCGATGAGAGAGAGTCGCCCATCTCTGCAGGTACACACACAATACTCACACTGACTCACTCTGTAAAGAAGACCTCACACCTCACTCCCACATGTTCAGGTCTTCTGAGATCCCGCACTTTGATTTAACATCTCATCCATAGAACAGCCTCACTTCATTCACACAGACCGCAGGTTTGCTTTCCCCTGCTGGTGGTCTCAAACCTGCTTCTCTTCAGTGAAATACAACTGAATACACACTGAAGACCAAACGAATCTCAAAATCTTTTATTGTCCGTCTTACACATCAAATAATATTCACGACACTAATACAATAATAGTATGAATGATAAAATGCATTTATTTATACAGATTTTTAAATCATGTAAATGAATGATAAATATAATAGAGTACAATTAGAGAGTAACTATTGCAGTGTCCTTAAAGTTCATGCGGTGTGTAATGTTGCTGTGTGTGTGAATGTGAGCAGCTGCCGAGCTGTAACGCCGAAGGTGAAAGAAAAACAACGTTTCTGGCTTTGGAGAATCACGAGTCGTCTGTCGTTCTGATTTCAGTTCCGTGTCAGATTTGCGTCACTCCGTGTAAACGCGGTAGACCAATCACAGCAGACTAGACCATCTGACCAATCAGATCAGAGTAGGCAGACGGAAAGGAGGGGATAAGACCGATGAATCGCCGAACGAATCATTTCAAAGTGAGTCAAGAAGTGAGGAATAATAACTAAAGTGTTTTTACGCAGGGTATGTATGTAAATGTGTTGTTGGACACTTAAAAAACACTAAAGGTGAAGTATGTAAACCAGCACTGGTTACAATGTTACCGCACACTGAGCAATATTTTCATAGTTTTTAATAATAACAACAGATAAATGGTTCATAAACTGCACAGGATGAGGCTGTTTTTCAGTGAAGTACGGTTCCTGTAGCTCGGTGGTTAGAGCGTGGCGCCAGCAACACCAAGGTAATGGGTTCCATCCCAGGTGATTGCACATACGTACGTAGAAACAGTTAGTAAATGTAAATGCTGCTGCTGCATCAGAAAGCCAGAGGGCGCTCTCGTCCAGAATCCCCTGCAGGCCCACAGAAGAAGTACAACACCACACGAGAGCTGTGGCCCATATAGACCCCTATAGCCTTATAAAGTGGGACTATTTAAGGGGACAAATCCATTTGTAGGGGTGTCCGAAATCATAGTGGACATTATTGAGTGCACTCATTCAATCCCATGATGCTTCATAATAACGAGTGTACAACCGATGAACACTCACGGCTAGCTGCTAGCGATCTATCGTGACGCGTGCGCTGAATGAATTTGCGCGTGTCGGCAGCAGATGGAGCCTGCAGCGCTTCCAGTGCATCGAGTGTCCCAATTTCCTCACTCACTTTCACCCGCTCCTTAAAGTGACTATATAAGAGAACTCGTGTAGGGAATAGTGAATGAGGGTACCCTGCTTTTACATCTGCAATTCAATGTTTGCTCATCTGCAATACGTCTTGGAGATGTCTGCTGTCAGACGTCATATAGACCTCCTGAAGACGTCTTTAAGATGTTTAGGAGTTAGAATGGATGAACAACAGCTCTTTCTAAGATGTTTAGCAGATGTTTCCAGATCTCCAGATCTTTATCAGACGTATGACAGACGTTCAGCGACTCCGAGACGTATTGCAGATCGCAGATGTAAATGCAGACGTCAAATAGACATAAACCAGATGGATTGTGCTATCAGGGTGTAGTGAGTGATTTCTGAGCTCCTTTTTCAAGCCTCCTCAGGTATTTTCATGATTATAAAGTATATATTTCAAATGATCATATTTGAAGAGTGTTGCTTTTTTTGTGGTGATTTCATAGGGAACAGCACCTCTTACTGATCGAAGAGCCTGCGCAGAAACACATGATGGAAACCGCTGTGATATCATAATCGCTCAAAACCACGACTGATCGTGCAGCCCTTCAGTGTTTTACCATCCAAACAATTACACATTAATACAAACAAACCAAAACAGGTTGAAGGAAAATATGAGACGTATTTCTATTTAAACACTGATTTGTTTTCCTGTATAAACTGCATATTGTCTTCTGTAACTCTCACTCCACCCCTAATCCATCACACAAACCTTTCTATATTTACACATTTTCAAACAAACATTATATAGTTTGTTTTACAAGGTAAAAAATGATCTTTGTGTGAACATTTGCTCCACACACTTCAGGGCACACACACACACACACACACACACACACACACACACACACTGTGTTCACTCATGCACAAATGATTCATGTTGTAACTGACAGAGGAATGAAGCAGAACGGGCAGATTTTTATCATCTACTGCACATAATTCACTGTTACACACATACACAACTATATCAACTCTTTCTATTTTACAGAATCAACATATTTTGAATTCTGTATTTGATATATAACGGTAATAAACAATGTTATATATCAATATGAACACGCACATATTGCTCATACAGTGACCTGATGTAGTGTGCTGGTTTTGTGACTCTGTCTTGTGGACGTCATTTGTTCTGCACAGCACATGTGAGTCTTCACGTGCGTGTGTGTGAGACGTAATGCAGGCTGACGCGCTGATGACATCACACTCTTGTGTAACAGGGCCGCGTGTGTGTGTGTGTGTGTGTTTTGAAAGGTCAGCTTAATCCTCAATTCCCAAGTTATGCGTTCGAGAACATAATCTCACACAAAATCATAAAAGTGAATGATAGGGGCTGTGTGGAAGTGAGTGCAGGAGTGTTTGTTTTGGCTGTCATGTGTTTAAACACAGCTCAGGTGAGGTCTGTAAATCACAGTGTAAACGGACTCCATTACCTGTACGACACACATTTATAAATGAGTCTATCAGTGTGGGAATGTCTTCTCTATTTGAACAATAAATAAAGCATTTGATACCTGAGATGATCACAGATGTTCTTTAAAGTAGAACTCGAAGCTTGACCATCACACACTCATGAAGCGCTTTTTATGTTGGTAAAACAAGAGCTCTGCAGAAACAACACTAGATGCAAGATATTGCTTTTTGTTTCCATGAAAACGGTATCGAAGCAGACGGTGGAGAAGACGGAGTGGATTGATTTATTGGTTATGAGACGTCGTGGGTCAGTGGCTCCAGATGTGTTTCAGGTAGATGCAGTTAGAATAGCTGCCCGGGTGCGGTGAACAGACTTACTGTAGACCTGCACGCCTGTCACTCCAGCGCCGATTTCTCCTGATCTCTCTCAGAGCTCTTCCTCTCCTCTCTATCGGCCTCGGTCGCTTTCCTCTTCAGCTCTCTCTGATACTTGGCATTAATCGCTGCATATGCGCATCCGTAGACGGCGGCCGCCAGCATCATCAGGAACACGATTCCACAAACCACTCCCGTGATGACCACCGTGGCTATGGCGTGTCTGTAGTTGACCGGTCGGGGTCTCTGCTTGGCCTCACAGTCAGGAAGCGCGTACTCTCCTGGCGGGCTGAAGTCACCACCCGCCGGAGCTCTGGAGCTCGGGTGAAGATGTCCGCCGAGCGTCCGGTGTTTGCTGTCCAGATAGTGGATGTTGGCGAACAGATAGCTGTAGCTGGTTATCATGCAGGCGTGGAAGAGCTCGTAGGGAATGTGACGGAGGTCTCGCTCCTGCATGAGGTGAGGCTGGACGCACGTGACACTGTCAACCACTCCACCTGAGATATGATAAAGAACGTAAAGAATGGGTGAAACCGTGGTCACACAAATTATTATCAATCAGTTATGACAGGATAATAAACCATGTTTGACTTTTCTACAGCAAGATTTGATTGCATGTTCGGTTTTCATGAAATTCAGTATTTGACCGGTTGATAAATAAAAGCAGGTTTGCATTACAGCTCTCCCTGTTATTCATAAACATGTACTCACTAACTGTTACTCGAAAGTAACTGAGTGCAGCTGTAATGTGTCAGAGGAGAACTGGCCCTCCCGGCTTTTATTAGCATGGTCTTATCTTTTTCAATAATGCCATGATCTGTACTGCATTCTACTTACTTTGTTGCACATGTTGTTAGGGCCCAATCACAGTTTTTGGCATATGGGTTAAGGCCTGACTGAGAGCACAATTTTGACCCACACATTTAAATCTTGATTTCCCTTCTGAAAAGTCAACACTGAAGCACAAGCAACCTTGCTGAAGGAGAACTGATTTTAAAGAAACAACTCACGTTGAAATAAGGACTTAAGAATTGGCTCAAATGTGAAACCAACGAAGCGACAAATATTTGACTCATGCGCTGTAAGTCAGTATGGAGTCTCTAGGTTGGAATTGCAGTGAGACCAAAACACATATTTGAGCCTTGAATCAAAAGACACGCCACTGTGAATGTGTGTGTCATTATTTCCCAATAAGTGTAAACAAGTCGACATAATATTATAATAATATAATATACAACAATGTTCCGCCACTTCCGCTCGGTATGAAAGCCCTGTCATGTAAACATAAAAGAATATGTTTCTTTCATGAAACTGCAGTGTGTTTTGTGAATTGGGCGGTTTTGTTACCTTTGAAGGCAAATATTTCCAGCCACAGCTTGAGTCCTATCAGATGGCAGTCACACCTCCAGGGATTGCCCTTCAGATGAAGAGCTTTCAGATTTCCAAGAGCCTCCAGTTGAACGCGGTCCAGTTTGGTCAGACGATTGTGATGGAGTGACAGGTGTGTGAGATGATGAAAACTGTCAGCTAGAGCTGCGGGTAAGCCTCCTATGCTGTTAAAGGACAAGTCCAAGAGAGTTAGATTTCGAATGGAAACCAGAAGACGTCGGTCCACCTCCCGGATGGAGTTATTGGCCAAGCTGAGGATCTTTAGACCTCTGAGTCCCAACAGGGCACTGGGGGACAGTGTTGAGATGGAATTGTTGGCCAGGTCCAGAATCTGGAGTAGAGGTGTCTCTCGGAAGGACATGGAGCCCAGGCCTCGGATGCGGTTGTTTTGGAGGTACAGCTCCAGTGTGTCTTCGTGGAGTTTGCGAGGAACATCATACAAACCTTGTGCCCGGCAGTCCGCCACTTTGGTGTGAGCGTCACATGAGCACTCTTTGGGACAAGAGGAGACTGCTTGGAGTAAAACCACGCAGAATAATGCAAAGACCACGCCTGCTGAAGAAATGTAAGAAACGTATGTGTTAATCACTGCCCCATGTCTCCCATTGTTTGGACAAACAGATCGTCCTGCTTCATACTCGGGCCCGTGGTTTCTACACAGCTACTTGTTGTTTTGCCTTCGAGGAGTACAAAAGGTTTCTGGAAGCAGTGTTTGGTTTCAGCTTCATAACTGTCTGTGTAATATCAGACGGGTATTTGAATATTTCATGGGCTGGATAAGCTAAGACTGGTCAGTGCAGAGCTGCTAAACATCAGTTATGATGTTGACTGCGGTCTGGACACTGCTGTGCGTATCAGATGACATGCATATGCTATATTTATTAGGGTAAAATAAAGACACTGGAAGGATTCAGGGGTAATTTGAGAAAGTGTGTGCTGGTTGTGTTGTTGGTTATGACAGATGTCTGTTGATTTAAAGCATAGACAGTCTGCGTGTGCCTTTACTATTGAACCTGTGACCTGTGTGGCTTCTGAGAATCATTCCCTACCGGTTAAACTACAGGAAGTTAGTGATGTTGACTGACTTTTACTATTGTTCAGATTTCAAATGATGACCGAGACGACACCAAAGCCATATCTATGAACCAGATGGTTTAGGCTGAGTGTTGAGATGCAGATGGAAAGAAATATCAAATGTGTTTATTTAAAGTTTATGTTTATGGCATTTACAAATATTGGCACAAAATAATGTGAAAGTATTAAGATCAGTTTTATAAAGATCATTACATGACATTAAGAATACATTGTTAGTACATTTTGCTCTATTGATCTTTTATCGCCTGATGTTGATATATCGGTGCATCTCCACCTAAAAGTAGAGAAGGAATTAATAAAACAAACTACGGAAACGCTACAATTAGGAAATATTGCATGTTATCTGCAGAGCCCCGTAGATCACAAATAATTATGACAATGTTTATAATGGTAGACATTTGTGATGATCCGGACATTAAATCAGCTACCAAAACTAAATATTTCTCGTTCAGCTGCTTTGAGCGCTTTTCCATCATCGCACCGAATCATTCTCGTTGCTTAATCCTTCCACTCCGTGCCGATCGCGGCCAGCAGGTATGTAAATGATTTCAATCTCTATATAACAGAAATCTCTAGAATGCAAACACAAACACATCACGCGTTCCTTCATAATATAACGTCTCTGCACACATTCTATGTGCTCGGTTAGACAACCGTGCCGAAAGAACAGTTTGTAACCGTGCGCCGTGGACCCAGCCTCACGTGGAAACATGACTGTAACTGCTCCGGACCGAGCTTAGAACGGCTATGATGGTGGAAAGCGCTCTTAAAGTGATGCGTGATATCATCACAGTGAGAGAAGAGGATTGCACATGGCACTTGAATATTAGGGTATTTGTCTTCTCTTTATATACAGATGTGAACCTAAGGGGTTACTAAATAAAGGACTTAAATGTCAGGCTGAGGAGAACTGCGCTCTGAATGTCTTTTCTATTCGCCATTCTGGACCCACGCGACTGCCCGTAAAGCACACAGATCAAAAGTACATGTTATTCTGAGCGTCAAGCGTGTGCTAAAATCATCACACATCACATGATGAATCCGCTTGAACTTTATCGCTGTTGTTTATCAACATCAAAACACTCAATAATCGCTGTAGTCATGTGGTCACATAGAAAACAACATCACTTTCCTGAACGAATGGTTTGCGTGACTATTGACTACAGCATAAACTATTGTTGTTATTGCTTACGACGCATTTTCCAGCAGTAACACAAATGGATGTCTCAGTATTGTTTGTTTGGTTGTAAACTCACCTGTCATGATCGTGTCAGCGTGTGCAGACTGCGTCCAGCATCACTGATCTGATATCTGTCCAGTGCTACTGGTGCACATCCATTTCTTCTCCAGTGGGTCTTTCGCTCTTGTTTTCATTCTCTACTCATGTGCACGTATGCAAATATCTTCCTCATCTTTCACACTCACACAAACCCGCTCGCAAATACAGACACGCTCTCATTGTCAAGGGCCTCTCTCACACGCGGGCAGGGCAGCGTTGTGTTGAACTGCTCTGACATCACAGAGGGACCGCAGGCAGAAAACTGGCAGAGCATGTCCTATCATTTCCACACATGCACACACGCATGCACACACACACGCATGCACACACACGCATGCACACACACACACACACACACACAGGCCTTAAGCCCCTTCAGCAGCTCACGCTGTGCTGCTCACATTTATGTGTCTTCTGAAAGTCCCTCTTCCATTTCCAAATGTTATACTGTGTACATGTATAAGTTCATGTGTTACACGTGTCACAGAACACTGACGTCATATCAATCCTCAGCTTTACACTGGGCTTAAAGTCACTGTGACATCAAAGAGGGTTTTACACAGTGTTGCAGTTCTTTTTTTATTAATGATGTATCTATGCGCACCATTTTTTTATTCATTTGCACTTGTAATCTTTAATCAAAAACATGAAGCTTCCTTTCCCCTCCCAACAACAACTCTTCACCACATGACATAAGCGACAAAAAAGAGGTAGGACCGAACAGACTGTCCAATAGAGACACAGCGCATTTAGGCCACGCCCACGATGGGGATCCAATCATACATCTCCATTGACTATCTATTGAGGGAAGCTGCCTCAGTGTCATTTCTTACTTATAACAAAAACTGCTGTGAGACAAGGAGTACAGTAAACAAGCTAACAAAACCGAACTATGTTTTCATAAGCTACTGAAAAAGCATCCTTTACAGTGATACTCCAGGCCTGAATGAAAATGTCCCCATGTTTTACTCAAGGCATTCTAAGCGCGTGTGACTTTCTTCTTGAAGAATAATGCAGTCGGACTTATAATACCAGGTATCATTTTACTTCCTGGCAGTAGAATGGGAGTGCATGGGGGGCAAGTGCAACCATCGATCAAAGAACGGCTCGACGCGGCTCTGTGGTCTTCTGAAGCCTATCCAGCCTTTGTTTAAGAGAAATAGACATATTCACAACGCTATTGGTGAATGAGAAGCTTGTTTTTCCAGCAGATGACACAGGTGTGTCGTCAGTTCCTGGGACGAACACAGCATTTTTCATTTTCAGGCAATAGGACACCGCCTCCTCTGGGCAGGCGCTTTCGTCACCATCAGTTAATAGCTACACCGCCAATAGCTTTGTGAATATAGTTTTAATTATTGTAATAATGATTCTTATTCATAATTTTTTTTGGCTTATTTAAAGAGCGCGGCGGTAAAATGCGCCCTTAGAATGCGCGTACACTCTGCTTATTACACAGCAGCAGCACACAAACATGGCAAATATTAAGATACCTTAAAGAAACGTGTTAATAACACACAAACAGTACACACGTGTACAGATCTACAGCCTGTTGGTTGTTGTGTTGCAGCTGTGGGAATTCAGATGAAAATGGAGTTCTTCCAGAGGAAGTTCTGGACCGCCAGCAGACAGGTTCCTACACACACACATCATCATCATCATCATCATCATGTAGATTTTGTGTTCTTCATGTTTACAGTGTTGTTGTTATGTTGCAGTGTGCCGCTCTGGATGGCAAGTGTTCCATCAGCTGTGATCATGATGTGAGTGTATTTGCTTTACACCAGACGCAGACAATATCAATTAGCACAGAACAGAGAAAACGTCATGACACATGTCATCCATGTTAAAAACTAAACACATACGTATTTACAATCATTGAAGACAATGTGAAGTTATTTTGATGAAAATAAATGGAGAAAAACAATGACTTTGAGCTAAGCAAAGGCTTTTCTATGTTTGTCATCTGTGCAGGACATCAGCTGTTATTTAATAGACAATAACGGCTTCATTATCATTGCTAAGGATTCATCTTTGGTGAGAGACTGTTTTCTGCACATTTACCCAGTGTTGTGTAACACATGTGATGTTTCGTCCAGCACAGTGTCGTCATGGTTTCTAAGTGTCGTTCTTTCAGACAGGTGTGTTCTTTGGGGAGGCCGAGGGTGCTGTGATGAGCAAACTCATTTCAATGGGATCCTTTACGAGGTACGTACATGAGAGTTATCATTTCATATTCATTGCTAAATCCTATCAGAACCCACACAATACCATCACCAGTAGTATTCAAGGACCAACACGTGAATGTGAACATGTGCTGTTGAGACTGATGCATTGTGGTTATTTTTCAGGGTGAATATGTACGACTATCAGGCCACCTGTCGAGTTTACAGTGAGATCAGTGACACGGCTCACACGCTTTTACACGTGAGCAACCTCATATTCGTATTTCACTTTGCTTCCTGCGTTTTTCTCTCAATGACACGTGTCGATTTGTTTCTCTGAGCGCAGCCGCTCTTCGCTGTCATCACATCTGTGCGGAAGCTGCTGGCAGAGTTTGTCATGTAAGACTCTAATGTCATGAATGGACAAGCGTCTTTCTCCTGCTGTTGTTCATCACGTCCCGTCTTCTGTTGTTTTCACAGACTTCTCATTGAATTCAACCTGTACAGCTGGTGGTGTTCTGACCTCACCGCTGAAGGTTCGTTTCATGCACGTGTCTGCTCACGGAGCATTTAAAGACATTACCAGAAACGAAAGCAAACTAATGACTAGATGCCTTCGCCGTTTGAGGAGATGCAATGCAGCCTTGACACGTGTGATTTTTGCGAGCATCTATTGACAGAAATGCAATAGAATATACAACATGACTATGTGTTAGGAGGTGTATAAATGAACAATGAAGCGATACAGTTTCTACAGTAGCCCTAAATGGACAAACTGCTCAACAGAACGCGCTTCGTAACTATGTAGATCAGACACCGTAGTGATCGGAAAGGGAGCCGTTGGCTCGCCACTAGATGGCGCTACAATCTCTGCATTGCACCATAAACAGCCACAGTGGCATTAACGTTCTCTCTGTATCTGTCTGTCTGTGTCTCAGCTCATAGAGGGGTCAGAAGTATGCTGGTTCCCTGTGATATGGAATATCCAGCATTCGTGTCCGAGCGCACCATTAAAGAAACTGTGGGGAACATTGAGTGTGAAGGCTGTGTAAGGTACGTTCAGCGCTTGAGGACACGCACATTAGCGTTTGTGTTGTTCTGATGTTTGTTTCTCTGCTGTCCTCAGATCATTTGTAATCCAGCAGATTCCCAGCAGTAATCTTTTCATGGTGGTCATAGATAATGAATGTGACTGCAGTGAGTTTGGACCCGTCACCCTGGACCCCGTTGAGATCATGTATATCCTTTATTATAACTAACAGATGCTTCTGCGCCTAGATTCTACAGTGCAAACGTCAAGCAAGCATCCTGCACATTATGGCACTTTATGTATTTTCACTAAGTGTCAAAAACAAAACAAGTACAGTATTCTGGAAGTATAATAATGTCTCTTTGTTGTGAGCGTTAAGATCAGGAAACAGAATCCTATCTATTCATAAGATACGCAGTTACATTATAATCGAAGATAATAATATTAACAAGATGCTCCACTGCCGTCGCTCAATATAGCCGCTCTAGTGTAGGAAGTCCCGCCTTCCAGCATCATGAGCCAATCGTCAATCAGTAAAGACTGAGGATTCTCTGGGGCGGGGCTCTCGTGAGGCGATTGCCAGCATGTGCGCAGGCGCAGTAGATGACATCGAAAAAGAGGATTTTATGCGCACGTTTAGCTTAGCAAACCAAAGTTATGATGCAGGTCATGTTTGCCATGTGCAAACATGGGCACAACTTCCGTAAATGGACTTTGTTATAGTATATATATATATATATATATATAAGTATACTACAGTATCTTTTAGATCTCTGGTCTTTTACAGAAGGGATTAGGCTCTAGGGATGAGCACTTCAGAATGGGCAGCTGACTCATGTGTTCTTCTGTCTGATGTCAGAATGATAAAGAAACAACAAAGCAGACATGTTGACAACTTCACGGCAACGATTTCTGAACTTACAGTATATGTTATAAGTCAGAGTCGTTTTGAGTGCCCAGCTCATGACCCTTTAATGAGAACGCACCCATGATACTGTCGAACTCTAGTAACTCTTTGGTGTTTTCATTGACTTTCTTAACTGCATTGTACATAATGAGTCTCTGAAGTGTGAACGACTGACGTTTCAGAAAGTCAGAAGGCGACCGGACACGTGCCACCCCTTCCATCATGAGGTAGAAAACACACGGCCACTTAGAACAGGTCATGTTTTTAATGCAAAGGACATCATTTCAAATGAGTGTTTACAGTGAGTTTTCTGTAGATACTACACATCTGTCTTCCTTAAGCCAATCCTTACACTGCAGGCACTGGATTATTGGATACATACTGTATATGTGTGTGTGTGTGTGTGTGTGTGGATCTCATTGGACGGAATGTGACACTGTAATGTTACAGACATGTGTTATTTGGATTTTGGACACTGTTTTGGTCTGCAGGAGAACTCGATGGAATGTGGAGGTTCTCCGGCCGTGACTCCGTCACTTACAGCAACAGTTGTTGTCCTGATACTCATCCTCTTCTCCAGGTGACAGAAGCATCTCTGCTCCCGTCTGTGTGACTGACCGCAGCTGGCAAAAAGTGATTTGTATATATTTTTCTGCGACTACTCAGAATCAGCTGGTGAATGACAGACGTACAGTTTTAGTTATTCCTCTGTTAGTTATGTTGAGATTTCATAGAGCGTGAGTGTGTTGTTATATGACATTCTTTTAATAATAAATATATAATAATTTTGCAACAATGGAATAGCGAGTGGATGATGTGCTAAGACAAGTTTGCCTTATAAGTACAGATGTCCGTCGAGTTTGTGAACTTTTGAAATAAAGTTGCTTTTATAAATACAAAGAGAGCAAATGAATTAAGAATGAAGAAGGTTAAATGTGATTTATATTATGTATTTTTCTACACGTGTTTGTGTATCTGTGTCATTAGTGTGAAGGCTATGAAGCTCTTTTGTTGATAGAAATGTTGCTCCAGGAGAAACAATATGTGTGTTTGTTGTCTGTATTTCTCTGCAATTTTCTCTCATGTTTTTGATGGCGTATCCATACGTCTTTCACATCATTATTCCAGCTGCACATGATAAAGAGATTGTGAAATGTGGCCTAATGGATGGACACGTGTGCAATATTACACCTGACTGAGATTTGTATTCATCCAGATAGAGGTGGACAGCATGAGCAAAATCGAATTCAATAATAATTTAAATGAATGAAAATACTAGCATCAGTGCAACAAAAGCATATTTAGGAAATACTTAAACAGTAATATGTTCTAAATATTCAGCCACTTCTTCTATGTGTAGCTAGCTGTATACACACTTTCACAGAATTACAGTATATCTGAGTATAAATAACCTGAGGTTTGTACACTGGATGCAAGTGGTGCACAGCAATGCCAGACATTAAATCTCTTCTATTATAACAAACAAAACACCGGCAGATCTTCACACGCAGACTATGCTGTAGTTGTTATGAAATGAATGGAACGGCAAAGAAACGTGAAAAAGATCAACCGTGTATAAACACTACATATCCCTAGAATGCAACAAAAAGGTTATTTTCGTTGGTTTCTTTCTCTGGATCAGTTGTGTTTCTATATTCTATAAAGCAAGAGTGGCAGCAAAACTAATGAAACCTCACAAACTGTGTCACGTTATGTCTGCATGTCATTTGTTTTGTCTGGTGTCCTGTAATGGAATGCAGATATGTTTTGGAATAAAGTGGAGGAACAATTGAAAATAGAGCATCTGTTACTTATAAAGTGGTCAGATGAAAGCATAAAGCATGGAGTGCCACATGGATCAATTTTTAGGCCCCCTGCTTTTCTCCCTTTACATTCTTTCTATTCAGCTTCTAGATCTAGAATATATTATTTGTTATGGTCTGTTCACACTGACTGTGATGCGAGAAAGGGAAATGAATAACCATTGAACCAAGCTTGCACCATCAAGGGCGAAACTAATGATCCTTATCAGCTATTTGACTTCTGTCAGATAGGTGGCACCGATGGACACTTAGTTTTCTGTTGTCTTGCTGGATTAATATATATTGGATGCACTTCTTCATGGAGAGAGAAACATGAACTGAGCAAATGTAATAATGTTTTTATGCATAGGTCATGATTACAGAATAGAAAAGCTATGTGTATGTTTTAATCATGCAGATAATAGACATTTATCTATTTTAAGTTTAAAGTTTCTGAGTTTAATGTTTTTAACTGAAGGAAACATAAACCCGTGCTGTATGATTTTCAGCTTTAAGCATATTTATATCACAGAGTATCTTCATGTATAATATTTATCATTTTAAGAAATCTATCTTAAATTGCAGTGCATAGCCGATATAAACAAGCACCGGTACTGTTGAATACTAATAAATCAAATGTTACAGTGTACACCAATATGCATGCAAACAATTATCTTCAGGAAATGAAGAAAGTATCTGTACATATTTCAGTGCTTTAGATCTGCCCGTTACCTTGCTGGACGGATGTAAAAACTTTGACGCACTGGTCAGTGTGTGTTCAGAGTGTGACGGTTTGTGTGCAGCATGAAAGCTTTCATAGGGATCCATGATTATTTTAAGTGTTTAATGATTTCATTTGCGTCTTACATTTGCTTTGCTTTTTCACGTTCATTGTGAAAGGGTTATTATAATGAATAATAATGAGTTAAATTTATATGGCGCTTTTTGGCTGGAAGGGCATGGAATGGGGGATCTCCACAAGCACCACCAATGTGTTCATTCATGTAAATATATTGATGGTACCAGTCACTAGAAAGTTTGGAGTTGGGCTCAGATTTTGTTACAGTGGACATTTAATACATTAACAGGTGTTTTAATCCGTCCCTTCCTCTACACTAATACATAAATGTAGGTAGAATAATATAAATACATTTAGGATTTGTAAAACAAACATAAATCCTACAGAATGTGGAGTACTGAGTTGAAATGGTTTTCTGCAGTTACTTGAGTGTTTGCGCCATCTGGTGGATGTTTGGGTGAAGTACCGTTTGACAATATGAGCGTGTATTCAAATGAACATTTCAATTTAGTAAGGCGGAGAGAAGAAGGTCAACATTGTCCTTTTCACATTCATAACAATACCTTTACCTTTACCTTACACTTACAGTAAATACAAATAAAAACACAAAATGCAGGCACTCGTTTTAATGAAACGTATTTATTATCTGTCATTGAGTCTGGCCTGAGATCTCGATGCTTTTACAACATTTACACCAGTAGGTGGCGCCAGCGCGAGCTGTTTAGAACACTTAGAAAACGTGAATTATTTTGCGCATAATAGTTATTTTTCATTTAATGAAGAATAAAATCTTTTAAAAATGCAAACGAGTCATCATTTCATGCGACTTATTGACGTCAACAGTAGGGTCCTGTAGTTCAGTTTATTTAAAAGAAGCCCTGGGTATTCAAATACTTGAGAAGTCACAGGTTAAAACAATCTGAAATAAACCTTCTGCTTAGCGGAAATTGCGTCATCTGGTGGAGAAAATCAAAACGTTTGTGTTCAAAAACGATGTTAAAATTAAAATATTTAGTTTAGAGAAATGTTTTAAAAACATTCAAAGTGACCACAGGGAATCAAATGCCAAAAAAGCACCAAATGTTAGTCCACGTTGAAGCCTTGCGTGGTGATAAGTAAATATGTTTCTTTTACAAATGCGATGAGTTTGCATCCATCTTTTCTGAGAAGATCAATTCTATCAGAAAGGCGATTAGCACGTCCTCAAGTTAGACAGAGGTCAGCCAGATTCGGCCGCAATAAAAAAAACAACGTAATGTGTCTGCTTTTCAAGCAATTGATTTTGGAAGAAATATTACAGCACCTCAAATCATCAACCTGCTACCTTGACACACTTCCCACAGCCTTTTTCAGACTTGTGCTAAATTGTTTGGAAGCAGATCTGGTAAACGCCTCACTTCTTTCTGGGACGTTTCTAAACTCCCTGAAAACTGCAGTTGTTAAGCCCCTCCCACAGCCTATTGAGCTGCTAAAGACCGATGACCAATCTTCGTTTTATCAGAAAGATTATTGAAAAGGTTGATTTTAATCAGCTGAAAAACTACTTAAACTCAAAGGGATACCTGGACCAGTTTCAATCTGGTTTCTGATCGCATCACAGCACAGAGACAGCAATCATAAAGATAATAAGTGATATTTTCGCCTAAAATCTGACAAAATATCAGTGCTGGAACTGCTAGACCTGAGTGCTGCATTTGACACTGTCAATCATAACTTACTTCTAGAGGGACTAGAAAACTGGGTCAGGCTTTCTGGGACGGTCCTCAAATGGTTCAGGTCATACTTAGATGGGAGAGGTTATTATGTGAGTAAAGGAGAGCATAAGGCTAAGTGGACTTCAATGACATGCGGCGTCCCACAAGGTTCAATTCTCGTGCCACTCTTGTTCAGCCTGTATAGGCTCCCACTGAGTCAAATAATGAAATAGAACCAAATTGCATATAAGATCTATGCAGATGACACCCAGATTTATCCATAGCCTTATCACCAAATGACTACAGTGCCATTAACTCCCTCTGCCAATGCATTGATGAAATTAACAGCTGGATTTGCCAAAATGTTCTCAGTTAAAGAAAGAGAAAACTGAAGTCATTGCATTTGGAAACAAAGATGAAGTTCTTAAGGTGAATGCAGACATTGACGCTATGGGTCAAACAACTAAAATTAAAGTCAAGAATCTTGGTGTGATTCTGGAGTAAGACCTTAGTTTCAGTAGTCATAAACTGTAAAGGAACCAGCATACTTCCATCTCAAAAACATTGCAAGAATGAGATGTTTTGGTTCCAGTCAAAACTTGGAGAAACTTGTTCATGCCTTTATTACCAGCACACTGGTGGTTTATTGCAATGGCCTTCCTAAGAAAACCATTAGACAGCTACAGCTCTGATGCCAGGATTCTCACTAGAACCATAAAATCTGAGCACATTCCACCAGTCCTTAGATCCCTACACTGGCTTCCAGTTACATTTAGGATTGATGTTAAATCATTTATAAATCACTAAACGGCCTAGGACCGAAATACATCTCAGATATGCTCACTAAATGTAAACCTAACAGACCACTTAGATCATTAGCATCAAGTCAGTTGGATATACCAAGAGTTCACTGTAAACAAGGGGAATCCGCTTTTAGCTGGAATCAGCTTCCAGAAGAGATCAGATGTGCTAAAACATTATTAACATTTTAATGCAGACTCCAAAGTAATCTGTTTATCTGTGCATTTACTCAATGAGCTTTGTTCTAACTAACTGCAGTGAATAATCATTTTTAATAAACTTTAAATCAATGCTTTTTTATAATTTTTAAGTTTCTAAATTCCTTTTTTTATTGTTATTATTATTTATTTATGACTATAAACACTTTGAATTATCATTGTGTATGAAATGTGCTACATAAATAAACTTCCTTCCCTTACTTCATCTCGACAATGTCTAACGCAGGTCAAATCCACCAAACAACGTAATCCAAAGTTCCAGTCAAGAAATGTCTCTGCACTCTCAAGTCATATTTGTGATGCTTTTGGTCGGCTGTATCAGTCAAACAATACCAAGAAACCTCGCCCACATCTTTGGTTGTATTTTTGTGACTCAATAATATAAATTCATACTGACCCACAGCTGTCTGTGTGTAAAACTAAAGATGGTCAGAGTTACAGAAGTCAAGTCACTGTGTTATTGTCTTTTTTCTACTGACAACAATGAATGAGTACTTCACCTTTTATAAAATCTAACTGTGTTACGCTTAATAAATAAAGGAAGAAAGTATGTTCAAGATGAATGTTTGCAGCAAATATTAAATATATCTTCGACTCAATTTAAAGCTTCAGTCTAGTGCTGGGTGATGTGACGATGCTATTGTATATCGCTGTATATTGTATGTCTCGCAAATATCCCCACGTCGATTACAACAGACAGATACCAGACGTTAATCGATAATAATGAAAAATACCAGTTATAACATTATCATGCTTTAGCGTGAACGTCATGTTCATATGCCCAGGCATCAGTAACAGAATTTTGGTAACGCTGTTTAGTTCGGTCAGTTGAATCTGCTGCTGTTTTCTGCCAGTTGCTGCACAGATAGACCAAGAGGAAGACGAGGTGCGTCACTAAAGCAAAACCTCACGCTCGTGGGCTGAACCGGCAACATTTTATCAACTGCATAAAAGCTATGGTTTATCTACTCACGTAGGGCAGTCGTGGCCTAATGGTTAGAGAGTCGGACTCGTGACCAGAAGGTTGCCAGTTCGATCCTCAGGGCCGGCAGGTAACGACTGAAGTGCCCTTGAGCAAGGCACCTTACCCCTACTTGCTCCCCGGGCGCTGCAGTGATAGCTGCCCACTGCTCCGGGTGTATGTGTGTTCACCACTTGCTGTGCGTGTGTTCACTACTCTCTGGATGGGTTAAATGCAGCGGGCAAATTTCAGGTATGGTTCACCATAACTGACAAATAGGTCACTTTCACACTTTCACACTTTACCTGATGAAAGAAGTCACTGCAACACTGGTTTGTGCGTGTGGTGCGCCTGCGTGTTTGTTTGGCACTTGGCAGATCCGGAACAAATTCCCTCCTGGTCTGTTTCCGGACATTTATCGGCGTATGACATCAGAATGGCAGTCTCTGCAACGTTGCATGAAGTCAAACACACCTGATATTAAAGTTGATTAGCCATCATTTTATTAAACACATCGCCCAGCCCTACTACAGTCCGTAACGTTTGTCTTCAAGCTCGACAGTGCTTGTAAAGAAATTACATTTAAGATTATGATTAATAATCTAATAGCAGCTGAAATTTTGTAGTGAAAACGTGTCAAGTCGCCGTGTCCTTCTTTATCAAGCTCTTTCACCCTAGTTTTTGTCAGGTCTGGGCATGAACTGCATTCTGCCCTCTCTGGTAACCTTGGACTGCGTCCTGCCCGCTCTGGTAACCTTGGACTGCGTCCTGCCCGCTCTGGTAACCTTGGACTGCGTCCTGCCCGCTCTGGTAACCTTGGACTGCGTCCTGCCCGTTCTGGTAACCTTGGACTGCGTCCTGCCCACTCTGGTAACCTTGGACTGCGTCCTGCCCGCTCTGGTAACCTTGGACTGCGTCATGCCCGCTCTGGTAACCTTGGACTGCGTCCTGCCCGCTCTGGTAACCTTGGATTGCGTCCTGCCCGCTCTGGTAACCTTGGACTGCGTCCTGCCCGCTCTGGTAACCTTGGATTGCGTCCTGCCCGCTCTGGTAACCTTGGATTGCGTCCTGCCCGCTGTGGTAACCTTGGATTGCGTCCTGCCCGCTCTGGTAACCTTGGATTGCGTCCTGCCCGCTCTGGTAACCCTGGACTGCGTCCTGCCCGCTCTGGTAACCTTGGACTGCGTCCTGCCCGCTCTGGTAACCTTGGATTGCGTCCTGCCCGCTCTGGTAACCTTGGATTGCGTCCTGCCCGCTCTGGTAACCTTGGATTGCGTCCTGCCCGCTCTGGTAACCTTGGATTGCGTCCTGCCCGCTCTGGTAACCTTGGATTGCGTCCTGCCCGCTCTAGTAACCTTGGATTGCGTCCTGCCCACTCTGGTAACCTTGGACTGCGTCCTGCCCGCTCTGGTAACCTTGGACTGCGTCCTGCCCGCTCTGGTAACCTTGGATTGCGTCCTGCCCGCTCTGGTAACCTTGGATTGCGTCCTGCCCGCTCTGGTAACCTTGGATTGCGTCCTGCCCGCTCTGGTAACCTTGGACTGCGTCCTGCCCGCTCTGGTAACCTTGGACTGCGTCCTGCCCGCTCTGGTAACCTTGGATTGCGTCCTGCCCGCTCTGGTAACCTTGGATTGCGTCCTGCCCGCTCTGGTAACCTTGGACTGCGTCCTGCCCGCTCTAGTAACCTTGGCTTAGTCTGGCTGAGAGTAGAGTACTGTTCTGCACTCTTTGATGCAACAAACGCATCAGTTGTTATTGGAAGTGTCCCTGGTTCCAGTTGATCTAACTAGTGCAGCCTAAACCTTATGATAGTGTAGTGTAAGCAAAAGTAAAAAGATGCATCTTTAGTCTAGATTTAAACTGACAGTGTGTCTGCCTCCCAGATAGTGCGGGGAAGACTGTTCCAAAGTTTAGGCGCTAGATAGGAAAAGGATCTGCCGCCATGCACTTGATTTTGAAATTCTAGGTATTACCAACTGACCGGACGCTTGAGAGCGTAGTGCACGTGAGGTTAATGCGATGCTTTACAGGTAACCAGTGCAAGGTTGACAGAACCGGGCTAATTTGCTCAAACTTTTTTGTACGCGTAAGAACTCGAGCTGCCGCATTTTGGACCAGTTGGAGTTTTTCTAATAGGCCTGCAGGGCAACCACCTAATAGTGCATTACAGTAATCTAGTCTTGATGTCATAAAGGCATGTATAAGCTTCTCTGCATCCGATGGTGACAGCATATGACGTAGTTTAGATATATTTTTAAGATGAAAAAACGCAATTTTATATGTTCATTTGATGTGAATGACTCTTTTTAAATGTTAATGATAGAAATGTGCCCCTCGTGGTTAAAGTTGTTTAAAACGGTCAATTATGTGTGCTATGGTGTGACATAGCAAAATTTTGAAAACAAACTGATATTGTTTAATATTATTCATACTTATCATGTAAAATTGCATAAGAGAGATTTATCTTCATTGTTAACTGGTCATTTTGAATTCATTAAACAAGCTAAACAAAATGTACGATTCGATCCCTTTAAGTACTAAATAAGAAAACGGTATAACATTCCGTCCTTGTTGGGGAACAAACAACCCTGTGCTATATTTAAGGGGAGTCCCTCAGAGTCTCTGTTGGAAATAATGATGTGAAGGACATGATGTCACTCTAGCGCTTCTGATGGCAAAAAACGTTTGCCACAAATGTTGAGTCTTTAAGAACAACCCATGATATGATCAGACAAAAACACTGAAATCATGTTGTGTAAATCCATGTTTTGTTTTTCTCTAATGAGTAATGGTTCTCTGCGTTTGTTTTGAGCGTGTGTATTTGTGCGGGTGGCTAGTTACTGTGTGTTGATGGTAAAGTGTGAGCTGGAGATGCGAGGGACCCGTCGGATCCTCTGGGTATGTGATGGGGGTATATTGTGTGGCTAGTCTCTAAGTAACAGCGCTGTCTCTGTGGAGCAAGATCTCAGTGATAATGAGCTGTGGGTTTGAGACTGCCTCACTTCAGCTCGGACTCAAGTCCCTCGTCTACTTGCTCTTCATATGTTCCCTTCATTTTTGGGACGGACTTGCTTGACTCTGCAGCTTCAAGCCGGAGGGATTTGGTCTCAGCGAGAACATCTAATAAACAAAAACAAGCGCTGCGTTAGCTGCTTACGAGACGGCGTGTATGATGCAACGGACTCGACGCCACACCTCACTGCTCTCATCTTCAACATTTCCAACCAAGACGCAGTTTTTGTTCTCATTCTCATTTGACATTACACCTTCGTTTGTGTTTGTTGATTTATCTGATGCAATAACATACGTTAGAGGAAGAATGGTTTTGGATTTGTATGGAATTCCTCAAAAATTGTGTTTCTTAAAAAACCTCACATAAACACATTAAGGGTTCTGTATTATTCAACAAATATCTCTATACATTCCTCACAATCATTTATTTATTCACATATTTTATTTGATTACATTTACATTGTCGGCACTCTTGCGCCAAAGAATAGCTTTTCAAACTATACTAAACAGTGAATGTACACACTATATGGAGAAAAATGTAATTGGTTTCTAATAAACAGGTTTGACTACTTGTGTCATTTCTGTGAGGGATGTACTGATTATCTAGAGAATATCAAAAAAACGCAATAAAGATGGAAGCAAAGTTCTTGACAATGCCATTAGTAGAAGAGCCATTCTGAAGGGTTCTTGTCTGGTTGAAAATGACTGTATCTCTATCAATGACTGATTTTACTAAAGCAGTCAAATGTGATTAATAGAAGGGGGTGTCCCAGTACTTTACAAAGACTTTGAAGAGAAAAGAAAATGAAGTCATGTAGCGTCACAAAATGGCCTCCCATAAATACAGTGAAATCAACTATCTGAAGTCTCCCAGGCCGTTCATTTAGCCCACATCTACTGCTCAGTTCAAGCTCAGTGGCGACTTATGTTTTTGAAATGTGAGCAAAGATTGTAAAAAGGCCAAGTGAAGGACATCAAATGAAGGCTGTGTTCCAAGGATCCCTTGACCTGAGATGTCCTTCAACGGTGGTTGATGACGTGGCGGCCTGTAGGACATCATGAGTAGTTTTCTTCTCTTCTTTTCTCCACCTTTAGTGTGTTCTTCAAGGACACTGTTGTTGTTTGTCACAGGTGTTACTCCCACATGGGCGCACCTGTGTCCCGTCCTCTCTCTCTCTCTCTCTCTGAGGAAGTGCCAGTCAGCTGTCAGCACTCTATCTGCTGAAACAATGCTATTCAACTATCAACTGATCTTCCGGCCTGTTGACACGTTCTTATTACACGGCTCGTTGGCGTGCTTGATTCTGATTGGTCAGTAGGTCAATTATTCCCAGATAACAACCTATCAAAACTAATAAAACACGGTAACCTGGATCATTTTGACAGGTTTTTTGATAAATGTAATATGATTATGTCTTTTTAATAACACATATGACATTATGTGTATAAAGTTAAACCAATTTGCTTGTTCGTGACATTTGAACGTCATTTATTTCCTTAAAACCAAAAGTAAACGGCTTTTCCTCGTGGAAGGTCTGCATTCGGTAAAAATGAGCTCATCAAATATTTCAAATTCACATCTCTCTCTCTCAAGGGTCCCAAGATGATTTCCAGAAATACTTTTTTTGTTATTAGGAATATTGTATTTACTCAATAAGTGTAACAAAACATACAAATATTAGTTAAGTTACAAATAAAACTATGCTAATAAAAAGCCATCAGCGTTTAGAATTGCCACCCCTGAGGTGATTACGTCACATTAGCAACCGCAGGTTAGGTGAAGCAAGTCCATTTATAGCACCACGTTACACTTTCTTGTCGCTAGCTTTCCTGTATCTCAGTGGTAAGAGCATTGTGTTAACATCGCAAGGTTGTGGGTTGGATCCCAGGGGATTGCAGATATCTGTGTATAAATGTAGAGGATAATGCAGTGTAAGTCGCTTTGGATAAAAGCGTCTGCCAAATGCATAAATGTAAATGTAAACATTCCCACGTGTGCACGCAGATGATTTTTCAGGCTTATTGGTATTTGTCGACATTAAACATTTGTTAATATTGACAAAAGAAAATGCAGGGAGGCCATCGTCCTCAGGTAGGCTACGAAAAGAGGCCGGCGTTTGCATAACGAGCACATCCATCAGCACTCGATTCAGTTTGATGAAATTTGACCATCTGTAGTAATAGCTCATGGTTTATGTATAACAACAAGTCAAATAATGTGTACAAAACTATAAAGTCATATTATGTGTTCTTTTGTGTTGTCATTATGTGTGTTTGATTCGACCTAATAAGTGCATGTGCGTGGTTCCATGCAATGTTTGTATACTTTAACCACCTCCGAGGATCGTGGGGGTCTTGAGTCCCTGGCACTGTTATGTTGGGGTCGTGGGCTGAAAAAAGTTTGGAGACCCCTGGCCTAGGGCGTAAAATGACCAGAGGGGCGCCAGACGAGAGTATAAAAAGACCTGACATGAACAGCTTCTTGCATCATGACGCAATTATAAGTCATCATCTTAACGCGTTAATTATGCGGAGAGCTATTGCAATATGTTGTAATGCATATGCCTCAAAACTTATGTGTACGCGTATTAGTCCAAAGTAGTATACTTTGCAAGGCTGTGTGTTCGCTCGTATACAAAGAAGCATGCCATCGCTTCCCTGTACTCTTTATTATGCCTTAATAAAACCTCCTGTATAATGATTACGTTTTAATGTTGAGTCTACATTGTAGACGATATTTAGAGATGAACAGACTTCGAGTGGAGTGATAAATAGTGAACTGAATCAGATACTAAAATTGTAAGATTCTTTTGTGCTGCTGAAGTCAACCCTTCTGCTGGGATCAGTATAATCCTGATTTGTTTGGGATCAAAGGTATCCTGATTTTACTAAAAACGTTTTGAACAACACAAAAAGACGATTTGATCAAAAGAGCCAGATTGGATTTGTGAGCTAAT
The DNA here is from genome assembly GCA_037178815.1 of Barbatula barbatula. Taxonomy (NCBI): domain Eukaryota; kingdom Metazoa; phylum Chordata; class Actinopteri; order Cypriniformes; family Nemacheilidae; genus Barbatula; species Barbatula barbatula. Next base: position 836,786 of record CM074086.1, read on the forward strand.
CCAAATTCACAATCCCTTTTTTAAACAACCCATTTTGATAATTTGATCCAATCCGATAGCTGAAATCCAACCAGATTACTTGAACAACTGGCCCCTGAAAAGGATGGTATTTCCAAATCTAGATCATTCTGAGCCAGATGAAACTTCTTGAACATCAGGGGTTGCCACAGTTAAAAGAGAACTGAAGTTTCTTAACAACAAACGTCTGGACCTTCATGCAGTAACTCATAAAGCAGATATAACCCTGTGTTCTGTTCTAATGTGGATTTGATGGTTTTAAAATGATGAATAAAGTGATCACTGCGTCTTACAATGAAAACGTTGCTAATGCGAATTCAGCTGCAACTAATAACATCATGATTTCTTTGTTGTTATTTTTTTTAAAACAACATTTATATAAAAAGAATACGTTTGCTCTTAAAGTCCCATTGAAACGCCTCGGAACGTGCAGCATTATTTGATGTGTTGATGATAACTAAGTAATGCAAAGAGCGAGTGACATATCGACTGACCCCGCTCTCTTTTAAAAGAACCACTAGCGTTTTGTTTATGGCACACATTCAGCCTGGCAAAGGTACATAACAGCGTCACAGCCACAGTGGTGTAAAAGTCTATTAAGAAGAATATGAAGATCAGTGATGTCAGTGGTGATGTGTCATTTGAAGCATGTTATCTACATTGTTTTCTCAGCGTATGGTTGACGAATATGATCAGCTGACAGGAGCTGAACACTCACGTGCAACCGCTCGCGTGACACTACTGCAAAATAAAAAGACTTTAATGTTAATGTATACCATACCATCTAATGCATTATGCGTCATTCACCATGTAGGATATTATAAATGTGGCTGATACGAGAAGCCGCTTCCGCAGCTCTCATAGTGAAGGGAGTTTAGAAAAGGATTCTAAAGCAGATTTGATTGGACGAGAACTTTGAGAGGCTGAAGTGTAGCGTGATGTCATGGAATTTTTCAACATGTTTGACTGTCAGTTTTGAATGTTTATATCTTTTAAATGGGTTTTTTTCAGCGTGTAGGAGCACATTAGTTTATTGACGTCCTCAAAGCTAACTTATTTTTAATTAAAGAAAAAACGTTCATATCGATCTCACCGGGACTTTAAATGCACTTTGTGTCGTTGCATCACAGAAACGCGTAAATATATTCGGATTATAGGACCCGACTGGATGCAAGTTCGTGATTTATTTGAACCACTGAAATGTCGAAACGTAGATATTAATGATTTTAGCCAAATTCATAAACGTGATTTGGCGCGAGTCGGCGTGCGTGATGACGCAGGCGCAGCGTGGGGTTTCCCAGCCTCGAGAACAGGGTCACCGCGCCCATCTTCCGTCTGACGGCCAGAGCGCGAGAGCGAGTGAAGAAACGCTCTATCAGCTGTGCGGGGCGTCAGGAAAGCGAGCGAGCGTCGCGTTAGCCGCGGTCACCACAGGACATTTGACTGCAGCGTGTGTTGATTTGCATCCGACTGAGCGCTGAGCAGCGGTCGCGGGTTCGGGGAGTAACGGATCGATCTAACGGACCGTGTGCCGGCCGTGACGGCAGCTGTGGATCTCTGTTCGCTGTTTACAGTCAATGAGAGCAACACAACAAACTGCGACGACTGATCACAGGTCAGTGTTCATGTGCCGTGCTTTATTCTGCACTGCTTTCGACTCTATGATAGCATGAGGCCACATCCCGCTTTAATGCGTTAACTTCCTCTAATCACCGTCATGTTCGTCTCAAGAATAACGAACAGCAGGCCATTTTCCTGCTGCTGCTGCTGCTGCTGCTGCTGACACGTAACGTTACAGAGAATCACGACTGATCGGTATGATCGTGTTCGCTATGCGGAGGTCCTGCTGTACCGTATCGTGTCATGAGCTCGAGCTGTCGTGTGTGTGTGTGTGTGTGTGTGTGTGTGTCGCTGCAGATGAACGCATGAAGGTAAAGCACATCCGCTCACTTCATCATGGATGTGTCATATATCACGAGAAAACACTCTCGATGTTGTGCGCGTGCGGTCTGATGTGATGATGGTGTCTGTCAGGATTGTCCGTGTGTGTTTAATTGGCTTTAATGAGCTCGTGCTTGAATTAACAGGATTGTCTCAACCCGAGTGAAAGAGCGTTTCGTAGCGAGCGGGTGCGCGCGTGCCTTTTCCCGACGTGAACGAGGAAGAGCCGCGCGACAGATCCGCCTCAGTGTTTCATCTCTATAGCGATGGATGTGATCGCGCATTTCTAACGCGTTTTACTGTCATCGGCTTATCATATTCGCGTGTGTGTGTGCGTGCGTGCGTGCGTGCGTGCGTGTGTGTGTGTGTTCACGGCCTACAGCTGCTGCTGCTGCTGCTGCAGCCAACAAGATGGCGACCGATGAAGACACAGCCCTGCCTCAACACATCAGATGTACAGTTAAACCTCTGAAAACACATTCAGCCGCTCACACACGTGATTGTCACTCATTCATTTGAGTATGTGAGAACGTGTCCGTGTGAAGCTTATTAAAGATGATAAGCTCTTATGAGTTGTATTGATCTGCAGCAAGTATGTCAGTAAGCTGGTGTGTGTGGTTCCTGCTCATCGCTGCAGAGACATTTATAAACTCTTCATCGCATCATATCAAAACAGCCTTCATGTGAACACGCTGGAATGATTTAAATCTCATAAATATTTGTTGTGCTTTTATCCAGATGAGATTTTTTTGATCCCACTTCATTTGTTTGACTCTGTTGAAAACAGGATTAAATCCTTGCGGTCGGCGGGTGGCAGCTGTCTGGATTACGGCTTTGGTCAGTGATATGGCTGATTTGACTTGTGATCCAGCTGCTGTCCCGTCAGTGAAAACACGCTGTCTGTGCCGCTGTACCTGCAGTGTTCCATGGGTGTGTGAGGGGCAGTTGATTCTGAAATCACATGAAAATCTCCTTTTTGTGTGTTTTACACAACAGCATAATGTTTCCTGAATGGGTTTGTGTTTTTAAAGATTTCACGTTCGCTTGCTGTATGTACTCATACAGTCAGAGTTTATGAAATATCTGTATGTAGTTTAATCTCTCATCATTTTCTTTACCGTCATTTTGTTCACAATGTGTATATAAGGGACACAGGAATCCAGTTTTGCTTTTCAAAAACTGGTTCAACAGCAGGCTGACCGGATCCTGGATAGCTACTGATCATTTTGATCCAGATTAACAATCGGCGCCAGATGATTGAATTGCAACTCGTATGTGAATTGATTTCTCCCCACTCCTACTGGTTTGCTGCAGACATAGAAATTGCTTTTCAAAAGCAGATCACAAATTAAATGTAGGAGAACGTACACATTATTACGATTATATTTACTGTAACTATATTTGTGTCCACACCAGCATTCGAAAATATATTCATTTAAATATAATTTCTATAGTTACGGTTATCATCCAAAAATAGGGCTGGGCGATATATATCGCTATTCACACTAGTTATACATGTCTAAATGGATTCTGTGTTTAATGCTCCATGAACTACGGCTCTTTGATCAGTAGGAAGTCCTGCTCCAACTAAAATCACTACGAGATTGAGTCGTTTATAACGAACATTTGAAGAAGCAACACTCGTCAAACATCGTCATTATAAATACACTTTATTATGAAAATTCCTGGAAAGGTTAGAAGAACAGCGATAGAATATGACCATTAGCATGTCCTGGAATTGTTGCTGCGTCCTAAATCGCCTACTTCCACATAGTAGAGTCATGAATAGTATGTCTGAAACCTCAGTATGCAAAAAACTGTTGGCGAGAAATACCCGGATTGTCGACTACTTCCACCAAGATCCATGAGTGTGGATTAGATGGACACTTATCTGTCCCATGATTCCACGGGAGCTGAGCAACGGTCAAATTTCAAAAGCAAATCACATTAACAAAAAAAATATTTTATTTTTTATTCTTAACTGGTTACTTTTATTTTTCTTATTTCTTAACTGTTTTATCAAATGGATATTTTTAATTTCTTCTATGTAAAGCACTTTGAATTGCCATTGTGTATGAAATGTGCTATACAAATAAACTTGCCTTGCCTAAATATAGCGGAAAACATTACGGCTGACATCCATTTTTAATACAAGTGCCAATAAATGAATTTCTCGTGACTAAATTAGGTAATTATCTGCGCCTATGTACATGTTGTTGTTAATATGTCATAGTTCAAAAAGCATATGGGTCACATATGACCATTAAACATGGCAGAAGCAGTATGTCCAAAATGCATTCATACTACTCCCGCTCGCACTATACTAGAACGTACTGTTTTATCGGCCGATAGGCAGGTACTTATATCACTACGTACTGTCACAGTATGCGAGTTCGGACGCAGCATATATATATATGTGTGTGTGTGTAATTCGTTATCCTGTGTAGGGATGCACCGAGTTTTTCACTGCCGCTCCAATTCCGATACTAAACTTACAAATATCGGCCGATATCTATCCAAATCTGATATCAGTTTTTGTTTACCTCTTAAGGTTTAGACTGTCTGTAACTCACACGGTCATTAAATGAATCTGCTTTAAGTCAAGCTTTATAGATTCATGAAATACATTAAAACTAAGATAAATAATATACACAGTATGATGAACATCTTTATTAAGAAAACTATGCAATTTCTTTTAAAATACTCCAAAATTGAAATAAATGTTATTAGATCAAGCTATCTGGAGTCATCCAAATGACAATCTACAGATTTGTGAATCTTAAATCAAATACGTATTTATGAACATGTACGTTTGTAGACAAAAATATGTGCACATAAAGAATCTTACACAAATATCAACACATCAAATGTGTTTCAGGATGGACTTCAAGTGACATAATCGGTTTTAAGGTTTACTTAAACAGCAATGGCAGGAATTGTTTAAGAATATTAGAAATTGAAGATTTCCTTCTCCCTCCATTTCTGCTCTTTCGACTAGAGGTCGGTTCCATCTTTCATCTACAATGTTGGATGCAGATACAGTCTTTCGCTCTCAACACTGGTACATGGGTCAGAGAGAAACACTGATGCAGTAGCAGCAAGGGCAGGGAGACCATCACGATTCACTGCCCAGTAACAGAAGGGGCTATCAGATCAGGGTGTAATTGGCTCTGTCAGATATTTGATACAAACATTACACAGAAAATGTATTTTTATGTTGCAAATAGGAACAAAAATCATTCAATCAAATAAATATAAAGAATCAAAACCAAATTAAATCAATCAATAAAGTTAAACTAAATGTGTGTATTTCTCTTGATTTTAATTCAAATATTTGATTTATTTTGGTCCGTGATGAAAATAAAACTGCAAATGAAATTCTTTCTTGTCAGCAATATACCCTTCGTATTAACTTCATTTCAGAACGCGGTGTATAGGCCGCATATGAAAAAGACCTGTATTTTACTATAATAAACGAAAGTTAATTTTAAAATAAAAAATCTGAAATATAATTTAATAAACAAACAAATTAATAACAAATTTATGTATTTCTTAAGGTTACAATTAAGATGTTTTCAAAAAAGGCTTGAGAGAAATTTTTGAACCACGCCGTTTTAGTTTACCCAGTCTAATGTGTCTTATTTCGTTCTTTATAATGGTTAACAGCCATTAAAAATTATTCTTCAAAATAATCTTAGACATTTGTTATCGTGTCAGTTTTTGTCAATTGACGGCACTGCATTCTGAAAATTGCGTTGTCCTCAAAAATCTGTCTTTGCATTGTTTCTGCAATAAAGAACCCTCCAGTTTGACTTTATATGAAATTTAATGCAGCAATAACAACAATAAAAATGTAACCTAAAATGACCTGCATATTTTTTTTAAATAAAATATATAAAACAAAATAATAATCCATAATAATAAGTAAAGCTATTGACCTACCTGTCTTTGTACCGTGTGTCGAGAAATGTGGCTCATTCTCAATGTTACCGAGTCTTTCATTGACCGCTTGTAGTAGAGTACTATTCATTGTTTTAATCCCGCTGTCGATAGCAGACATTTCAAAACCACAACGCTCCGTTGCGACAGAAGCCCCTCATTAACAAGCTTCAATGAATGCGCGACATACCCCAAACTAGGGACCCCCAAATCTTTCATCGCCTTCATGTTACTGGCATTGTCCCTCAAAATTACATGTACTTTGGAAAGAGGGATTTTCCAACCATCCAGCATTTCTTGATTAAAGCTGAAATAACGCTGCTTGTGTGTGACTCTCGCTACTCTTTAGCATGTAGCACAGCTCTCTGCAATGCATAACCAGAATTCACCCAATGCGCGGTTAAACTCAAAAGGGACATGGGACACACGTCGGAGGTCCAAATATCCGTAGTGAAGCTCAAAGACTTTACATATTTGAACTGGTCCGCAACATGCGTGGACACTCTAGAATACAACTTGGGCAAAGCTGTTTCAGAAATGATTTTACGCGATTTAAACTATCGCGGTTCTAGATGTTCCATTTTCCACAACAGACAGAGGCTGATCATCTAGACTATAAATTCCACAACTCATTCTGTGATTTTTACAGATTTGTTATGAAGTTTTTCTTGCCTTTGAAACGCTTCCTGCCAGATCTGCTGCTTTGATTCGTCCTTTTTGCGTTTCGCTTGTGCAAACTCTTCATGATCTTCTCCGTGATGCTTCTGAAGATGTTTGAGTCATTTGGTTGTATTGTAACGCTCAAAAGTACTTCCACCTCTTGAAACACTGGTTTTGCAAATGTTACTATTTGCTGTGCTGCTTTCTGTTGTTTCAAGTGTGAAATATTTCCAAATCTAAAATATCTCTCAATATGTTCTTGTGAACTTCATGAATAGCAGTCCAAGTGCTGTCCCAATTCCAAGATCACATCAAGCAAAGTACAGTTAAAATCCTGATGTGTCCTTGCACTGCTGCTTTTATCATGGATGCCTTGGGAGGTGAACAGTGTGGACTTATGCCAGCTAGATCTTCCAAAATGCTGCAGGAAAACTGCACAATTCTCATAATCTATTTTATGACTAAATGAGTTGGTTAGGCAAGAATGTATGTGTTTGAAGTTCAAATCTGCAGTTGGTTAATAATGAAAATTAGCTTGGATGTTTTCAGAGATGTCAGGTCCACATAACCACTGGGTTCTCAGCGCTCATATAGCCCGCCCAACGCATCCTCATATTGCCTACTGATCATCATTAAGTTCTCTTCCGCATCTTGTATATGTTCTTATACTGTTAAAAACACAAAAGGTCCACATAAGCACAGTCCATTGTGTTTTAAATGTATATTCGCATCAAAAAATGATTTGCCTTAAAGTGAGAGTAACCTAATACATCTGTCACATTAAAGAGAAAATGAAACTTTGTGGCTTTATTTAGTTTCATTCACTGTATGAAATGAATATGCAGCGTTTTAGTCATCATATTATTATTAAATGGTTCAAAATGTAATTGTTCATATTTGTGGGATTATGATGAGTCTATATAACCAAAGCATTTTTCAGTAATACAGTGTAATGTAAAAATAATATATCAAATAAGCATTAAAGCAGTCGCATGCAGTCTTAATAATAATTTTTCAAATAATTGATTTTGGGGCTGGTTATGAATCCCCTATGGTATCGATTAGAGGTGGGAATCTTTTGCAACCTCACAATTTGATAAAAAATCGATTCACAATTGTTTTGTAACGATTCTTCATTAAAATGTAATTTGTTCGATGTTTAGATTTTATTCCATTTTGCTGGGTTGATGGCGTTCGATGTGAGACCTTACGTTTGTAGTGTTCCCAAAATACTTCACCTTTGCTTCACAAAGCTTGCATATTGCATATGTCTTGTCAAACTCCTCCTTAGAGTTGATCAAATCCAAAGTAAACACTTGTTTTCACTAAAAATGGGACGGAATGTATTTCTTTGACCTCTGCCAGCACTGTTGCTGAGCTTGAGGTGTGCGGTCTCTCGACCGTCCAGGTGCCGCACCGCTCCGGCAAAAAAGTTCTGCTTTTGTTCCGACAACATCAACAATTGTTATATTAACTAGAAAATAGATTTTTTTTTAATCTGTGAATTGCTAGAGGACTAAATCGCAATTCATATGTCAATAGATTTTTGTCACCCACCCCTAGTAACGATGTGGTACCCATATGACCGATATTAGATTCTGGTACCGTTCAACACAAGTTGGTTTTCTCTCTTTCTCTACTGCTCCTGTATGCTCTCCCCGGCCTCCCCGCAACGTTGGTTTGGTTTCACTCTCAGCTTGATTCTGTTGATCCCTGGTGTCTTTGCATTCATCTTTCGTCATCACAAATGTGCACGGTGCATGATACTAAACACAACACAGGTTAATATATAGTTTTTCTATTCCCCTGGTGCTATTATGCACAACAGAGTAAACAACACTTGGTCTTACTGTATGTTCGTTGCATGCACACAGCTTTCTGCTGCTTGCAAACAGACTGTTTTCAGTCAAGTCAGCTTTATTTATATAGAACTCTTTTTACTATTTTCATTGTTACAAAGCAGCGGTACAAGAAAACATTGACTGTAAGCAAAACATAAAAGGTTATGCAAGTCAAAACACAGGTCAAATATCAGACAGACTATAAATTCCTATATGCAGTGTTAATGAAATAAAACTTTAAAATTCTACAGCGTATTGCCATTCATTTGCCGTTCATATGGACTCGCCATGAGCTAATACAATGCATGCTCACTCTTGCTCGATTCCAACATCAGTTATTTCAGATAACCGCAATTATTTTGAATCCTTAGAAAACAAGGGTGAGCTGCTGCATTTGACACGCACCTCCTTGATCTGCACTCACTGATGGAGTAGAATATTTCCATCATTAGCTTTGTGTTTTTTGTTGATTTGTTTTGATCCAGACTTGCTGCATCTACACAGTAAGACCCTCATGTCTACTTTTAGTGACATGATGGCCACGTCATTTTCATCATCAAGACGTTCCATGGATGTCCGCAAACCCTGTCCGCGTGCTGCACAATTTTTGAGACCAGGCCGAAGGTACATTTAAAAGAATGCATGCCATCCGCAGTCGAGGATGCTTTGGATTCTATTACGAGCATTTAACTGTTTGAGTACAGCTTTCATCAAGCACACTTAAACTCAATCGTCTTCCTGACAACCCGTCAAAATAAAAGTCTGGTAAACTCCCACGAAACAATACTATAGGATTTGCCAAAGGAAATTCTAGTATCCGTAAACTGTAGTAAACACTGTAGTGTTTTTGAACCTTACTATAGTATACTATTGTAAACTGTGGTAAAATTCCTCCATACTATAGAATCTAACACTATAGTATACTACAGTCATTTATTTGGACAAATATACCTCTAGTTTATAGTAAAACATGAAATACACTGAACTTAGATAAAAGTAAACAAATTTAGATAAACAAAAAATGAAATGGCCCTAATTTATCCATCTGTATGTAACATTGTCAGTTGCGTGATGATGAACACTTATTGCATATCTGTTTGGCCTCTGTTGCACCAGTGCTATGTAGGGATGTAACATTCACCGTGAGCAGGTTGAAAATCGATTATAACACGTGACGATTGAGGGCAGTTCATGTTTTGAACAGCAGGGGCTGCTGTGTATTTTTCTGCAAACTTTGTAAATGTGGATATGCTGATATTTCTTAAAAAAGGAAACGCTAGGAAAAGCACAGATACATTCTTAGTTTGTTTATATTAAAGAGACTTTTGTATTATTCTTTTTTTAAACTACATATGTGCATCATTATAGAAATAATAAAAGGGCAGCTGTTCATTTTTAATTAGCCTCACATCATTCTGTAAAAACAATTGTGAATAAAATGGCATTGTGAGATCAGAATGGTGAATGGCATCGTGAGTGAGAGAATCATTATATCACTAGTGCTGTGTGCCAAAACCCTGACACGAATCATAATTACTGCTTGCCTTTGTGCTTTCGCATTCATGGAGAGTATTAACACATTAAGGTGGGACACTTGGTTAAACACTTAGAAGCTAACTTTATATCAAACCTAAAAATGATATTGACACGAAAATGGTCAATAATAAGTCATGTGGAACGTATCATGTCATTTCTCCAGTGGCGACCCAAGACGGTCACAGAGAGGGCCGTCACGCTCTGCTGCAGTCTCGCTGCTTATTTCACATATCACAGCCTTTTCCTTTCACATGGCGATTGTGATTGGATCTGGATTAATTGCACACCCCCTCTGTAGTATGAATGCGGAAGGACTGAATGAGGATGTGAAGAAGACGCATGCCTCCCAGCATCTTCAGTGCGCTCTATATATCACAAACACGCTGCTCGCTGCCTGCCACATGAGTTCAACAGTCGGGTCTATTGAGTGAATGCATTACTGTGTGTACTCTAAACTAGAATATGTGTGGCCTCGGGCTGAAATACATTAAGCATGATGTTTCTGAGGGGAACACTCCTGGATAGTTCATGTCATTTATTTTACCCTGGTAAACCATCTTTCAGGTTTATGTAGCGGGCTGACTTTTGTGATATCCGCTAGATGATCTCAGAAAACAATCCGGTCATTAAAATGCATCATTTTTATGAAGAATACGGTGACATATCTACTCATTCATCTATTTGATATTTTCTGGTTGTTGCTGTGTCCGTATGTTATGTACTGAACTGGGAAGTCCAGGCAGGCGTTAAATTAAGTGTTTGGCTCATTCCATTTCTTTTTCTATAGCCGTTAGTGTTGTTGTGCGGAAAGTTGTTGGCAGCATGGCTCAAACAGTAGTGATTGAACGGCTTTAATCTACTTTACACAACAGAATTACAATTTGACATTTAAAGGTGTATTCCGTAAATGCAAAACAGATACGTTGAAAACGACAACAACAACAACAGCGTAGTTTGATGAGCTTGAGCATTGAATGATGGGAGAACTGTCCACCGCTAATAATCAATTTGATGTGAATGAGAAATCACGTTTATGGATGATGTAATAGTAAAACGCATTCAAGATCCGAGTCTCTGTCTGTGTCACTGTTTAAAAAGCAGATTTTCTCACGATTTACAAATAGTTGAAACTAGGGATGTGATGATTCACGATTCTAAATTGCAGTTTTATAACAAGAAAAGTCTCTTTAATATAAACAAACTAAGACCTTCTCTGTGTTTTTTCCTAACTTTTACTTTAAGAAATATCAGCATATCCACATTGACCAAGTTTGCCCCAACAACGGCCCCTGCTGTTGAAAACATAAACTTCTACTCTTTTAACGTCCCACCGATCTGAATCGTCACATGTAATCTGTTTTCAACTGGATCACAGTGACTCATTACATCCCTATTGGAAACATTTTGTATATTGTTAGTACTCAACTGAACGAAATCTATAACATTGGCCTGCAAAAAGTTTCATATTGTAGTTTACATGAGTGTTTTCTCTTATCATTTTCAACTTTAGGTAGTGTGTATTTGTTGCGTTAGCATTTCAAATATCTGCATACTGTAAAAGTCCACTGCACAGGCCACAGACTTGAGTTTCGCTCATTGACAAAATCCCGTACAAGGTATACTGTATGAAAAAAGAGGATGAAGTGCTTTAGTAGGATGTTCTCATGTCAAATAGACGAATCTGAACTCCCCACTTTGTTCTGCTTTCCTAAGATGAATGGATGGATGTTGATGTAGATTTTAGCTGCAGGCTCACTTTGTTAATCTCTGTTCCTCACTTGTTCTGACTATAGAGGTTCAGGAAAGTCTAGTTTATACAGCCAGTGGCTACATTAATGTACAGCATGTTTTTAATCTTAAATCATGTGAACGTCTTCTAGTACACCACATAAACAAAAACAAGACTTTTGGTCTATAGTGTACTTTAACAAACAAATCCAAATATTTCTCTATACTCCTGCTTTTAAGATGCATTTTTGTTGTTCCAGTCAACAGTAAATTGTGGTGTAAACGCTGTCTTATACGCTTTGTTTGAAGCGCAAAATATACGAACAGAAGTATTAAAAATGCTTGTAACATTTACAGTAGGGATGCTCCGATCCACCTTTTTTCTTCCGATATCGATTCCGATACCTGAGATTCAGTATTGGCCGATACAGACTACCGATCCGATACTAAGGTAAACATTTTAAAGTGCACAATTACTTAATAAACTATGTGCATTGCTGTGCAAGACATCAGGCTCGACTTAACATAAATTTCCTGACCCCGTAAAACAAAATAACAAACTAATGATTCACAAATTTAGTAAATAGTTTATTAAACCAGCACCGGTCCCAAACAAATGAAAAATAAAACAAAAGTGTTCACTATCTTTGGACAAAAGACATTCAAAATTAAAGTGCAAATTAAGCAGCTGAATAAAACAACAGCTTCACTAGCTTGATAAACGGGTATAAATAAATGGAAACAACATCTCTTAATAATTTTTAAGAAAGTGCAAAAATAATAAAAATATCAATTTGCAATAAAGCAGCTGAAATTGAGCTAAAAAGTAATAGCTTTACTGCTTTAGATATTAAAAATAACATGAATCAGATCTTTTTAATGCTTTAGTCACTAAAGCAAAGTCCACTAAACTAAACTAAAGTTTAGTGAAAATTAAATTGAACATCCAACACAGAAACAGATGAATAAAACACTAGCTTCCCTAGCTTAGTAAAACTGCACATGTTTGCTGCATTTAACGTTGCATTTTGTGGCACAAAATTCTCATCCAACCAGTGTGCGGTTAAACTTAAAAGCGACACGGGGGACACGTCGCAGCTCCAGATATCTGTTGTAAAACTCATCTTTAATTTTTTCGGTACAGACTTTTTCGGTTTGCAGACTTTTCAGTACAGTTCAAGGTAGAGATAAATATCAGATAAATATTTACGCTTCAGCGTGTCGTACTGCGGCTCCAGGTGGTTTATAAAGAGTCTGAAGCCATTATTCGCAATGACGGACAGGGGTTACCCATCCATAACAATGAAAGCGGTGGAACTTATTGGCGTGGCTGTTGTAAAATAACTCCAAATGACAGATATTTTGGCTCGCTCCATGCTGTTCGCTGCTATATGTTCACTTGTTCATGTGCACTACGTACAGAGCACGTTGCTTGCGTATGATGTCGCACGTTGCTAGCGTATGATGTCGCACGTTGCTAGCATATGATGTCGCACGTTGCTAGCGTATGATGTCGCACGTTGCTAGCGTATGATGTCGCACGTTGCTAGCATCTGATGTCGCACGTTGCTAGCGTATGATGTCGCACGTTGCTAGCGTATGATGTCGCACGTTGCTAGCGTATGATGTCGCACGTTGCTAGCGTATGATGTCGCACGTTGCTAGCATATGATGTCGCACGTTGCTAGCGTATGATGTCGCACGTTGCTAGCGTATGATGTTGCGCAAAGCACAGCCGCCCATGAGAGAGTTTAAGCGCTGGTGTCTCCTCAAATTTTAATTATTTTTTATCCCCCCCCCCCCCCCCCCAAAAATTTCCCCCTATATTATAAAAAATTTTTATTTTTTTTTTCCCCCCCTTCCCCCCCCCCCCCCCCCCCCATATATAAAAAAAAAATATTTTTTATTTTTTTCCCCCCGCGCTCTTTTTTCCTAATTTTTTTCAACAAATTTTTTTTTTAAAAAATTTTTTTTTCCTCCTCCCCGAAATACCCACAAAACCTCCATCCTCCCCCCCCCCCCCACCCCCCACCATAGGAGGATGTTTTCTTATAACAAAAGACAGGTGGATTGTTTCCCCCAACAAAAAAACCCTATGACCCTTTTTTGGTTTTTTGTGTCGTATACTCTGAAAGTGTAGAAAGTAGGGCTGCACGATAAGGGCCAAAATGACAATCACGATTATTTTGATCAATATTGAGATCACGATTAATTAGCACGATTATTTGTTGATTTTAACCAAAACAATTTTTTATTGTCACACAAGCTAATTACATGTACTGCCTTCACATCCATATTGTGCAACATTCCTGCTAATGTACAGATATGTGCATCAAAATAAAATAGGTCGCTATTTTAAACGCTCTATTTCCCCTCTGCGTTTTCTGTACATCGCAGGTAGTGCCACCTTTGAAAAATAATTACGCGAGGGGATCACGTATCGTTTATCCAGAGTGTTGACCAAGAATTTGAAGCCTTCGTTTGTCACCGTGTTTATTGAGCACATGTCTTTAGCCAAATGAAATGCGACTGCATTCGTTATTTCACTGTGTCTTTGGGAGGTGGATGGGTATGGTGATGCGCTAAAGAGGCTTGCTTCGATGGATGTCTGAGTTGATGTTGTGGGATGATTAGTCTTTGCAACGCATTTCTTCGCCCTCATACATTAATCGTATTGAACTTTATGGTGTTTTTTTAAGTGGTTAAAGAGGTTCGTTGTGTTGCTTTGTGGTGCCAAAACAACTTTATGGCACTCTTTGCATATGACCTGTTCTTGTTTTGTGTCACTTGCCTGAAACCCAAAATGTTTCCACACAATGGATGACGATCCGATTCTCGGGACAAGCCCCTCGGCCGCTCCCTCTGCTACGTTAGACATTTTTTCTTTGTTAAGATAGATTATAGCCTGCTATCTGTTGTGGTATTTTCCTCACGCTACTCTGTCTTCTGTCTGTGACTGTCTACATCTGGAAACTGACTGAGCTGCTGCGCGCTGCAGGGAACAACTCTTATTGGTGCATGGACGCACGTGATCAGACAGCGGCTTTACAGCGCGCTAGACTGGCTTTAAAAAAAAAAAAACTTTAATACAAAGCGTAAATGAATGACGCATTTTAAATATCGCTCGATCACGCGAATTTGATTGTGGGAAGCCAAAATCGTGATCGTGATTAAAATTCGATTAATTGTGCAGCCCTAGTAGAAAGCATACTTGATGAACTCAAGTTCTTTTTTTCAGGCTTTTATTTTATACGGTGCAGGTGTCGAGAGGAAAGAAGGTAAAGTAGGAGAGAGAAGGCGGTGGGGCCGGGACTGGAACTCGGGTCGCCCGAAGCGCAGTTGCTCTGTCCACACGGCCACGGGCTTTGACTAATCTTAATTGTTTTAAAGGATAAATGCTGATGTTGGAGATCAGTACGTATAAATCATCATCAAAATGAAACATTTCCTCAAACTTACTTGTTCAAAATAATCACTTATCTAGGTCATCATCAAATCATCTGGCTTCTGCTTCTTGTGAATACTTTTGTGAATCATTTAATTCTAATTGATCTGTTGGCCCGCCAGAGATTTCACTTTGTTTCAGGTGTGATGGCACCAATCGTAAGGCAAAATACCTGAAAGGCATCATGTAGTTTCAAGTAAAATCAAACATAAATAATGCCCAACAAGAACATTGCACAAAAATATTGGGGGACCGTGTCACAAATTTTAAGTAACTTCACAAAATTCTAATTACATTTGAAAATGGGTAGTGCATGACAACAATAATCGTATTTTAGAAAGGGTAACGTATTTTACTATGAAATGTATGAACCGAGAAAGCATGACAAAATGTAAAATGTATACAGTGAAGGTCTGAGGAAACGTGTTGTTTACTATCTGTTATCAATTTCAGTGGATGTAAGATTTACATCTGACTAATGTTGAAGTTTACTGCCACCGTAGGTAACCTTGCATTAGCACCATTAGCTGTTAACATTAGCATTATTATATGGGAAGCCAAACAATCCAAAAGTGGGACGAGATAGCAGGGTTTTACAGACCTCGCGCCGCGCTGACAAGTCATCTGCGCGAATCAATGGACCGAGCGGACCCGCTTCCTAGCGCCACAATATTATTAGCATATGTGCTAGCCGATAGCTTCAGCTCTAGGGTGACGTCTATTATGGGTCATCGACCGTAACAAAGGCTCGTCGGAGAGTCACCGGATGTTATCTCTTGAGGTGCTCTTGCATCGCAGTCGTGCTGCCGTGGTAAGCTATGTCATTATTTAGTTGCAGAGTGAACAAATCACCATTTTGTTCAAACTCTGTTTGAAGTTTTCTCACACTTAAACATATTAAATAAAACCAGACCACGATCATGTTATCTTGTCATTTGCAGTATGCTCGGGAGCAGAATCCGCCATTACTCCAAATAACGTAAATCATGTGACGTGTCGACGCATTTCACGTACGTTGTTGCAGCCCTATACATCATACAGTAAAATCTTGAAGAGTACAACGTCAAAGTGCATTTTCGCATACATCTTAACTTAAACCCCTATGTTGAGTCAAAGCACAAATGATGCGATCCAGTGTGCCATATGCGATCCACAATAATGACCAATGTGCGCCACTCCAGAAATTTGGATGTGCATTTGAGAAGACGAAAGAAAGTCATGATCGCCACTTCATAACACCTATTAGATGTGTATAATCTGATCTCTAGAGATCCTTTTTTCAGCTGTTTACTCTTGACTTCATGTTTATATCATATTTATTTCTTACACAAATTGTCATTTTTTTAATAATGCATGCACACTGTATGACAGCCTAGAAGAGAAATCAAAATTCTTTGTTGTATTGATATCTTCGGGGTATTTTCTCTTAACTGCTCATATTATAATGATAAAACTATGATGAGCATTTACATTAGTGATCCGATCCGTGACCCAAAATGCATAATCCGTGAGTTTTGTGATCCGTTGTGGGCAGATAATCTAGGAATGTTGCGGATGTCTTTTCAACTCAAGATGCAGTAGAATATACTTTTATTAAAAGAATGAAGAACGCAGTTACATGTATATTCTATAGGGTTGATCGTACAGTGCATGTAAATTGGGGCACGTTCAGCTTGTCAATAATGTTACATTCAGCTGTCAAACATTCGTTGAACTTTCTAAAAAATTAATTAGACATTTTTCAATGATATAAATATTGGTCGTGATTCAATGAAATGAAAAGATTTGTGTTGAATGTATGTGCGTGTAGTTTGCGAGAGCAGCATTATGGAGGTGATATTCAGGTCATCGCAGCTCTTATTCTGTATTAGCAATATCAGCGTGACACTTTCTCAGCAGGATTATACACGGCTTAAACTCCCGTGTGTCTGAATGCAGAAGCATTCGCTGGCATTCAGGTGAGGAGATCTCTTCAGAAAGACACACAGACGGACAGCAGACAGGTAACGCTTTTACTAAAAACATAGCCACTCGCCCGAGGCCATCACGGAGTCAAAGGTTGTTTTAGTGTAATGTCAGATGTCCCACAGAGATGCAGATGCGTTTCTTGTGGAGTTTTGCATTCAATGAAGATGTTTCGATGTTCTGTGTTTGCTGACTGAAACTGCTTATCGGTCTTAAAGTCTTGAGTTTTGTACGGAGTGGAACCCATTTTTCTATTCATGTTTTAGGACATATGAAAGTAATGTTTGTCAGATGTTTTCTGTGAAGTTCTGGATTCAGGTCAGCAGGATTGATGTTAACCGGATTATAATGGCTGAATTAACTGGAGCTCTGGATTACACCGGTGACATTGACATTAGGACGAGCTGTCCGTCCTCTCTGTTCATTTCAAAGGCTAGAGAGAAAATACTTTTTGTTTTCTAATTGTGTTGGAGTATATTGACCAAACAGCATTTTACTGCAGTTAAACCGGTTTAATCCAACAATTAAAACGCAGATCAGTTTTATAAATTCAATTCATGTATCTGTTTATTTCTTTTATGAATGAAACTTCTTAAACACACCTTCAGAAATGCAGTTTGAAAGTGTTTAATAAAGGACTATACTTGCTGACAATTTCATAAGAGTTTGAATGCGATGCAACGTGATTGGTCTGTGCATGGCCCGTCATGTGACTCTTGTGATATACCAATCTGTGGCACAGTCCTGTTGCTTAGTAACAGCATCACCGGTTGACCGGTCCACAGGCAGAGAGACTGTGCACAGTGCTGTTACCACCTTCATTCTTGTTTAGCTGATCTGATTCTGCACAACTGCACTGAAGTAGTGCTTTGTGTATGTTAGGTGTGTGCTCAGAAAATGTCAACTGCTTGATCTGAGAGGTTACATAGGGGTCAAAAAGGATTGAGTGGATTTTCATTATTGTTGGGTAGTTGTGTACATACACTTGTGTTTAAACTGTGAAGTAAAAGTGAATTTTGCAATAAGCCCCATCAACACACTCATCTTTTTTATGAGTCGTTTACATAAGGGATATACACAAGGACATTTCAGTTTGGATGGTACCTCATGACTTGAAAAACTTTATAATGATTTGTGGAAAAAAACTTGTTGAACTGTCAGTCAAAGAAATGTAACATTAGTTTCCTTGATAAACCCCTTATAGGTTTAAGAGCCCAGGAAGAGTCTCGATAAAAGGAATCGAGCGTCTTGTCTCATGCTGTGTGTGTAAAGCCTGTCAAATGCATGATGCTTTCAGGCTTACCTGTCTACACCTCAGAATTTTCTGGGACGGCTGAAGGGGGATCCTGAACATAAGGAACAGCCAGTCCGTCCATTCAAGATTATTAATGTTGCGTGTTTGTGTGCGTCCCTCTGCAAGCCATGTGTTTTGCTGTCCATCACTAATACGTAATCATACTAAATAATACAAAATTGTTGCACTGTCGAGTTCTAATGATTTGGTCGTTGTGTGTCCTCAGATCCGTGCGAGAGCCAGTGAGTGGACGGAGTAAAGCCCATCGTCTAGAGGAAAATGAGCGAACTCGACCAGTTACGTCAAGAGGCTGAACAGCTGAAGAACCAGATCAGAGTCAGTCACCACAACCACCATAACTCACACATACATCAACTTCCTTAAAGAAAATCCACAACACCTCACACACTGTGTCAACGACATTTTAAAACCAAGGACAAAAAGTAAACCGTTTAAATAATCAAACACCCCTAATTCTTAATACCATGGTGGTATCAAATTTCATGTGATGCCTTAGGGCTAAAAATATACTTAATATACTATTTAAAAGGCACAACACTGCTGGTTATTGATCTGAGATGTAATCCTCCACAACTCAGATCAACAGAGCGTGACCTCACGGCTCTGAGAGGTTCTGGTGCTGAGATGTGACCCTCTGGTGCCTCAGATCAACAGAGCGTGACCTCACGTCTCCGAGAGGTTCTGGTGCTGAGATGTGGCCCTCTGGTGCCTCAGATCAACAGAGCGTGACCTCACGTCTCCGAGAGGTTCTGGTGCTGAGATGTGGCCCTCTGGTGCCTCAGATCAACAGAGCGTGACCTCACGTCTCCGAGAGGTTCTGGTGCTGAGATGTGGCCCTCTGGTGCCTCAGATCAACAGAGCGTGACCTCACGTCTCCGAGAGGTTCTGGTGCTGAGATGTGGCCCTCTGGTGCCTCAGATCAACAGAGCGTGACCTCACGTCTCCGAGAGGTTCTGGTGCTGAGATGTGGCCCTCTGGTGCCTCAGATCAACAGAGCGTGACCTCACGTCTCCGAGAGGTTCTGGTGCTGAGATGTGGCCCTCTGGTGCCTCAGATCAACAGAGCGTGACCTCACGTCTCCGAGAGGTTCTGGTGCTGAGATGTGGCCCTCTGGTGCCTCAGATCAACAGAGCGTGACCTCACGTCTCCGAGAGGTTCTGGTGCTGAGATGTGGCCCTCTGGTGCCTCAGATCAACAGAGCGTGACCTCACGTCTCCGAGAGGTTCTGGTGCTGAGATGTGGCCCTCTGGTGCCTCAGATCAACAGAGCGTGACCTCATGTCTCTGAGAGGTTCTGGTGCTGAGATGTGGCCCTCTGGTGCCTCAGATCAATAGAGCGTGACCTCACGTCTCCGAGAGGTTCTGGTGCTGAGATGTGGCCCTCTGGTGCCTCAGATCAACAGAGCGTGACCTCACGTCTCCGAGAGGTTCTGGTGCTGAGATGTGGCCCTCTGGTGCCTCAGATCAACAGAGCGTGACCTCACGTCTCCGAGAGGTTCTAGTGCTGAGATGTGGCCCTCTGGTGCCTCAGATCAACAGAGCGTGACCTCACGTCTCCGAGAGGTTCTGGTGCTGAGATGTGGCCCTCTGGTGCCTCAGATCAACAGAGCGTGACCTCACGTCTCCGAGAGGTTCTGGTGCTGAGATGTGGCCCTCTGGTGCCTCAGATCAACAGAGCGTGACCTCACGTCTCCGAGAGGTTCTGGTGCTGAGATGTGGCCCTCTGGTGCCTCAGATCAACAGAGCGTGACCTCACGTCTCCGAGAGGTTCTGGTGCTGAGATGTGGCCCTCTGGTGCCTCAGATCAACAGAGCGTGACCTCACGTCTCCGAGAGGTTCTAGTGCTGAGATGTGGCCCTCTGGTGCCTCAGATCAACAGAGCGTGACCTCACGTCTCCGAGAGGTTCTGGTGCTGAGATGTGGCCCTCTGGTGCCTCAGATCAACAGAGCGTGACCTCACGTCTCCGAGAGGTTCTGGTGCTGAGATGTGGCCCTCTGGTGCCTCAGATCAACAGAGCGTGACCTCATGTCTCTGAGAGGTTCTGGTGCTGAGATGTGGCTCTCTGGTGCCTCAGATCAACAGAGCGTGACCTCACGTCTCCGAGAGGTTCTGGTGCTGAGATGTGGCCCTCTGGTGCCTCAGATCAACAGAGCGTGACCTCACGTCTCCGAGAGGTTCTGGTGCTGAGATGTGGCCCTCTGGTGCCTCAGATCAACAGAGCGTGACCTCATGTCTCTGAGAGGGTCTGTTGCTGAGATATGAGATTTTTAAACCGAAAATTCTACATCGTTGACAGGTTTTTTTTCCCGTGATGGTTTGATTTGGTAGCATCCAATGATCGTAAGCGGTCGAAGGGACCCCTGCCCTGAACACGATCGCTAAGGGATGCAAGGTTTAACGTACCTTAACAACTACCAGGGAAGCCCACGTTTCTGCCAAGCCTTGTCATAAAGGCACTACACATTTCTTCCCCATAGATGTCCATTGTAAGGAAACAGCTTCACATAGCCTACCGAAACAACGATGGCGTCAAAAATAATTTCTATTAAATTCATATCAAAAATATGTGATTTAAAACAAGTGATCTATTTTTAGAGAGTGCACGTGGGCAGACTCTCTGTGTCCTGCTCGGTCCGGGTACTTCTCTGTGGCGATGACGGCGTTATTAAAAAACCATTGCAAACTAATTTGAAAGGGAGGGGACACGAACAGTATTTCGGAAAGTGAGGGGGACATGAGCCCCCTGTCCCCAGTGGAAATTACGCCCCTGTATATAGACATACACACATGACCAGCAGATCTTGCCTTCATGCTTCTAAGAGGTTTTAGGCCTTTTTTTGTCGGCCCAAAAGTTGAAGCAGCTGATGCAGATATGGTTTACATTTTCAAATACCAGCATATTGACGTTGACCCCAGTGACATTTTTTTGTCTACCATAGTATTGTATGAAATATTTTATAGTATTTTGAAGTATCATGTAGGAATCAAGCATTTGACTTAATGGTAAACACAGAACAGTCATCCTGAAAACACCAAGCTTGTAAACTTAAGAGCAAGAGGGGTTATTATCAGACGGTGCTCAAACAAACAATCACAAAGCAAAGGTTTGGTGAGATTGATGCGTTTGTGAGCGTAAACACTGTGTTTTTCTTGAAGGATGCGCGGAAAGCATGCGCAGACGCCACCCTCTCGCAGGTAAGAGTCTACACATCACAGTATACGAGTAAATCTAATCATGTTTTTATAGAGAGCGTGTCATGTAGATGTGTTGTGTGTTTGTCAGATCACAGCAAACATCGAGCCTGTGGGCCGGATTCAGATGCGCACTAGACGGACACTGAGGGGACATTTGGCAAAGATCTACGCCATGCACTGGGGCACTGACTCGAGGTGAGACGCGCATCTCACGCTTCAGCATTCAGCTTCATGACTGAAAGTGCATTTAATTATTTGACCTTTATAAAACATCTTAGAACATTACATGTCAAACTGTAGTAATTGTGTGTGGAGAGGAGAATAAACGTCTGTAGATGTCAATAGATATGGACATTAAAACAAATCCGATGGCTTTTAGGATGTTTCCTGCCAACGGGGCGGTGGAGAGTTTGTTCATGGTCAGTCATTCTCTATCATAGCGCCAGTAGTCTCACATTAGACCGAATGAAGAAATGATCCTCACGGATTGTGGTCACATCTATAGAAGCATCAGCCTTTATTCTCTCTCTCTCTCTCTCCATTCCTAAAGTGGGGTCTGTGTTTTTCAAGCTTTCAACAGAGATTCGTAACCAAGTAGTGCACTTACTGCCCCCTACTGTTCGCACAGATCACTCACTCTTCAGCCGTGTGTGTGTAACACAGCAGAGGTCTGAGACCCTCGGACACCACACAGATTGAGCCGTTTCTTTGGTTTTGCTTCAGTAGTCAAGACAACTTGACGAATAGAATACAGATGTCCATCTTATTGTTATGATAAAGAGATTCATGTGTATGACGTGCTCTACCGCAAAGATTATATTTTTGTGAAAGATATGTGTGTGTGCACTGTTGTAAGGTTTTCATATCGATTGCTTACCGTGGAAATGCACCACTGAATTCTCATTGGTTTGTTGTCTGTAGGCTGCTCGTCAGCGCTTCTCAGGACGGGAAACTGATCATCTGGGACAGCTATACTACAAACAAGGTGAGGTGAAGGCCACACACACACACACACACAGCTTTAGTGCAGGAGCCTGTGATGAACACAATCTTATATCTCACAGGTACATGCCATCCCACTGCGTTCTTCGTGGGTCATGACCTGCGCGTACGCTCCGTCTGGAAACTACGTGGCCTGCGGAGGTCTGGATAACATCTGCTCTATCTACAATCTGAAGACCCGCGAGGGGAATGTGCGAGTCAGCCGGGAGCTGGCCGGACACACGGGTCAGTACGAGGAAACGTTTCAAAGGGTTCTTGCATGATTTGTTTCCATTTAATCTGACGCGGTTTCTGTCTGCAGGTTATCTGTCCTGTTGCCGTTTCGTGGATGATAACCAGATTGTCACAAGCTCAGGCGACACCACCTGGTGAGTTTATTTATATCCATGCAGATGATGATGATGGTGTTTGCAACCCCGCCTCCTCATTTGACATAATGGCATGTGATTATATTTGGTCATTGTTGGCAAAACCAGGAGAAAGAAAGGAATGAAGGCGTTTGGTGTCCTGATGTGTGTGTTCGTGTGTTTTCAGCGCTCTCTGGGATATTGAGACCGGGCAGCAGACGACCACGTTCGCTGGTCACACGGGTGACGTGATGTCACTGTCTCTGGCCCCGGACACACGTTTGTTCGTGTCGGGGGCCTGCGACGCTTCGGCTAAGCTGTGGGACGTCAGGGAAGGCATGTGCAGACAAACCTTCACCGGCCACGAGTCCGACATCAACGCCATCTGCGTAAGTGTCACACACTAAAACATACTGACGTTGGTTCGGCTCACGTTAGCTCACCACCGCACCTTCTCTCAGTTCTTCCCCAATGGCAACGCCTTCGCCACCGGCTCGGATGACGCCACCTGCAGGCTGTTCGATCTGCGCGCCGATCAGGAGCTGATGGTCTACTCTCACGACAACATCATCTGCGGAATCACATCCGTGGCTTTCTCCAAGAGCGGACGCCTGCTGCTGGCGGGTTACGACGATTTTAACTGCAACGTGTGGGACGCTCTGAAGGCCGACCGCGCAGGTCAGTGTCCAGGTCAAAAACCAGCCGCAGTTTGTTCAGCCGGGAGACAGAGTCATGACTTTTGCTTTGTCCGTGTGTTCTCAGGGGTTTTGGCAGGTCATGATAATCGCGTCAGCTGCTTGGGAGTGACCGATGATGGGATGGCTGTGGCTACAGGCTCCTGGGATAGTTTCCTGAAGATCTGGAATTAAAGCTGTCGGGTAAACGGCTCGCATCATTTTTATCTCTCAAAAGTGCCCATTGCTTATGAAATGTATAGTTTACCCCAAGAATCAAGTTTCACTCGTGTCATTTTCTCTTCTTCATGCCACCTCACTCAATCTTCGTTTAGCTTTATTAAATGTTTTAGGGTGAGCGAGATGTAAAACATCAGAGAAGCTGATCAGGAGCCTTTGAGAAGGATTAGCAATGTGTTTTTATGCAAATGTCTGCTGAAATCATGACGCCAGTAGTGTTACAGGACTCATGTTTCTGTCATTCTTCACAGACGGCGCCCAGACTCTACAGTCGACTAGAAGACCGGTCTAACGTTGAAACACGTTGAGTTTTATTGTCCTTTCTGCTCCTCCTCAAACACAACAGAACTGACCCCAACATCTTTAATGACAAATAAGAAAGAAAAATCTCTCCTTTGGAAAACAAACAAACAAAAAAAGAGCACAATTGTTTCACTCAGCTAGATTGTAGTTTGTAAACGGATTAAAGTTGGTAATTGTGCAGATTCCTTCCGGGACCATTTATTTGCTCTTGTATTGAAAGACACTCATTCCACTGCTATTGTCATTACGCTAACATCACGGCATCATTCTATATAACTCTCACACGGGCACAGGTTTTTCTAACTCGATGGCTTTCTGGGCCCTTGTCTCTTTTTTTGGACCCCTCCCGGTGGGTTGAGATTTGGAACCGAGGAGCACAGGCGTGCTTTTTGTCTCCTAGTTTTTAAATATTTTAGCATCGAGTTTGTAGTGGGAATATAAAACAAGCATGAGGTTATCAATGTTGTGAAACTCCGTCAAAAGCTTCATGGATTTGATCAGGGGGTCCACTAGCTGCTATCAGGCCTGTTTATTTAGTCCAGGGATTTTGGTTTCTGGTCGAGCGAGTTTGTTTTGATCATATATATGTAATAACGTTCAGCTATGTTAACCAAGCACGTGCTGTTCATGATAATCAATGCTCCAATTTCATAGATAAGACCACGTCAATTCTATCCCCTTATGCTTTTTTGTAGCATTGAATGAAGATTAACCGATCATGTCATATTGTTTTTAACGTTTTTCTTATCCTGACCCGTTTGCTGTAGAGGATGTTGACAGTAGGGCTGGGGCAGTTCTTGTAGTTTCGTTTTTCTTTTCTTTTTTTGAAAGAGAGGTGCCCATGTAGTGCTTGGAAAACAGTTACTGCTCTGTGAATGACATGTTGTATAAATCAATGTTTGAAAATAATGATGTTGAAAACGTTTTTAAGTTAAAAATGAAAACAGATCTTATTTTGGTTGTCTGCCATGGGTGGGAAACTCGTAGACTTGCATGCTGTAGAATTGCTTAAAAGAGGTGCATATGAAACTAAGCCCTTGATGTTTTTGTTTTTTTGTTTGTTTCTTAAAAATAACCTGTTAAATAGAGATCATCACAGTATTTATATTATTTCTTCTTTGTTTCTGTTCGTTTGGTTTTCTGCTAGTCTGTGCATACATAACAACATACATAACTGGGTTTTATCTTGCAACGCTTCAGAGCTATGCACGTTAGAGAAGCGAAGAGTAAAACACGCGACGGTGAGCCGTTCTGTCCCTGAAGAAACACACACACGCACGCGCACGCGCGCACCCGACCCTGTTAAAACAACACACACGAAGAACAAAGACCGTCTCATTCTCTCTGTAGCAAAACAACTGATTTCTGACGATACGAAGACGATGCTAGAGACGTTTTGTAACAAACAGGTTTTTTTTCGGGTTTGTTCTTTGATATAAAACGCAGAATTGAACGGGAGAATCTGTTGTTTCACTTGACGTGTGTCAAGAGACGCTCTCTTTTCTCGGCTGTAGTGGCATTTCTTCCGTCCTCTTATTCATTCTGTACAGAAACACAACAAGTCCTGTCGCTGTACATTAGGCCTGGAGTTGGCAACACGAATAAAGACTAAAATGAACTAAGTTTCCTTTTCTCTCTCCATACCAGTAACTTGCTCTGCATTCTCTCCTCTTATTCATCTTTTGTATTTCATTTTAAAGTCGGTGTACAACAGAAAGCTGGATGCAAGATAGAAACTATATTAAAACGTACTGTTATTTAAAATATAATAAAGCAGTTTGAGACGATTTCTTGTTTCCCGTGTTTTCTGTGCAGACTGTTTTGACACATGCATTCGTTTTCTTTAGGGGATCCTTTCCCTTCCTGAAATCCTCCATCTTTGGTTCACGCGAGGGGCTGCTGCGGACTATTGTTGTCTCAATTCTAATTGAAATGTCCTTTACGTGTCATATAAATTGATAATGCACGGCTAATAATACTCAGCACAGTATTCGAGCCATGTTTCTCTTTGAATTGATGCGTTTTTACTGGTCATGAAATCAGCATCATCAACATATTTGTGGGACCCTATTATTTCACTCTTAAATAACACGGACCATCTAAAGCAAAAACCATCACTAGTTATGAGCCCTGTTGGGAGTAAAACTACTACAATCCAGCAATATGAATGCCACATCACAGTCCATATCAATGGGAGGTTATGAGTGAAGTTTTGGTTGACATGAGATTTTATTCCCACAGTTTCAGACACTTGAAATCCTCTGAGCTCAGTTCAACAGCTGCTTTGGATGCTCGCGGCGATCATTCGGAGACAAACATTACACATTTAAAGATGTCCAAGGTGAATATTTTACTTCACTTCTCTGCAGCAGCAGCGTGTCATGATAGACAAGACCAATGAAGCTGTATTACTGCAGTATGTTCATGAAACCTTATAATAGGACAGTAACTGTTGTTTTTTGTCAATAATCTCTTGCGCCTGGAACATGTCTGCTTTTATCATGTAGACTGTTATTTTGGAGCGCTTTTTGCATTTAGTAGAAGCTTTTATCCAAAAGGGGGAAAACAATGAAAGGATTCATCCTGGAAGGCAATAAAATGAGCAGGTACAATTCTTTCTCATGGTTAAACAGACTTGCATGTTGTTCTTGTGTGTGTCTGAATAAATGGAAGAACACGTTTGGAATCTAGAGCTCTTCTGAAAATGAACCATGGTTTAAAAACATTGCTACTGTAGTGGTTTTGCCAATATCCATACACCAAAAATAACATGATTACTACACTTTTACCACCACAACAACAAAAAGACGGTTAATTTGCATAAAATGATAAAGAAATGTAATAAGTGTTTAAGAGTTTGGGTGGGGTGGAGATGTTCTTCTGTAAGGCAGTATTGAGCTATAGGGATCAGTGACTGCTCTTATCTGGAACACACTTCAAGCAGCAATGATATTTGACATTATTATGGACTTTGATCCACCCACTGGGTCATGAAGTAAACCGTTAGTCGAGTATAGTTTATTCCTTATAAAAGTTTCTTTAATAATCCAAACAGTAGAGCATTTCCTTACATTTTTATACGGGATATCATTGTATTACTTTGTAAGAAACGTCCGTTATTTGGATATTAATGAATGTTCACTCTGTAAACATCTCATTCGCTTTGACTGTCAATTGTTTGTGCGGCAACTAAACATGTCTTTTACAGCTACAACCACTTTTATTCGTGGCGTCACGGTACCGCGAGAGCGAGTCGGTAACCGTCAGCAACGTATTCCGTGTCGAATCGCTCTCGCGAGACCGTGTTTTCACAGACCGATTAGTCTGCGCAGTCGTCGATCGTTTTCCCTTCCACTACGTCATTCGCAATTCTTCTTGGGATTGTAGTCCATTTCCCCTCGTGTCTAAAGACTTCAATGTTTGTCTGGGTTGTAAATACTTGTGTTTTCAATTGAATGTTTGTAATGTTGTGCTGACTGTTTCTTCCATGTACTAGAACTCTTTAACACAGACATGGAAAAGATGGGCGGGGATTGCACCGGTCTGACGTCACTGCCGTGCGCCTGTCGTCTCCGGGTCATGACGTGTTTAGTGGTCGCCATCATAAAGTTGCAGCAGCACATTGCTGAAGACAGACACGAGTGATATGAGCGTTTATATATGCTTATTCATGGTGTTATAACGCCGCGTGACGCGCGTCAGCTGCGACCCCGAGTGCTTCTGAGGCGGAGTGTTTGTGTTCGCTGAAGGTGAGACGCCAGCGTTAACACACACACACACACACACACACACACACACGAGCACATGGACTGTAAACACTGTGTATACACTATAGTCTGCTATAGCTGTCATTCTCCTGCCACTGAAGCGAACTGTGAACGCGCACAGCTCCTGGTGTCCGATACTGTCGGAACGCGCTTTCTGTGACAGTTCCGTTGTCGAGTTCGCCGATGTGCTTGAATGCGAGAGATTCGCAGAAGTCGACGTCACAGCGCAAAGCTTCAGGGAACAAGACTCTTTAGATCCGCTGATCTCGAACATCTGCTCGTGTTTAAAGGTGTTTTTTCTGCACAATGCTCACAGAGTGACCCACAGTACGAGCTGTGGTGATGGGTAAAGTCCCACTGAATGTAAAAACAATCATTTGAAGCTTAAAACATTTCCTTCTTGCCTAAAAATAACTTCATTATACATTCAGCCTTGCTTCATTTAGTATAGGTGGATGAATGAATATGCAAATGAGTCCCCGCCCCTTTGACGGATAGGTACATGGATGGTGTTTTAGTGGCCATCATCCTCATGTATCTGTTACAGTGTAATGATGTCATAGACGGAGGGGCCTGTAGATGTAGACTTTCATACAACAAATGACTTTATTTGAACACTACGCTTTAAATTGAGGGCTTTTGGCTGACGCTTTTTATTATTTACATTGACGCTATTGTACTGCATTAGTGTATGTGAACCTTTGCAGATTGTGATTCTGCTTAAGTTACTCTTAAGCTTCAAAATTGACTAATTCTCATGAAACTACCTTTAAACCACCTTCATGCACATGTCAAGCGATAGCTTTATGCGAGGAATAAAGCATTAAACCGAATGTTGTGCGTCTGATTAACTGTAAACTTATAAACGTGTAACATATCTCTTCTCGTTGGGGTCTTTCAAACTGTTTTTAACTTTGGGCAGCAAAATGATCCCCCGGACTTCAGAAGAAGAAGGGGCTTTAAGCGCATCATTGTGCGTCCGGGATCCACTTAATGCAACTCTGCATTGGAGTCTTTTATACGTTGCTAGTTTTGTGCCATAAACAGATAGATTTACTCAATTACATTGAGACTAAGAATAGAAACGGATATTACTTGGAGGAAAAAATACAGAGCGTATATCTGACCCTGCATCACAAAACCAGTCTCAAGCAGCACAGGAACATTTTGGGTAAAAGCTAAAATTACATTGCATTGGGACAAAATGATTGATTTTCTTTTACACCAAAAATCATTAGGATATTAAGTAAAGATCATGTTCCAGGAAGATATGTGGTTTATTTCCTACCCTATATATATATATATAAAAACTTTATTTTTGATAGTGGATGACCTGCTACTGATTAACAACGTCAAAGGCAATTTAGATTATTTTCGCACTCTTGTAGGGCTGTGCAATTCATGGAAAATTGATCGTAATCGTAACGTTTTGATTGCCTTCAATTACAAAATCAAAATAATGGAGGTTATTCCATTCCATTTAGCAAGGATCCTCTCTTTTCTTGTTCTGAATCCACAGCACACTCTTTCCTTTACAGGGGTTCAGCCGTGCTATTTCTTTACATTTATTTTTCAGTTCACTTCAGAGATGAAAAGGCAAGTTTTTACATTTTCTATGTAGTTTTAAAGGTTAATGAGTAATCGTGTTAAATAATCGTGATTATGATTAGTATTTCATAAACCCATTTTTAAATGTTTATTGTTTTGCCTTTAAAATCACTATTTTCTTTTAATTAAGTAGTTTTAATTTTAAAAGACTGTTGCTTAATGTACTTATAGTATTAATGTAATCAAGGATTAAAATGTTAAAACAACATGTATTTGAAATATAGTTAAGTAAAAAGTATGTTATGCGTTGTAATGTAAGAAAACACTGTAACTTATTATTTATTGGAAATAAAAAACTTTATTAGATAAATAAATAAAAAATTGTTAGATTAGTCGACTAACCTGGGGGGAAATTTACCAATCTGTAAAAATAATCATCAGATTGGTCGACAATAAAAATAATCGTTAGTTGCAGCACTACTTTTATCAGGATTTTCATATCACAATATCGACACACAGTGATATACTACTTTTTCAGGGAAAAACTAAATGTGATGTTCACTGTGAGTTAGTATGTTGTGTTCTTAACTAACATAAAGTGTCTGAAGGTGTTCCAGCACTCCTGTTAAGCAAACACTTTATGCATGACAAGATGTGCCACTGGCATTACTGTGAATGGGGAGAGAAATGCAGTGAATCTGGGCCCAAGCTGCAGAACAAAACCAACCCAACGGCTACTGAAAGCTAAAGAAAAGACGACTCAACCGGACATAGATTAACCCCACAACTCAAACTGGAAATCCTTGAGCTTTGCATTGTTTATCCCTAAAAGCTGAGATGAGTTTAGATGGAAAATAAGTTTATTTTGAACCCCAAATGATTTAGCTTGGTGTGCACCAGTGTTAGCCAAGAGTTTCTGAACTCTTCTGAATATTAGCCGTTTTTATGAGAGAAATTAATTTCTAGAAGACATGAGGGGTAGTTTTTATATATAATAAAAGATGATTAAAACAAAAGGCTGTATTGTACTGGACAGTTAGATGTTTCACCTGCTGATGTGATTTGTTCATTTAACTTTTAGGAAATGAACACAAAGACTCTCCGATGCGCTGCCTGTAATCTGACAACTGAAGGATTCAGCAGTGTACTCGGTTCTATTTCAGTCCAACTAACAAAGTTGTAATATTTAGATGTTTTGGTTGGATGATTAAAAACAAAGATATTATTATAGTCCCCTGTGGTCAATTATTTGATCCCTTTAAACTAGGGATGCACCAAAATGAAAATTCTTGGCCAAAGCCGAATTAAAATGAAATACTTCGCCTAATACCGCTTTTCGTTATTCTTTGTTTTCTTTTGTCAATTTTTCACTAGGGCATAAACTGAATTGTCAAAATGTATATCTAATATCTTTGGCAGGGCCAAATTAGCGTTGGCTTTCACCGCTTGTTGCAGGAGTGCACAAGATTCTCCGGGCGAGGCGTTGCAGTCGTGGGAATATGCGATCTTGTTTCTCCCTGAATGATGAAAGTACATTTTCCTCTTGAGCACTCAACTAACTGAAAGTATTCTTCCACTTCATCCATCATTCTGGGTCACTTTCTTCCCATTCTCTGAAGTCCACCTTCTGCTTTTTCGCTCGTCCGCTGCCATGTTCCACTGCAACGGGGCACACGACCAACAGTTTCAGTGGTCTACGTTTGGGTCAACAGCTTGGATAATGCGGGACAATATAAAAGAATAAATGGATTTTAAAATTAATTTATTGTAAAATGGTTTTAAAATGTTATTTACAATTTTGACTACCTTGTTCTGCTGCTGGTGAGGAGAGACTTCTGCGTTCTGGCTGACACTGGGTTCTTCATTTGTAAGCTCCTGCACCTCCTGTCTGTCTGTCGACATGTTCAGTGATTTAAATCTGGGACGGAGAAATCTTGTGTGTGTGGAAGCATCTTCTCATCACGCAGGCTGGATGCGAGAGCACTTCTCCGAGTTAAAATCTGAAAATGTGCGTTTACATGCGCAAAATAAACGGATATCTTTCAAAAATCAGCTTAAAAGGAAACCTGTTTACATGTCATGCATAGTAAAAGAACGGCTACACAGAAAACCACGTTTACATAGAAGTTTGAGACTTGCTGGGTTTAGGGTTCGTCCCAAAAACTTCCATAACTCATTGGTTATTTGATCATGGTTTTTAATTTGACTGTCAATTTTTTTTCCACTGTTACTAGAATGCAACTTTCCAGATGCCACATCTCGTTGATATAGTGACATGTAAGAACAGTATGTGCCCGCTTGTTAAATTCGTCGGTCCACATATCTGTGGTAACAGTAATCCCACTGTATTCCCAAATGTTTTTGGATGGCCTCTGAAAGTTTGTCTTTACCTTTTGCTTTGTCCTGTCACAAACAGTTTGGCGATGAGGTATGATAGCATCAACTGCAACGATATTTATTAGTGTTTGTGCCACTTGGAGGAATCCTTTGCCAGAGACAACATGGAAGCAGCGTATATCTAGTCAGCACAGGTCCAGACATAAGACGTAAGAACTAAAGGTGTTTGTCTGACTTGACTGGCCTTTCGATTTCGCACACATGTGATGTACCATATTCAAGGTACCAGTCTTGTGGCTTACACATACATACAGTGCCTCACAATCATTGCATATAACATACCCATGAAACTTGGCTGACGATTAATTGTCTAATAAATCATTGCGATAATGTCAATGAATTGTCTGTTTTAGGGCTTTGACAGTGAGTTTTCATATATTCAGAACGATATGGTCATTTTAAAGCCAAATCAAAAATGTAAGACAGTTTTGATTCCTTGGAATTACATTGTAATAAATGGGGTCGACATATATTCAAGGTTTAGGCCTTCACGTGTCAATAATACGACTGCCAAATACTTGTAAATGAATCATGGGTGAATTGAAGCCCCCGTTAAAAACCTATTAGTCATAGAAAAGCTTCTAGTCAGTTTTTTCTCACTTGCAAGATTACAATAAAATGTGACTTCTGTTAATGACAGTTTTGTAGGCTGGTTTGTGGTTTCCACACTGAGATTAGTTTAAATAATATTATAATTGTACTGCATGTTATTTTTATGGTATATGCTTTAACGTTCTTTTGATGGAGTTGGTACATTTTACTAGAGTTACCATACTTTAGTTACGATACAGGGGGTCTTTAACACGTAAGCACTATACCGCATGTATCTGAGGAGCTTAAAATCTTGTATTCAGGTCCATTCCAAGATTTACAAAAAACACAACCATGATTTAAAGCAACTACTAACAGTTGTTTTATTTGCTTCAGTGATGTGAAGATGCCATCTAGAGGAGAAAAGTATCAGCATGATGTTGTGTTCATTGTTATGAAACATTGTTGTATTCGCTGTTTGTCTTTTAGCTGTGATTTATCAGTGTTGTTTAAACATCCAATTTGTAGTTTATTGATTTGAACTGGTTTGTTTTAGGAGTTCATGTTTTTGTTAAAAGGGTTTAACTTCTCAACACATGAAGTGCGTATTGAACAGTGTTATTTGCTGTGGGTAGTGTTCTTTGTGATCAGTTTGTTGATGTGTGTTTCAGATGGCGTCTGGTGGCGGCGAGGGGAGCGTGGACTCTAAAGCAGAGCTGAGCTCTCTACTGGAGCAGTGGGAACGAGAACAACAGTCTGGAACAAATGAACTGCTCAACATTCTTACCAAGTGAGACTTAACAACACACACCCAACATTACTATAGATTATAGACTACTGATGCTTCATGCTGTCAGCTTCTGCAGCACTGTAATGTTTTAATATCAGGCCCGTATACACTAATCATTTTTACCACTAAGAGCTCTCCTAACCGCTGTAAAGTCTTAATTAAAATATTTTAAAACGTTTTTTTTGTGCATTCCAATTAATATTAATAATAGTCACTGTGAAGCGGAAGTTAAATGGAATTTGGAATGAGAAAAAGTGGCTTTTGTCTTTCTCTGCGATTTGATGTAAAAAATGGGTGATGCATTTTGAAAGAACTGACAGCAGACTGATAGTTAAAGGGGAGGAGTTAACAGATGCCCCTCCCAAGCGGTCTAACACCGTCATCTAAGATGGATCGTCATTACAGGAAGTGCATTTTCAGATTTTAACTCAAGATTATGAGGCCACACAATGTTAAAAAAGAAAATGACCCACATTGATAAACTATTTAAAATAAACGCTCCAAGATAAAAAACAAAAAGGAATTGTCATTTTTTATTTCACTGGGACTTTATAGTTTCACTTTTTATAACTAAAAAAATACAGCTAAAAAACACAATAAATGTGATTTAAAAGTTTACATTTAAAAATGTTTGTTTTTCCACCTTCATCTCATAAAATGCAACAGCTAAATGTACAGAATATTGCTCAATTTAAATGGTTATT
This sequence comes from Barbatula barbatula, assembly GCA_037178815.1. Classification (NCBI taxonomy): domain Eukaryota; kingdom Metazoa; phylum Chordata; class Actinopteri; order Cypriniformes; family Nemacheilidae; genus Barbatula; species Barbatula barbatula. The sequence goes on from CM074086.1 coordinate 870,672, forward strand.
GAAGAGACGTCTCTTCAAATCAGTGAGCTCGATTGAGAAACATTAAGTTTTTATTGCAGGATACAAGATAGCGTAGTAATTATACATTGCTCAACTTTTAAGCATCTTCTCTTCGTTCTGAAGCATGCATTTGATTGTTTGTTGGCAGACATTGCTATTAGTCAAATGGTCATAATCCAAGTGAAAAAAATATATATTACACAGCCTGCTGCTCAGAACTGCATTTGTAGTTATATTTAGCTTTCAGGCTTTTTCTAGCCTGACAGGAAAGTCAAATGAGTTTATACGGCCACAAATAACCACCTGTGGACATCAAGTGTAAATAAGGGGGAAACAACAAGTCAGGAATTCAACTTTGGCTGAAGAGTTTGGGTTAATGACGGCAAGCAGAATGTTTTCTCTTCATTTCAGATTTCTAACACACACTCACTGTGTTCAGCGTGTCTCACAGCAGAATAAAACGCTTCTCTCCGTATGTTTATCTGCCCCGGTCGCATTCATTTATAAACTGTGTGCACTTATTTCAGTCATTCTATAGAGAGATCGATCAAAACAGAGTCCGAGCGGCAGACGCATGTATGCAGGAAAGTTTTGTCTCTTAACAAGTCATGACTGCAGAGTGGTTGTTTCTCCGTCACAGAGGGAGAGAAGTTCTCCGGTACAGAAACAGTATTGATAACGTCTACGTCTATCTAGTTTTACAATGCGGACAACTGTAATCATTTAGTCGCTGGGCTCGTGACCAGGTTTGGTTCCCGTGCTCACATGTAGACTAAGCTATGTGGTTGAAGGCTCGCTAACAATAGAGTTCAATAAAGCTACTGGCATTCTCAAGTAGCATCATATTTAATCAATGAAATATACAAGGCTACGAAGGATAAGAACGAAGGATCCAGAGAGTTGTAGTCTTACCGTTTTCTTGTGAAGTTATCAGGCAGAGGTCACAGTGTCATTCCGGATTCCTAAAATTAGGTCTGAAACACGGCCATTATTGAAAAAACGTATCTTAAATCGTCAAGTTCGGAGCTACTCTGAGCTTACAATGTTTGTTTTGTCAATACGGGCCAAATGTGTGTTTGATCTGTACTGCTGTAAAGATTATTGATTTATTTACACTCTCCTCCTCAATTCCTGAAGGATTTCTGAGCTTGTCGAGCGGGAGACGGAGGAATATCACAAGGCCGATCCTGATCCGTTTGATGACCGACATCCTGGTAAAAATCTTTAGTCATGCAAACCTCATGGACATTGTGTCAGGTCCTGAAATTGAATTTAAGATTGAAAAGAAATACTGATGTAATGCAGTCGTGCACATCATGTTATAGTAATGAAATTGAATCTTGTTTTATTGTGAAGGACGGGCAGATCCGGAGTGCATGCTGGGACACCTGTTGAAAATCTTGTTCAAGAATGATGATTTTATGAATGCGGTAAGACCGATGCATGAGCCCAGCATCCCACACGGAATGGCTTGAGCGGCGTTTGACGTGTTCGTGTGTTTTTTCCAGCTGGTGAATTCGTACGTGATGAGCAGCAGGGAGGTGTCGCTGAACACTGCCGCCTGCAGACTCCTGCTCAACATCATGCCAGGCCTGGAGACGGCTGTGGTCTTTCAGGAAAAGGTGTTTATTGTATTTGTTTGTTCGTGTCTGAATAAGATGAGCAGGTTGTGAATGTGTCTGTGTTCATGTGTTTGAGACAGGATGGCATTGTGGAGCGTCTGTTCAAATGGGCTCGGGAGGCTGAACAGCCCCTCAGGATCTACGCCACAGGACTGCTGGCCGGAGCCATGGAGAATCAGGACATCGCTGCTAACTATCGCGAGGAGAACTCCGTACTGGTGAGCGCAACACTCACGACATGTGTACATCTGTAGTAACATCTGGAGTTACTCTCCGCTTGGAAAACAAGTGCCTCATTATGTTTGCAAACAGGTTAAAGATTGATAAAAAACATCCTATCAGTAGCTGTGTCGCCCCTTATCTCTGCCATTTTGTAGTGTTGTCCAAATTCTGATGCATTCCCTACAAACAATCCATAAAGCCACACAGGTGTAATATAAGCGTTATGATGAATGTCCGCGGCAGTTCTGTCAGACATTTCATTCACTTCTTCCCCATATAGTGGATTATTTAGCATTCGCTGTATAGGGAACAGTGAACGAGTCAACAAACAGACGCAGCTATTGTGTTTAAGCATGTTAGCATCTACATTCAACTACATTAAAACATGCTGACGTAATGCTAAAACATGCTAGCGAACTATTTCTTGAATATATACAATCTTAATTTCAAAAGTAAATGTTTAAGACTGGACGTGCTACACAGATGACATGAAGTTTGTCCCCAACCTTTACTATCTGTGATACAGCCATAGGTTGCACAGATGTTGTTTTTGACATCTCCGACCTTTCAAAGAAATATTTCATCCTGCCGTCTGACAGAAATGGAGTTTCTTAAGGGAATTTTTGGAGCGACGCATATAAAGACGGCAGAAAGGAATTGGATGTTTCTAGACTATATTTGAACGCTTTTGCGTTTGTAGCAAATGCTGAATGTGGTGATGTGTGTTACAGGTTCCTCTGATGCTGCAGAGGCTGCGAGAGCTTCAGGATAAAGATGCCGAGAACAGGAGGGACGGTAAACGTCTGCTCAAGAGCGTCCCGCCGCTGCTGTCTGTGGACGAGGAGGCCGTGGATGGAGAATTCAACCACAGCGTACCGCACGCTCCGATCGAGCAGAAGAGCTCAGACACCGATCCGCCCTCGAAGAGTGCCGGCAGGTGTGCGGCGATGAAGGGTCAGATGAAACCTGTCGTTGCTCTCGTCATGGACTCCGGCGAAGCGGATCCTCCCGCAGAAGGTGCGAAGAACTGGAGGAAGAAAGAGAACGGAGGCAAAGTAAAGCAGAAGCTCAACTTCACCACGCCGGATCTGGAGCGAAGCTTCAGCGAGCTGTCCAACAGCAGCTGGTCCGAGACGAGTCCGTGGGTCATAGGAAACAATTATCATCTGTACCCACTCACAGAGGGCATCGAGCAGCGTCTCATACTGCTGTATCTCACGCCCCTGGGAGAATACCAAGAGGTAATGTCAGAAAAGCAATTGTAAGGAGTGAATCATATGTGACTAATGATCAGAATTCAGTGTAATGGCTCGGTTCTCTTTCTGTGTGTGTAGTTGTTAGCTGTTTTCATGCAGCTGGGCGCCCGCGAGCTTCTGATGCATTACATGGACCTCAAACAGACGAATGATGTCCAGCTCACTTTTGAAGCCCTGAAGGTATCAGAGAAATCGCTCACACACACAAGCAGTGAAACGCTCACGATCTTCTGTGTGTGATAACCTCTCTGGTGTTCTGTCTTCAGTACCTCGCTTCTCTCCTCCTCCATAAAAAGTTTGCCGCCGAGTTTGTGGCTCACGGCGGAGTGCAGAAGTTACTGGAGATCCCACGGCCCTCCATGGCCGCCACCGGCGTCTCTCTGTGCCTCTATTACCTCGCCTACAACCAGGACGCCATGGAGAGGGTATGGGCATACCGTTGGGTCGGGTTGGGTTCAGACCGTGTTCGGTGTGATGTTTTCTTGTTGTGATGTGTGCACTGTGTTCAGGTCTGCATGCTGCCGCATTCTCTGCTGTTGGAGGTGGTGAGCTACACGCTGTGGCTGCTGGAGTGCTCGCACGCGTCTGGCTGCTGTCACGCCACCATGTTCTTCTCCATCTGCTTCTCCTTCAGAGCCGTCCTTGAGCTCTTCGACAAACAGGACGGCCTGAGACGCCTCGTGAACCTGGTATGGATCTGCACGTGTTTGTCTAACGTGAAAATGCAGAAGAAAGCGAGAGAGAGAGTCTGGCATCAATTTGTGTGTTTATTTTAGGATGTTAATATAAAGTAGAACATGGCATAAGGTGTGTAGGGTATGAATATTTTTTTTTATTAACAACAGAGCCTTGGACTTGCAGATCATGAATGAGTGTGCTCACATACGGTGGCTCAAACCTCATACTATGACCGTACAGTTGTAACGGTATTACAATCACATTTACTTTATCATAAAAAAGGGACAGCTTACTGTCGGAGTAAGTACGCAGTGAAGAATGATAAATTTTTACCAAATGTTGTCTAGTATGCATCACATGGTCATGTGGCTTTTAATACAATTATTCTGTATAGAGATGCACCAATTCAAAAATTTGCACCAAAGCCGTTATCTGATTATTCAGAGTGTTATCTGCCGATTTAAATAAGCATTTCTTAACTTATTGAATCTTATTCATTCATTTAACGACTATTGTGAATATTGAACATCAAACAAGTAATGCTGATATTTTTGATAAAAAGAACACCGATTCATTGCATTTTTCTGTCCTCTTCTGATTGACGGGACACATCGGCCATGATCATCGGCTGTTTAAACCATCAGCCGATATATCGGTTCATCTGTAATTCTGTATCTCTTAGAATCATTGTATGTCAAATCCTGTTATGAACGTTTGGTGTGAACGGGCCGTTTCCTTGTGTCTGTGTGATGTAGATCAGCACTCTAGAGATTCTGAATCCAGAGGACCAGGGGGCGCTGTTGAGCGACGATGAGATCTTCTCCAGCAGACAGACGGCCAAACACACCTGCATGGCTCTGCGCAGGTACTTTGAGGCTCACCTGGCCATCAAGGTGGAGCAGGTGAAACAGTCTCTGCAGCGCACAGAGGGAGGCGTCACTGTACACCCGCAGCCTTATTACAAGGTACATTTGTCTGACCCCCTCAGCCGTTCTGCCTTTGTTTCTCACGGTGCTTTCGGTGAACTCTTGTTTTTATGGTATGTATTCTGTAACGATACATCTCACACATGCTGAAGATGAGATCCTGTTGACACTGATGTGAAGGGTGCAGTATGACATGTCATGACCTGTATTAAGTGAACTGCAGATGTTGATATGAGCTGATTGATGGTAAAAATGTGAAAAAACGATACAGATGGGTTATTTTGGAGGCTTTTTTACATCAGTATTTTCCTTTTTATTTTGATCAGGTGGCATGTCTAAATACCAGGTGCTGTTGTGTTTGCATGTCTTGTAGGCGTGTTCATACACACACGAGCAGGTGGTGGAGATGGTGGAGTTTCTGGTGGAGTATGGACCAGTGCGTTTGTATTGGGAGCCTGCAGAGGTTTTTCACAAACTATCCTGCGTTCATCTTCTCTTGCAGCTCATTTCCATCGCCTGCGACTGGAGAACTTACTACGGCAGGTGAGTCTGAACAAACGCCTGTCAGTTGCCTTGTCATTTGAGGAAAAGAGCTTCTGTTATTTTCTGCTCGATGTGTGTTTCAGGGCTGATACGGTGAGGTACGCTCTGGACATCTTGAGCATTTTGACAGTTATTCCTAAAACTCAGCTGCTATTAGCTGAGAACGTTCCAGTGCTAGACGAGAGCGGATCCACCATTTCTACCGTTGGTGAGATGTTGTTGCTTCAAACATGTTATCCCAGTGCTTGTAGCTAGACATTGGTGTTTCTACTGAAACGCGTGTTTGCCGTCTCCAGGTATGAGCATCGTTCTGGTGGTGGCCGAGGGCGAGGTGTTTGTGAACGATGCAGAGATCCAGAAGTCTGCTCTGCAGGTGGTGATAAACTGCGTTTGTGCTCCGGACAAGCGCGTCTCCAGCATCAGCAAGTTCATCTCCGGCACGCCACGGCGCCGCCTGCCGCAGACCCACCGCGTAAGCGAGAGCGTGCTGGCGAAGATGTGGAACGTGGTGCAGTCCAACAACGGTATCAAAGTCCTGCTGTCCTTGCTCACCATCAAGATGCCCATCACTGATGCCGATCAGATTCGTGCTCTAGCGTGCAAGGCTTTGGTCGGGCTGGCCCGCAGTGCTGCCGTGCGGCAGATCATCAGCAAGCTTCCGCTCTTCAGCAGCGGCCAAATTCAGCAGCTCATGAAAGAGCCGGTGCTTCAGGATAAACGCAGCGAGCATGTGCGCTTTTGCAAGTACGCAGCAGAACTGATCGAGCGCGTATCCGGGAAGCCGCTGCTAATTGGCACGGACGTTTCGTTGGCGCGGCTGCAGCGCGCTAATGTCGTAGCCCAGTCACGCATTTCATTTCCCGAGAAGGAACTGTTGTTGCTTATCCGGAATCATCTGTTATCTAAAGGTCTCACGGATACGGCCGTGGAGTTAACCAAAGAAGCCGAGCTGCCCATGGGGCTGCACGCGCACGCTAGCGTCCTGCCATTCAATCCTGTTTCTGTCTCGTCCCCGCCTCCTCTGGCTGTAGCCATACCACGGACTCCTCGACTCGCCAACGGGGTCACAGCACGCCTGGGTGGCCACGCCCCTCATACGCCCCCTCCCCAGCCCCGCCCTTCCACCTCACAGGCTATGCCCCCTCCACCTCCTGTTACATTACACCAAAGCAATGGCTCTCCTCTTATTGGCCGTATCTTGTTCTCACGAGAGCGGCCGTCACCTTGTGTTTCTGCGGGAGCGAAGCGGCCAAAAGTGTTGAGGCAGAAGTCGGATCATGGGGCTTTCAGCCAGAGTCCAGCCGTGAAGAAACAGCTGGACAGACATCTGCCCTCCCCTCCCACTCTAGACAGGTGCGTGTGTTATCTTTCTAAATATCTATTAAACTTGGCCTAGTGATTTGGACCTTCATAGGTCTGCATTTACCGAAAGTTAATGAATACCCATAGAACGTTTGTCAACCAATCAGATTGAAGTATTCAACAGCCCTGTGGTATAAAATCCTTTAATGCACGGCTAGCCGTGGATTATCCCTTAGATCTACGAAGCTAAGAACCACCCGACGCGAAGTGGAAAATCCTTGAATTCTCCTGCTTAAATCACGGTCCTTTGCAAAGTTAAAGCTGTGATAGGTGTTTACAGACAGGTGAAAGTGACAGTTATTCCAACAATGTTGCTTTCAGAACTTAAAACTTGCCATCAATGATGAGTTATGTGTGCAGCTGTAATATGTTTGTGTGTGTTCTGAAGCTTCTAGCAGTGCAGTGCGTGTAAATGTCAGCGTGTGTCGTGTTTTCAGTATCATCACAGAATATCTGCGAGAGCAGCACGCGCGCTGTAAGAATCCAGTGACGACGTGTCCTCCCTTCAGTCTCTTCACACCCCATCAGTGTCCTGAACCCAAACAGAGACGACAGGCACCGGTGAACTTCACTCCTCGACACACACGCAGGGTGGTCTACCCCAAATACGGCGGTGTGGACGGAGGCTGTTTCGACAGGCATCTGATCTTCAGCAGGTAACACTGAGGATGTGTATGTGTCACACTTTTCTTTATGTCTGCGTGCTCATGTTGTGCTTTGTCTAGGTTTCGGCCCATCTCTGTGTTCAGGGAGGCCGAGGAGGACGAGAGCGGCTTCATGTGTTGTGCGTTCTCCGCACGAGAGCGTTTCCTCATGTTGGGCACATGCACGGGCCAACTCAAACTCTACAATGTGTTCAGCGGACAAGAAGAAGCCAGTTACAGCTGTCACAACTCTGCCATCACACACCTCGAGCCCTCCAGAGTAATAAACACACACATACATCATTTGTATGAAAGGGGTTAGTTTATGGAAATTTGCTGTTAAGAAGAAGAGAACAATGTTACATGCCAATGTCAGACCAGATGTTTTCACATGAATGAATGAACCCCTTTACCAAATGACTAGTGACTGACTAGGTTTCTAATGATGGATACTGAGATGTCGTGTGTTTGTCAGGATGGATCTTTGTTGTTGACATCAGCATCATGGAGTTATCCGTTATCAGCGCTGTGGGGTATGAAGTCTGTCTTCATTATGAAGTAAGTCCACATGAACGCTAAGTATATCACATTCCACTGTCAGGCCGAGCAGTTTTTGGGCACTATTTTAATGATCCAAGTGCATGGTCTAAGGCGTAGGGTGCAAGTGCACTTATGGTGTGTCCGAATCCACTTTTGCTAGTTAACCATCAGGACAAATGGTCTGTGTGCCAGGCGCATGTTCTGAAAGAACTGTCCCTATTCTCTTAAAGCAGCATGCAGTTTCTGCCAATCTCATATTAATCTTGTGCCTATACTAGTATTGCATACTTCGTATATGTGATCCCATTTATAAAAGAGTGATACAGCTGTACAATTATTTCCAGAAACATACGACGTGTGTAGAGGGGGCCGAACCATTGCCAACAAAACACAAACATATGACTCCGTTTGATTTACTGCGTGTGGTTCATGTCCGACATCCTTTAGTGCTCGGACCGCTTCATCTGTCAGTTTCAAACCATCTCCAAATCCAGCGTTTATATAACATCCATCACTGAAATGCTTTGGAATGCACTGAAGTTGTTAGGAAATGGATGTACATGTTTGAAAAAACCTTTTCTGAAACCTATATGAAAGCCAGAATGCATGGAACACTGTGACATCCCCCTGTTATGAGTGATTGGTTTACTGCACATTACTCCTAAATTAGAGTCTCATCTCCCGTTTCCTCTAAGAGCCAGTTGCGCTCGTGCCATGATGGATTCGCTTTTTACTTTACAAGAGCAAAGACTGGACGCTTCTCCAAAGAGAAAAGGCATCTGCTCCTGCATGAAGTCAAAGCGTGCAAGCAGACCATCTAGAGGACAAGCTGTAATTTTGTCTTCATGTACACAATAATAATCCTTTACATTGTAATCCATTTATTTGTCATGTGTGCTGCTGCACGTCCCTCTGTGTGTCATAAGCAGTGTGTATGGCCTATGTATGGCCTATAAGGGCATATAACCAACACGCTCTTTAAATAAACAAAATAATGTTGCGTTGTTGACTAGCGCAGGTTTCATTTGGTCATTGGTGCAGACCAGCAGGATTTGTCACAGTGTAGTTAGTTTCCTGCTATTAAAAATCCATACTTTTAAACCTGCCAGAGGTCTGTGTCAGAGGAACACGAGAGAGGAGGTTCTGATGAAACCAATGCTTGTTTTGCAGGCATTCCTTCCTGGATGATCATTATGTAGAGTTCAGTAAACTCTCTCAGGACCGTGTCATAGGAACAAAAGAGCATGTCGCACATGTGAGTCTTCTCTTTTCTTGTGTCAGCGTTGCACCATCATGTCAACTGGATGATTAAAGATGAAGCCGTGTCGTTGTGTTTTCTGTCTGCTCTGACGTCATCTTTGTGTTTGTGTAGATCTACGATATTCAGACTGGACAAAAAACCCTGACCCTCAATAACCCTGATCTGGCCAACAACTACAAGCGCAACTGTGCCACGTTTAACCCCACTGATGACCTGGTGCTGAACGACGGCGTCATGTGGGACGTCCGCACCGCTCAGGCCATCCACAAGTTTGACAAGTTCAACATGAACATCAGCGGCGTCTTCCATCCCAATGGTTTAGAGGTCATCATCAACACAGAGATTGTATCCTTGGCCCTGACGTCGCTCGTGTTTCTGTGGAGTGTGAAATGTGCTTGAATGATCCTCTTGAGCGTCTCCATACACTCATGTCTCTGATATCTCCAGTGAGATGATGCCTGCATTTACATGTTTTCATTGGAGTCCTAGTCAAGAGCATTGAACATGTCGTCAACATGCTAAACGGTTGCTAGGAATATAAAAGCCGAAGTAGGCAAGGGAGAGAATGAACAACATGTGACATACAGACAGTTATTGGTTAGTCAGATGAATGCAGAACATGTGTTGAGTTGTGATGGATGGTTGGCAGTTCATTCCACCACAGACGAACCGCATTAATAGTATAATACAATAGTAAAGTGAGTGCTGTGCAATTCTGTGGGATTGTTTCTTTTGCTGGAACCCTTTGATAGTTTGGATAACATTTAGAATATATATGAGGCTAAGTCATGTTTTGACTGTTGGAAGAGTGCAGTAGCACTTGTTTAAGGTGGTGATCGTGTCAGACCGGAGTCAATTGTTCTGCTTGTACCACGGTTACCCATTGATCTGATGTTTGCTGTCAAGTAATTGTAAAGGTTTTTGTCCTGTAAAGAGAGGATGTATGCAAGAGAGAGAGAGGAAGATCGACATCTCAGCACTTATGCTCATGTGTTTGCTTCATTTAGACACGTATTGATGTTTGTTTTCGTCGTATTCAACAGCCTGGTCATATCAGAAAAGCATTTGGAGAGAAAACATGACACAGAGTTTCTTGTCCATCTGTGGTTCTCACGGCCACAAAGCCTTTTAATACACAGCAGCAAGCGTTCTGTTTTTCTCTTCCACAGACTTATTTACTTTAACAAAAAATAACCGCTTTATTAGCTTAGTGTTCTCTTTAACCCCTTTCATAAACACGTTTTTCGTCTGGACAGTCCAGCACAGCGTTGCCACCTGGAGCTGTTGTTGAAACTGTCATGCTGTCAATACATTTGTTTATGTTGTCTCAGACAAGTCTTTATTCAGCGGTGGACAGTAGGCTACAGTATAACCTCATTCAGTTATCCATGGCGCAGTGATATGGAACTGTTATTCGGTCGACAGATCTGGAATTACTTCATAGGTGTGACAGAAAATGAATGCACAGCCAATCAGAATGAAGTATTCCACAGCCCTGCGGTGTAAACCATTTTAATCATAGCCGCAAACTAGTCGCTTTTTGGCAAAATTCGCCGTTTTGAATCAAAAGTAGGTCATCAATGTGAATCGTGTAAATCCGAAGAGGTTGTTTTCTGTGGGAGGGTCTTAGGCCTCTGCTCTCGAGTGTCTGAATGTCTTTGGTCCAGCACCTGGATATATTTGGCCAACCAGAATCAAGATAACAGCTAGCCGATTTGTCTTTTTTGGTCTTGGGCGAACCAGAATCACGTGTTGTAAACGTCATGTTTGCGCCCATGCGACTGCAAAGTGTCTGTCAAAGAGAAAATGGCGTTGATATTTATTATTCAGTGTGATGGAAACGGCCGTTATGAGAGACAGTTGCTAGTCTCCCTTTCGAATTTCCACTTCTAGAGCTCTCTGCCCTTCTCAGTGAGTAAGACACTTCATGGGTGCGATTGATATTCGTCAGATGATTATTAATCATTATTTGAGTGACCGATCAATTCGCTTCATGATACATTGATAGGTCGTCAGGAGCCGCAGGGATTACTTTAATATTGCTTGTATCTGCTTTTTGAACTTTAGTTTTTATGAACGCTCTTATAACTCACATCGATCAGGTCCTGCACTTTCTCTCTCTTAATAACTCTTAACATCAGTCCCGTATATGTTTTCAACTTTCTCAAGCCTGTATGTTTTCAAACCAAGACCCCGGAAGCACAAACGCTTTGGTTCTGATGGACATGCTTGTATTTGTAAAGATGCACCTCTCAGAAAGCTTAAGTGAATTCGTTGCCCTTGTCTCACGATCCCAATAGTCATAATTAATAATCTAAACTGATCTTCATTTGTTAAATCTCACATTCAAACAAAATCCATATTTTGAGCTGCTGCTCTATTGAAGAAAATGACAACACAGCCCCCTCATACAGTCACCTTTTTCACCTCTGTTAAATGCACACCTGCCAGCCAATCAGAACGCAGTATTCAAACAGACCAAGATATAAATCAGATGTGCCCTCTCTCCTTTGAAGGCTGCAGGATGGAGCTCTAAACATTTGTCATTCTTAAAAAGCAGCGTTGAGAAATGTTGGTGTGTACATAGACAGTGTTTATCTTGGTTCAGGCGTTTGCGTTTGTGCAGTGATGCAGGTTTATAGTGTGTTTGAAGACCGAGAAACACCTCGGTCCTGATTCAAAGCCGTTTTCTTTGACTCGAGCATCAGTGGGATTTGAGGACCTTTCATCTTCTACACACAGTACCAGCTCTCGATCAGTGCAGGATCGTCTTCAACAACAACGGGACTGTGATTTACGGAGGTGATACACACACACACACACACACACACAGACAGATGTTGAATGGTTTGTAGTTGTTGTCTTGCTGTGCTAATGACATGTTGCTGATGTTGTGGACTGTAGCGATGCTTCAGGCTGATGATGAGGATGATATGATGGAGCAGCAGATGAAGAGTCCCTTTGGCTCCTCATTCAGGACCTTTGATGCTACGGACTACAAACCCATCGGTGAGACCCTCCATCTCCGTCCAATCCTCGCTTACTCTTTACACACCATCCTGAGCTTTATCATTGATTTGAGGACATGGAAGGACAAGAGACGTTTAATGGCCTGTAAAAATAAAAGCGTTTTTTCATAGATTGAGTCATTTTTCATGTTGATGTTTGTATTCACAGCCACCATTGATGTGAAGAGGAATATTTTTGACCTGTGCACAGACACTAAAGACTGCTACCTGGCCGTCATCGAAGTAGGTTTTCACAGCAAGCTGCTGATTTAATCTGTCATGTTTCGGCTACAATCTGTCAATCTGTGTGTTGTGTTGTGTGAAACAGAATCAAGACTCGATAAATATGGACACGGTGTGTCGACTGTATGAAGTGGGTCGACAGAGACTTGCTGAGGAGGAAGAGGATGAGGAAGATCAGGTAAACACACTTATTTCTTGCAGAATATAGGAGGGTTTTGTTTTGATCACAAACCCACTTAAACCCCATCAGCACTTCAGATCAGGTCATGACTCTGTGTGACTTGGACAACCTATCGGGTTTGAGGTGTCGGAAGTCATGTTTCTAGTCGCTAGAGAAGTGACGTGTGGTGTTTTTCACGCAGGAGGATGACGATCAGGATGAGGAGGATGATGATGATGACGACGACACTGATGACGACATCGATGACATCGACACAGACCCTCTGCTGGCGGAGCTTGAGAACGAGAATAACGGAGAAGAGGACGTGGAGCAGGATTTCTCTCCGTCAGATGATGAGGAGGTGGCTCGTCTGCTGGATGAAGAGGCTGATGATGACGACGACGACGATGATGACGATGACGATGATGATGAAGACTATGAGGATTCTGACGACAATGAGAGAGATGTGGAGCTTGTGCTAGACAACAGTGAGTTGTGAAAGGGAAGACTGCATGCAATTCACATTGATGTTGTAACTCAAGGATGTGTTTTGTAACTACTGAAGATCTTATTCAGCAGTTAGTTCATGTGCTTTGTGACAACAAGAAAAGTAGCAACATTTCATTGTTCTCATATTGCTGGATGTCTTGGGCACCCCATGATACGCACAGAAGGCAGGACATCACAAAACGATTCGTGATTTAGTTTGTTTGCTCGTTGGTTTGTCACCTGTGATGATATCGTTCTCTTGTTCCTCCAGCAGACAGCTCGGATAACTCTGACCTGGAAGATGACATCATCCTCTCTCTAAATGAGTGATACTGAAAACATCCTGATGTCCCTCAGAGACCTCCGTAGCTGTGGGCCCCTAAAATCATAATTTAATATGGAATGACTGAAAAATATGTTTTATATAAAGACATCTGATATAGAACAAATGTTATTTGTATGTACATACAAGTTTTTGTTTATGCTGAAGTTCTTTTTACAGCCTTTTGCCCTCCCGAATACCTGATCAGTTTAAGAGGACTGGTGGATTTTAAAGGAGAAGACCTCATGGTCGCTTTAGTTTTTCTTCGATCGAAGCTTGATCTTGTTGCAAAGAGGCAGTTGCTGACACAACTGCAGGAAAAATGAAACGTGTTCAGTTGTACTAGAAGGTTTTCTTTTAGGGCTGTTTTTCGGTTAAAATGATTTCGATGGAACCCTTCAGACACCGAACGGTAATCTGTTATTTAATTCAGATGACTTTCTGAGCCATCTTTAGTCCTCATCAGCTGTCTGGGAGGTGAAGGTTACACAGACTTCAATTCCAGTTCACATGCATTCAACATCTGCTTCATTTACTTTCCCAAAGTAAAGAACTTAAGGCAACATCTTGTGTACAGAATGTATTAAAAATATTTTTACTATAAATGTTATTACAATAAATCAGTCAATTGTCATTTGATTTCAAACTCTTATTGTGACCCAAAAACGTCTAATATCTGTTTGTTTTAACACTTTTTCTCCCATGAGTAAAGAATACAAAGTATGAAGTAAAGAGTGAAGAGCAGCCGATACGACCATAAATTACATTGTTTGAACAACAGCAGAAACATATTTATGTAATGTAAACTGGCAGAAAGGTAGCAAAAACTACATTTTTTCTCCCATCAAATTAAAAACATGTCTCTTAAACGTGAGGAAAAGAAAAAGATTGGTCAAAGGACAAAGATTATATCAACAAGAGTTGTGGGGTGGTGTCCTGTTTGCTTCTTTCAATTCATTTAAAACCAATTTTAAGCAGCACAACTTTTCTGGCACAAGCAGTTTAAAAACAAACAGTTCATTGTAGTTTGGGTGCACTACAACAGATCACATCATCGTTTCATATCTGGAATTCTAGTTATGGATTAGTGCTGATCTATAGAAAACATAAAAAGAAAAGGTCCCAAAGCGGAACCCTGAGGAACACCACCTTAAATCTGTAATCTCTAGGAGCAGATGATTGACCTGATGACGTCTTGCATCCAAGGCCTAAATTGCAGCTGAAGTTGTACTAAACCCTGTTTGGTTAAATTATGAAATATGCTCTGTTAAATGTGATCATTGTTGACTAATGACGAAATGCCATTTATTGTTAATCCGAGAGTTTAGCTTCCCTTAAATATCCAGAATTCCCCTTCCACATTGGTATGCACTTTGACATTTAGGATTTACATTGAAATATGTAAGGTGGTTTACCCTTATCCTGGGAATTGATGAGTTGATTGTTTAGTCGGAAGCCCATGAAAATTGCTTAACAAACAAACTGTGAAACCAGAGCTATGTAATTGGCAAACCATCTGATTGGTGAAGGAACAGTTATAATAGAGCCCAACTGCATTAAACTCTAGCTAATGGCTATCGTTTCAGTTGATTACTGGTGGTCATGAGGAAATTTATTTCGTCAAACTGAAAGAATTCTCAAATCAAAAAATTTAAATTCAGTTTTGATCTAAGGATGTGTTACCGTAACAATTCCTTCATACCCACATAATTTTAGTATTCTCTAAGTTTGGACTCGTGGCCAATATCTTTTTCGTAAATTTGTAAAAATGGGCCCACCGATTTGGCCAAATTGTCGAAACAGTGTAAATTAGTTTGCTCACTTTTTGGTACAAGGACATCTAGATGTCAAGTTCTTAGTAAGACTTAAAAGAATCCTAGGGCATTCAAAATTCTTCAAAAATGTTTAAATGGCACAGGTGTCATAGATCATATATCATGTTTTGATATGGAACAAATCATACAATAGTGTATGACAACACCTGAAGTTGGGCAAATGAAAATGAAAAATGCTCAAAGATTTAGCGTTCTTGTGGATCAGACTAATATTTAGTTGTATAGCCACGGTTTCAGAATCAGAAGAGCTTTACTGCCAAGTGTGCTTACCAACGAAAATTCCTTGTGTGTGCGTGGGAAGCTTCTAGTACAAACATTCAACACAATGACAGTACAAATATAATAAGATTTACAGTCTAAAAGATTCTAAAATATGCGTATATAAATAAAAGACTATTGTACAGAAAATGGGGGATAGGAACATATGAGACAATGTACAGTGTAGTATATAGTAGGATATACATATTAACAGATTGTATGTACACTTGTGCAAATGGATAATGTTGTAAGTAGAGGTAGTGTTATTATATGTATCTTTTATTTCTCCATGTACTGTTTATAAGGCACTATAGTGCACACTATAGGAGTATCACTCTTGAGTATTTCAACAGGTCCTGAAGTGTGGGAAAAGGAGCACCAATAATCTTCTCAGCACTACGAACTGTCCGTTGTAGTCTTCGTAGGTCTGATTTGGTGGCTGAGCCGCACCAAACAGTTATTGAAGTGCACAGAACAGATTGGATGACCGCTGAGAACTGGATTTGGTTTCTGAAAACTGCTTCACATCTGCGTTGCATGGAGTCGAGCAATTCTTTCACCTGTTAACAGGTCTTCCAGCCCAGGACAATTGCACTATAGACCACAATTCCTCTGCATTTCGTGCTTTTGCCTAAGAAACAGCGTTATTGATGTCACCCCACAAGTTTTATATTGGATTAAGGTCTGGAGATTGGGCTGACCACTTCATAACGTTAATCTTGTTGGTCTGGAACCAAGATACAAGGGCATTTCCTCTTCGGCATAAGGCAACATGACATCTTTAAGTATTTGAATGTACTCAAACTGATCCATGATCCCCGGAATCTGATAAATAGAAACATCCCTGTATAATGACGCTTGCTCCACCATTCTTCACTGTCTTCACAGCGTACTGTGGTTGAATTTCGGTGTTTGGGGGTCGTCTGACAAACTGTCTGCAACCCCTGGACCCAAAAAGAACACTCTTGCTTTCATCAGTCCACACAATATTGCACCATTTCTCTTAAGGCCAGTCAATGTGTTCTTTGGCTTACTGTAACCTCTGCAGCACATGTGGTTTTTTCTACGGGGGCTTCTTGCCGATAGCTTGGCTTCACATAGGCGTCTTCTAATTGTCTTTTGTCATTTTGGATATTCTTCCGTCCATCGAATGGTAGTTTTCTGTTTTCTTCCACATCTTTCTGGTTTTGGTTGCCATTTTAAAGCATTTAATATCATTTAAGCTGAGCAGCCTATCATTTTCTGCACTTTTTATATGTTTTTCCCCTTCTAATAAATGTTTTAAGAACGATATCTGGAACGATCCATTTCACTCAGATTTTCAGAGAGAAATTTTCTGCCTTCGTCCTTATTAAGGGCCACTTGTTTGACAAATGATTTATCTCTCTAATTAAACTCCACACTGCTATTATTTTGAACGCCCTTTCAATGAAAGATTCAATGCACAGAGCTCACCTGCATGCATGTCATGACTGTTGGTTTTCTATTACTCTTCTACACCTAAGTAAAATATTTGCATATATAAATATAATTTCTACCAAGTGACGTTGGACTGCTATTATTTTGAACATAACAGTATATATAAATAGCTGTTGTGTGGCTCAGTGGTTAGATCATGGCATTAGCTATGCCAAGGTCGTGGGTTCAATCCCAGGGATTGCACAAAATTAGAAAACAAATGTATAGCATAATGCAATGTAAGTGGCTTTGGATAAAAGCTTCTGCCAAATGCGCACAAAACTGTGTATATATATATACTCATTGACAAAACTCACACATATATATATACTGTATATATTTACAATACAGGTTGATATCTAAATGTTTTACTTTATATTTAACAAGTTTGTTATCAAAACTGGGAATCGATAAGAATTGGAATCAATAAACAGATTCAGAATAGGAATTGATCAAAAACCAAACGATACCCAACCGAATCATTGTTATTGTTTTTGAGGCTAATCTGGCCCAGTGCATTCTCAACCCACACAGACATGTTTTCTATTTTAATTGCATCATTACATTCAGTTCAAGGATATTTCTGGTAGTTAGACTGTTTTGTGAAAAAGCAATAAATCATTTTGGACACCTGGAGCCCCCTGAGTCTCTCTAATGTATTGAAAGCCAGACCAACTGTGTAGTACAAATATTATTTGCAAGTCGAAGGCGATCAGTTCATGCGTGATATCATCAATCTGAAATATCATGTCATTCATTTGTAGAATTCAAAACATTCATTTGACTTGATTCATTGGACGCTGTTTCCATCTGCTTCGTTCAACTGTGCTGATGACGTGTTGAGGGCTGCCGGCTCATCCGTCACTCGTGCAGTAAATGGCGTAATGTAATGTTTGAATTGTGTGCTGCATTGGCTCCTGAATCTGGGCTTGTGGACTTGATATTGCATTGAGTCAGCAGCAGAGTGACTGTGCAGTCCGGTTGATTCAGGATTTCGGCAAGCACACTGTTTTATTCAGAAAGAATGCTTTAATTCACAAGATGCATGCGAGTAGAGTAGAGCTGTGTGCGGTGTTTTGTGCAAGAGCACTGGAGCAGTCAAGCTCAACGGGATGCGAGGTGCACGACAGCACAGCGATCACAGATCAAGACTAAAAGCTTTTCGGATTGACTGCCAACGGCACACCCCACAGTGTTGTAGTATGAGCTGCTTTAGATCCACAACATCATCGATGTGCCCGTACATCACATCACACTGTGCGTGTCAAAGTCTCTCTGAGCACGAGCGCACGTAGAACGGATGCAAATGTTGTGCATAAATGAATGAGGAAATAGTGCACACGTGAGGCGTGTGTACTGTATGAATCGCTGTCCCCTCCCACTGAATCCGCATGAGAGAGAGAGAGAGAAGAGAGAGAGAGAGAGAGAAGTGGGAGAGATGATGATGATGATGATGGCGGAGGAAGACCAACGCTGAACGCGGCTTCGTGTCATCGCGTTCACACGCCAGATTAGAAATATTAACATTGACACAGATAGAGTCGACTGATCCAGACATGGGGAACGAGGCGAGCATGGAGGGCGGTGAAGGAGGGCCCGTGGTTTCAGCACCGCCGGGCTCTGGACAGCTCCTGAAGCCCGTCAATGGCGCAGCGGCCGGGGCGGGAAAAGCCCTCGAACCCACCGCACCACCCACGAACAGGTACGAACACGCACTCGGGTCTCTGTCGCGCGCTCCGGGAGGTTTTTCTGCACGCACGCGTTTGCTTTGCTTCGTTTTGCGGATCTGTGAGTGACATTTACGATTCACAACAAGCGCTCGTGCGGGTGCGTTTGACGGAGGAGGGTGCTCGGCGTCTCTCTGCTCGGCGTCTCTCTGCTCGGCATCCTTGAGAGTCATGCGAAGATCAGAGAGATGGACACACCTGAGAAACATGACCGATAAACGGAAGAGAGAGAGAGAGAGAGAGAGAGAGAGAGAGAGAGAGAGAGAGGATTGAGTGATGCGTTCAGTGCTGTTTCCTTAATGAGAGCAGCTTCAATATTTCACTGCTGAATATTTGGCGACGATATTCACACACATGTTTTCTAAAGGCAGATTTGACCTGATGAAGGATTCTTGATGTGTGTGTGTGTGTGCGCGTGTGTGTGTGTGTGTGTGTGTGTGTGTGTGTGTGTGTGCGTGTCATGAGCTCTCTGAGGATGCGCATTCACACGCACACGAGCTCCGCTTCTTTCTGCAAATGGCTTCTGCGTGTGATGTGATGTGATGGAGCTTTTGCGTGGAGAATTGATAGCACTGCATTACACGCACAGCAGCTCGTGTTTACATCTCAACCCTGAGCTGATGTGCTGCCTATAAAGATTCAACACTTACACGACATGCTCGTGTTTGTCTTTCTGTCGAAGGGAAAACGTTCGTTTATTTGCATTTGACCGCGTTTGAGTGACACCGAGTCCATTTCATTCATTCTGGATCGAGGGTTCAATGCTTCTCACTGTCATTCTTAAACGCCACACGTTTATAAAACTGCTGCAGTTCTTGTCATTTATTCAGATATCGTGGTAATAAACCGCACATGCGTGTGTCCCAAACATTTAGAAAACAAGCTGTTATTACAATATTATTCTAAATGATTCACATTTATATGAAAGCTTTGAAATAGCTTTTGAGAGATGTTGTGAGTTTTTCTAAAGGTTTGCTATGTCACATCATAGGACACGTGTGCGGTTTATTTGTCAACTATCTATTTGCTTTGGTGAAAGAGTTGAATGTGTAGACTGATATTGTGAGCTTTATGCAGAATAAATGATCTTCTGAAGCATGGAAATAAGAAATGAGGACTAAATATCAGCATTGACGGTGTGTAGCACGTTTGAAATGTCTTTCCATTACATGGGAACAAAAATGAAAACATCTTAACTCAGAGCCGTGGCTCAAGGAAACATCATTTGAAGATTATGTCATTGATAGGTATTTAATCCCATTTGTAAGCAATACATGAAGTTTTCTTTTAGAGATGACAGTTTGACACAACTGAGAGTCATTACCGGTTGATGTTTGTGAGGTTGACTGAACCTGTGAATGTGTGTGTGTGTGTGTGTGTGTGTGTGTGTGTGTGTGTTGTTCTTATTCTCTTTTCTAACGAATAATGTCACCAGGCCACAGACAAAAGTCTCTTTCTAGTGCGTACTCAGAGCGCAGGCTTGCTGAACCTGTCATCTGGGTTGGAATATACAGAATGCTGTACTACACTTGTAGAATAATGATTTTACAGTCCATGCATTGTGTTAAAAATATGTTGGGTTACTCTTGATTTTAAGGTGGCCGGGTTACAGTGACCAGCATGTACTTTCCATATGGTTAGATACGCTTTAGGGTAGTTTGCTTGGAATCGCACACACTGTTTGGTCATAACTATAGTAAGCACGTGTAGTGCTACTGCACGTAAAGGAACTTATTACAATGTGTGCGCTAGGGCGACGGCGTCTGTTGTGATTCGGTTGATTTCATTGTTTATCTGTTTCTTATTGGCTGAAGTTTGCTGTGTATGAGTCACATTGTTGATAAGCAGCAGTTGCTACTGAAGACCGAATCCTCGCCAAGAGCGTCTCACAGACACTCCCCTGCTCAGCACTTCAGCTGCTAGTCTCTTTCTGCACCGAGAGAAATTCATCATCTGGAAAGAGACTGTGTGTTAATGTGAAGGAATTATGTCAAACACTTCCAGTGCTGTGTTGTGCTGCTGTGCAGGAATATTCAGCACTAGAGCCTCAACCTCGCACCCCTGAAGACTATCACCTGCGCTGTTTATTCTCGCTGACTGCAAAAACCAGATGCCACGCTCAGCTAGCTTTACAATGCTATTAGCATGCTACATACAAACATCCTATGGGATTTTCCATGCTAGCATATGACTTCACACCAACCTGGCATCACGCTTCTGACAGGTGTTAATTAAAACCATAAAATCTTCATTGTAAATGACATAGAGTCTTAAAGAAGGCATGGTGCCCTCGTTGTGTCCAGGACGGGAAGGGATTCGCTCTGGATGAGATCTGGCATCCTCTCTTTGATGTTGACAGAAGCTCTTTCATATATTGACATTAAACAGACAAGACGGAGATGCCAAACTGTTCAGCTGCGCGCAGTTTGGCGATCATCTGCGATTGATAGATTTCACATCTGATACGTTTTCTGAACATTATATGTTCGTTCTATGAATTTGAGAAATAATCGTAAAATCACATTTAGGACGCTTTCTACGCTACATTTTATAAATGAGGCCCAAGGAGTGTTGTAGGGATTTGCCCCAGGTGAGATCTGGCAGCGTCCAGGACACAAGGGCTTACCTGGGCAAGCAAACAAAGATGGCACACTGGCATTCCGGCTGCCATTCATAGCTCTGGTGGTGGGGGGTTTTGCTCCTGGGCTGTACAAGACACCAGTGTGCATGCAGGTTACAGTCTCCCAAAGAAAAACCACAGTCTGCATTTAACAAAAGTGGGGATGAAGCTTGATTTTCATAAGGTTTGGTTCATGACCAACACAGTCTGGCTGAGGGGGCTCTAGCTTTGTCACACCATGATGGTCTGTGTAACTTTTAAAGCTGCACACAATGACCGGTGATGAAATGGTGAGGCTTTAACCAGTCCTTGTGTTGACACTGGTTGCACTGGTTGAGCCTGGATATGATTATTTGTCCCTCTTTTTCAACAAAAGACAACGACTGATGAGCGTTACCACTGACTTCAGCCTTTACCCAGTCATTTAACCAACCTGTTCTGTGCAGATTGACTCTGGGCTCGTGAAGGTTTCATTCACTCATTGACATGCGTATGTGTGATTCATAGAATGAACGTACGCACAGAAAACGAGTGCACATCTCTATCAGATGTGAAATCTATAAATCACAAATGATGGTGAAATCTCCGCCTTTTAATGATGTCAAATTAATGTCATTGATATATGAAAGAGCGTCTGTCAATGTCCGAATCCTTTACGAGCGGCAGGAATGACTTATATTTCCAAAGACCTGCAGCGCTCGCAGAAGCAAAAGTGCATACGTCTGCTCAGACCCTGATGTGGCACTAAGCACTTTCTCACGTCAAAGAGCGTTTCTATCAATATGAGCGCTGCCCCCAGACAAGGATCGTCCACGAGGAGCATTCAGCGTTTTTGGGTTGTAAAAACTATTGATAATTCAAAGAGATTTGCACAGGACAGTAATTGAACTGCCGTACTGTTCCTCTAGCACTCATTTCAAATGGACAGATGTGACCCAAGAAGACTGGATGAGCTAATTTACTTTCACTTTCCTCCGTATCACACCGGTTCAAAGTGGCTTCAGATGCGGATGTAGGATGGAGAAAAAAAATGCAAGTTTTGTAATGAATTACTTACCCTCAAGTCCACAACTTTTGGACCTCTGTTCATCTTCAGAACACAACATTTTACATTTTCAGGAAAAAAAATTATATTGTATATTTTTGTAGTTTTGTGAATATGAAGCTAACGTTAATTTTTACTGGCACAAAACTAAGCCCGTTTCCTGCAACTCTCATGTGTGCTGGCACCCACCAAAAAAAAGACAACACCAATTTCATGTTGCATATTCTAAACCAACAACAATTTCTCATGTATCTTGTGTACAATGATCCATGCATTCAGACGGATAAACATCATTTACGCAGTGAAGATCTAACTTGATGGAATTTGTTTTTCTGATGCTTATGTCACATAAGTGAATAAGCACCGCTGCCCCTTGCAATGGCTGTTGGACCGACTCACTGAACACACCAACAAATGCATGTAGTCTTTTTTAAGATTTATGTTTACAAGTCTACTTTTCAGTAGTGTGGAACTTCAAGGTTTATATTTCCTGTGTGCTTTCAGGTAAATAACGGAAAAACCAAATCTCTTCATTTATTGATTCTTTTATTTTCACGAGATTATTAAAGACTGCTTCTGGAAAAATCAATCACTTAACACTTTAATCGAATAAACACCTTCACTAAAGAGCATTCAGAACCGAATCAAAATGCTTTACAGATACTGCTAGATAACTACACTCTCTGCTACATATGAATACTACAATGATCAAACTTTCGCGAAACATACTAAAGTCAAAACTTCCTCTTTTGTCCAAAATCAACAACTATTAATATGAACACATCCACTCTTTCGGCTGACCTCCTTGCTCCTGATGTTGGTGGTTAGACAGGGACATCACCACCACTTAACAAACAATAAGACTTTAAACATGTCATGGATTTTCAGGTTCTGTAAACATTCTGTATTGACCAAGGTAGCAAATGTTATCCAGCTGTCGTGAAGCCCTGGCTATGACTTTCATTTATTATCATGTATTATAATTTTTTGTGATCACCAAACAGAACGAAAAGAAAAAGCCAGGACAGAGATGATGCTGCATCTGCATCTGCCTCTGCACAACGTGATCTGAAAATCCAATACATAAATGAAAGCTTAAACGCTAACATCTGCTAACCAATTAGCGTTGTAATCTGCTAATTTCAAAGATAACAAATTGCATCGAGGACTTGTGGTCATCTGTGTTAATACCACCATAGTTATTTTCTTCTGCGTGCAATGGCAAGAACCATAAATCAATCCACCGACTAACTACTGAGATTAGACCTTCTATGGAATTCCGTAAACGCTGCACCCTGTATCGTTATCATGCTCTCATTTTCTTCTCGTCTTTCTTCAGGTTGGCTGGAGGGGGACGTCCTCCATCAAGCCCTATGCAAGGAAGCGGAAACCCATACACGAA
Organism: Barbatula barbatula; assembly: GCA_037178815.1. Lineage (NCBI taxonomy): Eukaryota > Metazoa > Chordata > Actinopteri > Cypriniformes > Nemacheilidae > Barbatula > Barbatula barbatula. Next base: position 894,293 of record CM074086.1, read on the forward strand.
GGTCACCCAGGATGGACCCAGACAGTTCCAGGCTTCACCTATACATCAGTCTCAAATTAAAGTTTCATCAGGGGGTATGGGAGCCAATCAAAGCCCTGGACAACACGCCTCCAGACGCAACCTTCAGGTGGACTTCAGCAGTAGTGCCGGACGAACAGGCCGCTCGCCAACTGTGTCTCCTGACCGAGCTAGTGCGCCAACCTCACCCTACTCAGTACCTCAGATAGCACCTATGCCCAGCAGTAAACTGTGTCCAATCTGCAACACTGCAGAGCTTGCGAGTGTCCACGGCTCTCCAAACTCCAACAAGTGTACTCAGTGTCACACTACAGTGTGCAATCAGTGCGGATTCAACCCCAACCCACACCTCACCGGAGTAAGAACCCTATTACCCTGAAATATGTTCAAATCATCTTTTAGTTGATATGTTTATGTCATTTGTGAACCCTTCATAGTCATAGTTTTGTTCTGTTTTGCATTTATAGCAATGTGCATGTTGGCTTTGATGTGATCATGTCCTTTGGGTTAATGCAGTGGTTTTCTGGGGCCTCATTTATAAAACCTGTGTATGCACAGATGCAAAAATACACGGAAACGTTCATATTCAATAAAAACTATCTTTGACCTGGAAAAGTGCTTAGCTGAGCAGGTCTGAGCAGACGTTATGAACTTTAGCTCTGCGAGTGCTGCAGGTCTTTGGAAATATAAGTAATTCCTGTCGCTCGTAAAGGATTTCGACATTGACAGGCGCTCTTTCATATATCAATGACTTTAATTTGACATCATTATTTCACCATCATTTGTGATTTATAGATCGTTTTTTTAATCACACATAAGCACTTTGAGAAATTATCGTAAAATCTCATTTGAGGCACCTGATCTCGCCCTCCCTTTAAACCTAAGAAAAAATCTGTCTTTCTGTATAGCTTGCCTCATCAAGCAATACTGACACAACGTCTGGCAGCACGAAGAATCCACTTTTCTGCATTCATACGTGATTTTGTGCATTGTGCGACACAAACCGTATACACACGCATAATTGAAATGTTGTCTCTCAATGTGTTACCACAGCTGTATTTTATTTTTAGAAAGAACGAACTACTGGCGAGAACACGTGCTCTCCCTGCGCTCTGCCTGGGTGCTGATGTCACAGTGGCACTATAATATTACATAGGCACATCAAAGTGACGTCTGTGGTTTTAAAAGTGCCTTTAAAGTGCTCAAGAACAATTACACAACAATTCTTGAAAGATGTTGGCTTGTTAACCTCATGTCTTGGCCTTGTTGATGAGTGTGTGGTCATTTCTCTGGTTACAGTCACATAATTTATATAATATGCGGTTTAGTAAAAACTGTAAATTCATTCGTATGCCAGAAACATGTATAAAGCAGTTTATATATTATTTTGCTACTAGATTCCTTATTATAACTTGGGTTATTTTTTTATTATATGTCTGTCCACCCAAGTCAGTGTTTAAAACACTTAAGAGTTTTCCATCTGTAGTGACATGAAGATCTTTCTGCCTCTGACCACTGACAGAATAAAAATGGAAGAAAAGGTCTACAGAGCAATGATAGAATTCTGTCGATTAATCTCAAAGGCAATTATAATCTGCAACCTGACTTGAGATCTATGTGACTCAGATTCCACCCACTGTCACTCAACAGTATCCATCATAACACAATTTTTTGTTTTAAGAGATGTACGCTGATGTCAATATATTGTAAGTTATGTTTTATTATCATGGTCTCATCCGCACCCATCCACACTTCTATATACAATTAACGGTGTATGGTACATATTTTGGAAAGAGGAACCATTTTACTATCCTGTAGTATACGTGTAATCATTTAGATGTAGTAGAACTGTGATTTAGCACAGTTGATGTTTTACATTTATTCATTTGGCAGACGCTTTTATCCAAAGCGACTTACAAGTAGTTTTATACAGTGGCACATTACTGCAGAGCAATCAGGGGTAAGGTGTCTTGCTCAAGGGCACTTCAGTCATGACCTGCTGACACTGAGATTAGAACCGGCAACCTTCTGATCACAAGCCCAACACTCTAACCATTAGGCCACAGCTAAAGATTTCATGTGTTTTGGAGTGATGCACTAATGTGTGTGTTCTCTATCAGGTCAAGGAGTGGCTCTGTCTTAACTGCCAGATGCAGAGAGCTTTGGGAATTGACATGACTACACCACGATCCAAAAGTCAACAGCAGATACATTCCCCCTCTCATCAACAGAAGCCTGACCCCATACCGAAGACCCATCTGTCAGCTCAACCTACACCACAGCTACAATCCCAAATGCAGACACAGCCGAAAATTCAGCCCCAGACTCAGACTCAGGCCTCCTCTGAGATCCAGAGACAGATTGGTCTCACTGGTCCTCACCAGACTGGACTTCATAGTCACCAGGCACAGAAAGAAGCGGTACAAGCAGGTCTCCAGCCAGGGCCCAAGGATCCCCAGAGGCAGCGCGGGGAGGGATTTGGACCAAAAAATCCAGAAAGTGGGATCCAAATGCGAAAACCTCCTCATCCAGGAGCAGTGCCTTTACCTGGCTTAGTTAAGGCTCAGTCACAGTCGGACCTGGGGTGGGGATCTCCTGTGCGCTACGGAGGTCAACCTGAAAGGACCCGAAGTGCTGGAAGCTCCCCAGCTCGCCAGCCACCGTCCCAAGAAGCTCCTCCTCAGGATGGCCTTACTAAGCTCTTTGGTTTTGGGGCATCTCTCCTAAACCAGGCAAGCACGCTTATTTCTGTTGATCCTCTCTCTGGACCCTCGCAACACCCGTCAACTGTCCGCAACCAGAGTGCTCAGGGCTCCAAGGTGATCTTTAGTGACGCTAATGCTGGAGCCAGTGCGGGGCCCCCTGACACTACCAAAACAGACCCGGGAGGTGTTGTGCTACCTAAAGGTCCTCAGTCCACCCTGCATCAACAGTCACCAGTGCACCATCAAAAATGGACAAAACAACAGCAGTTACCAACACACCCTCAGACGACAGCATCACAAAAGCAGACGCCACCACTGAAGCAGCCCCAGCAAGATAGACAGAAGCCAGACATCACCTGTCCACTGTGCAAAACTGCATTTAATGTTGGGACAACAGAACCGCCCAACTACAGGCCCTGCACCCAGTGTCATACACAGGTGTGCAATCTTTGTGGTTTTAACCCCACACCTCATCTGCTGGAGGTAAGACATTCTATTAAACCAGTTCTTGTTTTTATCTGTCTAAGCAATTCACATTTATTGCCTATTTATAAATGTACAACATCCCAACTGCATCATAATAATCAATCAAATTATCATAATATGCCTGTATTGATAAAAAACAAATAAAGTTAGGCTTTTACGTGTTGGCTTTATAGGGGTCCTATTATATCTCTTTTATCATTTAGTTGGTGTATGTTGATCTGCAAAGTTACAACGGTCCACTGAAATGAGTGGTATTCTCTTTAACTGGGGATATATGATGACCAGGAAGTACAAAACTAAACTAACAACAGAATAAATTGCATATATAATAAAACAAATAACAACTATATAAAAAATTATTTGTTAGCAGTAATGTGCTTTTTCTATCCTGGTTTTTCACTTTTCTTGATAGACTTCACAGTCTTGTAATCCTGTGCTTGCATCCCTCCACTACATGCGTGAATCAGTGGATAGGAATAAAGAGCCAGTGATGTTAAAGTAGGCGTCACTCTTCTTCTGCACAGGCAGTCTTTTGTTGCACAATGACGTCACATTAAGTAAAATAAATTGTTATGGCCGTTTGGTCTCAATAAAAGCTTTTTTGACTAATAAGGCCGTTTTGGTTCTGTGGATGTTTTAAGTGTAGAATGACCTTTTATATGTCAATAGACCAAGAACACTTTGGTATAAAATGAGCTCCAAGTTTAAATGAATTTGTGCTTTCTCTTAATTTAATTAAGGCATAATGTTAAATGCTTTGTAAGTAGCTTTGAATAAAAAATCTGCTAATCATCCCTGTGCCATGTTTTGCAGAAGAAAGAATGGCTCTGCCTTAACTGTCAGACTCAGAGACTGATGTCTGGTGGGCTTGACCCTCTTCCTGTTCCACATTCATCTCCCAACCGCCAACCAGTTGGCTCATCCAAACCGCAGCAACGCTCCAGTCAGCAACAGCAAGGGCCTAAAGCAATGACGACACAGCAGAAACCTCCAGTTTCTCAACAGAGTGGTTCCACAGCCCCCATGGCTAAACCAGGAACTGATATAAAAACTTCAAAGCTTTCTCCAGCAACAGCAACTCATACTTCCATCAAGACTACATTTATTGGTGAAGATCAGAGGAAGGAAACTGCACCCAATTTGGAAAAAGAGTCCCACTTTGACAGTAAACCAAGTGAGAGGAAAAAAATGACAGAGCCAATTCAGACTCCTGTTAAAGATGACAAAAAAGAGTTACAGAGATCCAAATACTATGAGGTAAGCTACTGGTGATAGACCATTAGAAAGCATTTGGCAAATTATGATTTTGGAAAACTCTTGAAATGTTTGTTAAAATGTTAATCCTACCGATTGTAAGACTTATACGATTGTATAAATCTACAAAAATAGCTTTCTGCAACACGGTACACAACACACAGTATATTTCTTGCTCCTTGCACAGTCTAAACTAAAGGAATTTGAAGGGAGAGCATACAGTTAATAATTTTAGATTCACTTGCACTTCCTTTAGTTGCTAAAGGCAGGAACAGACAAATTCAAATTTAAGACAAACAATTAAGCAAGTTCATGATGTCATGTTCTTTGGCTTCTTCTGCATTAATGTAACCTTTTTGTCTCCAGGAAACCAGCAAGACAAACAGCACCAATGATCTATCACGGAGCCCGCAGAGTTTGAGTGATACAGGTTATTCCTCTGATGGAATCTCCAGTTCACAAAGTGAGATCACTGGTCTTATCCAAGAAGAAGAGCTGAAGCTGAATGAGAGAGGTGTCACTGGGCACCATACTCCACCAAGCCCATCTGAGTTCCTTAAGCTGGAGAGCTCCATGCGGCCCCTTCTAGAGTCCAAATTGTCATCTGAAGGTGAAAGGATAAATGACAACAAGCGAGAAAAGGATCATATCAGAAAGCATCGCTCTCGCTCAATATCAATTAGTCCAGAGGAATACGACTCTGATGAGGACCTTGAAGGCATTATGGAGGAGGAAGAAGAGCCACCTGACTGGGAAACCAAACAAGAACTTAGATCCATTTCTGCTTTAGGGGGTAACAGTGGCCACAAGAAAAGAAGCTTAGAATCAGAAGAGATGACTGATGAGGAATTCATGAGGAGGCAAATAATGGAGATGAGTGCAGATGAAGAGAATGAGGATGAGCTTGAAGAAGAGGAAGACAACGATGATGAAGGCTATAGCTACAAAAAGCCAAAAAAGACACAAAATCACACCAGTGACTCAGGAAAAGAGAAGCACCGTCTCACATATCACTCTAGTAGCTTTGAAGAGGAGAGCAAAACTACAAGTGATGTATACAAAGGATCTGCTGAAGAGGACCACATGGCCTCTCAAGGAGGCTTACGCAGATTCAAAACCATAGAACTCAACAACTCCAACAGCTATAGTCGAGACATAGAATTAAACAATGACAATGACCTAAGTCTGGACAGAGAGCCTGAGCTAGAAATGGAAAGCCTCACTGGCTCTCCAGAAGAACGTTCTAGAGGGGAATATTCCTCCCCCTTCCACCAACCACCTCTAGCTACAGCTCAGGGATATCCCCTACATCAATATCCTCAATGGAAGATGACAGTGATAGTAGTCCAAGTCGCAGACAGCGGCTGGAGGAGGCAAAGCAGCAGAGGAAGGCGAGGCATCGCTCCCATGGACCACTCCTGCCCACCATTGAGGATTCTTCCGAGGAAGATGAACTGAGAGAGGAAGAAGAACTCCTGAGAGAGCAGGAAAATATGAGAGAAGTTGAGCAGCAGAGAATAAGAAGCACCGCACGCAAAACAAAGCGTGACAAAGAGGAGCTCAGAGCACAAAGGCGCAGAGAGCGTTCCAAAACGCCGCCCAGCAATCTCTCCCCCATTGAGGACGCTTCTCCGACAGAGGAGCTGAGACAGGCAGCAGAGATGGAGGAACTTCACCGGTCCTCCTGCTCAGAATATTCTCCTTCAGCTGATTCAGATGGTGAGGGCTATGAAATGCCATCGAAGCTATATAAATCTGGCAGCGAGTACAACCTACCAACATTTATGTCACTTTACTCTCCTACTGAAAAACCACAGACCACTTCTTCTTCTACTACTATAACTACTACTTCTAGTGGCAAACAATTGAAAAGCGCAGAGGAAGTGTACGAAGAAATGATGAGGAAAGCTGAGATGCTGCAGAAACAACAGAAGCAGCATCCATGCTCAGGCCAGCAGTACAGCACAAGCTCCTATCAAGAGTCTGACATTAGAAACAGACAGGAATATGAGGACGAATATGATTATGCTGATCAGGATGATATCGCTTATGTGAATGAGGATACAGTGGACATCTGTGAAGAGATACGCCAAACTTCACAGAACATTTCAAAGCAGCTTGATGACCAAATAGAAATGGATGACTCCTTCTCAGAAAAGCAATTGCTGGATACAGGTTCAGCCTTTGCCAAGTTGCTGGAACAAAGCAATGCTTTATTGACTCCTGGCACAAGCCCCACCCAGCTCTCAGCACCAGTATCGTTTTCTGAAACAGGGACAGGCGGACGCCTACCTGATGTCAGAGTAACTCAACATTTCTCTAAAGATGTTACCAAAGACAGACTTCGAAATCAAGCCGGTAAAAATGGCATTACACCAACAGTTGCTGCCACCACTATTGCTGCTTATGGAGTGTATGCCAGGGATGCAGTCACCGTCTCTCACACTAGTGCCAGTCAAACAGTGTCCACGACCCAACCTAATTTATACGGTCGGCAAACAGGAAACACTACCATGACAACCAGTAGCGTTGCAAATGTGTCTCACAAAATAGCTGCAATCACTCAGGCTTACAATCAAAACTCTGTAAAAAAAGTGGCAATCAGCAAAGGAGTACAAATGAGGGACAGTTCAACATCCTCAGAATCAGGAACAGCTTTCATTAGAGATTATATGTATCATCAAAGGAGTCCGCCTCTTTCTCCCACTTCTTCTCCTAAACAAAGTCCATCACAATCCCCCTCTAAGAGAACATCAGAGTTTTCAACTCAAACTGTTAGTCCTTTAATGTTAGCTTCTGCTGGAAATGCTTTTCATACCTCTCCAGTTATGACACAAAGCACTCAGACGCAAAGAAATGTACCGTGCCTCTTTCAGAAATCCTCTCAAAATAGCACTTTTGTCATGAGAACAGAAGAGTTTGAGCCGACTAACTCACAAAAGCCTGTTAGAGTTAACACAGCTACATCTCCTTTGTCTTCACCGACCAGGTTTAGCTGCCAATCAACATTTGATGACTACTCACCTCCCGACAGCCCTCCTGATGTTGCACCACACCAACAATCACCTCATCAGAGTTTCTATAGGAGCTATAAGCCTTCTAAAGTTAATGTGGGAACAAGCATGGTGACCACTGCTAGCATGTACACACATGGTTCGTTGTCCATGGACAACATATCGCTTTGTCACATTTCCACAGTTCCTGGTACCTCAAGAATCGAGCACGGACAGAGGTTTCATAGTGGGAGTGTTGTGGATCTAAGAACTGCCATGAAGCCAACACCATTCATCATGACCGACCAAGGAATGGATTTGACTTCATTGTCCACAGAATCGCAAAAGTATTCTGGCAGTATTGAAGGAAGCCCAATCCGTCAATCCTCAACAATTCAGCCCTTAATAATGAACCTGAACACACAGGAGCAGCTGCATGTTGTTACCTCAACAGCAACAACCGTTAGTGTAACAGTGGCTGCTTCTATGTTCATGCCCCAGCCTCAGCAGCCTGTGCTGTACTGTGATCCTCTCGAAAACCGAGTCGATCTGGGGAAAGGTATGGCACCCGTAGTTTGCCTTGCTCTAAATAAATCTCCCCCAACCGATCCATCTATACCCAAGATTGATGAAAAGCTGGAAGAGCTGAGTGTCCAGCAACAGCAGTTACTCAAACAACAGCAGAAACTTCAGCAGCAACAACAAATTCTTGAAGAGCAGCTTCAGCAGCACCATTCTCTTCAACAACAACAAGCTGTCTCCTTTGGAAAGCTGGACTCATCCAGTCGACTACCTTTGCTCAAAAAGGACATGGTTGTTACTCAGACAAGCACTGCCACAGAGGTTAATGTAATCTCTCCGGCTATGACATCTGATATTTATAGCCAGTTTTATCAGCAAGAGACAGGTATCGTGAATTTAACAAATATCAAGCCTCATACCATGATGGTTCAGATGAGTGGTAATGCACAAGGATCTACTGTTACACAGCTCATCAAATCAGAGGACAACCAAGACGTGATGGATCTGTCAGGACAAATAAAATCTGAAAATCAAGCCACTTGTTGTGACATGGTTTATAACCTGCCTTTTGGTGGCAGCTGTGTGGGGATTCCATTCTCTCAAAAACCAGTCATAGATGAGACTACTAAGCAACCCTCAATGACACAACCACAGCTCTATCAGCAACCTGATTTGTATCAAGATGGACAGACATACCAAAACTGTGCAATTAAATCATATACACTGCCATTCCCGAGACGCATTCAGCCATCAATGTCTGAAACGAACCTCACAGAGGCAGGTTTGTTATCATATTCAGCAAAGCTTGATCCCCATTATCAGTCCTCTGGAGAACTATATACAGACACAGTAAGGGATGGATATGAAGGAGGATACAGTGAGATTGGGCTTCAGTATGGCTCCTACACAGATCTTCGTCAGGGCGATGTTGGAGCTCTACCATTTAGAAGGTACAGCTCCCTGACTAACATCAGCTCAGATTCTGGATATTTCCCAGGGGACTGGGGAGAGTCTAATCTCGCCCAGTACAGTGCTACAACTGCCAGGGAGATAAGTCGCATGTGCGCCGCCCTTAACTCTATGGATAGATATAGCAGCAACCCAGACATTCTTCAACTGGCTACTGGGAGATATAGTGGTCCCCCTTTTAAAGTTAATTTGCTGCAAGGTCCCAGGCATAGCTTAAAGTACAGTTCAGATGGAAAGCCACTTTGCCACAGTCAAACTCTAACTGACCTAATTAATGCAAGACAAGCCAGTCTTCGAGCTATGTATCCATCTGCTATCAGATCCGTTGATGGTATGATCTATTCAACTATAAACACACCCATTGCATCCACGGTCCCAATTACTACTCAACCTGCTTCTTTGCTACAGCCTTTAATAAGGGGGGTATACAGACCATACGCTGCACAAAATATGACCCCAGTACCTCTGGCAAGCCTTACTAGATTGCCAGTAGCTCCAAGGACAGGGCAACAACATTTCAAATACCCTACACCTAATCTTGTTTCTGTTACAACTGCAAAAGTGACTGAGACCATGGCTATAACAACAGCCCAAGACACACCGTTGTTCCTTGGCAGGTCTTCAGTAAGCTTTTCAGTAGCCGAGATAGCAGCACCAACACAACCCTCCTTGGTGTCTGCTTGTTCTACCACATCAGCACCTGTTTTAACGCAAATGGTCGTGCCAGTGAGACACACTGACATGCCAATAAATCTATCTCTGTCCAAGACCGCTGCCCAGTCTCAAATACAATACCAGCAACCCCAAGTGACACCATCCACTCATTCCTATCTCCCAGTACATGGTCAGTCAAAAACTGACCAACCATCCCTGTCAAGTCAAAGGGGTCAATCTAACACCACTGTTCCTGGAAATTACATCCCAAATCAAGAAAAAGAATCTGAAGAAAGACTGCATCAACAGCAGGAACAGCTTTTGCAGCTAGAGAGAGAGAGGGTAGAGATGGAAAAGATGCGGCAGCTACGGCTTCAGGATGAGCTTGAGCGGGAGCGTGGCGAGTTGCAAAGAGATAGAGAAAAAGAGCAGATATTAGTTCAACGGGAAATCCAAGAATTACAGACTATAAAGCAACAGGTTTTGAAGCAGCAGCAAGCTGAAAGGTCAAGTCAGTTAATCTTGCAGAGAGAGCAGCTAGCTCAACAAAAAAAGCAGCTTGACCAGATACAATCTTTGCAACAACAGCTACAGCAGCAACTAGAGGAACAAAAAAGACAGAAGTCTGCAGCAAATACCCCGCATCTCAGTAGCAAAGCTGGCAAAATGAATCAGCCACAGGAATTAGTCCCGGATGTGCTATATAATGACGTTAAGGTTTTTCTAAGATCTGCATCAGAAATGTGCTTAAGGAATAGTGAAGAGCAGGCAGAAAATCGGTCTATGCGAAAACAAAGATCCATGCCTCGTTTACAGGATGGAAATGAGGGAGAAGTGACAATGTTTCCCTTGCGCCAACGTCTTGTGAACAGTAGCGTTCAAACAGATGATGAAGATGGCGAGGAGAGGTACCTGGTGTCCAGAAGGCGACGAACTAGGCGCAGTGTGGATTGCAGTGTTCAGACAGATGATGATGAAGACAAGGCAGAATGGGAGCAGCCGGTTAGACGCAGGCGCTCTCGTTATTCAAGACATGTGGGTGAATCTGGTGTAGACCATAAATCTGAAATGCCTCCATTCTCTACTCCACCTGCTAAGGCTACATCATCCAGCATTGCCGTCCAGACCATCCGAGACTGCTCTTGCCAAACAGAGACAGATCAACTGGCTCGAGTATCCCCAAGTATACATGTCACTTTGCCAGACCCCAACAGGGTTGAAATTGTCCACTACATTTCTGGTCCTGAGAGGACACAAAAGGGTCAAAGCTTAGCTTGTCAAACTGACCTTGAGACTCAGCCCCAAAGCGTTGTTGCTCCGCAGATAAGCGTTGCTACCACTGTCTGCCCCACAAGTGTCCAGTTAGTTGGTTCTGCAGATCAACTCTCTCCCAGTCATCAGAGTGTTATGATGTTAGCGAGACGGAGACCTGATCCTTTGGAGTTTGGCTACCAACAGCACCTGCATAATGAGTCCTTGTCCAGCTTGATCCGGCAACAACCCAAATCTCCACAGGTGCTGTATTCCCCTGTTTCTCCACTTTCCTCTCCACAACATACAATAGAAACATCATTCTCTTCTACTGAGAGGCTGAATAAAGCCCATGTCACCCCGCAGAAGAAGTCGAGTATTGGCGAGTCGCTTCAGAGACATCAGGCCCTTCCCAGGCCAATGAAGAATATCCAGAGGTCCATGTCAGACCCCAAGCCCCTGAGTCCTACCACAGATGAAAACACCAAGGCTAGGATTTCCTTTTATCAACAGCAAGCTCTTCAGAGTCAGGTATGGCTAATCTCTTCCTTGCTTACGAAGGTATAATGTAATTACTTCTTTGTTAGATAATCTCTGCTAATGTAATTTAGTTTTAGAATGTTTTAAAAACTCACCTTTTACTGCTTCTTGTATTCTTAATTGAGTTAAATATTTGCTATCAGTTGAATTACGGTCAACTTCTGAGACACCCTTTGGCCTGATTATGACAAACATGGTCATTGCATCAATGACAACATTGTCTTGCTTTGTATATTGCATATACTTAAGACTAGGGCTTGGCGATAAAACGATAACTATATGAATTAAAGAAACACCTTTGTGAATAACGATATATATTTTAAATTTGATACTGTAAACTTAACATGTATATAGACATGACATTTTCTTGCATAACAATCCATGCGCAGTCACAGTACTGACATTTTTTACATTCTGCAATTGCAACCTGCAAGTTTGGATTTTGCTTTCACAGAGAGATCAATAATCATGCTACAGTGTTCATTATATGACTGCGCAGACGCGTCCAGGCAGCGCAACACACATTCACTATTTAACAGCGTTTATATCTCCATCACAGACATTGCAGTTATTCATCATCATCACGAAAGTGTGTTTGTAACGAGCAAGGCGATGAGAGCCGTGAGGGAACGGCGCGAGGACGTTGTCGCAAGTGATAATGAGTGTCAGCTGCACGTGGCACCGGTCTCACAAAGGACGAGCCACAGGAGTGTACAGCGAGAGAGGACCAGGCCTGGACTTTACGTTATCCAATGTAGCAAAGTTCAATGTAAGGAAGGAGGCGAAAACGGCAAACGTAAAACAGACTTTTAATATAACAAATAAACAACAAACCGAAAGTAAAATGCCAACAGCTCCCTCACGGTCTACTGCCGGCCACACAAACATAATAAAACATAACATAAAGTCCAGGCCTGTCCTCTCTCGTCGTACACCCCTATCGCTCGTCCTTTATGCTTTTGGAGCTCCTCCGTGAGAGATGCGAGACCGGTGCAACGCACAGCTGACACTTTTTATCACTTGCGTCACCGGCCTCGGCCGTTCCCTCACAGCTCTCGTCCCACCTTGCTTGTTACAGTATTATTAGCATGCATTTTAAGGTTGTGCCTCAAGCGATTTGAAACACATTGGCTAATGTTACAGTAAGTATAGTTAACAGTGGATGTGAATCAGTATTAGCATTAGCTTTTAAACCTGATGCTGTCTCTGTTATAATAACTTAATTTTTTTTATTTACTTTATTACCAAAACACTTACTAGAATACACTTAAAATTGGGAGAATGTGACTAATTCAGTGGTAAAATTCAACCCAACATTATATCATTTGTGGATTTTCACCTGTATCGCCCAGCCCTAGGTAAGACAAAATATATTTTTATCAAAAAATGATCACACCTTATGTCTGTTAATATGTGACCTTGTGTTGTTCTCTGTGTTTCACGCTTCTGGCTCTTTTACTCTTGGATACTGTGTCTCAATAGTTGGCAGCTCTGCAGCAGAGCTCCCTCCTAAGGAAAGTGAAGAGGACTTTGCCCAGCCCTCCACCAGAGGAGACACAGACTATGGTTGCCCCTAACCTGTCCCAAATGTTTATGCCCTCTTTGTCCTCCTTCAAGGGTGGTTCTCGCTTAGCTGCAAAGACCAGTCTTTTGAAGGACCTAACTCATGAGCTGAAGGCTGTAGAGCAAGAATCCTCAAAACTACGCAAACAACAGGCTGAGTTAGAGGAGGAGGAAAAAGAAATTGATGCCAAGCTTAGATACTTGGAACTAGGCATTACACAGAGAAAAGAAACGTTAGTGAAGGAGAGAGAAAGGAGGGAGCTAACATATCTCCGCTGCATGGGTGACTCACGAGACTATATGTCAGACTCTGAACTCAACAACCTACGTCTGACATCTGCAGCCACATCATTTGAGGGCAATGGGCTACCGACCAGACCCAGCACAGCACCAGTGAGCCAGTTTACTTGTGAGCTAAACACTGCTGCCCAGTTTCCCCCCACATCCTCCTTCATGTCGTATCAGTATCCACAAAGCCTGATAACAGCTCCGACCCCACAGGCCTCTACATTGCCGAGCACAGGTTTCAATCAACCTCCCTATCCATCAGTCACCCAAGCCCAAGGTCTCCCACAGCCCACCCCATTGCAGACGTATCCAACCGTGTCATATCAGGTCCCAGGGACCTTTCCTTGCCAGGGCTTTCCACTGAGCCAACCCCCATATCCGACGGACACCTCAGTCCCATCTCTAACACAGCCAAGCCATCTAGGGTTCCAACCTACCTTACCACCTACTGGTGGAACTACTTATCCAACCCACAGTGCACCGTACCCGAGCCAGGCTCCTCCATACCCGGTCGGTCAAACAAGCAATTACCAGCCACAGGCGGACATTCTCACTTTTCAGCAAAAGCCCCGTCAGACATCACTTGCTGACCTTGAACACAAGATGCCCATTAATTATGAGGTTGTGAGTAACCCTGCATTAACGATCACTGCCCAGGACACAAGTTACAGTCAGTCTGGTTTGGGTCCACCCTATGGCCAATACAGCACAGCTGTGGCAAGCACTTACGGTCCCTACTCGTCATCTGTTTCAAATACTTACAGTGGGTCATTAACAACTTCAACATCCTCCGTTTATGCACCGTACACAACAACTTCCTCCAGTGGTTATGGGCAGTACACAACAACTACTGCAAATACATATGGATATACAGTAACCACAGCCAGTCCTTTTGGGCAGTACAACACCATTGTTACCAACACGTACGGGCAGGCACCAATGTCGGACCATATGCATTCAGTGGACAGCCCTTCTATGTATTCCAGTGAAGGCTTGTATGGATCTTCGAGCCTAGAGCAGAATGTGTCAAGGAACTATGTTATGATTGACGACATATGCGAGCTGACTAAAGAGGGCATGGGCACTGCTCCAGACTTACATCGCAGCGAGGGTCATGGGCGCTATGGGACCGATGGACTTCACACTCGAGGGGGGAGCTCATGTAGCAGACCAGAGGATGAGCGTGATGCAGATCTGTACGACCAACACCACGGCAGGGGTAAGAGCACCGGCAGCTACCAAGCACAAGGGACAAATCTGCATAGCCGGGTAGTGGGCAGCAGTAGCATGGGTGGGGGATCATCATATTACTATGATGACTACAGACACTCAGCACCTACACGGGCAGCCTACAGGCACAAGAGTCTGTGGCCTCCAGCTGTCATGCCTTCCAGGAGGAGCAAACATCGTAAACAAAGCACCGAGCAGAAGATATCTAAGTTTTCGCCAATTGAGGAGGTTCATGATGTAGAGGCAGATCTGGCCTCCTACACCATGAGCAACTCTGCGACCAGTGGTTATGGCTCAGGTTCCCATTACCATAAGCTTGAGGATGACATCTATGGGCTACGAAGTATATACGATACACCATGGGGCAACTATAGCGACGATCGACTTTATGGTTATGGCAGGTCCCGTTCAGCTGGTTGTGGCATGGACAAAATCTCGTCCTGTGCGAGGGGCTACAGCAGCAGATCATATGAGGGAGGCTGTAGAGATCAGTCATACCCCGGACACTACGGCCACAGCACGAACCCCTCATTGCACTCTCAATATTCAGAAAAGGAGGGCTCCAACCTCATGACGAAGCTCATGGGTGCTGGGAGGGCTTTGAACTATCCGTCAAATTCATATGGTTCAAGTCACTCTCTACCTGATGTGCAGGAACATTTTCGAGACTTGCCCCGGACATATGTCTACGCACGAGATGATATGTATATAATTGACGATATGCATTGTGCTGTTTCTGACAGCGAAGGTAATTGGGAGCTGAATGCCAGTGTCAGTGCCCACTTTATACATCCCCCACCCACCCAGAAAAAGAGAGTGAATAGCAGAAGTAAAGAAGTGAAAATCAAGTGCATGCTCATGTTTTGTCAACAGGCAACTTGCGGCTCTCGACAAACTGACTGTCAGTGCTCTGCTCAGTTGCAAAAACTGCATGAGTTTTTGTGTATTCTCCTTATTTTTTCCCTATTCTTGTTCCCTTTCAAAGCACTTCATTCAATAGTTTTGACTTCCAAACCTTTTAATAGGCTGCATCTCTTATTTGAGCTTAATCTTTGAGTTCTCTGTGTAAATGTGGTACATGTTGTTCTTTACGTAGTCGCTATCTTTGTTCTTTTTCTTTTGCATGGCCTCAGTGTGCAATCTTACTGTGCCATCGGACTTGGAAATTGATTGTGATCTGCTTTTGTTTTTTTAAAGCGTACCATCTTGGTCAAGAAGAGACGGACTGGTTTGAGAAGCCCCGTGATGTTCGTGGTTCCCGTCATTATGGCAGCAATGGTCATTCCTCAAGGCGTGGCCATGTCAAGCACACATACCACGACTACGATGAGCCCCCAGAAGATCTTTGGCCCCAAAGTGATTATGGCCATAGCCGCCAGATTTCTTCTCGAGAGCACCGCCACCAAGGAAGCGGAAGTTCTGGTAGGCACTCCTCACGCCACTCAGATGAGCCTCGTTCCTCTCGATCGTCACGCTCCTCAAAGGACCCATCCATACGGCATGACTCCCGCTCCTTGTCGTCTTCGGGGAGGAGGGGAGAGTCTCGTTCTCAGGGCTACCACTCCTCAGATTACTCCTGTGATCCCTCAGGCCAACACCATAGCTCCCGTTCTGGCAAACAGTCCTCCCACCAACAGGGGTCCTCAAGTAGAAAGCAACAGGACCACCTCTCATCTTCCAGGCAGCCAGGATCTCTTGCGCCTACGCAGAAGGGTTCAGGTGGACCTTCAAGTAGGCAGCCAAGCAGCTCCCAATCAGCCATTGATGGACAGCAGGGTCAGCGCTCACAGCAAGCGCAGACATCGGCCACGAGGCCAGGGCTGCAGACATCTGTCACAGGTTCAGCACAACCCCAGCTAGTACAAGCTCAGCAACTGCAATCCAAACCCGCCCAGGCTGGCCCAATGGCTCGGCAACCCACCTCAGCTGCTCAGGCAACTCCCGCTGCAGTGAGTAAATCTTTTCGCCCCGACTCCCACCTCCTAGTCCTTTCTCCTAGATTTCCTTTTAAATTGCTTTGGCTTTTTACTTTGTAGTGCATCTCGGGAAACTAGGAAGTTAACCATAGTAAGATATGTATAATTAATGGTGATTAACCATACCTATCTTCTACACTTTACCTGATGCGGCAGAATCAATGATAGCGACAACTAAATACACTCGTCCAGCGGGTGATCAGCAGATCGTATATTAACTCTAAGAAATATCACCTTCCTGGCCTGGGAAAAGAACTCTTACTGTAACACAGTACCACTTCAGTCTTATAACGAAATCAAGCAGTTTCAAGTGAAGTTAAGATGTGATCAATAAACACAGAAACAACTCTAGGCATACCCATTGGGGTTTATTGACTACGTAAAGGGGAAACAAACCAACTAACTAAACAATGATGAACATTAAGACAAAACACACATGAACGTAAAGGCAGTAAACCATGAAAGTAATAGACAAAGTCAAAGTAGCAGTATTACATCAGCAATTCACATCTGCATAAACCATCAAGGACAATCTCCTTATTAAAGGGGCAAACCTTACGCGCAGCTATTTATAAATAGATCAGATACTTGCATTGGCTTTTAGATGTGCTGGGACAAGTTCTGGTTTGTGCTGATGGAAGTCCTGATGCGTTTAAAGCGAGCGGTGAGTCCGTTGGATTCTCCCTGAGAACCGGATTGGCTGACGAAGGAAGAGCGAACTTAGCCGAAGCAAACTGCCGGAAAAGGGCTGTCTCCAGGGAGGAGACAGGTCTCGAGATATTGAAGGAACAGCAACGAGCGCATTTTCTTCCGTGCACAGATGTTTTAACCCTGAGGGCGTAACGCCCCTCCAGAGTGGGCGATCCAATGTAATGAGCTGATTTTTGAGCGGGAAACATGTTCCTTTGTCCGGCTCAATAGATCATTTGCATTTATGGTCGCCTGGAAGTTTTGGCGTGTAATATTCATAGATGAAGATAAAATGACTATGGTATAAAATACATTACTGTGCTATAGACAATCATTTAAAGAAGGGAAAGGGGAACATTTATATATAAAGCATGATAGGGTTATTAGAACATTGACCCATAATTTGTACAAGAACACAATTATGAGCCTAGTTAAGGTGTAACACCTATGCCTTTGATATTATGGTTAGGCTAGCATACCATGGGAACAAACATAAACGGTAGAGATACAATTATTTACACTTTAAGTCTTTCTGTGGCGAAAAGGGGAGAAAGAGACATTCTTTGGTAGAATTTGAATCTCTCTCTGTTCCTGGTGCCACATGGCTTTTGTCACCTTAGGACACATTCAGGACCCCCCCCAAGAATGCCTTTGAAGCTCGGGGAGAGTGTCGGTATGTGCCCTTATCAAACCTGAAAGGTGATAACAGACATTTTACGATCCCAGGTGTTGACCTTTTGGTCCGACCCGACTCTACAACTTACCGTTTTAAATGAAAACGTTTCATAAAAATAATTGTATGTTTCAAAGTAAACTGTTGAAACTCTTTGTTTTTTCTAATAGTTCAATATCTTACATGTACTTGTAGATATATGACATACTGAGACATTCAGTGATTTTTAAGATTTGTGATCAATGCAGCTGATCAGGTTGCTTCCCTGATGGTGAAAATATTAACTCAGCTATTAAATGTTGAGCAATTAGTTAAGCCTTAAATTAAAAATCTTACCCCAAAATTTAAAATCTGTCAACATTTACTCACCATCAAGTTGTTCCAAACCCGTATACATGTCTTTGTTTTGTTGAACACAAAGAAAGACATTTGGAAGAATTTTAGCAATCGATATTTCTTGGCCACCACTTACTATCATAGTAGATAAAAATGTAATTGTAGTCAAAGGTGCCCCAGGACTGTTTGCTTTCCTAAATTTCTCAAAACATCTTATTTAGTACGACAGATCAACAAAACAAATCACATATTCAACTATGGAAGTCAATGATGCCTCAGAACTCCTGGTTACTGACATTCTTCCAAATATCTTCTTCAACCGAACAAAGAATCATATACAGGTTTGGAACAACTAGAGGGTGAGTCAATTATGACAGAATTATATTTTTGGGTGAACTATCCCTTTAAGTCAAGAAAAACCTTAGATATAGGGTTAATTATTGAAAAAATAGCAGATTTTGAGTGTTTTTTCTCTATACGTATTTATCTCAAATAATAGATGTAGCATTGTTAGGGTCGTCTTTATTCATGTACTGCACCTTAAATGTTTTAAGTTAGTGATCTGTTATAGTCAATGGTATGACCTGTATGTTTTATATATATCGCAACAGTGGCAATGGCTTCTCTATTACAGAGTTT
Source organism: Barbatula barbatula (assembly GCA_037178815.1). NCBI lineage: Eukaryota > Metazoa > Chordata > Actinopteri > Cypriniformes > Nemacheilidae > Barbatula > Barbatula barbatula. The sequence goes on from CM074086.1 coordinate 913,080, forward strand.
TGACAGAAACACGTCGATTGCTAAGTACAAACATTTAGGTAAGGGTGATGTTTAAGAAATTGTTTGTTGCAACGCTCTTAAAGAGGGTTTTTTTTTTACCTTAGGGATATGTTTCCCCTCGCTTTAGGGCTTTCTGCTCCTGCTTTTGGTTGCTATTCCTTGATTTGACCTATTCTCATCAAAGCCATCTATTCAAATGAAACCTTTATCTTCTCTGAGGTATCAGAGGAGCAGCTGATGTATTCCTCTCTTTTAGCTACAGCAACTTACCTGAAACCTTAGCGCTATTCTTTTTATTGAGTCCTGACCCGAACTGAACATATAAGAGGCAATGTCTCTCTTTTGTTGTTGTTGTCAACAGATGAAGCCAGAGCCTGTCACTGCTATTGGAGCAAAAGCAGCTCCGATTCAGCCTGCCAAAGCAAACCAGCCGCCTCTCACGGGAATCGGTAACTGTGTTCACAATATCACACCTCCACCATCATCTACTGACATCAGCTTGATAGTACTGAGTGCCCGAAGTCAAAGTCTTGATATCAAACTTTATTGAGTTCATGACAGCTCCAGAGACTAGTGTTTTACTCACAAGTAAATAATAATATAATTCCTGAGAATGTGTATGTCTGTAACTCATAATCCTCGTGATGGTTTAGGCTCTAAAGCAGCACCACGGCCCGGTGGAATCGGCAGCGCGGCTGCGGGTCAGCCGGGTGTGGAGGGAGACAGTGTGCTGTCCAAGATTTTGCCCGGAGGAGCTGCAGAGCAGGCTGGCAAACTAGGAGACGGTAAACTGAGAACATAAAGAACTGGGACTGCCGCTTACATATTGCAAACCTCTTTAGTCACAGATTCAGTTCATACTGCTACAGTATACTGTATATACGGTATACTGCAAAATGAGTTCCTGAGCAAATGTCTTTCGGTGTTGTTGACAGTGTTCTTTTATTATTATACAGCCATCAGTGGATTTGGCAAGAAGTTCAGCTCGCTGTGGTGAGGAAGAGTGAAGTGGAGGTGTGTTCAGCTGTTCAATGCTTCCGTCACACGGGTTTACTCTCAATCTCTCTAAACTGTATGTGTTGTTTCATTGTTTCAGGGTGTCTAAAGGAATCTGAGGACATTGAAAGGCTTTGCACCGGAAAAACCTATGAAGTTTTTCTTTCATGTTTCAATTTAAAGAGAAGACACTTCACGAAAGAGAGGGAAAGAAGCATTCTGGTTCTTCTGGTGAGAACATTAGCATTTGATTTCACATGAAATGTTCCTTTGCAAAAGCAGATGACTCAAACATTTTCAAAAACAATTTTTAAATCTCTACCATATTTGTTTATTTGCAATATACTAATATATCGTAATAAATGATATGAGCTCAAATGTACCGGAGCTGAATATACACTTAAACATTGATGCTCCTTGAAAATAAATATGACACAGTTATTAGTGCCACACAATTCTAAAGGTCGGGCCAAACAACAGTTTGATACTGTGTGATAAAAACATGATTTATTTTGCTAAACAAAAAACTCTTCGCATACATTGAACTTCATGTCATTCAACTGCTGTTGCTTGTACAGTATTGTAATACAGAGAGAAATGACATCATGAGAAATGACAAATCTTGACAGAAAACATAATGTGGAATACAAGTGATGTGTGTGTGTGTGTGGATCAGAAGTGGAATCACAGGACTCCGGCAGCTCAGGTCTGCATCATGTCAAGACTACACAGTTCCTGCAGGACAGCAGACTGCAAGAAGCTTTACTGTGGCATCAGATTTATATCGCCAAGACTTGAATCAGAAAAAGAATCTTGATAATAGCCACTAGGCGGCGCTTCGGTAGGCGCAGCTCACAATAAATGTAGTAATTGTAAGTACACATTTGATATAGATGTAGTTTTCTACGTTATTGAGCATTTCTACCGTACACACATTTCCTGTTACTATTGTAGTTATTACTCCACTAGGCGTGATATATATTCTACGTTTAATGTTTTTATTTGGCATATTTTAGTAAAGATAAAATGATAATAAAAAAATTGATTTGTAATAAGTGTGTCTTAAAACCAACAGCGAATGTTTTATGTTTTATTACTGTCCATGTAATAGGCCAGAGCGAGCTGGATGCACACGTGTTGTTCTCTCGCAACAGTATTTGCTTGTGATGATGTCATGAATTTGATGGAGGATATTATTTAAAAAGGCGTTCTGAGCACCGGTTATTCATATTACACATTTAAAATCTTTTTTTAATTCTAGTCCTGGTGATATGAATCTGACGCCATACTTTACGCAAACATTACAACCACAAGCTCATTTATACAGCAACTCTTTTCATGTACTGTTTTTACTCTTTCTTGTTTTTCTGCAGAAGAAAGTATTCATACAGGACAACAGGGTGAGTTTTCTATGGGGGGTTTATGGACAATCCTAAAAACGAATTTCAAATTGTAAATAATTGACTCAATAAACCAAAACATTTGATTGCATTTACACAAATGTTCACAAAAGTCTGGCAAATTTCAAATGCAATCTTACAAGACTTACAAGTTAGAACCTGTAACCATATTCAGTTAAAGTCAAAGGAGAAATCAGCAAGTGAAAGCACAATAAGACAAGTGACATGACCGATAACAATATCTACTCAGTAATGACCGAAATTCTGTCAATTTCACTTTAAATGTAACTATTGTAAGTGATCGTTCAGATGATGTGTGGTCATAGCCTACGCCAATAACTTTCCTGTAAATAACATGTCATATACTGTTATAATCAGTTGAGATATAACCTAAAATATACACCCCGAGGTCACAGGTCAACATAGACGCACTCACTTAAATTCATTAAGTAAGTCACGTCTGTCAAGCCGTCGTTTGTTGGTTAATAGTTGTGGAGACAACACTAATGTATTCATAAAATGTACATAAAGTTGTAAGAGGGTGTCTAGAGATGAACCTCCTGTAAATGTTATAACACATATATTTATCTGAATCTTTGAGGCCTTATGACCCACGATCACGCTGTTTTGAAAATGTCTCTTTCTGTGGTGATTTCCATTTTTCTTATGTGCTTCATCTTGTGACAGTTGACGGCAAGCTGCTCTAAAAGTTCACAGTCCTGCCCCACTGTTTAATGATGTCTCCCCTAACATTACCGGAAGTCTTGTCAAGCTTCATAGGCGATGTGAGAAAAAGTGAAGTAGCAAAGGAGCAAAGTGCTCTCGCGGTTTTAATATGGCAAGTTTCAATTGCAACCCCTTGGTTAAATATAGGCCATATTTGAGTTTTATTTCTTAAAATGACTTGTGCATACATTTCATCTACTGTATGTTGAATCGCACCATTTATTGGCCACGAAGAACCGGAGAATGAAAGCTGTATTATTACTGGATGCCTGCCGTTGGATTCTAATGACTTCTGTTTTGATTTTCAGGGCCTGGCAGCCCTCTGTGAGCATGTCATCTACAGACCGCTGTCTTCTGCTGGTCTACAGAACACAATGTCAACAAGGTCCAATTCTACCCAAAATGAGCTTGGTGTATAATCTCCATTGACCTGTGCTTCATCAGAAAGGTGCAGCGTGACGCAGAGAACTGTGATTCCATGCTTCACCCCTCTCTCAGGAATGAAAGAAACTATCAAAACTTCATAGGTTTTTCCTCCAGAGTTCTTCGAAAGAACTGCGTTATTATTTTCAAAAAGAAAAAACATGAACACACACACACACGTCTCTATGCTAAGTCCTTTAACTCAACATTCCAGAATAGAAAAAAAGTCCTATTTGTTTTTGTGGTTTTGTTTAGTTTTTCCTCTTGCTATGTGCTGTAAACGTGTAACGTGGACTCGGAATGCATGTGATCCAAGACCTTACACTGTTTAATATATCAATGAGAGGATTTACACCCAAACACGCAAAATATGAAGAAAAAGGAATTTAAGGATTACATACGTCATCGCATAAGACACAGAAAAAAAAAAACGACAAGTCGGGTTTGACTTATTTCTTCTTTGTTCTATTAAAGAAAATATTAAAGGATCGTCCTCAGGCTGGAGATGAGCTACTTCTTGGTAGTTTTTACTGTGCATTATTTTATTTTGACGTCCGATTATCGCCTTACGTTTTTAGAGGGTTCTACATATTTTTCTATTTTTTTCCTTCACTGTTTGTACATAGGGAAAAGACCAGCTGAAACCTTTATTTCTATTTTTGTTCTGGTGCGTGTTTACGGTTTTATTTCCTCGGTTCACATGATTTTTCTCGGTTTTAAAATCAATAGCAATAGTGGCTGGTGGTCAGAGTCAAGAGCACAATTGTTCGATGTTTTTACAGTAGTGATCAGCAGAGTGTATCTGTCTGTAAATCTGTAATATCTCTGTAAGGTTTAGGAGAAGTCAAAAAAACGTCATGCTCATTCTCTTGTAATACCATTAGGTGTCGAAGCCATGATTTGTTTCAAAGGATTTTTTAATAACTCAACTGAATAACACAACGTTAGAGAGAGAAATAAGAAAGCTGCTTAGTGGAATGCGAGTGCATGTTCTGAAAAAAACCCCACATTGATATTGCTACAGTATCTGTTGTAATAATACGCGTGAATGATTTTGGATGTGCGTGTGTACGTATGCATTTAGATTTGTAATCATTCCAAAGAAATCTGATCAACGATCAGACACAGAAAAAAAAGATTCAGTTGGAAGCGATTTTTGCAATTATAGAAGACCTTCTATGCAATTATTTTCTCGCTTGAGAAAAATAGTTGTAAGAGTATTCAGACGAGAATAACTAGACCGTAGTTTCAAGGATTATTAGGGGACCCATGTGTTTGTAAATGAGAAACTAATGTAAATAATCCATCCAAATAGACCTTTGGCTTTCCACATTGATGGCATGTTTTCCATTCCCTGGTATTTTCTCAACACCCTTCTGAAATGGAGCCATTGAAACAAATGTAAATTAGCCATAGTGACGGGTATGGAGAGCATCATTTGTCACTCTCGCGGATGGTTGTTTATAGGTGGTGGTAGCGTATGATGGGCGGGCGTTAGTTATCATCTCGTCAATGACGCAACGAAGTGACCACATACAGTAGAAATAACAAATCAAACTGGGAGAGAACATGCAATTGGAAATACTTTGGATTTCGAATTCTATTTATTTATATCTAACGGTAGCGCTACATAACTTTACATAAAGGAAAAGACTCGTATTTTATTAAACAAATAAACAGAATAATATAGAGCATATATATGATGTATATGGGATAGTACATAAGAGAGTATATAATGAGAACAATGTAGCAAAATGTACAGCACCTACGGGCCACACTGCCAACAAACTGACAGATGAAGACGAGTCGCACTGTCTGCAATACTGGAACAGTATTCACTGTCACGAAACAACGAGGATCTGTGTCCTGCATCTCGATGCATCTTTTTGTGTTCGATCTATTCACCTCAGGAAAGCATTGCGTTCGTGCTTCACGCAGGGGGAGATACATATATGCACAGACAAAGGGCTGATTTACAATAACAAGAAAGCCATTATTAACACCCTATAGGTTTCCATCCCTTTCGACTGTGACGTTTGTCAGGGAAAGCAGATCGCCTGCCATTATCTGTGTTTCACTCGTTTGTTCCAACATTGCGAGCGCACGAATGCCACAAGAAACAACAGATTGTTGTCACTATGTCATAAATTTGTTTTGAAAACGATGACTCACGATACGTGCATGGGCCTAGAGCGGTAGTACCCAACAATCCTGTCTTTGCCATAACCAGAATGAGAATAAAAACAAGCTATTATGACTATTGTTTTGTGTAAAAAAGGTTTGACGTAAACACAAGGGAACATCAGTACTGTAATCCATCACACTGTGTACGTGGTCGGCTTGTGGACTGTTTGGACATGTTTTTGGTCTACATACTTGTGTTTGTTAATGCAGAGAAAACAGCATCCTCTTTATGAAAAAAAAAAAAAAAAAAGACATGGAAAAAAGAATGTGGCTTCCATTTGAGTTGTGGGCGCGGATATGACATTACGACACGCATTTTGGAAAAGAAAAAAGACCACAGCTGAACACTTGAAAATCAATGTTACGTTCACTGCTGTGAATGACGTCATATACCCATTGTAAACTTCATGTTTGTTTCAGTGTAAACCTGTAGTAGGCTTGATGTAACATGTCATGTTATGTGATGAAAGAAATAATACGATTTAATCAGGAAAAATAAAAAGAGGATTTCAAAAAAACTCCCTCCCCTCAGTACTGTGACAGACGCGTGGAAGACAATGAGGAGGACCGTTTTCACTTCTGGCTTTAGTTCTTAATTCTTCAATATGTGCTTAACTTTATTCTGAATGGGTGTCTACGGCATCCCACCCAGTTTATTCGGCTGTGCTATTTGTATACATTAAAGCATCCTTTCAGTTTGCTCCTTACATAAGTATATTTCTAGTTTTAGCGAGATAAAATGATCACCACAGTTTTGTTTACGTTTTAATCCAGTGAAGTCTGTTAAATACTTTTTTCACATAGTTTGACACAATGTCTTAACACACGTGTTCAAGTTTATATAGTTTAGCTTTGGGCTTAAATAAATCTACTTCAAGAACGGATATTTCAAGAATTGATATTAATACCTCAATAGGAACACAGTCATCTTATAGTTTACTACGGATATATATTATTTTACTTTAAGTATCAGTATACTTATAAGTTCGCTTGTAGTAGAGTTGCAGTATTAATGAAAAATGTAATTGCAAAGATGAGTAATGTTACACTTAAGCTATACTTAACTGAGCACTTTCATTAAGTCCCAAGTAGAATTGAAATAGGAAAATGTACACAAGTATACTACTAGTTTACTTACTACATGAAAAAGACTTAAAAATATCAACAAGAGTAGTGAAAAAATGTTAATTGTTCATATTATTGTTCATTTTGTAAGAGAAAAGCGTTTGAGTCTCTACCTCACAAACTATGGAGTGAAAACAGTATCTAAACCTCCAACAAATGCACGTAAAAGATCCACACATACAAAGCGATCCACACTCGCTCTATTTCCAAATGCACTCATCCTAATGCAAACTTGTACAACCCACAAATATACTCATCTGTACTGCAACTGTGATTTCATACATAAAAATCAGAAGGCGCTCACTGGCCTTACTATACGGACTATACAGTTTGAAGTTACTACCTAAGGCCTGCATCTTTTTTCCAGGACCTTAGCTGTTCTGGATCGTTTCAATGAAACTGTTAACATTTCTCTCAAGAATTCCATACAAAACAGTAAAATAAATAATACAAATCTTAAAAAGAAAGCAACTATGAATTAATTTTACATGACTAGTTATTGTGTTTCAGGAAAAAAGAGAGATGAACCCTACATCCTGACTACATTTGTCATGATTCTGCCTACTTTCGTCTTGATTTTCTAGTCTAGTGGCAGCATCATGACAGACCCACGTGTTTTGTGTAGAGAGAGACATGACATTGTTTGTCTTGACCTGTCATGCACTCTCTCTGGTCTCATCATTGGCCCGCCCCCTGTACACAGGCAATGATGTGAATATAATATGCACACGTGCCGAATGCGAATTTCGGAGGGGGCGTTAGTATTGTGCCTCTGCAATGGCTTAAAGGGATAGTTCATCCAAAAATAAATTCTGTCATCATTTACTCATGTAATTTCATACCTGTATAAATTACTTTTTTCTGATGAACACAAAGAAATATATTTGGAAGAATGTTAGTCATTTGCAGTTCCGGGACATCATTGACCACCATTGTAGGAACAATACAACAGTAGTCAAAGCTTTCCTGTAGCTCTGTAATGGTCACCAGCTGGAGTGCCCTTGAGAACCACCAGAGGGCACTCCACATCAGACTATTCACTCACCCACGAACTACATTTCCCATAACTCACTGCCCGGACTCATTCTCACTGATTGCATTCACCTGTGTCTCATCACCCCATTAATCTCAGTCTATTTATACCTTGTTCAATTATTCACACACTGCAAAGTTTTGTTTTGTCTCACACTGCATTTCCGAGCGTTTCCCTGTTTGTTTTCTACCGTGTATCATCTTGGATTGTTATGTTAACTGTGATTCTCTGCTGCCTGCCTCGACCTCTGCTTGCTACTGATTCTGATTTTGGATATTCCCTTACATTGCTGCCCAAGATCCAGCAGCGATACCTACCATGGACCCAGTCATCCTTCTCTTCCGCCTCAGCCAAGGTAACCGCCCGATAGAGAAGTATGTTGAAGAGTTTTGTGAACTCTGCCATGAGGTGGACGTAAAAGAGGCCGTCTTAAAGGACATGTTCCGCTATGGGCTTGAGGACATGTTAGAGTCCCTCATGCCTGACAACACTTCTCAATGGACTTTAGCTCAATATATAGACCTCGCCCTTCGGCTAAGCGGCTCGTCCTTTACTGTGGGCTTTGGGGATGAGGGGTTCCACAATCTCACAGCATCCCTTTAGCCAGAGCTTCACGTCAGTCCTGCCGAGCCAGAGCCACAGCTTCACGTCAGTCCTGCCGAGCCAGAGCCACAGCTTCACGTCAGTCCTGCCGAGCCAGAGCCACAGCTTCACGTCAGTCCTGCCGAGCCAGAGCCACAGCTTCACGTCAGTCCTGCCGAGCCAGAGCCACAGCTTCACGCAGTGCAAACGTCTCAGGTTACGACTGTACCGTGTGCCCTCGAAGGAACCAGACACTGGTCAAGGAATAGAACGAGGGATGAAAATGTTGTGTGAAAATAACTCCGTATCGTCGGCCGCGAGACGCACAAGTGACGCCGACCGGAAGGTATAAATACGAAGCGGACGCAGCGCAAATCAGCTTCTACAAAAATAACTGAAGCAAACGCTCCAGGCACAGAGAGTTATGGCAAGGCGACGCAGTGTCTCGTTCCCTATCTCAGGGAGCTACGGTTACAATCGTAACCTGAGACGTTCCCTTTCGAGGGAACTCAACACTGCGTCAAGGTTGACACTATGGGGAACGAAATGCCCATTACACGATAATGAATTGTGTCTGTCCAAGTGTGAAGTTGTCCACGCACATCTCAGGACAAAAGAGCCTGGGATCCAGGTAAGGAAGAGAGGTCCAGTCTGTAGTACCTTATAAACGTAAGTGGGGAAGACTATCCCACAGCATCACAAATATCCTGCATAGACACCCCAACAGAAGGGCCCACGAGGAAGCCATACTCTGAGTTGAATGTGCCCTTACTAGCAGAGGTGAAGGTATTCCACGCACCTCGTAAGCTAAAGAAATTTCCTCTACAATCCATATACTAATGGTCTGCAGAGGCAGGTTGACCTCTGTTACAAGGTCCAAAACAGACCAAGAGTTGGTCACATTTTCGCCATAAAGAAGACCTACATACATATTCTTCTAAGGCCCTTACAGGGCATGACAAATATAACCTTCGGTGATCCGCTGTCTGGTGAGGTGGAGGATGAAAAGCCTGCGGAACTAAGGTCCTGGCCACATTCCTCGGTACCTTAGGGACATATCCCGGTCTAGGGTGAAGAATAGCCTTAATCCTGCCAGGAGCAAACTCCAAACAAGATGGAGAAGCTGATAAAGCTTAAAGGTCACCTGCCCTAAGAGAGGTAATGGCTACCATGAAGGCTAGCTTGAGGGATAATTGTTTGTCCGAGCTAGACTCAATGGGCTCAAAAGGCATTTGAGCCCTTCTAGAACCACAGTCAGGTTCCATGCAGGAACTCTCACCTGAGATGGAGGCCTCATCCTTAAGGTTCCACGCAGGAACCTAACAACTAAGGGATGTCTTCCCAGAGAACCCTCGGGTAGAGGGGAGTGAAAGGCAGAGATTGCTGCCACATATATGTAGATGGTGCAAGACCTGTAGAAAACCGGTCCTGCAAAAAGTCCAGTACTGAAGCCACCGGGCAGTTAACTGAGTCTAAATGCCTTTCATTACACCACAAGGTGAACAATCTCCACTTAAAGGAATAAAGTTTTCTTGTGGAGAGAGCGCTAGAATTAAGGATCGTCTCAACAACATCAGTTGAGAGACCCCAATTCGACCAAAGGGGCTATTAATAATAGACTGATCCCTTCCTGTCGAACTCTCTCTAGAAGTCATGGAAGCAGAGCGATCGGGGGAAAGCATTCAGACGCCATCGTGGCAATGTCTGTACCATGGCGTCCAGTCCCAACGGAGCTGGGCGAGTAGGGGAAAACCACAGAGGGCAATGAGACGTCTCTTGGGACGTAAACAGATCGATTATGGCTAAACCAAACCTTTGCCAGATCTGCTCCACCACTTCGGAGTGGAGACTCCTTTCCCCCGGCCTTGACAGCATGTCTGCACATGGGATGTACACTGCCCTGATCGATGTAAACTTCTCCTGGGCCCATAGGAGAACCTTGTGCGCCAGTCTGCAGAGAGGGCGTGATCTCAGGCCCCCTTGATGATTTATGGAAGAGACCACTGTCGTATTGTCTGTTCTGACTAGAACATGATGACCTCTGAGGACTGGGAGGAAGTACCTCAGTACTTGTAGTACAGCTTACATCTCCAGGCAATTTTTGTGCAGTTGGTGATGCTGCTCTCTCTATAGCCCACTGGCTGAGTGATGTTCCACTATTGCCCCTCAGCCTGTGAGGGACGCATCCGTCGTCACTATCCTCATGTGATATAGCGTCCCCAATTTCAACCCTTGATTGAGAAACCAAGGATTCTTCCATATACTTTAACCAGGGAATGAAGGCATCTGCGTGTTAACCTGATCATACGGAACGGGTTGCCTCTCAAGGAAAACCTTTTGCCTTTTAGCAACCACTGTAAAGGTCTCATATGCAGGAGGCCAAAGGAATCATGTTGGACGCTGCAGCCATTAGACCAAATATTCTTTGAAAATGCTTGACAGTGTAGGCATGACCTTAATTGATCCTGTACACCGCTGTCAGGATCGATTCGACGTGTGCAGGGGACAATCGTGCCTGCATTGTGACCGAATCCCATACTATCTCTGTTGAGGAGTTAAGTTGCTCTTTTTGGCATTGAGCCTTAACCCCAAGCACTTCATATGGTTGAAAACGAGATCTCGATGTCGAATCACCATCTCCTGAGACTGAGCTAATATAAACCAGTCGTCTATGTAATTAGGTATGCGGATCCCTTGAAGTCTTGGAGGAAGGGCTGAATCCATGCATTTTGTAAAGGTGCGTGGGGAAAGAGCAAGGCCGAATGGTAGAACTCGATATTGGTAAGCTTTGCCCCCGAAAGCGAACCTGAGAAACTTCCGATGTTGAGGAAGGATAAGAATGTGGAAGTATGCATCTTTCAGCACTATTGTGGTTAACCAGTCTTATGATCTGATTCCGGCCACAATAATAGGGACAGTGAGCATCTTGAACTTGTCTCTCCTCAGAGATTTGTTGAGATGTCTCAGATATAAAATGGGCCTCGGCTCTCCATCCTTCTTCAGAACTATGAAGTATCGGCTGTTAAAGCTTGTCTGACTCTCGTGGGGAAAATACTCTATGGCCCCTTTTACCAAGAGAGACAAATCTTCCCCCATTTGAGATTTTTAAGCTTTCTCCATTCGTAGAGCAAGTGTCCTAAGGGGGTCAACCGCTCGACATTGATGTCGGTTGTGTGAAGCCCGATGCCCTGACGTGGCTGACCAGAAGGGGATGGTCGAACTGTTGTCTTTATTTGCACATTCACTAGATCTACAACTTTGATGATTCCATGCTACAGAAACTGACGTGTCCCAAAGCATCATGGATGGCGGGGTTAACGCAAAGATTTCCTGAGGACTTCTTGGAAGGACCGGACTTTTCAGTCCTCCAAGAACCCTGAAAACCTGTCTGGACCTCTTTCCAGCAGCCTTCCGATTTGTGACTATAACTGTCCTAATATTCGGTTTCACCTGCCTAGCAGGTTTAGGATGTTGCTACCTCGACCCCCAAGCTCTCTGAGGGGGGTACGAGTAGCTACGCTCTGTTTCTGCTGCTGCCTATGTAAGGAACTTGTAGATGGCTGGGGCTGTCCTTGGACTGCAGACCCCTGGGGGTAAGAGCGGCGAGGTCAATATTTATGAAATGCCCCAGCCTGCCCTTTTATCTCATGGAAACGGTCAACAACTATCTCGACCGCACCCCCAAAGAGGCCTTGGTGTCATGCCATAGCAATTATCTTGGCATCATGCCATAGCAATTATCTCTAGCCCCCATCACATTCGGAAAATGCTAGAGCAGTGCATTGGGCTTCTGGATGGGGCGGGAGAAGCCACCATGCAGGCTCCCGTATCCATTCCAGAGGCGATGGAACTGGGGGGCTGAGAAAAGGCAGAAGCCGACTCAGCACCCTCATTAACATCCATCTGCGAGCCCCACGAACGGAGACGCCGCGCCGCCTCGACAGTGGCGATCCATGAGGCTGCCGAATTTTGCCCGACTCATCAAACAAAGCAGCCCGAACAACGGAGTACACTCAGGGCTGCTGAAAAGAAATGGCACAAGACCAAGAGTCTTGCTGATCTAGGGGACTACCAATCACTACTGTCCTCTTTCTCTGCTAGTGTTAACATGGTGAAAACATCTTTTTATACCACCAAGGTGAGCAATGCACCTAACACTCGGCAGCTTTTGAAGACCTTTAACTCTCTTCTTTGCCCCCTCCAACTCCGCCCACTACCTCTTTCACTGCTGAGGACTTTGCGGTATTTTTCACTGAAAAAACATCAGCCATCAGCAAACAATTCTCAGAACCGCAGACCTCGGTACACACTACCCTCACTTCTAACACCGAACTCTCCTCTTTCACCCCACTGTCTGACAATGAAGTCACCCGACTTCTCTCTCGCCCCCCACCACCTGTCCGCTTGACCCAATCCCCTCCCATCTCCTTCAGGGCACATCCACCACACTCACACCTGCAATCACACACATCATCAACCCCTCCCTGCTCACCAGCACTTTTCCATCCACATTCAAACAGGCCTAGGTCACGCCCTTACTCAAGAAACCCACATTGGACCCTACTATTACCGACAGTAACAGACCTGTCTCTCTCCTCCCTTTTATTGCGAAAACTCTTGAAAGGGCAGTTTTCAACCAAGCTTCCTCATACCTATCCCAGAACAATCTACTGGATGACAAGCAGTCTGGCTTCAAAACAAACCACTCCACTGAGACTGCACTTCTATCAGTCACAGAAGCACAGCGGCTAGCCAAGGCAGAATCCAAATCCTCGGTCCTGATTCTGCTAGACCTATCTGCAGCGTTTGACAAGGTCAATCACCAGATACTGCTAGCAACCCTGTCATCCTTAGGAATCTCTGGCTCCCCTCTCCGCTAGTTCCAATCCTACCGTTTTGGCAGATCATTCAAGGTGTCATGGAGGGGCTCGCTGTCCACTGCTCACCATATGATCACTGGGGTCCCTCAGGGATCTGTGCTTGGACCGCTGCTTTTTTCCATCAGAAGACATCGTTAGGACCCAACTTCTCGTGTTTCCGGCACACCCCACGGTCCAACACAATCTCACCATCCAGCTTGGCAAGTCCCCTATCACTCCCTCTGAATCAGCCAGGAACCTCTGAGTCATATTTGATGAACAGCTGTACTTCAATGATCAGCAAAGACAATGCGATCATGCCGATACGCCTTATTTAACATTCGCAAGGTTAGACCCTACCTCACTGAGCATGCGGCACAACTCCTTGTCCGGTCCCTGGTCATCTCAAGGTTGGATTACTGCAATGCACTCCTTGCTGGTTTTCCTGCAAAGGCTATCAAACCACTTCAGCTTTTTCAAAACATCTATCAAACCGGCCTCCCCTTTAACAGGGCATGAGGGTGAACCTGTGCCATACACAGTTTCTTGCTCTTGTAGCTCAACTGGTAGTGCCGCAATTGTCACAGGTTTCATCTCAACTGAGAAGATTTTTGCCTTGAATGCACCTAAACCTTTCCCACTAAACAATTTTATAGCCAAATGTCCGCATCATTTTGTTATTTTGCAAAGAGATTGGTAGGTCTGTTAATACAGAATCTGTTGACTTCATAATAAATTACAAAACATGCTGTAACGTACTGGAATTTATTAGCAATGCAATGTAACGCAGCAACGATTGATCAAGTTTGCATGCCTGTAACTAAAAAAAGATATCTTCATAGGCTTTTAGATTCTGGTTTGTCAACTTGTTTTCTGGTATTTTCATTAAGGCCGTTTATGATACAACCCATAGATTACAATCTTAATCTAACTATCTGCCAACCGCAGAATTTGCAATTTCGAAAAATCTAAATGAAGCGTAATGGTGCCACCTATAAAATGTCAACAAAGTAGAATGTTTTAAACAGCGTATCATCCACTGCTATGGGCTGTATTCAACAATATTACCTCAAACATAAATTTTCAACACTTAATTTTTCCAGGACATACCAATGTTTCTAATGTATCAATCAGTCATATTTCTGTACATTCAACCACTACTGGTAGACGGTGTATTGGGGTTACGATGTTCTATGTATTATAAGTTTATGTTTACTGTTGTTTTACTGTCAAATATAATGATATGAGTATGTCCATGCTGTGCTGGGTTTTCTAAATCTTGAAAACTAGTTGGCAGAAGTGTGAAACACGAGCTCTGAGGAATGCAGAAGCAGGGTCTCAGATAACAAGTGTGTGAGTGTATGTGTGTGCGTAAATCGCATTTTTCGGCAGGACGGCTATTTTCAAAATGTTTTGTAGAGAACCAATGGTTGGGGGAGAATGGAGTCAGATTTACATGTCCCGAGGTGATTGGTTCCGGAGGATTGAACGCCCGCCCAAGGAAGGGGAGGAGCCTGAAGAGAGAATCGACGTCACATACATTATAAATATCTGTAACCCGGAAGTGTGTTTTTGAGTTGTTCGCTCATATATATGTTGAGGGGCAACCCCAGCTGGAAAGAAGCTTTTACATCTGATAATAAATTCTACTTAAACTTATTGGGAAAAACTGTCTCTTTGACTTTTCTTCAAATTTTTGAACATGCAGGACTGAAGCGAAAAAGTCCGTCAGGTGTCACATTTAAAAGGGCTTTAAAAATGTACCTTTGCTAAAATCACAAAAAGGGAAATCACAATTTAGATTTTTTTAGACATTTTGAGATGTTTGGTCGAATGCTTATAACCAAACAGATTATTGCCGCCATTGACTCCCATGGAGGAAAAATGACACTGATAGTCTAAAGGCGCCCAGAACTGTTTGCTTTCATTTTAAAAAGGCCAATGAAATTGGCAAATTAAATTTGCATGCCGGGCTCCGCCCCCGGATATCCGGGTATAAAAGGGGAGCTGGCGTGCCCATTCATTCACCTTTTGTGCTGAGGAGCCTGATAGCATCTCGTGACTGCTGCAGCGGATAGCTATTGTTGTGGCATGAAGGACACAACGTCTCGTTCCCTCCATCAGGGAACAGAGGTTACATACGTAACCAAGACGTTCCCTTTCTGTCGGTCTCTCGACGTTGTGTTGAACCGACAGATGGGGTTCCTATTGAAAACGCCACAGCACTAGCCGCGTCACAATCTATCGCGAAGCGACGTTGACTGGCCTAGGCGAGTCAGACGTAAACGCTGTCGCGAGATTGTAACCTTCCAGTAGGTAGGCAGGGGTCCCAGAGCTTTAGAAATGATGAGTAGCCCCTGCCCTCGGCCACCTCAGACGGCTCCATTGGCGAGAGCCGTCCGGTACCGTAGGACCCCTGGTTAAGCGCTATTCCCTCAATGGGGAGGTGCGCTACGGAGACCACTTCCCACCCTCGGGGGGAATACAGTGGAAACATCAACATGGTCTTACCAGCAGGGAAGAGCTCCTGGGAGGTATGTGCGGGATGCCTCAAGGTGGATGTCCACCTGGGGAAGGTCATGGGGTCCAGGAGGGGAACTAACTCATGACGAAATCTCAGACGGAACCACCCAGCTGGGGGGGGTTACTACGTCTGGAGCACTGAGGTCGTTTAGAGCTACATGAGGGTAACTCAACTTGGGCCCGCCAAAGGTGGGAAGCTGCTCCGCTCAGCCCGTTGCCTTGAGTGCTTAGTGATGGATGGACTGCCTATTCTTCGCCCGAGGGGAAAGAAGGGAGGCAGATGATAGCGCACTGACCCACCTAAAGAGGGGGAAGGCGCTCTTCGCAGGCGTACGCCCTACCGGCCGCCGGTCTCACCTGGTGTTACCCTGTAAGACTCGAGCTGACACCGGTTCCACGCGGAGGTTGTAGAACCTTGCAAGGTGTTGTGCTGTCTGATCGGATCAGTACGTGCTGGCCCTGCTAGAGGGACCGTAGTCCCTTCAGTGCAAGCAGAACAGCTAGCAACTCCAGGCAGTTGATATGCCGGCACAGGTGGGCCCCCGTCCAGCGGCCCGACACTGCATGCCGTTTGCACACCGCACCCCAACCCTGTAGGGAGGCGTCGGTCGTACCACGACGCGCCTCGGGACCTGCCCCAGGGGGACGCCAGTCCGTAAGAAGGTCATTGATGACCACGGGGTTAGGATACGACGGCAGAGAGGCGTAATGACGATCCGCCTCCTGCCTGTGTGCCACGCTCTCCAGGGAACTCGTCTCTGTAGCCAGTGCTGAAGCGGTCTCATGTGCATCAACCCGAGGGGAATTACCCCAACCGAGGACGCCATGTGTCCCAGGAGCCTCTGAAAAAGTTTCAGGGGGACCGCTGGTTGCCGCCTGAAGAGGTTCAGGCAGTTCAGCACTGACTGTGCGCGTTCTCCAGGGAGCCGCGCCTTCATGGAGACAGAGTCGAGTTCCATACCGAGAAAAAAGGAGCTCTGGCGGGGGAGAGCTGGCTCTTTTCTTGGTTCACCCGTAACCCCAAATGGTCTAGGTGCCGGAGCACCATATCCCTGTGCGTACACAACAGATCTCGCCTAGATAGTCAAGTACCCGCACACCTCTATCTCTGAGGGGAGTGAGGGCGGCTTCCACGACCTTCGTAAAGGCCTGTGGGGACAGGGACAGACCGAATGGGAGGACCCTTTACTGATATGCCCGTCCCTCGAAAGCGAACCGTAGGTACGGTCGGTGGCGAGGGAGAATCGAGACATGAAAGTACGCGTCCTTCAGGTCGATAGCCACGAACCAATCCTGACACCTGACGGATGTCAAGATGCGCCTCTGCGTGAGCATCCTGAACGGCAGCTTTTGAAGGTGCTTGTTCAGGGTACGCAGATCCAGAATGGGGCGCAACCCTCCATTTTTCTTACGGGCTGTCAAACCCGCTGAACATCTCGGCTGAGGGAACGGGCTCGATCGCCCTTCGCCAGAAGGGTGGCCACCTCCTGCCGTAGCACGGGAGCACCCTCGCCTCTGACTGAGGTGAAGAGGATGCCCCGAAACTTGGGCGGAGGTCTGGCGAATTGGATCGAGTAGCCGAGATGGATCGTATTCTCCAGCCATCACCAATTATCCAGCCGCGAGCATCGGGCTGCAGTGCACCGCACTGCCCACGCCCCAGCGCTCGCGGCTGGATAATTGGTACATCGGGTCTTAGCGCGACTCCAAGAGAGAGCATGGCTGACATCTCAAGGTCTCCCGGAGGAGATGGCTCGAAGGAATCGTCATGGGCCGGATGCCAGTAGGTCGCCCTCCGATGCTGCGAGGGACATCTCATCTTCGTCACGCATCGTGTCCGATTGCGTGACGGAGGAGTAAGATGGTGTGGTACCGCGAGCCGCTCACGGTAATCCTCATGCCACCCATGCTGCTCGCCGCCACAGACGGCAGGGCTGTGGCCACTGCGGTCGCAAGCGGGAAGCAGACGAGGTGGTGGCTGACTGCTCCCGTGACCGCAATGTCTGTATAGTCATCACCCCTCACTGGAAGGGACAATCCGCTGCACCACGTCAAGATATCAGCTTCGTAAGTCATTCGATGCGAAGGCTCCGAAGGACAAAAGGTAAATGAATGACCACGCCGGCTCCCCTTTTATACCCGGATATCCGGGGGCAGAGCCCGGCATGCAAATTTAATTCGCCAATTTCATTGGCCTTTTTAAAATAGTCAGAAGATGATTGGTTCTCAAGGTCGAACCCCATCTGTCGGTTTGACACAACGTCATATTGATATCATCTCTCAATGTTTGTATACAGGCTTTAAAAATGAAGATACCTAATGACAAATATATTAAGAAACAGCATGTAAAATGTGAGATCTTAAAAGAAAAGATTTCTGTAATAGTCCTTGAGTTAAAGGCAAAGACCAAAGAGGATCTCTGTGTAAAACTAAAACAATATAGTTGATTACGTAGTAAATATTTACCAATGACATGAAATATTTTGTCCTTCTTCAACATTTAAGAAAATCTTTTTGTAAACGTGTGTTGGTATGAATCCCATGTGCCAAACGTCTCTGTTACGCATCATTCGATTTTTCTCTCGTGTTCTCAGCGTTGGCCAGGTGTATTTATTTTTGTTCTTGTTTTCCTGAACAAATGAGGGAAAATGTGCACCTGTGATTCAGCACATCTGTTAAATAATACATGTTGCTTTGAAAGCGCATATATCAAAAGAGCTCTTTCACAGCTGACACCCATGTGCAATTTTAACTGATGTCGGTTCCTCTGATGTACTGTGCCATCCCTGCGTCTCCTAAAATCTTCATGATTATTTTAGCCTCATGCATCATCCTTAACAAAGAAGTAAGTGCACCTGGACCATGTTGTTGTTTTCAAAATTGGGATGTAATTATTATTACTGATAATAACAAAGCACACAGAAACAGAAATACATTGAAACATTATTTGTCTACACAATAAAAAAAGACAATTCTTTCAAACCTGGAATGGACAGATCGTACAGTAATTTACTGTTAAACAGGCTGCTTAAGAATACAGTGGTTTAAACAAAGTCCAAAACATTATTATGAATATTCAAGTTTACATTTCTATATCCAAGATGTACAACACTCATACATTTGAAGTGCGCTGTGAATAAGCACAACATAAGAGAATATTTTCCCTGAATGACAAGCAGTTGATGCGATGCTCTATATGACATAAGGCACAAAATTCACTTATTGCTGGATTCCTTTCAATGATCCCGCCAGCCAAAACCTGACAATACACGCTACACGCACGCACTTCTAAGGGAAGGAATTCATATGGAGTGATAAAGTAAATGTTACAAAACCTGTCAAGAGCACATCCGCTTCATACTTCACCCTAACATCTTAAAGAAACAAATATACACAGGAGAATACATTTTCCTTTGCATAAACATGTAGCTTGTTGTAGACCATCAATATATGTTTATATACATTCACCAATTCTTACCATATATGAAATCTCCCAATTCACCCCACTCAAGAGGCAATACTGTAATGCAAAGCTTTCATACATCCTAGATAGCCTTTGCAGTACTGCCTTTAGTAGATGCAATCTAAAGTAACACTCTTTTACAGAGTTTATCTAATACAGTTGTACAATGTAAATGATAATAGCCCTTGAGATTGATGAGAAAAAGGAGACCTAGAGAGAGAGAGAGAGAGAGAGAGAGAGAGAGAGAGATTACACCACTGTACTTGATCAATAACGCACATGCTGGTTATCATACAATCTCTCTCTCTCTCTCTCTCTCTCTCTCTCTCTGTCCACACACTGTATCGTCTGTAGTTGTGAAAACGGGACCTCGTCTAACATGTGCCAAAACGCCTTTACAACGGTCAAATACGACCTGGAGCGTGTGGCGTGTTTTCATGACATTTACCCAATACAGGTCCAGAATGATTATGACAAACACAGAAATCCAAATCTTAAAAAAGAACAGGACATAAAGTTTGTGGAATGTTGAATGTCAGTCCTCTTCTTCGTAACTCAGGTGACTTTGTTTCTTACGGACATTCCAATGCAAACATTCGGCCAGACTCTCAAACCAGTCATTCATCGGATCACGGAAACAGATCGAGGGAACAGGGAAACAGGATGTAGTGATGGTGATACTACGAGGAAAAGAGGATTATTGACGCAAGATGCTTGACAATGACCCGATGACTCACTGGCCTCTCTCGGGTACTTTCATTTACTTCCTTACTGACTCCTCGATGCTCATAAATGCAATGAATAAGTCACTTTTTTCTAAAGCCCTCAGTGAATATGAATGTGTGCTCTGCGCAGCAACACATTTAACAGATCAAATGAATGTGACATAACAGTGCAGAAGAAATATGACATCTGAGCACACGGAGCTTCGGACGCCTTCTTATTCTCTTGAGCAACACATATTTGTCCTTTACTATATAAAAAAAAAAGAAATGGGACATCAATCCGTGCAGGTTCACAGCGGGTGTGATATTCATCTCACTAACCTGTCTCCGTGTGATATCTCCAGACGTTTTCTGCCATCGAGAGACACCCAGGCCGTATTTCTGGCGTCACGGCACAGCATAATCTAACAGAAGAGAAGAGGGTTAAGAGAGCATCTTCACACACTCACGGTGAGAGAAGAGCAGCTGTGTTTACCTTCAGCTCGACACCAGCAGGCACTATGATGGGTCTGAAGGACAGCGAGTGCGGGCAGATGGGTGTGATCATGGTGGCCGGGACATTGGGATGGATCATGGATGCACCGGCTGCCACAGCGTATGCTGTACTTCCTGTGGGCGTGGACACGATCACACCTGACAGACACAAAAACAGACACAAGGAAATTTTAACACGTAACGCTTATGGACTCAACTCATATCACAGCAAAAAAGATAATAAATCAAATTTTGCGAAAACACAATTTTATTATAAATGTATTCTACATAACCACTCGATTATGGGTTTTACGATTAAACCTCACTTAACTTAAACAAGTCTTAAACCAAGAACCTAATTTGGGGCTAAAATCATCTTAATGTAGGTCTTAATAATCACTTTAATGTGCTATCTTTCAACGGATGTAAGTTTAATTGTTGGTGAATTATTTATGTGATGTTGGTCAAGGGTGTAACTGCTGTAGTCTTGTTCATTCCTCCAAGAAAGACTCACACATTAAATAAGCAAGCAGAACACATCGGAAATATTTTTGGCCTCACAGATTAAACACCTTTCATGCAGCGATGTGCCAAACAGGAAATAACCACACGGGGAAATAAAATAAACCAGTCCTTCAAATAATAATTATTTCAGCACATACGCGAGTGCCTTCACGCCTTTAATCCTTTGCTCATGAAAAGAAAACCATCAGGTTAAGGACAAACTAACCGTCCCCTTGTACAGTAGTGATGAGATGACCGTCCAGAAACAGGTCAACATTAGACAGATATGACGATGGACCTCTGCCCACCACCACTTCATTCAGCACCTGACACAGAAAGACAAACACACAGATGGAGGTCAAACTCTGTATTCTGATTGGACGAGCTGTTCTCGTTGAATGAGAATAAACACACACCTACGACTGACCGCACGTTCTGTTTTGTTTCAATGTTTGTTTTCAACCCGGTTTCCTGTGAGTTGTATTAAAAGCAATGTGCTTGAATCTGTTTTTTTCACACATTGACAGACTTCTGGATTACTGCTTAAATCAGGATCACACACACACACCCATACAAGCTTATGCTCTCAAACACTTCCTTATGGCCTATTATCGTAAACCTTTTACACTATTACTCATGAATTCACTTCCTGAACAAATGATCTCATTTTTGAACACGTTCCCTGTACGGCCGTCCTGTAGACACACACACAAGCACGCACACATGTTTGGTTTATTATCTCCACAAACTCTATATTTTATCCCCTAAACCTACAAATCACAGAAAACTTTTTGCATGTTAGATTTTGAAAAGAATATTGTTCTGCATGATTCATATGCTTTTTTTGCACGTGGGATCTCAACTTTGGTGCCCACTGTGACATGACGAGTCCCCATGAGTTGATGTGCATTCGGATAAAGGTCCCCGCCGGAATATAAAAGCAAGGCCACACACACACACACACACACACAACACACACACACAAGGTGCTGGTCTGCTGCTACTAACTTGATAATGCTTATTTCTGTGAGCGGGCTCAGTGTCTCCTTTAGTGATGATCAGACTCTTTTCATCCACCGCTCCATTCTTCTCACTGCACGCTTTCACCACCTTCACCTTCAGACGAGTGCGCAGCATGATCGCAGCATTACCTACAGAGATGAACAGCCACATACTGAACACTAGATCAAATCCCATAGAATATCACAATGGGCTGGTTTCTCATTCAGGGCTGAAGACTAGTCTCAGACTTAAAATCAAGACTGAAACCAGGGCCATTGTTGCGTCTCAGACTGCACGCTAGCAATGTTTATCTATAAGGCATGTTTGTAAAAACTACCAAGTAAACTACAGTCTTGTCTTAATCTAATCCCTGTCTGGAAAACCGAAGTCAAAGCCTCGTATTTATATATCATCTTGTACAGCTTGCCCTTTTAATTATTATAAAGGAATATCAGTTTGACCTTCTTAAAGCATGAGAAGAATGTTGAAGTCAGTATGAAGAGCAGAAGAAACACTAATCCCCGCTTTCACAAACTGAACACACCATCATCCTCACAATTTACCTTCAATAACCTGTGTGACCTGAGACTGATATGTGTCGAAGTCAAAGGGTGTGAGAAACCCCAGAGAGCCCAGATGAAACGCCATGACGGGAGGAACACTCTCCTACACAAACACACACACACACACACACACACAACGATCAACATCAATCTCAACACAATGCGCTGAACTTTAAAAATGAGTTCATTTACAGATTTATCCGTGTTACATAATCTTTCATAGATGTATCACTGTTTGAAAATAAGAATGACATCTTTCAACATTTGCTCATAGAGTGGTTTTCAAACCTGGAAAATTGAGGAAGCATATAGTAACGTCCCATCTCCTCCCAAACAAATGATAAAGTCTACATGTTTGGATATGTCATCATAATCTGTAACACAAACAAACACATTTCAAACGGACGGAAACACGTTTCAATTCTAACACTGTTTTCATTTCTTTTGGCTTCTCTTAGGCACACATAGTTTTGATGAGTTTACTATACTATCAAAACATTGATAAAGAGATAGTGACCCTAAACGTTTGAGCGGTGGTGTGAAAGTAAAATGGTGTGAAAGATTTACATTTAGCAGATGCTTTTATCCAAAACGGCTTAAAAGGAGTTCAGGGAGCAATAAGCGATAAGTCACACAAGAGGAATAGTACAATAGGTGCTAAAACAAAGTTACTAGTTTCAACAAAAGCCAGACCACTACCTGTTGAGAGAAGAGAGAGAGAGAGAGGGTTAGTGTACAAAGGGCATGTACACATGTATATGAAAGCACAGGATTCTTTTACAGCAAGAGGAGCTGAAAGCCCGTCTCAATCCTCCTCATCAGGGATGTTATGGAATCATCAACCAGACGTACCCTTCACAAATCTCATCATGCAGTTTGTTGTCTATAAGTCATGTTACGGTTGTGAACGAATAATCCTTTTGAACGAATCGTTCTCGAATACACCTCTTTACTGAACCAGTCAGTCATCTGACATACGAATCACACATCTCATTTGTGAACGAGACGAGGAGCTGCTGGCCAAATGAATTAGAAAGCATTGCAATCGCTCAATACAGCACGTGAGTCACTCTCCTTCACAACAACAGAATTTGACTTATTTTAGTGTAATATTTATTACAATTATACAAACACATTTTTTAAATACTTCTACTACATTTAAGACCCAAATAATTGCCACCTCCTTGTGTAGGGATGTAATACCAAATGTTCACTGAACGAATCAGTGAACGAGGGTGAATGAACGAATCAAAATTCCCGTCACTATTCATGTTTTTTAAAGCAGCCATAACACACAGAGCCTCCACATAACTCATGTTAATTGTGAGTACTTGCAGAATAGTATCTCACCCTTCAAATATCTTTGGATTGATCACATTTATAAAAGATAATTATTTATGTACAATTATTTCAGAAAACATGCGAGTGTGTGGGGGGGGGGGCGGAGAAAAAGCATGTGCGCACACATTGCCAACAAAACACAAGACAGTTTCACTTACCGCATGCGGTTCTTGTCTGGCATCGTTTAGCGCTGGGACCGCTGCTCCATCTATCAGTTTCAAACCATCTCCAAATTCAGCGTTATATCCACCGTTTATATGACATTCCTCACCCAAATGCAGCGAACAAACAACACAGCTCTCCTGCACATAAGTGCTCATGCTCCTTCTCCCGCTCTCCACGGTTGATGCGGGGAGTCTTTTCGGGGAGAATTGTGCAATAAGGGACTAAGAAAAGTTGCTACGTAACGATTTTTCATGTTCAAAAAAACGTTCAGAAACTTGTACGAACACTGGGGGTGTGTATCGAGCACAGAAATACTAAGTCATACATCCAACTTGTTTTTGGACAAGTGGAC
This sequence comes from Barbatula barbatula, assembly GCA_037178815.1. Classification (NCBI taxonomy): domain Eukaryota; kingdom Metazoa; phylum Chordata; class Actinopteri; order Cypriniformes; family Nemacheilidae; genus Barbatula; species Barbatula barbatula. Next base: position 937,520 of record CM074086.1, read on the forward strand.
CATGTCAAGCTTGAGAAGACAACGCGTTTAACATTGTAAAGAAGTCAGAATGCATGAAACACCGTTGCAGGGCCGCTTTAATGAAAGTGTCCTATAGCAAGAAGCTGTCAACTGGGATGTTTCCATACTGACAGACAGGTTAAAGCTATTATGTGTGGCCTGTAAGACAGGAGCATCCACTCCACAGATGGACAAACACACAGAATGTAAAGAGCCTGCAGCTGCTGCTTCTGGATTCAGATGTTAGATTACAGTATATTTGCCCTCAGGAGCAGACACCGAGCAACACATGGTCATCGGGTCATTTCAGCGCTAAACCAGCCAAACCACATGCACGTCTTCAACAAGCCTTTTATGGTCTGAAGAGCTCAGTGAATCACTACTGGAGAGATACAAACCCTGTCCATGTGTTTGCTTTACATATAATCAGTGAATGAATGAAGAACAAGTGCAGAAGAGTCGGAAGTCACGTTTGGCTCTTTGGCGCTTTTCCTCCACTCCAAAGGGATAAGGAGGATTTTAAATGATTACACAGACTCTTAAACTTGAATAACTTGGGTTTTCAGTCTTTGTTTGTAAATATTCACTTTAAACAAATGATCATGTCAACACCGATCTTACATTAACAATCCACTATAAACTTAACCTGAACTTTTCTCTAGTTTATCTACAACGTGACTGCATGTTGGTCTAGGCAGTATACACATTTAATATTGTGAAGTTTGAACTGCCAGTGGTGCTACAGAGATCTGAAAATAGTCTGAAGACTGTTTGCTATTATGTTGGTATGAAAAGAAGTACGGTTCAGGATGACTCGGGGTCGACGAATGAGCGGTGTGTTGTCAGTTGACCAATCAGTATGAAGTATCCCAGAGAGCAGTGCAAGAAGTTTAAATAATGTCTCACCTTCTCTAAAAGTGCAAACGTTTTTCTTGATGGAAGTGAAGCTTTCGTCATTGGCAATGGCTGGATCCTCCAGGACTTTCCACTCCACGTAAACAATCATACTTTTCTGAGAACAAATATATGAGCTCAGAGAACACTGAAGTGAAGCACGTTAATGGTTTTGTGATGGTGTGGTTGTCACCTGTATCAGGAAGATGCAGAGCTCTTTGAAAGGCTGCAGCAGACTGGCGTCTCTGATTTTCTTGATAACAAGGACACATTTGGGTGGCCTACTCCATGTCAATCTCTGACTGGCTGGATCTTGAATATACCTGAATGTAAAGAAACGCACAATTCTATCATGTGTTTATTACACACTCAGAGCTTTGGAGGAACGTTCCAGATGCCGTAACAGTTCAACTGAACCAATGTCATTTGTTGTAGAACATAAATGAGAAAAAAGATAAATCAGCAGAACATTCCCTTACAATAGAGAATGTGAAGCTGATGTCACATGACACTCTATCATACATGGATCATACTCCAATCGTATTATTGTTTTGATATGTACAGTTACTTGTTTTGTTTGATGTATGGAGAAATCGAAATTGAAAGAAAAATTTGATTTCCTGAATAACTCTGCATAATGCTATAGACATTTTTAAAGCCACACTATGGAACAATTTTGTTATGAAATATCCAAAAATCACTTGCACAATGTGATATTTTTCATGCAGTTGTGTACTCAGATGATCCAAAACTTTCTCAAGAATGTGCAAATCCAGAGAAATTCCTATCTAAAATAATGTCCCGTCCCTTGTATTTGTCGCATATTAGTGACTTAATATCTGGAAGTGCTCATACAGCATCTGTTGTTCTGTTATTATGGATCACGATTACTCTTTGGCGAGTAAAGGAAACACAAACAAGTGTAAACGTAGTTTACTTTTTAAACAACGATTGTATGACTCTACACTCTAACACCACCAAATTAATCGACCAGGTCCATAACCAAACTACATAACATTCCACGTTTCTTGCAAGCTAATTCATTACGATGACATCAACTAAAATTCATTCATTACCTCGTCCGTGAACATGATGGGTGATCTCCATAATCCTTTGGATGGTGAAAACCACATGTCCCCTAATTCCACTCTCCTACATAACGTCATTTAGCTTCGACTTTTGTTGTTGTTTCGAAAGTACACCATCTAGTGGTCCAAACTTACATATTGTGGCTTTAACAAAGCAAGACTGACCTATCATAGTTTTATTTCCTTACCAAACTAGAAAAACAAAACACTGCATTGAATGCACTAGCAGCCATCCTCCCAAGACGGTGCAACATTCAACACGGTGTGACGTCGGTTAACAAGCTCTAGAAGTCTACGAGTCAGGTTAAAAAACTGTTAAAGCTCATCATTTGGTTAATGCAGTTTTATAACTTCTCCTCTTACAGAAAGAATTGTTTTGATTTGTAAAGTTGTAGTCATTATCATAGCGGGATAACTCTTCTCTGCACACAGCCTGATTCCCGTGGGTGTCGGCGGTTAGTCAACAGAGGTTGTGTGGTGCCAAAATGAGCAGCTTTACAGCAGTGTCAAGATGATTAAAAGATTATGTTTCTGCACAACGTCTGTGTGCCGCACTTACACACGCCCAAACAGAAGACACCAGGCGATGTCAAGCAGAAATCAAAAAAGAGAATGAAAATAAAAAAGCTACAGAAACCAACAACAATGCTAGGAGGTTTTTGGTTGAGAATGTCACAAAATTATAAAGACCAGAAATCCATCAAGCAAAACCTTTAGACATGTAAACAGACAGATTCTCACATCAAATGTGACAGAAGAAACCTGTGCACCCATCTTTACTTTGTAATTGAGTTGCTTTGAGCACAGTTTAAACTAAACAATAAATCTATCTGTACAACTTGCATTCAGTGGAGTGAATGGCTTGACTTTTATTCTCTCATCACAAACCTGAAAGCCTTATCAAGTAGACACTTACATGTCTGTTTGAGGATTCCTCAGCATGCAGGCTTTGGGTCCAAATGTGGTGACAGGACTGGGTCCATGAAGAGACTGTGTTCTCCTTGAAAACAGAGCAGAAAGTAATGCTGTTTACACCACTGACAGCTTATCATTAACATTTCAGCCAGATAAAGAAAACAGGTTTCACACTATGATGACATGATGACCAGCCTGAGGTTTAGATGAGGTCGCCTCTGGCCTTCAGCGGTATCAATCTCATTCTAACACACCACTCTGACAGACTGAGCGCAGAGACTAACTCTAGACAAAGCAATTCTTGGTCTGGAACCCATTACCCCTTTCAATGGCCAAGGACCGACCCACAAGACATACAGTACGACGGACAGGTAAAGCAACCAATCAGGTTTTAGTGGCGTGGAAATGTCCTCGCAGTAACGGCAGGGCTCCGGACAAAAGTTATATTAAGGGTCCTGTAGGGGACAAATGCGGGCGTATTTTTTAAGAGCACATAAACTTACATTTTTAAGTCACATAGTTTTAGTTATCCTGTTGTGTGTGAAACTTCCCTCTCAGAGGTTTTGCTCACAAACTGTCAAGTGGTTTTCCCTCATAAGCAGGGCCATACAGAATCTGCAGACCCTTTTGTTAAAACCACCCTAAAATTTGGGAAAAACCTGCAGGTTTTAAATGGGTTTACATTTGTATTTTGTATATGTCAATGTGTTCAAATAGTCTTAAATTGCTCCCTGTATATGCATTTAAATGAATGTGACCGCAGATTGTGTTCTTCTGCTTTTCTGTTGGAAACATCTCTGCAAAAATACCACTCAAATTCTGTCTGGAGCCCTGACCAGAGCCGTGTTCATTTAACAACGTGTCGAAGGTTTTTGCCGTGAACCTCTAGTAAAGTGTGCCGTATGCATCAGATGGTGCGCCTGAGAATATCCTTCCCCTAATACCATAAAAGGGCACACACCTCGTCGTTCAATGCTTATGGGAAAGATGATTAAATAGCAGGGATCATCTCACTATATAACTAATAGGGCTGGGATGATATATATCGCGATTCACACTAATTATACCGGACTTGGGAGACTCTGAAATGGACTCTGAAATGAATTCTGCGTTTAATGCACAGCTCAGTAGGAAGTACTGACCATCTAAAATCACTACTAAATTGTTTGTTATAAACGACTCATTCGACAAAGCCAGACTCATCAAACATCATCATTATAAATACACTTTATTATCATGAAAATCTCTGAAAAGGTTTGAAGAACGGCGATAGAATACGACCACTGCAGCCCTAATAACTAATATTTACATGATTGTATTATTCATTATGCTTCAATATTTTAAATAATTAAAACTTCTCTTAACGGACATATAAAAAGCAACAGGAAGAGAACTGCAATGGTACACATGAGAGGATATGAGGAGGAAATCTTTTCGGCAATATTTTGTAGAAAGAAGAAGTTTCGCAAAAATGGACAGTCTTGACATACCAATAACAGAACTAATGTGATGATGCAAACACAGACACAGACAAAATAACTTCCTTAAATACGTCATGTGTTTTATAACTCACCCGATATCATTTCTTTTCTTTAATCTATACGGTCGTTTCTTGTGCTTCTACTGCTAAATTGTAGTGTTTCTGTAAGGCTGTTTTGCATTTATCTTTTTTTTATCATTATTCACTTATTGACGAATACAGGAAGCGTTTTTGGCACCACGGAGAAATGACTTCACAACAGGCATGAAACGGGCTCATGTATTTTGGTAAACGCATTCGTTTGGTGGATGTTTTTTGTAATACTTGCATCAACAAATTTCCTTTTTAGGCATTAAAACACACAAGGTCTGGCATGTATAAAACAAGACTGAATACTGAAACCGTCTAAAAATGTCAAGCCATAGCATGTATGCTAAAGAAAGGGAGGGTTTTATTCATCATCCATAATTAGACGTGCATTTCTTTAAAAACGTTTTAATGTGGAAAACTAGCTGTATTAGTTACGATCATTAACATTGCGGTTTACACAGTACAACAAAATAATTTTCAACTATTCGCTAAAGAAATCTGTTCATCTGGATGTTATGTGGCAAAATATAATATTAGGTTTCATTTTCTTACACACACCACATTCTATTTGAAGACGGTTTTACTTCTACTCCAGACAAATAACAACAAATCACACACTCAAACTGAGCTGTATTTCACATTACTGATTGACTGCAAAGCTGCTTTCAGCGATGAAAATGATCATTGAAATATAAACTGTCCATGTCTGTTTGCATGGCACAGACGTTTCCATGTGGCATAATAAAGTTATATTCCAGCTGAACCTGTGCTAACTTTATCCAGTACCTGAACTTAGCGGAGCTGTGGCCTGAGGATGAAGACAGACTCCTGGCTTTAGTTCTGCAGCGAAACCCTTTCTCACTGCCATCACAGGCTGAGCAGCAGTACGGACGTGTCTCCGAGCTCACATCTGAATTCAGTGTCCAGTCAGACGCTTCACGGTTCTCCATCTGGAAGTAACAAATGGAAAGATCATCACTACGTTGTTATCACATGACCTCATCATGTTGCATGTTCAGCAACTACATAAACAAGAATGTGGAACATTTCATAAGAAATGACTGACACAGACTATATCATACAGTTGCATTGGTCAAGCATCTAAAAACAGAATAAACAGCAAGCACACACACAATCTGAGGACACTGTTAGATCAGCCTGACAGTTATAACTGTAAAATCACGATTCTAAGCTGATCTGACCTCGTGATTCCCCAGACACATGATGACAGAATGCGAGTACAGCTCACGCACGCACGCACGCAGACCGGACTGCCTACAATAACGTACGTAAACACGTAAAGAACATCTCCAACATTCCTGTCGCGTGTATTAAAGCACAAACGTGCGTAAAGGTGTTCATATTACAACATTCACGGAAAACACTCATCATCTCTGAAGCGTTTCACACAGTTACGTCTTCAAAACTGAGTGAACTACCGAGACACATTTTAGTACTGAAGGCGCCTGTCAATAATAAACGAGGTAACGTATACAAAATACAGGCAAAGGGTAAGACACCTTTCTGCGTCACCTGAGAGAATAAAACATGTCAATAAAGAGCAGGTCAACGCGCTCAACTGGTGCTGAGGGGATCAGCGTTAATGTACATTTACCTCAAACAGACGTGATCCGTTGACTCTCTCTCTCTCTCTCTCTCTGGTTATTGAGAGCAGGCGTTATCCCCGCCGACTCTGAACACACGGTGCCGATACTCTACGCCCATAGCTGTCGGTGTAACGGCGGACGGAGAACTAACCGGTTGAACCGTCTCTTCCTCACCTGTCATCCGTACACAACTGAGCACTTCCTCGACATGACGTCAGAGCTCTACGCAGCACTCCCATAGGCGGATGGTAGCCTTGCTCGTGAATATACATGAGATCATGTTTGTTCTATGAGCTCATTGGCTAACGCCAGTCGCTGAGAGAAAACCAGCCAGCCAGCAAGCGAATCAACGAATCGTGCTATACAGAAGGCGTGACTAATGCAAATGATTGAAAAAATGATAATCGGTTTTATACCGGTTCGAGATAACCGAATGCCGTCAGAATGACACCAAACATTAGAGACAAAAATAATAATTAAAATGAATAGAACAGACAGAAAGAAAGAAAGAAAGAAAGAAAGAAAGAAAGAAAGAAAGAAAGAAAGAAAGAAAGAAAAGAGACAATGCTTTATTATTTCTTATATATGTCAAAGCATTTAAATAGTGACCCATTTCTATTATAGTGACCTATGGCATGAAATTAAAAATGATCATTATAATTGTTTTACACAGTGGAGAAGTTTTTATTAGAAGTTATTTACCCGTGCACATCATTATTTAAAAAAGTTGTAATCTTTAATCAAATCACAAGAAGGGGTGTGAGGGCGGGGCTCCAATGACTGACAGATCTTTGAAATCTTTCACCTCAGTTGTTGGTGGATGGCACGCTATCCTGAGTAAATTATTATTTCACTTCTTTTCTCTCAGATTTATCTAACGTTTATTGTCTGCTAAATGACTAAATGTAAATGTATTCCTTCTAATTTAAGCTCAAAGTCTATATTTGGTTTTATTTCTTTATGATTTCTAATAATTGAATAATGTTCAAGACTGCATACTATCCGTCCTAAATACAGTAGTATTGTATGTTGAAAAGAGATTTCAACGATTCCCCGGATCGTTCTACAACTTCCATAAGTGCAGAACGATGGAAACTCAAGCGGCTAATATTACATACGACAACTCACCGCGAGTAGGTGGAGTTTAGTGACTCTACACTGCATTAATAAAATTAAATAAAAGACTCTTCACTGAATTAATAAATGTAAGTATAACTGTAAACATAACAGTAGAAGGGCTAATAACAAGAAGGGCTGTGTTTTGATGATGGTGACTGGTAACAATCAAAGTGTGGTCTGGGCAACCGCATCTACCTTCGTTTCGTGTTACACCAGGCAAACGTTGCAAAAACACCCAGTCGTGATGACGCAAGAGTTGAAACTATGGCAGCTGAGAAGGTGTTTGAAGACTTTTTGGAGCCTGATGAAATGGGTATAAATATGTGTTGAATACAGCAAAACACACGTCTTCTAATATCTTCAATTGTTGCGTGTATCGAGCTGCAGCGGACACATTATTCAAATGCACATGCAGGTAAGATATAGTAACATGTTTGGTTATCTTCAGAAAAGACTAGGCAGCACTTGTAAAGGTTTGCAAGTAGCTGGTGTGACAGTTTTTGCATTCATTGTAAAAATAACAGTTTCAAACTTTTTCTACAATGTAATACTTCAGTGAAGTGCAATTCTGTAAGGAAAAGCGCACACAGACTTTATTGAGCTGACAAACACAGAGAATGTCCTGGTCTGTGCAAGGGGAAGTGATCCAAGCAGGCAAAAAACATCCAAACGACCAGACAAAGAGATACTTACACAAGGCAAGAGGCCAACTTATGCCAGCAAACATCAAATGACGATCACACACAGGGCAAAGAAACTAGGAGGCATATTATGGGTGAAATAATCGAGTGAGGGGAATATGCATTAATTAAGAGGTGAGAGGGGTGGGCACATACACACACTGACAGTGAGCACATGGCAGCAATCAAAACAAAGCCACTCGCTCGACAACAAGCGCACACACACAGAAAGAGAGAAAGACAGGCAGGTGGTTACACTCGAGACCTGACAAATTCTTGGCGGCAAAATGTGTGTGAACTTCAAGTGTTTCTAAAAACATGCACCCAAAGTGGGATTTCCTCATTCCAAAAGCACATTCGATTACTGAGTGGCCTCTAGAGCAGGGCTTCTCAACCTTTTTGACTTCTTTGCCCCCACTGTATTCAACAATATGCAAAGGTCACAAAAACTAGAAGAATTCTAGCCAATTAAATACCCTGAAAGAAAAGTCACCACCTGGATTTAACTAAGCAAATAGGTATGAGCTTCCTTTGGATTGGAGGTGTAGGTTCAGCTACGTTATGTTCCACTAAGAATGAGGTCAGCTGACTACCTGAATACACTGAATGACAAGTTTATTCCTTCAATGGGTTCTTTCTTCCCTGATGGCACGGGCATACTCAAAGAATGCAATGCCAGGATTCATCAGGCTCAAATTGTGAAAGAGTGTTTCACACATGGATTGACCACCACAGAGTCCAGACCTTAGCCCCAAGGAAATCTTTGGGATGTGCTTTGGGAAGACTTTGAGCAGCGGTTCGACTCTCCCATCACCAATACAAGATCTTGGCGAAAAATATGTGTGCAACTCTGGACGGGAAAAAAATTGACATTCTGGACAGTGTTTGACTTTTTTTGGACAGGCAGTGTATTTCAGGGCTTGGTAATATTGTTTATTAAATGTTAAAATAGATCAATAATAATCTTATTTAACATGCACTGTATTTCAAAGGTCATTTGGTTTCATTAAAAATTTTAAGTTATCCTGAGGCCCCCCTGGAAGTCAGCTGGGGCCCCCTTGTGGGACTTGTTGGAACCCCTGCTCTATAGTGATGGCCATGCCTGTCACCGGCCTCTTACAGTATATGGTGTGAAAATGGCCATGGGTTGTTAAAGAAATGGATAGCCACCATCAGGTGAGAAGAAATACCCTGGTGGACAGTAAGTCACTTTAGCACAGATTAATCATGCACACTGCCTGGTAAACCCACAAAGATGTTAATGAAGCTGCCCTATTGGTCACACACTGCATGAAGCACAACTGATGGGAACAACTTTGGGTTTCTATAGGACTGACCATCAAGACCAGCCAACATTTCATTCTGATATGGTAGCCATCCATTGCCCCAGCCACCTTCAGGACAGAGCTGCAGCGTACACATTTAAACGACATTGTGCGAGCTGTCTCTTTAATACCGCGTGGGTTATATACATGTTGCTGCTGATTGGGCAGACACCCATCAAACAAGAGAAAACGCATCTCAAACCCAGTTGAACACCGTTTCCAGGAAATGTGTCTTTTGACTAATGGCTATTCATCCAACCACCATCTTTCAAATATTGACATTATCACATGTCAAAAGATCTTTTTATTATCATTTTCTTTATTGGACATTAAGTTTTACATTACATATGTCAGAGCCCTGCCCACTACCAGCTTTGACAAAAGAAAGTTATATTAGGCATTTATGATTTATGTGGTCTTTCATTATGATTCAACCTGACATTTTTCTCAAAATCTGGATTACAGCTTTAATTTTGAGGCAAAGTAATAGTGAAGGATCAAATTAAAATAAAGTTTAAGAGATTCATTACTAGGTTAATGGATTTTGTTAGCACTGCATAGGAAATTATCCAAGAATCTCTTGTATAGGCCTAATACGTGCTAGTCAGAATAAAACCGTCTCTATAAAAACTAAATCAACAAAACTTAATCAATAAACTGGTGCTAAACTAATGGCTTCTAAACTAAAACCACTGCTAATATTATATGTGTTTACTTAATCAGGTAAGACAAAGTGTGCTGAAATCATAGTTGTTCTTTAGCCTCTACTAATGGTTTGGGTGTAAGTCTGAATAGATGTTTGGAAGTATGCAGCAGTGTTCTTTTCCTGTTGAAATAACATGATGTAAGATTTTGGGATGAAATAGCTGAAGAGAATTGCATATGTACTGACTATCTAATATATGAATATATTACATTTCTCAAAGGACATTTTCCTGCTGTGGGTTCACCAAAGAAAAAAAAAAACACTCAAGCAAGACATAATCAAACACACTAACATCAGGAAACACATGTTACCGCCAGCAGACCTCACCACTGGAGTGTTGTAATTAAAGGCAAAAATAAATAACATGGCAAAGAGTAAAGTAATCAAGCATGCGTTACTAAATATAAGTGCGACGGAGGGAATTTCTGTGAACTGAAGATAGACGACAGGCCGTGGCTTACATGTCATGCTGCTGCCATCAAACCATTCACTCTCTCCACATGAAAAACATCGGTAAGGGTCCCCTAGAAAGAAGAAACATGATAATATAGCTGCAAGCGGCGATTACGGGTCAAGCCCTACAAGGGCACAAAATAACATACACGTTGTCATGTCTGATCGTGAGTTTTTGAAAATCAAGTTTAATATCATTGGTAAAAGTACTAGAAACACAATAAAATTGCTTATACCTTTTGACCACTAGGTGGCACTATCTGCAAATTGATGTGATCTGAAAAAGATCTGTTACTGATGATGTGTACAAAGCTTTGCATCAATACTCAAAAGATACAGCCATATGACCCTTTGGCATGCTCTTCCTCAAATTTGTTGACACGGTATATGAGAACTTTAATTTGAAACCTTTTAATAACTTTTGTCATGAGTGTTTCTACATGCCATACCAAACTTCATGACAATTAGGCAAATGTTGTAGGAAGAGTTCGAAATAATAATGTTTTTAATAAATTTCAATATGGTGGAGAGGAATTCCAGTGGAATATGATGGATTGGCTATCACATTTCTCAGCTCCAGCCAGGAAATCTTCCAATGTCAATCATATGACATGATGGTGAAGATATAGCCTCAAAACCATTTTGGTGTGCTTGTCGTCAAATTCGTTAGCGTGCTATTTGAGAATGGATTGGCCAATAAAAAATCTTCTAATAAGTTTTTGTCAGGGGTGTGAGTAGATGCTACGTACCAAATTTCGTGCAAATCGGTCAAACACAAAAGGAGGAACATTATGTTTGAGCAAAGATGTGAATGTAAAAAACTGTTGGTGGCACTAAAAGGCTAGAGTTAGAGATCGCAAAGTTGCCAAGGTTACACATAAGACTGTCCTCTATTTGTGTGCAAATTTCTTAACTTCTCCCTGTACAGTTCTATGGGCTGCTATAGACGTAATGGTGAAAGAAAAATTACAATGATAGGGAAACACCCTAACAGATCCAATAGAAGTGTTTACGTAATACAGCCAAAACCAAACTCTTGTGTTCACCAAAACCAAGTCAAACATCTGACGCATATGTCACCTATTGACAAACTTTAAATAATAAAATGACTCCGGTCCCAGCCACAGAAACAACAGGCAGTCGAAGTGAGGATACAAAAATACTCTTTTATTAATGGGCCAGCAAGTGCTAACTGGGAATATTATTATTTAGGGGAAAGAATTTACTAAAATGACATCTCTGAAGCCATTTAGAGCAAAGGTTCAGGTTCGGTGGCTTCTCAGCAGTTTGCCAGCTGTCCTCCCTCTCGGAAGCCGAACAGACACGCCCAGAGGGTCACCGCAGTCGTCAGACCCACAGGAGAAAGTTACGGTACTCTAGTCAGCAAACAGCAAGCGTGGAAGGAGGTTCGAGGATAGCCACCATCTTCAGGACAACGCCAACTACTGGAACCACAGGATAGGTATTTCTGAGGCAGAAAAGCAAGCGACCACAATGAACACCGACACCACAGATAGGAAATAGACACACATTCACACTGTGTTATAGTTACGGCCCTTTAAAGGACATTAGAGAGCGTTGAGAGAATCCAGCTGTAGTATACCGGTAGTCAAATAGAGAAGCCTGGGAACCTGGGCTTGATTTGCAGAGCAGGGGAGTACGTTGACCACAATGGCAGCAGAACAACAGCCACCAGACAAAGAAAAATGGTCCACTCTCGGTTCCAAAGGACCAGTTTTTATCTCCTTCAAAACCCTCATGGCCAGCTGTTAAACAATTAGTCACTAATTGCAATCATAAGCAGCAATGCAGAGGCAATAATAAAGTTACCCAATTACAGGAAGTGCCGTCCAAATATGGGCAGAAAGGTGGAGCATGGTGATGAATTCTAATAAACCGAACGGGTTCACATTAGCAGGGGAGGAAGCACAGTCCAAATATGGGCTTGATAAAACAGGAAGCCGGTTGCCAGGTTTGTCCATAAATAGAAATCTAAAAAGAGTCATGTTGGGCAATTTAAAAAATGGTAACAAAATCCACTACAAATGTGATCGCGCATGCACAGTGAATAACCACTACAATACAGAGTGCCAATATATAAATGCACACAGGAAACATGACAGCACACAAGGCCCTAATGTCTCAAACTAAAATACCGAGTCAACCCGTGACATTTCCTCCCCACTTTTCTAGTGGTCGTCCCGACCACTATCTATATGTGGCCATACCTAGTTGGGGGCTGCCCCCTGGTGAATCTGTGACCGCCTTACATCCCCACCTGTTGGACTACTGGGGAGACTCGGCGGACAGGGCACGGTTTCAGGCTGCATCATATGCTCAGATTCCCTACTCGGTTCTTCGGTCGACTGGCTTGGGGTCTGTGTCGTTGGGTCTAGTCCACTAGCCGCAGTCAGCAGATCTCTCTCTAGATTCGGTATGACTGAAGTGGGGGGTAGGGGCATGACCAGCGAGCTGCTGTTGATGGACTAGGGGAGTGACCATAACCGGATACCAGCACATGGCCTGTGGTTGGCCTGTAGATGGTTCCTCTTCTGAAGGCTCCTCTCTTGACATGTTAACAGGGCAACAGCGTAGGTTATTGCGGTGAAGGGTCTTAGAAGGGCCCTCATGACCTTCTGGACGAATTACATAGACCGGTCGATCGGCTCGAGGTCGGGTTTCCACCACCCAAACATCTGGATCCCAACGTGGTGCCATCTTGCCCTTTGCACGCCTGCGAAAATTCCTTGGCAGGACTCGTTCTCCTGGCAGAAGTGAATCCACTTTTGCCCGTCGATCATACCTTTGCTGGTCCTTCTGTTGCTGCCTCTCAGTATTTGCCTTCACCACGTTGTAGGTTTTTGTCAGAGTTCTGTAGTGTTGCTTAACCCAATCCGACAGAGAATATCTTGATACGGGAGGGGATGCATTTACGACCTAATCCACTGGAAGGCGTGCATGTCGACCGAAGACGATGAAATGAGGGGTCATACCAGTGGAGCCATGGGTGGTGTTATTATAAGCCTGTAGCAGCACCGGGAGACTTTGTGGCCAGTGGTTCTGATCAGCCTCCGAAAGAGAACTAAGGAGAGACAGCAAAGTTTGATTAAACCTCTCACACGCACCATTACCTTGAGGATGGTACGGGGTTGTTCGGGACTGTTTACACCCATACAACTGACTCAGTTGTTTCATTACTGCTTACTGGAAGGCTCCCCCACGGTCAGAGAGGATCCTTTCTGGGCACCCCACCACCTGGATCACGGCGCTGTACAAAGCTTTGGCTGTAGTGGTTGCAGACTGGTCCTTTGTGGGTACCGCGAAAGCATACTTGGAGAAGAGGTCAGTCATAACTAAGATATAAGGGAAAGGGTCCCCGGGTCTTCCCAGAGACAGGTAGTCTATTCCCAATACCTCAAAGGGGTATGATGTGGAAATGGGTGCCAAGGGAGCTCTTACCTCGGGTCCAGGTTTCTGTCGGAGACAACGAGAACAGGTCGCCGTCCAAGTCTCCACGCTCTTCAGCATACTAGGCCAATAGAACCGTCTCCTCAAAACTGACCAGACCTTCTCTGCTCCTTGATGGCCCAAGCGTTGGTAATACTGTTGCCATAGTTCTCGTGCTTCCTGTTCTGCGATCAACACTTGCCAGTATATCTCACCAGTCCTTGGGTCGGTGCATCGGCGTTGCATTTGATTGTCGTGAATTATAATACGTTTCCACTCACGCAGGAGTCTCTTTACATATTGAGGAGCCCTATCTCGTTCATGAGGTGGTGGAAGCTTGTTTGCAGCTTTCCAGTTCCACAGGAGCTGCAGCCCTGGGTCCTGAAACTGGCAGTTATACCACCGGTCCGGAGTCTGATGAATTTCCTCCACAGGACGGCCCAAATCAGCTGGTTCAACCACCGCCCTTACAACAGCATCGACACCTTCGCCTGGCAGCCTGGAAAGGGCGTCCGCATTTTTATTAGTTCTACCAGGGCGAAACTTGATGGTATACTTGTAGTCGGCCAGTTGGTTCACCCAACGTTGCTCCACAGCTCCCAGGTTGGCAGTAGCTAAATGTACCAGTGGACTGTTGTCTGTAAAAACGTTGATAGTGGCCCCCCACAGATAATCCTTAAACTTCTCTGTTATGGCCCATTTCAGAGCCAAAAGTTCGAGTTTGAATGAGCTGTAATTTTGGTCATTCCTTTCTGAGGGGTGCAAACTCCGACTGGCAAAAGCTATGACTCTCTTGTCCATCCTGTTCTTGGGCCAGTACTGCTCCTAAACCCTCCAGGCTGGCATCAGTAAACAGTATGAAAGGTAAAGAGAAGTCAGCGTATGCAAGGACTGGGGCACATACTAACGCTCTTTTTAGCCTGTCCAACGAGTCCTGGCAAGTTTCAGTCCAATTCACCTTGATTTTTCCCTGTTGGGCGGTAGCCGTTCCCTTAAGCAAGGCATGAAGGGGGGCAGCAAGTTGGGAAAAACCATGAATAAATCTCCTATAATACCCTGCAAAGCCCAGAAAGGAACCCACCTGTTTGATAGTTTGTGGGACAGGCCATTCTTCCACCACAGCTGTCTTCTGAGGGTCAGTCGCTACTCCTTGGTTGCTGATGACGTGGCCGAGATAGATTACCTGTTGCTGAAACAACTTGCACTTCTTTGGTTGCAACTTCAGGCCATGATCATGCAACTTCCGAAACACCCGTT
This sequence comes from Barbatula barbatula, assembly GCA_037178815.1. NCBI lineage: Eukaryota > Metazoa > Chordata > Actinopteri > Cypriniformes > Nemacheilidae > Barbatula > Barbatula barbatula. The sequence continues at coordinate 952,581 of CM074086.1, forward strand.
CCAGGTGGTGAAGATGGCTGTCAAAGTCAGGGGAGAACACGACCACATCATCTAAATAAATTAACAAAAAGTCATGCACCATGGACCCCAAGCACCTCTGCATGAGCCTCTGGAAGGTTGCTGGTGCGTTGCACAGGCCAAAAGGCATGCGGTCAAATTCATAAAGACCCATTGGGGTAGTGAATGCGGTCTTCTGGCGGTCTTGGGGGTCCATTTCAACTTGCCAGTATCCACTAGCAAGGTCAAGTGTGGAATACCATTGGGCCCTCTTCAGCCCGGTGAGGGACTCTTCGATGCGAGGTAGTGGATATGCATCCTTGTGAGTAACTGCATTAAGCTTACGATAGTCAACACAGAACCTCCAACTGCCATCTTTCTTTTTAACCAGGACAACCGGTGCTGCCCATGGACTGGAGCTTTCACGGACCACCCCACTGTCTAACATGCCTCGCAGAAGGGTCCTCAGTTCTGGATAAAGAGTCGGGGGGACAGGGCGGTAGCGCTCTCGACAGGGCGGGGCAGCACCCGTGGGTATCTGATGCTGTACTGCATTGGTTCTGCCAAAGTCATCATCATTCAAGGCAAACACACTGTTCCACTTCTTCAAGAGCTGCTGAATGCGTTGGTGTTGATCTGAGTTCAAGCCATCTCCCTCAATAGCAAAGATAGGATCTGTTAGAGTAGAAAGTTCAGAAGGGTTAGTCACAGCTCGAATTGGCACTTCCACAGCTCCAAAGGAGTCAGGCTGGACCACTAGTTCCCGTCCCATCTGAACATCAGATTCGTCAGTCTGCGTGACCTTAGCCAATGGTCGGCGAAGTGGGACCTCTACTGGATATGGATTTGGGTTGCACATCCTCATTGGCAGCTTACCTTCGCTTACCACCACTAGAGACCGTGCTACATACCACTCCCCATCTTGGTCCTCGAGGGGTTCTATTAATGCATTGTGGACTGTCTTGGGGGCTCCTTCCTGAAGTTGAGCCCATACCACCATCTCAGACTCAGGGGGAATAACTACTGGTGGCTGCCTGGGCAGTCAACCCACCCCATGAAAAGGAATGGGGTTCCCTTCAGCTGTCACCCTCTGGCAGACAGAGAAGGCTTGTTCCCAAACTTGACCTGCTACAGGGGACACAAGAGACTTAAAAGCTGATAACCCAGGGTGTTTACCCTTGGCCAATTCGTCCCAACAGTGTGCAATTACGTTCATTCCGAGAATGGCATGGTCTGCTCCCATACACCCATCTTCAACCACCACCATTCCCTTCTGTGGAACCTGGACACCCCCCGACAGCAAAATCGACAACTGCATAGCCAACATACGGTATCCGTAATCCATTAACCGCTCGTAAGGTTAACCAGGGAGAGTCATGTGCACAATTCATGTCAATATCTCCAAAATGTCTTTTAAAGCAAAAAAAGCTTTACTCACCAGAGTGACTTGGGAGTCGGTATCAAGGACACGAGATAATTTTTCCATTAGCCTCCACCTCAACACGTGGACATTCTCCAACCAGCTGGGACTTCATGGTCACTCCAGCAGAGTGAGCGACCGTCCCTGCCACACGTCCCTTGGTGGCAGGGGGGCTAAAAACCCGAAGTTGACCTGCGACGAGTTGGGCAATACCTCTGGATGTGGCCCACTCCTCCACAGTCCCTGCATATAGGCCTCCCCTCAGCATCCCATTGGAAGGACCCCCTGCCTGGCGGTATCTGTTGAGGTCTTGGACGCACAGTTGAGCCGATAGGCAGTTGGGGTGAGATGGCAAACAAAGATGGGGCAATGGGCTGACTGGCCACTTGGGGGGTAGGTGAAATCTGTTTGCGGAGTTCCTCAACAATGGAGACACTCAAACCTTTCAGTTGTTCTGCCACTTCCTTGCGACATTCTGCCTGGAGTTCACTTTTCAGTTGGCTCAGGTCAGGTGTGGCACATTTCGGGGGTGAACTGGTGAGGTCACAGCTGTAGGTGTGGCGGCCCATCTGACCCAGGCATGGTCTTCTCCATGTTGCTGCTCTTGCTGCAGAGCCACAGCCTCAGTACAGACGGCAGAAAACGTCAACTGTGGATTGCGACGCACTTGGCGATGGATCTCTTGTTGGATTGAGCCTGATCTTAAGTTCAAGGTGAACTGATCTAACAGGTACTCTCCCTCTTCTTCTTGGGTTGGCTCACGTCCCTGCCAGTCAAGGTAGAGTTCCCGCAACTTTAAGATAAAGGACTCCACTCCCTCCTCCTGACCTTGCCTGCAGCTGAAGAACCTTGACCGTCGCTGGGCTCGACTTCCTCCATCACCATACTTCTTCTGTAGGGTGTCCAGCAGTGCCTTAGTATCGGCAGTTTCCTCTGCCTTAAATAACTGTGCTTGGCGCCTTGCCTCCCCATCTAAAGCTGCCAACAGAAAATCCACCCCTTGTTGTGTGGTTAACCCCTGAGCCCTCAGCATAACTTCTATCTGAGACCTCCATGAGCTAAATTTTCCCCTCTCCCCACTAAAACGGGGTATCCATGGCCCCCCCATAGACCAAGGAACCAACAAATGAGCTGCTGCCTGACTACCTCCACTAGCCGCATTTCCTTCTGCCTCTTGGTTGGCTGCCCTACCAGGAGGGTCAGACATGACTGTTGTTCTGTTGCTGGGTATCCTGCCGACTACGCCAGAAAAAAGCGTGGAAGGAGGTTCGAGGATAGCCACCATCTTCAGGACAATGCCAACTACTGGAACCACAGGATAGGTATTTCTGAGGCAGAAAAGCAAGCGACCACAATGAACACCGACACCACAGACAGGAGATAGACACACATTCACACTGTGTTATGAGTTATTTAGCTCTTTAAAGGACATTAGAGAGCGTTGAGAGAATCCAGCTGTAGTATACCGGTAGTCAAATAGAGCCGGGAGCCTGGGAGCCTGGGAGCCTGGGAGCCTGGGAGCCTGGGAGCCTGGGAGCCCCCACGGGTACGTTGACCAAATGGCAGCAGAACAACAGCCACCAGACAAAGAAAAATGGACCACTCTCGGTTCCAAAGAACCAGTTTTTATCTCCTTCAAAACCCTCATGGCCAGCTGTTAAACAATTAGTCACTAATTGCAATCATTAGCAGCAATGCAGAGGCAATAATAAAGTTACCCAATTACAGGAAGTGTCGTCCAAATGTAACCCTTTCGAATTTAACGTTTGTAGTATTCCTTTAATTCTAGTTCTAAAGTATATTTATTTGTATCTACAGTTGATTTATGTACCATAAAACATAAGTTTCTGTATTTTTGGTGCAGTACTGTAATTAACCTCTAGAGGGCAGTTAATGCTGTGGTATGTTGAGAGTCAACGCATGTTGAAAATCCAATGAAGAGGCTTGCTGAATATGTACGCACGAGGTTAGCGTATAGCTGCAAAAAACGATCTAATTTTAATTTGTTCTTTAGTTAAATGTGAATATTCTTTTATAAGGAGTAACATTAGTCGTCGAGGTTGTTCATTTATTCAGTTGCTTGGAGAAAACAACCGGTCGAAGTTTTTGGTTACTGGTTTTTCTTTTACACGAACTCTGGTGAGTTTTGCCTTTGCATTACTTTAGCTTTCAAATAGATATTCCTTTTTCTTTGTTTATGTCCTAAAGCCAATCAGAGTTATACATTATGTTTTAGAAAGTATTTTTTTGAATGTTTATGAGGTAAAATGGATACGGAGTCAAATCTGTCTGTGTATAACGCTAATTTAACTGTTTAGTTAAATCATATTATTTTCTACAAGTGTTATAAATGCAGTAAATGATAAAAGAAATGTTGTACAACTAACGAAATATGGAAATGAGAGATATATATTGCGTATTGGAATACATTTATGCGTTTAAGCTGTTTCTTTGCACTTATATTGTCACGTGTTGAATTAACATTGGTAATAACGGACATTTTGTGCAGCTAATAGAAAATGTCGGTGTAGAAATTGTTTATATTGAGAAGATGTTTAAGATGACTGCATTGTTTTATGCAGATTGGTTTTTTTTGAATGCTGAATCAAATTGAGTGATCCACCATTTGAACGGCGAGCCAAGCCCTGATCTGCCATCCAAAGAATCGTCGTGGTCCATCACGGATGTACACAAGAGCTAAGCACATACATACTACCCGGGTAGCAACACAAAAGGCCTTTACACACAAATACACATTGAAGCTCTTTACACACAAATACACATTGAAGCTCTTTACACACACACACATGACCATTGGAGCTTAACACATGGACATTTGAGTTTTTTTCATATGCATATTTGAGCACTTTATATTCTACAAAGGATCCAGAACAAATTATTGAGACTGTTTTATCTTGTTCATTTTTATTTCATTTTTGGTATTTACATTAACCTTCTGGTTTGATATGAATCATTTTGTTGTTGGTTCATAGTGTTGAGTGGAAACCAGACAAAGAGTCAAACTGTGAGAATATTGTTTAAATATTGAATGTGAATTATTGCAAATAAAATTGCCGGCTGGTAATTATTTAAAATTGATTTGGTCCACCCTTTTACTCTTAAATCCTCCCAGAGCCGAACCTAGGCTGAAATTAGTCTCTGTAGAGTAACATACATAAAATTCTATTTTCGTCGTCCCCGTTACATCCCTTTTTGTGGCGAGCCAACCAGGAGGATTTTTATTTATTAGCCGGCTACAAGCATATTGAGAGAGTAGTGAAATTAAAAGTTTTATTTTGGTACGTAATTTTTTCTTTTAAATTTAGCATAATGAGTATGTCCGACATTGAGAAGTCCTACAATGTGAAAGCACGACATTCGTTATGTGTGTTAGGCATTACTGTAAATGACACAGATGATGACATCATAGCCGCTTTTGAGAGTTTTGGGGTCATTGTGAAAGTAGTGAGAGTACCCTCCTCTACTGAGCAGACGGGACAGCCCATCATCATAGTCGAGTTTGATACACACACTCCTGTCACACTTCTAGAGCCTAAGTTTCCCTTAGAAATTAAGAGTGTGCGAAACCCAGCAGTTACATGGTATGCAGATAGTGTCAAAGTGCTAGCACAGCCCTTAGCACAGTCCCTTACCCAGGCTCAAAGTTCATCCGTAGAGTCAAGTGATGACAGTGGTGATACTGTTCCCGAAGACGTCTCTTCCGATAGCAGTGCCTTTATTTCAAAGCGCTATCTAAAAAGACAACCACTTAGGAAGCCAAAATCAAAGTCAAGTGCACTTAGCTCCGAAACCAAGCAAGATCCTGCTGTGAGGAGAAAAACACCAAAACCTGCCTTTAACACACTTACCAATGATGACATAAACCCTCCTGAGATTCAGCGCATAGTAGTTGAGCATGTCATCAAAAATGATGCTTTTTCTGCACAAACACACTCCAAGTGGCTGCGTTCCTTCTCAGGAAAAGTGCCTAAACCCCCAGGTGAAGCTGACTTTGATACCTGGTGTTTTCATGTTGACCTTCTGTTGCAGGATTCTCTTCCAATAGATATCCAGCGAAGGAAAATCTTAGAAAGCCTCTTGCCACCAGCTTCTGCTGTGGTTAAGCAGCTTGGTTCTACAGCTCCTCCTAGAGACTATGTGAAGCTTCTAGACTCTGCATATGGCTTAGTTGAAGATGGTGATGAAATCTTCGCTCGTTTCCTGAACACCAACCAAGATCCTGGTGAGAAAGCATCTGATTACCTACAAAGACTGCAAACTCTGCTTAGTACTGCAGTTAGGAGAAATGGTGTAAAGCAGTCATCTGCAGATCGTCAGTTGCTGAAACAATTTCAGCGTGGCTGCTGGGACCATTCATTAATCCTTACCCTTCAGCTGGAAGCCAAAGCCAGGACACCACCTGATTTTGCAGAGCTTTTGTTGCTGCTCAGAACTGAGGAAGACAGACGTGCAGCAAAACTGGACAGAATGCAACGACACTTAGGCAGTTCAAAGCATAAAGCTGCAATTCACAAACAATCTGTTGTTGACATGTCTCCTTACAGTGATTCAAGTGTGTTGCAGACCTATATTTCAGAAACCGAGGCTTTGAGGAAACAGGTGGCTGATCTCCAGATGCAGCTTAGATCATCCAAATCTGAAAAAAAAAAAGAAACATGAGTCCAAATTGACAGAATACTCAAACACGGTGACACCTAAAGTGGAGATGCAAGCTCAACAGGTAACCGCTAAGATACCAAAACCCTGGTTTTGTTTCAGATGTGGTGAAGACGGCCACATAGCTAGGACATGTGAAGGTTCCATCAACAAAGCGCTTGTGGACCGAAAGTACAAAGAGCTCAAACTGAAACAAGATGAATGGAAAGTGAAAAATGGAGTGCCGTTAAACTGGACGGGGTTCCGGTAACGGGACATACTGGGGCCCATAGCAGCAAAGAATGTTCCAACGATTTGAACCAAAGAGAAGCAAGATGTCAAGCTCACTCAAGTCTTCCTTCTCGTGAAAGTGAGTTAATCTCTGGTATAATTGGTCCTAAATGCACAGCCGAAATCATCATTGAGGGACAAATTTGCAACTCTCTTCTTGATTCAGGGTCACAAGTAACCACTGTGTCCAAGTCCTTTTATGATACACATCTGTCATCCTCTCCAATCCTCTCTCTCGATGATCTTATTGAAGTTGAAGGAGCTGGGGGTCAGACTGTACCATACTTGGGCTATACTGAAGTTAGCATGCATTTCCCAGAGAAAATTGCTGGAAAAGCTGAAACTGTTTCCACCCTTGCACTTGTCATACCTGACTACAAATTCAATGCTGAAGTCCCAGTACTGGTTGGAACCAACACCCTTGACATATTGTTTAAATCCTGTGTTGCAAACGACAGCAGTTATGCTGCTCCCAAGGACCAATTCCAACATGCACCCCTTTTGAAAACTCTGTTGCGCAGATACATCCTGGAACAAAGCAATGGTAAAGTGGGCCAAGTAAAACTACAGGGTCAGAAATGTGTCGCTATTCCAGCCGGTCAAAAGATGGTCCTGGATGGGTACGCTAGGAATGTGGCAACGGTTGCTGATGCTCCCCTTGTAGTAGAGCCATCCACTCATTCCAGTCTCCCTGGTGGTCTACTTTTGTGTAGTTACGTCATGACCAGTCCCAGGCGTACCTCGTTTAAAGTCCCAATTATCCTACAGAATGAAACTGCACATGAAATCACTCTCCTTGCTAACTGTTGTTTAGCTGAGCTCTATGCTCCATCTGCTCTGTCCTCACTAAGGAATACCTCAGCTAAAGAGAAAAAAACAAGTGTTGCGCCTTCCACTATTAAAGTCGGTTGCAATGCAGCATGTCCCACCAATCCTGAAAACAAGATCACATTCAACTTCACAGACTCATCTCTCTCCGAAGAGTGGAAGGATAGAATTACGACAAGGCTCAACTCCATTCCTGAAGTATTTGCAGTGGGTGACCTTGACTATGGGCACACTTTAGCTGTCAAGCACAGAATTCGACTTTCAGATCCAACTCCTTTCAAACAGAGGGTGAGGCCTATCCATCCCTCAGATTATGAAGCTGTTAGGTTTCATCTCCAGGAGCTGAAAGATGCAAACGTAATTCGTGAGTCGGAAAGTCCTTTCGCTTCGCCAATAGTCATTGTAAAGAAGAAGAACGGCGCTATCCGCCTGTGCGTAGACTACAGAAAGTTAAATAGTCAGACGATCAAAGATGCCTACGCACTGCCTAACATTGAGGAAGCATTTTCTGCATTGACAGGATCCAAATGGTTCTCCGTCATGGATCTTAAGTCAGGTTACTATCAGGTAGAGGTTGAAGAGGAGGATAAGTACAAGACGGCATTCGTAACACCTATGGGATTCTGGGAATTTAATAGGATGCCGCAGGGAGTGACTAATGCACCTAGTACATTTCAGCGTGTCATGGAAAAGTGTATGGGCAACTTGCATCTCAAAGAAGTCCTTGTCTTTCTCGACGATCTCATCGTTTTCTCTAAAAGCCTGGAGGAACACGAAGAACGCCTGACGAAAGTCCTGAACCAGCTGAAAGAGTTTGGTCTAAAACTATCTCCAAGCAAATGCCATTTCTTCATGAAATCTGTGAAATATCTTGGACATATTGTTTCGGAGAAAGGTGTAGAAACAGACCCTGAGAAAATCTCTGCACTCACCACCTGGCCCAAGCCGACAAATATCAGTGAGCTAAAGTCCTTTCTGGGTTTCACTGGGTATTATCGGAGGTTTGTCAGAGACTACTCCAAAATTGCCAAACCATTGAATGCATTAACAGTTGGCTATTGTCCACCTCGAAGGAATGCAAAGGGTTTTAAGCCTGCCTCCAATTCCGATTTCAAGAAACCTTTTGGTGGTAGATGGACACCTGAATGCGACACCGCATTCCAGACACTAATTCAGAGTCTCACTACAGCCCCTGTGTTAGGATTTGCAAATCCAAAACTGCCGTATATCTTACATACTGATGCCAGTCTCCATGGACTTGGAGCTGCTTTGTATCAGGAACAAGATGGTCACATGAGGGTAATTTCATTTGCCAGCAGAGGGTTGTCCAACTGTGAAAAGCGCTATCCCACCCATAAGCTGGAATTCTTAGCCTTAAAGTGGGCAGTGACGGATAAGTTTTACGACTATCTATATGGAGTCGAGTTTACCATCATGACCGATAACAATCCTCTCACATATATATTGACGTCTGCCAAGCTTGACGCTGCAGGACATCGATGGCTTGCAGCTCTGTCTACTTTCAATTTCAGCATTAAATACAGAGCTGGAAAGAAAAACCAAGATGCTGACGGTCTTTCCAGGCGACCACATGAGCGGGTAATTCACGATAACAGTGCCCAGGTCGAAGATGACCGCATCAGTCAGTTCATCTCCCGGTTCCTGAATGAAGAAAATGGGGTATCCTTTCCTAAGGAAGCAGTGGAAGCTGTTTGTCAAAAGCATCAACTGTGTGGACGCACTGCGGCAGACAAAGATACCAATTTACCTGTTGCTCTGGAATGTCTTGCTATTGATGCTAATGCCATCCCAGTTGAATTCTCTCAAGCTGAATTTCTTCATGGTTCCAATACCCTTCCTAGGATGTCGCAACAGGATTGGGCTGCAGAGCAAGCAAATGATCCTGTCATTAGCAGAATAACTCACCTCCTGAACACTGGCAAACGTCTTTCTTACCGTGTCAGACAGCAAGAAAACCGAGAGGTCCAACTCATGCTTCGACTGATTCACCAACTTCTAGTTCTCGATGGAGTCCTTTACAGGAAGCGTATGAATAGAGGAGAGACCTTCTATCAGCTAGTTCTACCACAGAAGTATAAGGAAGTTGTCTTAGAAGCTTTGCATGACTCAGTAGGTCATATGGGAGTGGAGCGGACTTTGGATTTAGTTCGTACACGTTTCTATTGGCCAAGGATGTCATTGGATGTCGAAACCAAAGTAAGTACCTGTGAAAGGTGTGTCAGAAGAAAGGCAAAAGCGGAAAAAGCATTTCCCCTTGTTAACATCGAAACAAGCCGACCTTTAGAATTAGTCTGCATGGACTACCTTTCTCTTGAGCCTGATGGTAAAGGTACGAAGAACATTCTAGTCATCACTGATCACTTCACCAAGTATGCTGTGGCAATTCCGACATCTGATCAGAAAGCAAAGACGGTTGCTAAAGCACTTTGGAGTAACTTTTTCATCCATTATGGAATACCAGAACGCCTGCACAGCGACCAAGGTCGAGATTTCGAATCTGCTGTGATCAAAGACCTTTGTCAACTACTGGGTATAAAGAAGACTAGGACTACTCCTTACCACCCACGTGGAAACCCAGTGGAGCGGTTTAACCGAACTCTTCTCCAGATGCTCGGAACTCTGCAAGAAGAAGACAAGACCAAATGGCGTGAGTTTGTACAGCCTCTGGTACATGCCTATAATTGTACGAAAAATGACACTACCGGATTTTCTCCTTATCAGCTAATGTTTGGGCGGCAGCCAAGCCTTCCCATAGACGTGGCCTTTGGTATCAAGCCTGAAGGAGAAAAGAGAATTAGTCATGTCGAGTATGTCAAAAAGCTTCAAGAGAGTCTACAAGAAAGCTACAAGATTGCTGTTGAATACAGTAAAAAGACAGCTCTTCGCAACAAGCAACGATATGATCTGAAAGTGAGAGAATCCACTTTACAAGCTGGAGACCGTGTTCTTGTCAAGAATGTTGGCATAAGAGGCAAGCACAAGATAGCTGACCGATGGAGCAAGACCATCTACCAAGTAGTCAAGCAAATAACTGAATCTCCAGTTTATGTTGTAAAGCCTCTTACGACTGAGGGACCTGAAAGAACCCTTCATCGAGATTTACTCTTGCCTTGTGGTTTCTTAACCCCGAACTCTGACGAAGACCACAGGGTGGAGGAAAAGAAAAAAACAACTTGTTCTAAGGAATCATCAACCGTTCCAGAGGATGACGGTGAACAAGCGTGTGATAGTGATGAAGAACCAGATTTCTACCTTCCTCAGATGATGCATGATGAGACATATCCTACCATAACAATTGTCAAGGAAGTACCTTACATACGAGGAATGGAAGAAAGTTCCTGTGGGACAATGCTTAATCCAAATGCACGGTCATTTGAACCTTTTGAGGATGTGGAAAGTCAAGATATTGAACTTGAGCATGTGCAATTTGATGAGGAAAGCGTAGAGGAAGCAGTAGCTTTAGCTGAAAAGAAAGGAACAAACTTACCTGAGGATACTCTGGAAGAAAATGTGAGAAACTTACCTGTCAAGGAACTGAATTCTGAAACTGTTGAAGTTATCAATGATGTGTCAACTGAGGAGTTTACCAGGTACAGAACGGAACCTGTTGAGGGAAAAGGTGCAGTAAGGAAAGAAGACAACGACAGTGAAATACTGATTGAGGAGAATGTTGAAAGAAATGGAAATACCCCTGTGGAAGAAATGCCAGGGCAGGAGTTCAGACGTTCTACCAGAGTCAGGGAGCCACCTGATAGGCTAATTTACACTTCATTAGGTAATCCCTTAGTCTTAGTCATGCAATCCCTGTTCAGTGGTTTAAGCAAAGCTTTTACACAAGCTCTTGAGTCAGATGATTTCCCTGAAGTTAGGATGCTTACCCCTGATAGATCTATTATTTTATAGGTACACTACATGCAGAGACGCATGCAGGTTTAGGAGGGGAGGATGTAACCCTTTCGAATTTAACGTTTGTAGTATTCCTTTAATTCTAGTTCTAAAGTATATTTATTTGTATCTACAGTTGATTTATGTACCATAAAACATAAGTTTCTGTATTTTTGGTGCAGTACTGTAATTAACCTCTAGAGGGCAGTTAATGCTGTGGTATGTTGAGAGTCAACGCATGTTGAAAATCCAATGAAGAGGCTTGCTGAATATGTACGCACGAGGTTAGCGTATAGCTGCAAAAAACGATCTAATTTTAATTTGTTCTTTAGTTAAATGTGAATATTCTTTTATAAGGAGTAACATTAGTCGTCGAGGTTGTTCATTTATTCAGTTGCTTGGAGAAAACAACCGGTCGAAGTTTTTGGTTACTGGTTTTTCTTTTACACGAACTCTGGTGAGTTTTGCCTTTGCATTACTTTAGCTTTCAAATAGATATTCCTTTTTCTTTGTTTATGTCCTAAAGCCAATCAGAGTTATACATTATGTTTTAGAAAGTATTTTTTTGAATGTTTATGAGGTAAAATGGATACGGAGTCAAATCTGTCTGTGTATAACGCTAATTTAACTGTTTAGTTAAATCATATTATTTTCTACAAGTGTTATAAATGCAGTAAATGATAAAAGAAATGTTGTACAACTAACGAAATATGGAAATGAGAGATATATATTGCGTATTGGAATACATTTATGCGTTTAAGCTGTTTCTTTGCACTTATATTGTCACGTGTTGAATTAACATTGGTAATAACGGACATTTTGTGCAGCTAATAGAAAATGTCGGTGTAGAAATTGTTTATATTGAGAAGATGTTTAAGATGACTGCATTGTTTTATGCAGATTGGTTTTTTTTGAATGCTGAATCAAATTGAGTGATCCACCATTTGAACGGCGAGCCAAGCCCTGATCTGCCATCCAAAGAATCGTCGTGGTCCATCACGGATGTACACAAGAGCTAAGCACATACATACTACCCGGGTAGCAACACAAAAGGCCTTTACACACAAATACACATTGAAGCTCTTTACACACAAATACACATTGAAGCTCTTTACACACACACACATGACCATTGGAGCTTAACACATGGACATTTGAGTTTTTTTCATATGCATATTTGAGCACTTTATATTCTACAAAGGATCCAGAACAAATTATTGAGACTGTTTTATCTTGTTCATTTTTATTTCATTTTTGGTATTTACATTAACCTTCTGGTTTGATATGAATCATTTTGTTGTTGGTTCATAGTGTTGAGTGGAAACCAGACAAAGAGTCAAACTGTGAGAATATTGTTTAAATATTGAATGTGAATTATTGCAAATAAAATTGCCGGCTGGTAATTATTTAAAATTGATTTGGTCCACCCTTTTACTCTTAAATCCTCCCAGAGCCGAACCTAGGCTGAAATTAGTCTCTGTAGAGTAACATTCATAAAATTCTATTTTCGTCGTCCCCGTTACATAAGAAAAAATTTTATTAAATAAAAATGGACGGGGGTGTACAAGAGGCCAATGTCCCCCACAAAACCCCCCCCCTTTTTGTTTTTTAAACCCCTTTTCTAAACCCGGGTTTTGTAACCTTTGGTGGTGGGGCAAACCCTTTAAGGCTTTATAAGTGATTAAAAGAACTTTAAAGTCAATACGATACTTAATGGGTAGCCAGTGAAGGGTTGATAAAATTGGGGTTATGTGATCGTATTTTCTGGACCTGGTTAGAACTCTGGCAGCTGCGTTCTGAACTAACTGTAGTTTGTTTATTGATGATGCAGGACAATCGCTAAGTAGAGCATTACAGTAGTCAAGTCTTGAGGTCATAAATGCATGAATAAGCTTCTCCGCGTCAGCAACACACAGAATATTTCGTAACTTGGCAACATTTCTTAGGTGGAAAAAGGCTGTTTTTGTGACATTTGAGATGTGATTTCGAAATGACAGGTTGCTGTCTAATATAACGCCTAGATCTTTTACTGTATTTGTTGGAGTAACGGTACATCCTTCAATTTGCAGTTTATAATCAGAAATATTCGGTTTGCGTGTCTTTGGTCCGATAAGTAGTATTTCTGTTTTATTAGAATTTAAAAGAAGGAAATGACAGGTCATCCAATGTTGTATATCTTTAATGCACTCTGCCAATTTGGATAGCTGGGAGGAATCATCTGGTTTTGATGAGATATATAGCTGAGTATCATCTGCATAGCAGTGGAAGCTAATTCCATGTTTTTTAATAATGTTTCCGAGGGGAAGCATGTATATGGAGAACAGCACGGGTCCCAGAACCGATCCCTGAGGTAATCCATAATTTACTTGCGTTAGATTGGATGATTCCCCATTTAAATGGACAAATTGATGTCTTTCTGACAAGTAAGATCTAAACCACTGTAGTGCCTGTCCCTCAATTCCCGTTTTCTGCCGCTAGGGCTTTGTTTTGTTTCATGTTGAACACGTGGGGAATTGTTTTGACAGTTGCCACGTGTTCAGTGTCCGCGTCACTAGCCCCGCCCTCGTGTCTCCCGCATTGGGTTTCTCTCACTTACCTCTGATCACCCTTACACCTGTAGAGAGTTTTCTTCAGCGATTTTCACCAGCGCATCCCGCTCGCGGGTCACGCTGTGCAGCTGTGGCTCATTATGAGCTTGATAGATTTCCTCATTTATTTCCCTCGTGTGCTCTTGTTTTTTGTCAGTCCGTTGTGTGTATGTGTACTGCAGTAACCTGACTCCCTGTCTAGTCTAGTCTAGTCTAGTCTAGTCTAGTCTAGTCTAGTCTAGTCTAGTCTAGTCTAGTCGTCTAGTCGTCTAGTCGTCTAGTCGTCTAGCGTCAAGCGTCACAGCGTCAAGCGTCAAGCGTCAAGCGTCAAGCGTCAAGCGTCAAGCGTCAAGCGTCAAGCGTCAAGCGTCAAGCGTCTAGCGTCTAGCGTCTAGCGTCAAGCGTCTAGCGATTAGCATTTAGCATTTAGCATTTTGCATCTTGCATCTTGCATCTTGCATCTTGCATCTTGCATCTTGCATCTTGCATCTTGCATCTTGCATCTTGCTCTTGTTTTTTTTCTTTTTTGTTACTTAGTCTAGTTTTCTCAGTTCTCTAGTTTAGAGTTTATTTTCCCCGATTATTCCCTTGATCTCCTCTGCCCTCTAGTTTCCCGCCGGCGCTCCAGTTTCCCTGTAGATACTCTCACTGTGGCTTCACCAGTCCCCGGGAGCTTGTCCAGACACGCCGTCTGGGACCCCTACGGATCCACTCCGCCAACTGCCGGATCCTGTCTCGTGTTCGGTGCTCTGCAGCTGCCGTCTAGATCCCGGGCTCTCCGGGTGTGACATCCTCCTTAGCTGCAGACGCTGTCGCTCGGGGTCATCAGTGGTCTCTCCCTGCGAGGATCGGCAATCCATCTTGTGGTCCCGTGGACTGTATTCAATAAAATTGTATTTACACCGCACTTGGGCCTCCGTCTGTTTGTGGATCATGACACCAGGCAATGAAAACATTCTCTCTGTAATGCCAACAATTGTTCCAATTTTCTCAACTCCCGGCTCTTTTGGAAGCTGTTGATTCATAGACCATGTTTCACTTGCAATCCAGTCTTTGTTACGGATATCGTTTGCTATCGCTGCTTTGATTATGTTCTTTGCATATTGTGACCCAGTGAAAACCACAATGACATTGACGTTGAGCCCATTAATCTTTTGTAGAGTTAGACTGTAGTTGACACTTTGACTAAGAACCTCTTGATAGGCCAAACAAATTCCAGTATTTTTGATGTAACTGTTAAACAGCTGTAGGCCATCTTCACTGTTACTGTCTGGGTCTCGAAGAAAAGCTACCCAGTTCCATCCAAACCACTGTATGATGCGAATAATCATCTGTATCAAGTCTTTATTGCTAGGGATTGTTCTTATAAATGATGGATAGCGACGTTTATCACTTAACTTATAGCTGGTAGCTCCATAATTAACCTTTGAAAGAAAAAAACGATTTGAAAAGCGATTCACTTAATATGCTCAAACAAAAAGCATAAAAGTACTTATACGTGACTGTGTGTAAAAATGATGTGCTTTGGGGCACAGGGCGAAGGTTATGAAGTATGCGTATTTGCTTGTTATTTGAGTATCAAATACATTCTAAATAATTTACCAGTGGTATAAGGTCCATTGTCACCAGTGGTACAATAGTCAGGGTTCTTGTGCTTCCATATGGTCCGGTTAAAGCAATCACTTTAGGCTGATGGCTGTTGAGTTTTTCCTGAGGTTTTATTGATCCATTCTGTGAAACGAAACTCAAGACTGATGGGAAATTCTTAGTGTCAGAACAATAGTCAAAAATTTAATAGCCCAAAGAAACATTGGGCAGCAGGGTGGTGGAGTTATTAATCTCCTCAACACTTGGAACATCTGATAGCCAGATTTTGACAAAGTGTGCCTACAAAACATCAGTGAAGAAGTTAATGGCACTTCATTTACATTTTGTATTAGTTTACCATGAATGCAATCCTGGGTCAATGTTTCTTTAATTTACAAAACTCATAAAAACAACAATAATAAATGTGTCATAGGCATTCATATGGCAAAACAAGAAAAATCCTTGCTTACCTGAAACATTCAATGGCCACCGGGGAGAGCAGGGGTGTTGAATGTTGAATTTCATGCACTGGAAAAAGGCCACCCAATAAGTAATCTCCATCCAAACTGAACTCGGATGAAGAGCAAGACACTTTGAAAAAGACACAATGAGTAAAGGTAACAAGGAACGTGTACATGTGGCTCAGAAACATGGTTGCTTATGAAACAGTGTGCGTTATGGTTCTTATATCATTGTTTAATTTGCCTAAAATACATTTCATTTGCCTAAACCACTGTGTTTATTCACACCCTAAAAGTTATTATTGCTGTTAATGTTAGATGCCCCTAAGATTTTCTAGATAATTGTCCCAATTATTTGAATCCTTTGGAAGTTGTCGATTCATAGACCATGTTTCACTTGCAATCCAAATCAATATTTTTTAGACTGTAGTTTACACTTTGACCACACCCCCAGTCAACACCACATTATGTCTGCTCTATATGTGATCTAATGCAAACGAAACAATTTACCACTAAAGTGTTGTTTTAATGTGCCCCACACGTGATTTTATTTTCATTATGCTCTACACATCTTTCAAGACCTCCACATGTCGCCACATTAATAATGATCTTTAACAGAAGCCTGTTTACAGTGTACTATTAAAGTGTTTGTTGTTCACTGTTACTGCTAAGAAACCTGGAAAATTAGACAGGATCGTGTCTGACATTATTTTATTTGAAGCATACCAGCTGGTAATATGCTTGTTCAAGCACCACGATCCCCCTCAGCAGCCAGGGCTCTCCGACAGCATGTCCCTCCTTCCTCCTGGATTTCGGCACCAATGTAGCGAAGTTTAATAAAGGAAGGAAGGAGGCGGGAACCGGCGAATGCAAAACAACTTTTAATATAATAAAAAAACAAACAAAACAAAAGTAAAATGCCGGCAGCTCCCTCACGGTCGACTGCCGGCCACACAAACACAGTACATAAAGTCCAGGGGTGGTCCTCTCTTCAATGTTGTCGCTCCTCTATTAAGCTTCCGGAGCTCCTCTGTGAGAGATGCGAGACCGGTTACACTTAATGATTAAATTAAGTTAAGTTTAGACAGGCTGTGGATTTTAAATTTTGAAAGCTGGAGGAATCTGTGAAGGTTGCCGTGGCCACGCTGCAGAGAGAAATGGTCGAATGTTTCAAAAGGAGAGATAGGAAGTGGGCAAAACAGTTGGAGAAAAAGGTTCCAAAGGTTCCAGAAGCCACAGACTCTCCTCCTGCATCGACTGCCTTCCCCAATCTCCCCTGATATTCCTCATGCTAACAGTCTCACCAGCTCAACTCCTTTACTGGCAGACAACAGAGCAACAGACGAAGAACGCCGTGCCACCCTACCAGCAGTGCCCGACCTGACATCCATCATCTCCGTCCTCCCCTTCTCCAGAGACTCACTGAGCAGCGCGCGGGTTGGTGATGGTGTACTCCAGGGACTGGCCATCTCTCCACCCACCTCCCAGACCATCAACATCAGCGTGACAAGCCACCAGGGCCTGCTGTATTGTTATATCCAGAGAGAAGATGGCAGGGGCAAGATACAGGTCATCATCCCGCAAGCCCTGGTCCAACCCACGATACAGAGCCTCCATTACAGGACTGAAGAGAAACATCATAGACGATTGAAAACTCTCCTCAGGATCCTGGAGGTTGACTGGTGGTCTACTATGTGCATGGACATCTGGGCATTCGTCAAGACCTGTGAGTCATGCGGTGGGGAGAACAAGGAGTATGCGCTCATCAACCTCAACAACAGACCACAGCCTCATCACCAACGCACAGCTGCCACCAATCACCATCAGATCAACAAGCCGGAGGAAATACCAGGGGGAGTGGCATACCAGCAGACCTAGATACAAGAGGACCCCAGGAGGAAACATGCTGTCTACCCAGTGACACCCAGGATTTTCTAATTCCTCCGGCAACTAGTACCTAGGTGGGAGGGTCTAGTTTTACCGTATGTATTACAAGCACACATCCAAGAGGACACCGGCAAGATGGACAATGGCTGACAGTACCTTCAATGGACTAGTTCCTTCCCAGGGCATTAGGCTAAGAGGGAGACTATGTGACACTGTCACACATGACCCATGTTTTAACCGCACTATATATTTGTATTAGTAGGTTTTACATTTTGTCTTAGCCATTTAATTCCTATCATTGTTTTATGTGTGTCTTTAATTTGACCTTGTTGTATCGGTGCAGCATGTTTCAGAAACCCTCTTCCTTCCCCAGCTCTACATGTATAGATCAGCTACAAGGTGATCATGTACGCTATGGGGGTTCATTCGTATGTGATATGTGCAGATGCAGCATTTCTTGTATGCACACAGCAGCATGTTGTGAATGTATTGGCAATAGCAAGTCTCCGTACTCCATTAAGATCGCTTCCACCAAGATCAAATACATTTATATGTTCATGTACACTACCATGCTAAACTCTCAGAGAGTTGTCGTGACAGAACTGCTTTATTTCATATTTTAATTCATTAATTACAATTACATAAAAAAATTACAATCAAATTTGCATTACTAACAGCTTTATGGATCAATACCTTATAAATAAAGTAGTGATAACTTCTTAACTCTACAGAGATTTACACAGACAGAAACGTAGGTAAATGTTAAAAACTAATGCTATTGTTATATGCCTTAAAAGAAAATACTTGCTAAAATGTCCAAATATTGATTCATCTTTAATTAAATAACTACTATCTACTATCTTCATTTTAATACACTTTTAATTCATATTCTACAACTAAAAACAGACATTATTGTGGAGAATGTTGTTGTGCTTTAACCTCTACTAATGGTTTGGGTGTAAGTCTGAATAGATGTTTGGAAGTATGCAGCAGTGTTCTTTTCCTGTTGAAATAACATGATGTAAGATTTTGGTATGAAATAGCAAAAGAGAATTCCATATACACTGGCTATCTGGGCCAATGCATTGACAAATGGGACCTCCTTGGCCTTGAGGAGAACCCAAATTGTCAAGTATGCAATCCAAATCACAATATAAAAAACAACGCTGAAAGTTATTGATCTGGCTTCGTTGTAATTTTTCGGCAGATCTCTTGCCATGTAAGAAAACAGGATACACAGGGAACCAAGAAACATATTTAGGAACAGTACTGTGCTAATGGTTATCACATGCCCTTTTTCACAGGTGAAAAAAATGAAGTCTTTAAAAGAAACAAAGTCCATGAAGGGTTTGGTATGTGCGACAGTCATCCATAAACAACAAACAATGAAATAAAAAACTGAAAATGAAATGACAAAGACCCACTGTCCATTGTACTTTACCCATACTCTGTGCACATTAGAGTAATCGGAGGACATTTTAAAGACACAAACTATTTGAAAGGCTCGGACAGCCAAACAACAAAGGCAAACAGTAAAGAAAAATGCAAACACTACATTTCTCAAAGGACATTTTACTGCTGTGGGTTCACCAAAGAAAAAAAACCCACTCAAGCTAGACATAATCAAACACAGTAACATCAGGAAACACATGTTACCGCCAGCAGACCTCACCACTGGAGTGTTGTAATTAAAGGCAAAAATAAATAACATGGCAAAGAGTAAAGTAATCAAGCATGCGTTACAAAATATAAGTGCGATGGAGGGAATTTCTGTGAACTGAAGATAGACGACAGGCCGTGGCTTACATGTCATGCTGCTGCCATCAAACCATTCACTCTCTCCACATGAAAAACATCGGTAAGGGTCCCCTAGAAAGAAGAAACATGATAATATAGCTGCAAGCGGCGATTACGGGTCAAGCCCTACAAGGGCACAAAATAACATACACGTTGTCATGTCTGATCGTGAGTTTTTGAAAATCAAGTTTAATATCATTGGTAAAAGTACTAGAATCACAATAAAATTGCTTATACCTTTTGACCACTAGGTGGCACTATCTGCAAATTGATGTGATCTGAAAAAGATCTGTTACTGATGATGTGTACAAAGCTTTGCATCAATACTCAAAAGATACAGCCATATGACCCTTTGGCATGCTCTTCCTAAAATTTGTTGACACGGTATATGAGAACTTTAATTTGAAACCTTTTAATAACCTTTTAACAACTCATGAGTGCAAATTGGTCAAACACTCTAGTTTGTGTAAAAACGTGAATGTGAAACTTTGGACTGTTGGTGGCACTAAAGGGTATTAACATATAAGACTGTCCTCTATTTGTGTGCAAATTTCTTAACTTCTCCCTGTACAGTTCTATGGGCTGCTATAGACGTAATGGTGAAAGAAAATTACAATGATAGGGAAACACCCTAACAGATCCAATAGAAGTGTTTACGTAATACAGCCAAAACCAAACTCTTGTGTTCACCAAAACCAAGTCAAACATCTCTGACGCATACAGTAAAGTATTACGGCTGTGGTGATTAAAAACAAGTTAAATATCAAAGTCTCATTGAAGACTGTCTAAGATACTTACGAGAATAATTCATATAGTGGTTTTGTGGGCATTTTTTACACAGAAAGCAGCAGTCATGATATCCCACACGTTCTCTTGAAAATCCCTCTTTACACTCAACAGAGCAGTTTGAGAAAGGAACCTTTATAGATCAGAAAACTCAGATTAAACACTACTCAGTGAATAGTTGAAGGCTCACAGAGAGAAATGAAGGAACTTACAGCGGTATTGTTATGCCAGGGCATGAGAGAGTTGTTGATAGTAAAAGTAATTTCTTGATTTGTCTCATATGTGCCCACCATCTGAATCCATGGAGGATTTGTTTCAGTGTGCCAAAGCACGACTGCACAACTGACTACTGGATCACCATTAACATCATATTTCACATGACGACCACTAAGAGGGAAATCCAACTTCTTCATTTCTCCCAGAAGCTGTTGTAAAGAGAAGTAGAAATGTTCACAAAAAAGGCAATTTTTGTATTTTAGTAGTAGTGAAAAATGTCAAATATGTTTTTAAGTATAGATCAAATGCTCGAATTATATTAATGATGTTAATAATATCATAAGTTGTGTATTATCCAGTCATAATTGCTTTCCTCGTTGATGTTCAAGAATTGTGCATTCAAATTAATATCAATGAAACTGCAATTGGGTTCTTTTGAATAAGTAATAATGTAAAATACAGCCAACTAACACAATAAAACACAAAAAAAACATGATTAAATTTTTTGTTATAAAGAGTTGATTTGTTATTTAAAGTTATTTAAAGTTTTTTTAATGTTTATTAAAAGCAAGTTTTGTACTAACTATTGTACCGGACCTTTGACATTGACGAGAATTCAGATCCGGACCTTTGAATGTAAACTTTGAGAACCTATGGTGTAGTGTATGCAAGATTAAAAAGATGCGTCTTTAGTCTAGATTTAAACTGACAGAGTGTGTCTGCCTCCCGGACAGTGCAGGGAAGACTGTTCCAAAGTTTAGGCGCTAGATAGGAAAAGAAAAACGAAGACTTGGTGACCACCAACCCATAAACCGAATGTGGGATAGGTAATCCATTAGTATCGGACAATGTGGGACACCATTGAATGGAAGCGCAAAACTGAGCTAAATACGGAATGAAGACATTTTTATATCATTCTTAAGCTTATCAAAGTCCATTACAACTACAACATAATTAAGGCATAGATAAAATGTTCCATCCATCCATTTTCTTCCGCTTTATCCGGGGCCTGGTCGCGGGGGCAGCAGTCTAAGTAGAGATGCCCAGACATCCCTCACCCTAGACACTTCCTCTAGCTCTTCCGGGGGGATACCGAGGCGTTCCCAGGCCTGCCGGGAGACATAGTCCCACCAGCGTGTCCTAGGTCTTCCCCGGGGTCTCCTCCCGGTCGGACGGGCCCGGAAGGCGTCCAGTAGGCATCCGGAACAGATGCCCAAGCCACCTCAGCTGACCCCTCTCGATGTGGAGGAGCAGTGGCTCTACTCCGAGCTCCTCCCGGGTGACCGAACTTCTCACCCTATCTCTAAGGGATCGCCCAGCCACCCTGCAGATGAAGCTCATTTCGGCTGCCTGTATCCGGGATCTTGTCCTTTCGGTCATGACCCAAAGCTCATGGCCATAGGTGAGAGTAGGAATGTAGATTGACCGGTAAATTGCGACAGAGCACATTTGATAATTCGACCTCAGATTGTACGTTTAAACAACCACATTGTGTTCTAGCGATATCTTAAAACTACATACTGTGTCACAACAATAAATGTATTACAAAGGTTTGCATGGGCTCAAATCAAAATAAATGAACTTGCGGGTGCAGCTTCTCTTTCAAGTGAAATTAGCTCTCTTCAACTACACTGAAATCTTTCATCACCTATACCTGAATTATGTTGCCTCAGTAGTGCACTGGTGTTTATAAAAGGCTTTTAGGCATGCATTTGAATTAATTTCACTAGTGCTTATAAAAGGTTATTTAGTAATACACATGAATGATTTTCAATGGTGTTTTTGTAAAAGACTTTTCAGTAATACATGTAAATGATTTTCGCTAATGTTTGTAAGATGTATTTCAGTAATACATATGAATTGATTTCACTAAGCTTGATCAATGTTTTTACTTAGCTAGAAGAGCTTGTAAAAGTTATTTCAATAGTTTAGGCCTAAACTGTGTTTTAATTCATTGTGGGTTTTTGTTTTATTCTTAATAAATATTTTTGTTGCTGCCACCTGCTTCCCTGCGATCTCGTCAGGCTCACCTCCTTTGCAGTCTTCGCCAAAGGGAACTCTGTTCTCATGGAATATGCGAACAGGTTCCTGGAGGCTGCAGAGAAGGTGGTCTTTGGGGAGACAGAGGTGGTGGCAGTGTTTAACTTCTCGTTCTCGAGCACCCCCCGGATTGTGACTCCCCCACCTAACCCTTTTGGACTTGTCCCCTAGTCCCCCCTCACTTTATGACCCTTTCATTATTATTGCTTGATTACCCTTGTTAATTTTTGCCATGTTTTGTTGGATGTTGTCTGTCACCCAGTCTGTCTTGTCACGTTAGTCTGCTCCCTTGGTGAACGCCAGGGGGCGTTCATTAAAGGGGGGGTCTGTCATGGTTCTGCCTCTTCATGTCATGTCTTTCTTGGTCTAGTGGCGGTATCATGACAGAACCTCGTGTTTTGTGTGGAGAGAAACATATTGTTGTTGATCACAACATAATATGCGTTCTCTTCAGTCTCGTCTTTGGCCCCGCCCCTCTTGTTTCCTCGTTAGCTTCCCTTCAGTGTTTCTGTACCTACACTTGTCCCTTGTTTATTAACCCTTGTTAGTTTCTCCTTTTTAATCCCCTTGTGTTTGCTGTCCTTTGCTGGTTTGTTTTGTATTGTAGCCTTGTTGGTCCTGTTTGCTATCGTCCCTTGTCCTTGCCTTGTTCCAGTTTAATAGTGAGTCAACTAATCTAGAATTCTATGATGGCATACTAAGACCCAAAGAAGAAGTCCACAGTACTAGTTGACCTAAACCCAGTTGGTCTTGGTGTAATTGCATAGAGCTCACACACTGCTCTACTCACAAACAGAGAGGGAAGCTCTAGTGACACTGGGCATCATCTGTAGAGATCACACTTCACAGTCATTCCTGACCACAAACCACGGGAGCTGATTTCTAACAAACCTTGAGGATCCCATCAGCCAGACTTAAACTCTGGAAAATGAGACCCTGCCAATGAAAAGAACAGTGTGTTAAAATCTGCCAATGGGGTGAGAAAAATAAACATGAATTACGTTTTTTTTCTCACCCCATTGGGAGATTTCTTTTTGCTTAATTTAAACAGAAACATACCTAATTCTTAACTTAATATCGCAGTGTCGGGTTTGCTCTCGCACCGAAAAAAAAGTTTACAAGATGGCTTCAAGATTTGCCAAAAATAAGCATTAACTATGAACACACCACGTTAGTGTCTAATTACATACTAATTTAAGAGTTATATTAAACATGAATTCCCTTAGCTTAATCCTCAGAAACATTGGGTCATTAAACTGACAAGTTTATAACTATTAGTTATAAGTCCTAGCTTCACCATACACTCAAACTGTGAGGTTTCTCAGCTTTTCCTATGGATCTGTAGCACAATGACCTAACAATGACTTAACTTGTGCCCTGATTTTTATTAGAAACTAAGAGGGGGAGAAAGTAAATACAATTGATAATTTTATACTAACGTTACACCAGTGGCGGATCCAGAACGTGATAGATGGGTGGGCCTGTATTAAGTCGAGGTGGGCCTGAATGGGTTTTCCGAAATCAAAGCAGTTGTCCCGAATCTAGCAGGGCTGGGTTTACCGAAACCTTCTTAACGTGATGTTGTTCTTATGTTACACTGTATCTTATCGTATATGTGCATGTCACATGTACATCACTTTTGAATAAGAAACGATAACAAGTCTATAAAAACATCCTAATACATACAATTTCAACTATTTCTGAAGTGATTATTTTATAAAGAACACCGCTTTCTCACATAACAGAGTGAAGCAGCCCGTGCATGAGAGAATCATTGATTCACGAGCCGTCGATACCAATAGATAAAGTCAAGTCAAGTCAAGTCAGCTTTATTTAAATAGCGCTTTTTACAATTTTCATTGTTACAAAGCAGCTGTACAAGAAAAAATGACTAAGTAAAACATAAAAGGTTATGGAATTCAAAACACAGGTCAAATATCAGACACACAATAAATTCCTATATGCAGTGTTAATTAAATAAGACTACCAAATTCTAGCAGCCCCCCCAAAACAGTGCAAAAACAGTATGCAAACGGTGGCGAGGAACCCAAAACTCCATTGGAGGAGAAAAAAAAACCTCGGAGGGAAACCAGGCCTAACCAGGGGATTCCAGTTCCCCTCTGGCAAAAACTGCAGCCTCTGCACAAGCTCAACAGTGCTTGCACAACAAGGCGAAAATAAAAAAATTAGATTTAAAATTATCATTAATAATCTAATGGTGGCTGAAGTTTTGTAGGGACGTCACTTCCTTCGTCCAGCATTTGTCAGGTCAAGGAATGGATTGCACCCTGCCCTCTCCGCTCTTGTAACCTTGGAACAATGAGACAAGACTGGCTGAGAGTAGAGTACTGTTCTGCACTCTTTGATGCAACAAATGCATCAGTTGTTATTGGAAGTGTCCCTGGTTCCGGTTGATCTAACTAGTGCAGCCTAGATCTTTGAAATATATATATTATGATAATCTAGTATATGCAAGATTAAAAAGATGCGTCTTTAGTCTAGATTTAAACTGACAGAGTGTGTCCGCCTCCCGGACATTGCAGGGAAGACTGTTCCAAAGTTTAGGCGCTAGATAGGAAAAGGATCTGCCGCCTGCACTTGATTTTGAAATTCTAGGTATTACCAACTGACCTGACGCCTGAGAGCGTAGTGCACGTGATGGACTATAATACGTAAGAAGTTCTCTCAAGTAGTGAGGAGCTAAACCATGCAAGGCTTTATAGGTAATAAGCAAGATTTTAAAATTGATGCGATGCTTTATAGGTAACCAGTGCAAGGTTGACAGAACCGGGCTAATATGCTCATACTTTTTTGTACGTGTAAGAACTCGAGCTGCCGCATTTTGGACCAGTTGGAGTTTTTGTAATAGGCCTGCAGGGCAACCACCTAATAGTGCATTTGTCATGATTCCGCTATCATGTCATGTTTATTTTTGGTCTTGCAGCGGAGTCATGGCATAGCCTTAGGTTTTGTGTGAGAAAGACATGGCTTTGTTTTGATTCTGACATGCCATGTGCTTTCTCGTGTCTCGTCAGTGTTTCCCGCCCTTTTGTCTCGTTAGCCTTCCCATTAGTGTCTCATTACCTACACCTGCCCCTTGTTCAATTATCCTGTGTTTGTTTCCCTTTAAAGCCTCCTCTTGTCTATTGTCCTGTGCTCGTTCATTGTATTTGGTACTCTCTGCGTGTATGCTGTGTCAAGTCTGTATTAAGTATCAAGTTCTCGTTCAGTGTATTTTGGTGAGTCAGTTTAGTCTTGTCCTTAGTGTTTATTTTTCTAGTTTAGTTAGTCAGTCCGTGTCCTGTTTGTAACCATTGTTTACCTTGCCCAGTTTTACCCCCTTGTGGGTTTTTGTTTTGTGTTTAGCTATTAATAAATCTTTGTTAACCCCGTCATCGCCGTGTCTGCCTGCAATTGGGTTCTTCTCCTCCCACATCCCTGACAGAATGAACGAGCCAAAACTGAACCCAGCAGGCAGCATGGACACAGGAGACCGTGTAAAGGAGGCGCACCTCCTCTTTGGCCTCCGCCAAGGAGGATCCTATATCTGGGACTTCGCCAACCATTTCTTGCAGACCGCCAAGCGAGGCTGCTTCTCCGAGGAGGAGTTGAAGGCGATTTTCAACCGCTGCCTCGCAGAGCCGCTCTCCCAGTCGGAGATGAGGAGGCTGAGACCCCTGGGCTTCACGGATCTGGTCAGCTGGATTTGCGATCGGGATTCGCCCAGGGTCTCAGTCCATCCCAACTCCACGGCCCTCTTGGACTCGGGCCCTGAGGGTCGGGTTTTGCAGATCGGGACCGTGTGCCTCTCCTCACCCTCTGCACCCTTTGACTGGTCCAGCCCGAAGCTCCAGCCGGAGGAGAAGACCGGGACTCAGCCCAAATATTTTTTGGGGGGGCGCCGTATGAGCAGGAGGGCCCGATCGTCTAGCGGGCCTCCTGATGTCCCGTCTAGTCCGGTGGTCCCAAGTCCGGTGGTCCCAAGTCCGGTGGTCCCAAGTCCGGTGGTCCCAAGTCCGGTGGTCCCAAGTCCGGTGGTCCCAAGTCCGGTGGTCCCAAGTCCGGTGGTCCCAAGTCCGGTGGTCCCAGTCCGGTGGTCCCAAGTCCGGTGGTCCCAAGTCCGGTGGTCCCAAGTCCGGTGGTCCCAAGTCCGGTGGTCCCAAGTCCGGTGGTCCCAAGTCCGGTGGTCCCGCCTGCACCCACTCCAGTGCCAAGTCCTGCCCAGGCGTCCACTCCAGTGCCAAGTCCTGCCCAGGCGTCCACTCCAGTGCCAAGTCCTGCCCAGGCGTCCACTCCAGTGCCAAGTCCTGCCCAGGCGTCCACTCCAGTGCCAAGTCCTGCCCAGGCGTCCACTCCAGTGCCAAGTCCTGCCCAGGCGTCCACTCCAGTGCCAAGTCCTGCCCAGGCGTCCACTCCAGTGCCAAGTCCTGCCCAGGCGTCCACTCCAGTGCCAAGTCCTGCCCAGGCGTCCACTCCAGTGCCAAGTCCTGCCCAGGCGTCCACTCCAGTGCCAAGTCCTGCACCCAGTCCTGCCCTGCCGGCCTTTCCAGTCGGCGTCAAGTCCTGCACCCAGTCCTGCCCTGCCGGCCTTTCCAGCCGGCGTCAAGTCCTGCACCCAGTCCTGCCCTGCCGGCCTTCCAGCCGGCCTCCTCACCCAGTCCTGCCCTGCCGGCCTTCCAGCCGGCGTCAAGTCCTGCACCCAGTCCTGCCCTGCCGGCCTTCCAGCCGGCGTCAAGTCCTGCACCCAGTCCTGCCCTGCCGGCCTTCCAGCCGGCGTCAAGTCCTGCACCCAGTCCTGCCCTGCCGGCCTTCCAGCCGGCGTCAAGTCCTGCACCCAGTCCTGCCCTGCCGGCCTTCCAGCCGGCGGCTCAGCCGGCCTTCCAGCCTGTGGCTCAGCCGGCCTTCAAGCCGGGAACAAGAACAGTTCCCCCGAGGACTTCTCCCATCAAGTCCCCGGGGATTCCACGCTCGCGAGCGCCCCCGGGAACTAGGACTGTCCCACCCTATCCCTACCCTCTTGGACACCCTCCCGTGAACTTTGTTGTTCCCCCACCCCCCTCCCATGTTTATTATTTTTATTGTCTCACCCCAACCCTGTGATTTTGCTTGCTTGTTTGCCCCTGATATTGTTTTCTTTGTTTTGCCTTGTATTGTCGTGTTCCCAGTCTGTCTTGTCTTGTTAGTCTACCCCTTGATGAACACCTGGAGGTGTTCATTTAAGGGGGGCTTATGTCATGATTCCGCTATCATGTCATGTTTATTTTTGGTCTTGCAGCGGAGTCATGGCATAGCCTTAGGTTTTGTGTGAGAAAGACATGGCTTTGTTTTGATTCTGACATGCCATGTGCTTTCTCGTGTCTCGTCAGTGTTTCCCGCCCTTTTGTCTCGTTAGCCTTCCCATTAGTGTCTCATTACCTACACCTGCCCCTTGTTCAATTATCCTGTGTTTGTTTCCCTTTAAAGCCTCCTCTTGTCTATTGTCCTGTGCTCGTTCATTATATTTGGTACTCTCTGCGTGTATGCTGTGTCAAGTCTGTATTAAGTATCAAGTTCTCGTTCAGTGTATTTTGGTGAGTCAGTTTAGTCTTGTCCTTAGTGTTTATTTTTCTAGTTTAGTTAGTCAGTCCGTGTCCTGTTTGTAACCATTGTTTACCTTGCCCAGTTTTACCCCCTTGTGGGTTTTTGTTTTGTGTTTAGTTATTAATAAATCTTTATTAACCCCGTCATCGCCGTGTCTGCCTGCAATTGGGTTCTTCTCCTCCCACATCCCTGACAACAAAAAAAAAATATTTTTTTTATTAAAAAAAAATATAAAAGTCTCTCCCCCCCTGATGAAGACAGCATAAAACGAAATATAAAAATATTTTAAAAAAGGAAAAACGCAATCTTACAGGTGTTGGCGACCTGGTTCTCAAATGACAGAGTACTATCGAATATAAAGCCAAGATTCTTAGCTGAAGATGAGGGTTTTATGGAACATCCATCAATAGTTAAGCAGTATTCTTGGTTGTTACGTAGGGCGGTTTTCGGTCCGATAAGTAACATTAATAATAAAGCACCATCGCCACAACAGGACCTGGTTGCGTCGCATGTAAGACGGTAAATCTTAAACAGCTTCCTAAGGTATTGTTCGGGGAACACGCCTAGAAATGGTAAACCTTTAGTTAAGTTATACGTTAGGAGTCTTTGTAGCCCGCTAAGAGACAAAGTTATCGAGAAACGCAGCCCTGAAATTATACTAGAGCAGCATAGTCTTGTGCTAAAGGTATATACCATTTCTAGGCGTGTTCCCCGAACAATACCTTTCGTATTGCACTAGGTGCTGTAGCCATTAAAAAAACGTATTTAGGTTCATATACATGTTAAATATTATAATATTGTTTTAATTATTTAATCTATTTTGGTTATGAAAAGTGAACAATGAAAAGTGAACAATGAAAAGCGAACAATGAAAAGCATTATAGGAGGCGCAATATGACATGCCAGACATGATAATGACCACTTCATAGGTTTGTTTGGAAAGACTTTCTTTAAAGTGAATTTCGTTTTGTATAAATTGTATCTTAATTTTAATCAATGTTTAATCAAACAATTGCCTCGATTTAATAAATAAGAAAGCTGCTCATGTCGTGATCGTGGTGGAAGAACCCAATTGCAGGCAGCGTTGGTGAAGGGGTTAACAAGACTTTAATAATAAGACACAAAACAAACACCCACATTGGGGGAAAACACTAACCAAAACTAATAATACAAAATTGAAAACAAATACTTCCCACATGGGGGGCAAAAACAAACTACTAACTTAACACAGAGACTATCAAAACAAAGACCAAGGGAACTAGGAACTCTAACATACAGGGCAGGAAACATGTATAGGGCAGGAAACATGTATAGGGCAGGTGTGGGTAATGAGACACAGGAGGAAAGCTATACTAGGAACGAGAGGGGCGGGGCCAAATGAGGAGACTGGAGAGAACACATATTATGTCCTGATTGACAATAATATGTTACTCTCCACACAAAACACGTCAGACCGTCATGATTCTGCCCAGACCGGAAAATCAAGACAAGAGAAGGAATCATGACAGCTCGGGTATATTTGTCTCATTAGAACCATACAAATAATTATTAATCTCAATACGAGGTTTTAAAAAAATTAGTGAGTAACTTGATTAGTGAAGGATTTTTATTGTGGTTTAAACATGCCTTTACATTTAATATGCTTTATGATTTCATTATTGATTACTAACCATGCATAATATGTTGAAAATATAACCAGTGTGTGAGTTGGGTTGACCAAGAGTTAGGGGGGTGATATTGAGTGTATTTTCCACAGGAAATGGTATGTGTGTGTGTAAAGATCAGATTACACACGGAGCTCGTTGGAATGTGGTGGGGTGTGGGGTGTTTTCCGTATGATGTGTTACAGAAGGTCCGAAAGCAAAGGAGTGTGAGCTGGTTGGCTGAGGCAGAACAAAGGAGAGAAAGCGGATTGGACGTGTTCCCAGGCTTCCCCAACCCCCCAGCAAAGAAAAGACACCAGTGAAATATTATAAATACCATGTAAAATTGTTTTTCGGGGTCGGTCCTTTGTGAGACGTTTTGCATCTAAGGACCCACCCAGCAGCTGTTGTATTTTTGAATCTTCTGATCAATAAACTTCAACATTTTCTTAACTGGCCTCTCTCCAATTTTGATCACGCCGAACATAGCACGAATGTTCATCATTAGCAATACAAAATAATAGTAAAGATACCATGTACACTTCTAGCGAACGTTAGACGTTGGTTGTTGGCGCCAGATTGCAATAGTGGGTGCTACGTTGATGTTGCATTGACCAATGAAAACACATCACCAACACACTTACATTTTAAATAGTTATCAGGCTCACTTATAATTTTACTGTTTTAAACATAACATGTTATAGATAAAATACACCACATAAAGTAGTATCCATGTTTAACTATACAGAGTAGTATTAGATTTTTTTTATTTCTGATTGGGTGGGCCAGCTGTCAATGTGGGCGCCCACAGCTCCGCGCCTGCGTTACACTAAATATAAAAACGTAGCTTACTAGCTTAGCGACTAAAGTTAGCTGTCGGCACACCACATTAGATTAAACTACTTATCCTCGTATTTGTGGATATAACTCGATATATAGAGCTTAAATCCTTTGTCCTGCTTGCTTGTTGGACCAGGGGACCAGGCATCAATGGTGCGGTGTAAACCGTTAATGCTTATATTTGGCAGATCTTTAAGACATCTAGTAAACACTGACATTTTGTGCGGTGCAACCAGTTAACTGACATCCCGACTTCTGGCGATAGCGGAAGTTCGTTGCTACACTTGTGCACATAGTCTATTCTAAGGTGACTAAATGATGACAGAATTTTCCATTTTGGGTGAAGTATCCCTTTAAATACACAGCAGCAAGCTTTCTATGCTACCGGGGCCGTGGAAGAAGTGGAATAATTACCTTCACATAAAAATACTAAATTCATAAAATCAGATTGACAGGCATAATAATTACACTATATCAAATTACAATATGTGATATGTAAAATATGAATTATTATTATTTTGAATCTATACTGTGTCTCATGCAAATTTAACTGCATTTACTCACCATGTATGGTTTAACGGTAATGTTTGTTCTGCATTCATTGATGTCACACTGCAGAACTTTATGTAATGCATGAGCGATGGTATATATGGCCGAGTAGATAGCGAAGGAGAATGTGGGTATTTCCTCTGCGGTCAACATTGAGCAGTTGTCACAATCTTGATTACATGTCTTCATCTGAATTTCACTCTCCGCTTTATCATTAGTAGTCTTGTCAGCAGTTCCTTTGGCTTTATAGACGAATTCATGAAATCCAGGCAATGAAAACATTCTCTCTGTAATGCCAACAATTGTTCCAATTTTCTCAACTCCCGGCTCTTTTGGAAGCTGCTGATTCATAGACCATGTTTCACTTGCAATCCAGACTTTGTTACGGATATTGTTTGCTATGGCTGCTTTGATTATGTTCTTTGCATATTGTGACCCAGTGAAAACCACAATGACATTGACGTTGAGCCCATTAATCTTTTGTAGAGTTAGACTGTAGTTGACACTTTGACTAAGAACCTCTTGATAGGCCAAACAAATGCCAGTATTTTTGATGTAACTGTTAAACAGCTGTAGGCCATCTTCACTGTTACTGTCTGGGTCTCGAAGAAAAGCTACCCAGTTCCATCCAAACCACTGTATGATGCGAATAATCATCTGTATCAAGTCTTTATTGCTAGGGATTGTTCTTATAAATGAGGGATAGCGACGTTTATCACTTAATTTATAGCTGGTAGCTCCATAATTAACCTTTGAAAGAAAAAAACGATTTGAAAAGCAATTCACTTAATATGCTCAAACAAAAAGCATAAAAGTACTTATACGTGACTGTGTGTAAAAATGATGTGCTTTGGGGCACAGGGCGAAGGTTATGAAGTATGCGTATTTGCTTGTTATTTGAGTATCAAATACATTCTAAATAATTTACCAGTGGTATAAGGTCCATTGTCACCAGTGGTACAATAGTCAGGGTTCTTGTGCTTCCATATGGTCCGGTTAAAGCAATCACTTTAGGCTGATGGCTGTTGAGTTTTTCCTGAGGTTTTATTGATCCATTCTGTGAAACGAAACTCAAGACTGATGGGAAATTCTTAGTGTCAGAACAATAGTCAAAAATGTCATAGCCCAGAGAAACATTGGGCAGCAGGGTGGTGGAGTTATTAATCTCCTCAACAGCAAACCTCATTACTTGGAACATCTGATAGCCAGATTTTGACAAAGTGTGCCTACAAAACATCAGTGAAGAAGTTAATGGCACTTCATTTACATTTTGTATTAGTTTACCATGAATGCAATCCTGGGTCAATGTTGCATTAATTTTCAAAACTCATAAAAACAACAATAATAAATGTGTCATAGGCATTCATATGGCAAAACAAGAAAAATCCTTGCTTACCTGAAACATTCAATGGCCACCGGGGAGAGCAGGGGTGTTGCATGTTGAATTTCATGCACTGGAAAAAGGCCACCCAATAAGTAATCTCCATCCAAACTGAACTCGGATGAAGAGCAAGACACTTTGAAAAAGACACAATGAGTAAAGGTAACAAGGAACGTGTACATGTGGCTCAGAAACATGGTTGCTTATGAAACAGTGTGCGTTATGGTTCTTATATCATTGTTTAATTTGCCTAAAATACATTTCATTTGCCTAAACCACTGTGTTTATTCACACCCTAAAAGTTATTATTGCTGTTAATGTTAGATGCCCCTAAGATTTTCTAGATAATTGTCCCAATTATCTGAATCCTTTGGAAGTTGTCGACTCATAGACCATGTTTCACTTGCAATCCAAATCAATATTTTTTAGACTGTAGTTTACACTTTGACCACACCCCCAGTCAACACCACATTATGTCTGCTCTATATGTGATCTAATGCAAACGAAACAATTTACCACTAAAGTGTTGTTTTAATGTGCCCCACACGTGATTTTATTTTCATTATGCTCTACACATCTTTCAAGACCTCCACATGTCGCCACATTAATAATGATCTTTAACAGAAGCCTGTTTACAGTGTACTATTAAAGTGTTTGTTGTTCACTGTTACTGCTAAGAAACCTGGAAAATTAGACAGGATCGTGTCTGACATTATTTTATTTGAAGCATACCAGCTGGTAATATGCTTGTTCAAGCACCACGATCCCCCTCAGCAGCCAGGGCTCTCCGACAGCATGTCCCTCCTTCCTCCTGGATTTCGGCACCAATGTAGCGAAGTTTAATAAAGGAAGGAAGGAGGCGGGAACCGGCGAATGCAAAACAACTTTTAATATAATAAAAAAACAAACAAAACAAAAGTAAAATGCCGGCAGCTCCCTCACGGTCGGTTGCCGTGGCCTCGCTGCAGAGAGAAATGGTCGAATGTTTCAAAAGGAGAGATAGGAAGTGGGCAAAACAGTTGGAGAAAAAGGTTCCAAAGGTTCCAGAAGCCACAGACTCTCCTCCTGCATCGACTGCCTTCCCCAATCTCCCCTGATATTCCTCATGCTAACAGTCTCACCAGCTCAACTCCTTTACTGGCAGACAACAGAGCAACAGACGAAGAACGCTGTGCCACCCTACCAGCAGTGCCCGACCTGACATCCATCATCTCCGTCCTCCCCTTCTCCAGAGACTCACTGAGCAGCGCGCGGGTTGGTGATGGTGTACTCCAGGGACTGGCCATCTCTCCACCCACCTCCCAGACCATCAACATCAGCGTGACAAGCCACCAGGGCCTGCTGTATTGTTATATCCAGAGAAAAGATGGCCAGGGCAAGATACAGGTCATCATCCCGCAAGCCCTGGTCCAACCCACGATACAGAGCCTCCATTACAGGACTGAAGAGAAACATCATAGACGATTGAAAACTCTCCTCAGGATCCTGGAGGTTGACTGGTGGTCTACTATGTGCATGGACATCTGGGCATTCGTCAAGACCTGTGAGTCATGCGGTGGGGAGAACAAGGAGTATGCTCTCATCAACCTCAACAACAGACCACAGCCTCATCACCAACGCACAGCTGCCACCAATCACCATCAGATCAACAAGCCGGAGGAAATACCAGGGGGAGTGGCATACCAGCAGAGCTAGATACAAGAGGACCCCAGGAGGAAACATGCTGTCTACCCAGTGACACCCAGGATTTTCTAATTCCTCCGGCAACTAGTACCTAGGTGGGAGGGTCTAGTTTTACCGTATGTATTACAAGCACACATCCAAGAGGACACCGGCAAGATGGACAATGGCTGACAGTACCTTCAATGGACTAGTTCCTTCCCAGGGCATTAGGCTAAGAGGGAGACTATGTGACACTGTCACACATGACCCATGTTTTAACCGCACTATATATTTGTATTAGTAGGTTTTACATTTTGTCTTAGCCATTTAATTCCTATCATTGTTTTGTGTGTGTCTTTAATTTGACCTTGTTGTATCGGTGCAGCATGTTTCAGAAACCCTCTTCCTTCCCCAGCTCTACATGTATAGATCAGCTACAAGGTGATCATGTACGCTATGGGGGTTCATTCGTATGTGATATGTGCAGATGCAGCATTTCTTGTATGCACACAGCAGCATGTTGTGAATGTATTGGCAATAGCAAGTCTCCGTACTCCATTAAGATCGCTTCCACCAAGATCAAATACATTTATATGTTCATGTACACTACCATGCTAAACTCTCAGAGAGTTGTCGTGACAGAACTGCTTTATTTCATATTTTAATTCATTAATTACAATTACATAAAAAAATTACAATCAAATTTGCATTACTAACAGCTTTATGGATCAATACCTTATAAATAAAGTAGTGATAACTTCTTAACTCTACAGAGATTTACACAGACAGAAACGTAGGTAAATGTTAAAAACTAATGCTATTGTTATATGCCTTAAAAGAAAATACTTGCTAAAATGTCCAAATATTGATTCATCTTTAATTAAATAACTACTATCTACTATCTTCATTTTAATACACTTTTAATTCATATTCTGCAACTAAAAACAGACATTATTGTGGAGAATGTTGTTGTGCTTTAACCTCTACTAATGGTTTGGGTGTAAGTCTGAATAGATGTTTGGAAGTATGCAGCAGTGTTCTTTTCCTGTTGAAATAACATGATGTAAGATTTTGGTATGAAATAGCAAAAGAGAATTCCATATACACTGGCTATCTGGGCCAATGCATTGACAAATGGGACCTCCTTGGCCTTGAGGAGAACCCAAATTGTCAAGTATGCAATCCAAATCACAATATAAAAAACAACGCTGAAAGTTATTGATCTGGCTTCGTTGTAATTTTTCGGCAGATCTCTTGCCATGTAAGAAAACAGGATACACAGGGAACCAAGAAACATATTTAGGAACAGTACTGTGCTAATGGTTATCACATGCCCTTTTTCACAGGTGAAAAAAATGAAGTCTTTAAAAGAAACAAAGTCCATGAAGGGTTTGGTATGTGCGACAGTCATCCATAAACAACAAACAATGAAATAAAAAACTGAAAATGAAATGACAAAGACCCACTGTCCATTGTACTTTACCCATACTCTGTGCACATTAGAGTAATCGGAGGACATTTTAAAGACACAAACTATTTGAAAGGCTCGGACAGCCAAACAACAAAGACAAACAGTAAAGAAAAATACAAACACTACATTTCTCAAAGGACATTTTACTGCTGTGGGTTCACCAAAGAAAAAAAACCCACTCAAGCTAGACATAATCAAACACAGTAACATCAGGAAACACATGTTACCGCCAGCAGACCTCACCACTGGAGTGTTGTAATTAAAGGCAAAAATAAATAACATGGCAAAGAGTAAAGTAATCAAGCATGCGTTACAAAATATAAGTGCGATGGAGGGAATTTCTGTGAACTGAAGATAGACGACAGGCCGTGGCTTACATGTCATGCTGCTGCCATCAAACCATTCACTCTCTCCACATGAAAAACATCGGTAAGGGTCCCCTAGAAAGAAGAAACATGATAATATAGCTGCAAGCGGCGATTACGGGTCAAGCCCTACAAGGGCACAAAATAACATACACGTTGTCATGTCTGATCGTGAGTTTTTGAAAATCAAGTTTAATATCATTGGTAAAAGTACTAGAATCACAATAAAATTGCTTATACCTTTTGACCACTAGATGGCACTATCTGCAAATTGATGTGATCTGAAAAAGATCTGTTACTGATGATGTGTACAAAGCTTTGCATCAATACTCAAAAGATACAGCCATATGACCCTTTGGCATGCTCTTCCTCAAATTTGTTGACACGGTATATGAGAACTTTAATTTGAAACCTTTTAATAACCTTTTAACAACTCATGAGTGCAAATTGGTCAAACACTCTAGTTTGTGTAAAAACGTGAATGTGAAACGTTGGACTGTTGGTGGCACTAAAGGGTATTAACATATAAGACTGTCCTCTATTTGTGTGCAAATTTCTTAACTTCTCCCTGTACAGTTCTATGGGCTGCTATAGACGTAATGGTGAAAGAAAAATTACAATGATAGGGAAACACCCTAACAGATCCAATAGAAGTGTTTACGTAATACAGCCAAAACCAAACTCTTGTGTTCACCAAAACCAAGTCAAACATCTCTGACGCATACAGTAAAGTATTACGGCTGTGGTGATTAAAAACAAGTTAAATATCAAAGTCTCATTGAAGACTGTCTAAGATACTTACGAGAATAATTCATATAGTGGTTTTGTGGGCATTTTTTACACAGAAAGCAGCAGTCATGATATCCCACACGTTCTCTTGAAAATCCCTCTTTACACTCAACAGAGCAGTTTGAGAAAGGAACCTTTATAGATCAGAAAACTCAGATTAAACACTACTCAGTGAATAGTTGAAGGCTCACAGAGAGAAATGAAGGAACTTACAGCGGTATTGTTATGCCAGGGCATGAGAGAGTTGTTGATAGTAAAAGTAATTTCTGGATTTGTCTCATATGTGCCCACCATCTGAATCCATGGAGGATTTGTTTCAGTGTGCCAAAGCACGACTGCACAACTGACTACTGGATCACCATTAACATCATATTTCACATGACGACCACTAAGAGGGAAATCCAACTTCTTCATTTCTCCCAGAAGCTGTTGTAAAGAGAAGTAGAAATGTTCACAAAAAAGGCAATTTTTGTATTTTAGTAGTAGTGAAAAATGTCAAATATGTTTTTAAGTATAGATCAAATGCTCGCATTATATTAATGATGTTAATAATATCATAAGTTGTGTATTATCCAGTCATAATTGCTTTCCTCGTTGATGTTCAAGAATTGTGCATTCAAATTAATATCAATGAAACTGCAATTGGGTTCTTTTGAATAAGTCATAATGTAAAATACAGCCAACTAACACAATAAAACACAAAAAAACATGATTACATTTTTTGTTATAAAGAGTTGATTTGTTATTTAAAGTTATTTAAAGTTTTTTTAATGTTTATTAAAAGCAAGTTTTGTACTAACTATTGTACCGGACCTTTGACATTGACGAGAATTCAGATCCGGACCTTTGAATGTAAACTTTGAGAACCTATGGTGTAGTGTATGCAAGATTACAAAGATGTGTCTTTAGTCTAGATTTAAACTGACAGAGTGTGTCTGCCTCCCGGACAGTGCAGGGAAGACTGTTCCAAAGTTTAGGCGCTAGATAGGAAAAGAAAAACGAAGACTTGGTGACCACCAACCCATAAACCGAATGTGGGATAGGTAATCCATTAGTATCGGACAATGTGGGACACCATTGAATGGAAGCGCAAAACTGAGCTAAATACGGAATGAAGACATTTTTATATCATTCTTAAGCTTATCAAAGTCCATTACAACTACAACATAATTAAGGCATAGATAAAATGTTCCATCCATCCATTTTCTTCCGCTTTATCCGGGGCCTGGTCGCGGGGGCAGCAGTCTAAGTAGAGATGCCCAGACATCCCTCACCCTAGACACTTCCTCTAGCTCTTCCGGGGGGACACCGAGGCGTTCCCAGGCCTGCCGGGAGACATAGTCCCACCAGCGTGTCCTAGGTCTTCCCCGGGGTCTCCTCCCGGTCGGACGGGCCCGGAAGGCGTCCAGTAGGCATCCGGAACAGATGCCCAAGCCACCTCAGCTGACCCCTCTCGATGTGGAGGAGCAGTGGCTCTACTCCGAGCTCCTCCCGGGTGACCGAACTTCTCACCCTATCTCTAAGGGATCGCCCAGCCACCCTGCAGATGAAGCTCATTTCGGCTGCCTGTATCCGGGATCTTGTCCTTTCGGTCATGACCCAAAGCTCATGGCCATAGGTGAGAGTAGGAATGTAGATTGACCGGTAAATTGCGACAGAGCACATTTGATAATTCGACCTCAGATTGTACGTTTAAACAACCACATTGTGCTCTAGCGATATCTTAAAACTTCATACTGTGTCACAACAATAAATGTATTACAAAGGTTTGCATGGGCTCAAATCAAAATAAATGAACTTGCGGGTGCAGCTTCTCTTTCAAGTGAAATTAGCTCTCTTCAACTACACTGAAATCTTTCATCACCTATACCTGAATTATGTTGCCTCAGTAGTGCACTGGTGTTTATAAAAGGCTTTTAGGCATGCATTTGAATTAATTTCACTAGTGCTTATAAAAGGTTATTTAGTAATACACATGAATGATTTTCAATGGTGTTTTTGTAAAAGACTTTTCAGTAATACATGTGAATGATTTTCGCTAATGTTTGTAAGATGTATTTCAGTAATACATATGAATTGATTTCACTAAGCTTGATCAATGTTTTTACTTAGCTAGAAGAGCTTGTAAAAGTTATTTCAATAGTTTAGGCCTAAACTGTGTTTTAATTCATTGTGAGTTTTTGTTTTATTCTTAATAAATATTTTTGTTGCTGCCACCTGCTTCCCTGCGATCTCGTCAGGCTCACCTCCTTTGCAGTCTTCGCCAAAGGGAACTCTTTTCTCATGGAATATGCGAACATAACATAATTTCTGAAGTGATTATTTTATAAAGAACACCGCTTTCTCACATAACAGAGTGAAGCAGCCCGTGCATGAGAGAATCATTGATTCTCGAGCCGTCGATACCAATAGATAAAGCACCATCGCCGCGGACAGCACCTGGTTGCGTCGCATGTAAGACGGTATATCTTAAACAGCTTCCTAAGGTATTGTTCAGGGAACACACCTATAAATGGTAAACCTTTAGTTAAGTTATACGTTAGGAGTCTTTGTAGCCCGCTAAGAGACAAAGTTATCGAGAAACGCAGCCCTGAAATTATACTAGAGCAGCATAGTCTTGTGCTAAAGGTATATACCATTTCTAGGCGTGTTCCCCGAACAATACCTTTCGTATTGCACTAGGTGCTGCAGCCATTAAAAAAACTTATTTAGGTTCATATACATGTTAAATATTATAATATTGTTTTAATTATTTAATCTATTTTGGTTATGAAAAGTGAACAATGAAAAGCGAACAATGAAAAGCATTATAGGAGGCGCAATATGACATGCCAGACATGATAATGACCACTTCATAGGTTTGTTTGGAAAGACTTTCTTTAAAGTGAATTTCGTTTTGTATAAATTGTATCTTAATTTTAATCAATGTTTAATCAAACAATTGCCTCGATTTAATAAATAAGAAAGCTGCTCATGTCGTGATCGTGGTGGAAGAACCCAATTGCAGGCAGCGTTGGTGAAGGGGTTAACAAGACTTTAATAATAAGACACAAAACAAACACCCACATTGGGGGAAAACACTAACCAAAACTAATAATACAAAATTGAAAACAAATACTTCCCACATGGGGGGCAAAAACAAACTACTAACTTAACACAGAGACTATCAAAACAAAGACCAAGGGAACTAGGAACTCTAACATACAGGGCAGGAAACATGTATAGGGCAGGAAACATGTATAGGGCAGGTGTGGGTAATGAGACACAGGAGGAAAGCTATACTAGGAACGAGAGGGGCGGGGCCAAATGAGGAGACTGGAGAGAACACATATTATGTCCTGATTGACAATAATATGTTACTCTCCACATAAAACACGTGAGTCTGTCATGATTCTGCCCCAGACCGGAAAATCAAGACAAGAGAAGGAATCATGAAAGCTCGGGTATATTTGTCTCATTAGAACCATACAAATAATTATTAATCTAAATTTTTTTTTTTTTAATTAGTGAGTAACTTGATTAGTGAAGGATTTTTATTGTGGTTTAAACATGCCTTTACATTTAATATGCTTTATGATTTCATTATTGATTACTAACCATGCATAATATGTTGAAAATATAACCAGTGTGTGAGTTGGGTTGACCAAGAGTTAGGGGGGTGATATTGAGTGTATTTTCCACAGGAAATGGTATGTGTGTGTGTAAAGATCAGATTACACACGGAGCTCGTTGGAATGTGGTGGGGTGTGGGGTGTTTTCCGTATGATGTTTTACAGAAGGTCCGAAAGCAAAGGAGTGTGAGCTGGTTGGCTGAGGCAGAACAAAGGAGAGAAAGCGGATTGGACGTGTTCCCAGGCTTCCCCAACCCCCCAGCAAAGAAAAGACACCAGTGAAATATTATAAATACCATGTAAAATTGTTTTTCGGGGTCGGTCCTTTGTGAGACGTTTTGCGTCTAAGGACCCACCCAGCAGCTGTTGTATTTTTGAATCTTCTGATCAATAAACTTCAACATTTTCTTAACTGGCCTCTCTCCAATTTTGAACACGCCGAACATAGCACGAATGTTCATCATTAGCAATACAAAATAATAGTAAAGATACCATGTACACTTCTAGCGAACGTTAGACGTTGGTTGTTGGCGCCAGATTGCAATAGTGGGTGCTATGTTGATGTTGCATTGACCAATGAAAACACATCACCAACACACTTACATTTTAAATAGTTATCAGGCTCACTTATAATTTTACTGTTTTAAACATAACATGTTATAGATAAAATACACCACATAAAGTAGTATCCATGCTTAACTATACAGAGTAGTATTAGATTTTTTTTATTTCTGATTGGGTGGGCCAGCTGTCAATGTGGGCGCCCACAGCTCCGCGCCTGCGTTACACTAAATATAAACACGTAGCTTACTAGCTTAGCGACTAAAGTTAGCTGTCGGCACACCACATTAGATTAAACTACTTATCCTCGTATTTGTGGATATAACTCGATATATAGAGCTTAAATCCTTTGTCCTGCTTGCTTGTTGGACCAGGGGACCAGGCATCAATGGTGCGGTGTAAACCGTTAATGCTTATATTTGGCAGATCTTTAAGACATCTAGTAAACACTGACATTTTGTGCGGTGCAACCAGTTAACTGACATCCCGACTTCTGGCGATAGCGGAAGTTCGTTGCTACACTTGTGCACATAGTCTATTCTAAGGTGACTAAATGATGACAGAATTTTCCATTTTGGGTGAAGTATCCCTTTAAATACACAGCAGCAAGCTTTCTATGCTACCGGGGCCGTGGAAGAAGTGGAATAATTACCTTCACATAAAAATACTAAATTCATAAAATCAGATTGACAGGCATAATAATTACACTATATCAAATTACAATATGTGATATGTAAAATATGAATTATTATTATTTTGAATCTATACTGTGTCTCATGCAAATTTAACTGCATTTACTCACCATGTATGGTTTAACGGTAATGTTTGTTCTGCATTCATTGATGTCACACTGCAGAACTTTATGTAATGCATGAGCGATGGTATATATGGCCGAGTAGATAGCGAAGGAGAATGTGGGTATTTCCTCTGCGGTCAACATTGAGCAGTTGTCACAATCTTGATTACATGTCTTCATCTGAATTTCACTCTCCGCTTTATCATTAGTAGTCTTGTCAGCAGTTCCTTTGGCTTTATAGACGAATTCATGAAATCCAGGCAATGAAAACATTCTCTCTGTAATGCCAACAATTGTTCCAATTTTCTCAACTCCCGGCTCTTTTGGAAGCTGCTGATTCATAGACCATGTTTCACTTGCAATCCAGACTTTGTTACGGATATTGTTTGCTATGGCTGCTTTGATTATGTTCTTTGCATATTGTGACCCAGTGAAAACCA
Source organism: Barbatula barbatula (assembly GCA_037178815.1). Taxonomy (NCBI): domain Eukaryota; kingdom Metazoa; phylum Chordata; class Actinopteri; order Cypriniformes; family Nemacheilidae; genus Barbatula; species Barbatula barbatula. The sequence continues at coordinate 994,729 of CM074086.1, forward strand.
CAATGACATTGACGTTGAGCCCATTAATCTTTTGTAGAGTTAGACTGTAGTTGACACTTTGACTAAGAACCTCTTGATAGGCCAAACAAATGCCAGTATTTTTGATGTAACTGTTAAACAGCTGTAGGCCATCTTCACTGTTACTGTCTGGGTCTCGAAGAAAAGCTACCCAGTTCCATCCAAACCACTGTATGATGCGAATAATCATCTGTATCAAGTCTTTATTGCTAGGGATTGTTCTTATAAATGATGGATAGCGACGTTTATCACTTAACTTATAGCTGGTAGCTCCATAATTAACCTTTGAAAGAAAAAAACGATTTGAAAAGCAATTCACTTAATATGCCCATACATGTTATATACAGTCAAAACACAAAAGTACTTATGCCACATGGCTGTTGAACGCTTCATTCTAATTGGCTGGCAAACGTTCTATGGATGTGTATTATTACTCAGTTAAACGGACGCCTATGATGTAGTTTCAGATCTGTCGACCGAATTACAGTTTAATATCTCTGCTCCAAGTTAAACCGAATATAGTCTCAGCCTCAGACGTCAATGTTTGCTGACGGACAGTTGGCAGAACATTTTATGCATAAGGCAGACTTTCTTGGAAACACTTCAGTATGTTGGAAGTCATCAGATTGGTGGGACTCTACAGGATTTCTGGGAGACGTGCATGTCGCATTCTTTAACTGTCCGCCTGGAAACAACACAAAACAATTTGATCGAGGTAGTAAGCTGTTGTGTCTACTGCTGTTGGCTGCATTAAGAATTCTTCTCGATCAACTAAAAGCTAAATTCCTAAAAGTATGCACCTCCGAAGCAGAGCAAGTATGTATTTTTGTTTTCTTGGCAAATTACTAATCGTTTTGCTAGACAACATCCTTATTTATCATCTGCTGTGGTGTAGACTCTTATGAAGCTGCGATGAAACTAGAATTTAGATCTTAACCAACAGCCCCCCGTTCAAGTCCATTACAAGGAGAAGAACCCTGGAAAGCTTGAAACATAAGCCTCGATTTGTTTTCGACAGAAGAAATAAACACACGGATGACTTACAAAAAAGAAAGAATTAAACGGCCAGTCATAAATTATTCCAATCCTTCTTAAAATGTCTCTAGCTGAAAAGGATGCAATTTGGCAAAATAGGACAAGGGTTAAGAAGTATGCGCATTTGCTTGTTATTTGAGTATGAAATACATTCTAAATAATTTACCAGTGGTATAAGGTCCATTGTCACCAGTGGTACAATAGTCAGGGTTCTTGTGCTTCCATATGGTCCGGTTAAAGCAATCACTTTAGGCTGATGGCTGTTGAGTTTTTCCTGAGGTTTTATTGATCCATTCTGTGAAACGAAACTCAAGACTGATGGGAAATTCTTAGTGTCAGAACAATAGTCAAAAATGTCATAGCCCAGAGAAACATTGGGCAGCAGGGTGGTGGAGTTATTAATCTCCTCAACAGCAAACCTCATTACTTGGAACATCTGATAGCCAGATTTTGACAAAGTGTGCCTACAAAACATCAGTGAAGAAGTTAATGGCACTTCATTTACATTTTGTATTAGTTTACCATGAATGCAATCCTGGGTCAATGTTGCATTAATTTTCAAAACTCATAAAAACAACAATAATAAATGTGTCATAGGCATTCATATGGCAAAACAAGAAAAATCCTTGCTTACCTGAAACATTCAATGGCCTCCGGGGAGAGCAGGGGTGTTGCATGTTGAATTTCATGCACTGGAAAAAGGCCACCCAATAAGTAATCTCCATCCAAACTGAACTCGGATGAAGAGCAAGACACTTTGAAAAAGACACAATGAGTAAAGGTAACAAGGAACGAGTACATGTGGCTCAGAAACATGGTTAAAGATGATTTGTTGCTCATGAAATGGTTGTAAAGGAGTTTTATAAAATATTTTAATTTGCTTTAAACATTAAATTTGCTTAAACCACTTTGTATATTCATAGGTCTGGGCATCAGTATCAATGTTATGATTTAGATATTAGTTTTCACAGACCTTGCTTTATCTACAATCCAAACTTTGTTTTTATGTTTTTGCATATCGTGACAGAGTGAAAACCACATTGGCATTGATGAAAATATCTTTCATCAGACATGACTGGACACACCTAGAGATTATTTTCTGAAAATCTATGCTATTAACTCGACAGAACAAGACAGGAATATCCGGTATGTGCTACTGTTGTGGTTAGAACACAAGTTAATAAACTAGACAATGTTGTTTGGAAAACAGCTAGACCTGTATCTTGAACTAGAGGTAACTAGAGAAGTTAAGATTGGCTAGAATATTTGACAATCTGGCACAAAACAGGAGAAACACAAGGGATTAACAGAGGTTTTGCATGTGACATCACCGCACACGTCATGTCACGTAAAGTCAAGTGAGTCACGCCCACTGAGTGGCAGAAAGACTGAATGCAGCAGTGTTTACCGCTGTATGTAATCTATTGAGAACAGGATAAAGTTGTTGTGCCGATTGATTGTTATGATTTATGGCTAAAAATACAATGATTAATATATCCAGTGTTTCATGAGGTTATCTTGATAAAGTTAACTGCAAATACAAGTGTACAATGCTGGCTACCATTGTTTCACCCATGGACCGCGGAACGCATCTGAACAAGGGGGGGCCATAATTTCAAGTCACGCGGAGGGGGTGGGGCGCAAATGCATTGAAACAGACAATATTACTGATATATTAAATAACGTTGCGGAGCACTTTATTTTATTCCGACACCACACAGTCACATCTACAGTACACACATGATGAACACGCACACATGTTTCCTCAGATTAACCCCTCTTATCCCACTTACATTCACACACAACAGGCCAAGCCTATTTACACATAAACGCACAGATGAAACTATAGCAAACACATAAAGTACATCCAGTCCACAACCACAACTCATCTTGCTGCCTTGAATCTAGATCAACATCATAGTCATTATCATCACAAGTCAAGACATTATTATCAGATTGATGTGCAGAGCCGCACAGACACACACTCACACCCACAAAACAAGTAAAGTTTTCCGCTCGTGTCACAAAATGTCAGCCAGTTAAAAATCTTTGAACCACTGATATTGAACTGATCTTGCTTGTTGTGAAGACCCAGTCCCCTGTACCTTTTTGGTCTTCATAAGAACAGCAGGGTTTTGTGAGATCCCCCGCAGCACTCACTTGTACAGTGGCTGTCGGTAGCTTGGCTTGAAGCCAGAGGAGAGCAGCTAGCGGGCTCGTCTGAGTCTGTGGTGGAGATGGACGCTCCGGGTTTTTTGGCAGAAGGAGAGTTTGCTCATTTTTTTTTGCCAGTTTATTTTTTAAAAATCTGACATTGACTTCTGTCCCTTGTAGAACATTAAAGCAATGTTCTGCGCGTTCAAAATTGGAGAGAGGCCTGTCAAAGTAAAATCTTGAAGTTTATTGATCAGAATCTTAAAACAAAAATACATCAGCTGTGTACATCAGCCGATGGGTGGGTGGGCTGCTTAGACTCAGTCTTAAAAAGAACTGATATCTTTACAACGGCCCGACCGACCCAGAAAAACAACTTCACAGCATATTTATAATATTTCTTGGGGTGCCTCTTCTCCAGCTGGGGTCCAATCCGCTTTCTGTCCTTTGTCCTGTCTCAGCCAACCAGCTCACTGCCTTGTTTTTCAAATCTGGTTCCATCTGTAAGACATTACACGATACCCTCACACATTCCAACACGCTCTGTGCGTAACCTGACCTTAAACACACATACCCATTTCCTATGGAAAAAGCCCTCAGTATGAGTCCTAAATTCTTGGTTCACATACTGGACATATTTTCAACATGTTATGCACAGTTAGTATTCAATAATGAAGTCATAAGCATATTAAATGTAAAGGCACGTTCAAACCATCATAAAAATCCCTCAGTGTACCCATTTCTTCCCCAAAAAGAAGATGTAGTTCTTGTTACACACACACACACACAAGCAGAACATCCTACCCCCACTCACTGACCACATTCCGATCTCTGGCAACACCCAGCCACTGTAGAACTCTCTGGTTCAAGCTTTTGTTCACAATCATGTCATATTAATCATCCATTTTTATATTGATTCATATACGGATCTAAATTTCCACACCTTTTTGTCGCCCCCTGGTTGCCCCCCGCGGTTAAACGGTGCCCCTTTTACTCGCGCGATGCTCTCACATGACAGACCTAGTAACTACGTCGACGTAACGTTGTAGTTGATAAACAATGCACACTAATTTCAAATCAAAATGCAGTAGTCAGTGTGAGTTTTTTTTATCGCAGCAGTTGGTGAGAGTGATTGAAGCTGTGTGGTGACTAGTATTGTTTGGCTCGTAAAAACACGGATACAACTTAGGCTTTTATTCATATAAGATAGTTTGTCAGAGTACAAAAGTTGCCCGGGCCGTGGCCCCCCCGGTCCCGCGGTCTATGGTTTCACCTCATTGAGGACATAGCCACATTATGGCACAAACTTCAGATTTTCCATCTTCTATGGGTTTTCTTTCTTGGATGGGATTCCGCTGAAGCTCAGGCTTGTCTCATCACCGGCGGCGCCAGGGGGGTCTCAAGACCCTCCCAAAAAACGCCTTAATCCCCCATTTGACCCGGCCCCCTTCCTTATTAAAAATATGAATGTATATTAAAATATATATATATCCGGGATGAAGATTTAAAAATGATTCATTTCAAACTACGCAGAACAATAATAATTTATTCAACATATAAAAAAATATAAACATAAGAATCACTGCGACGCCCCATGAACGTTGCTGCCGCTGCGCCTTGGGGCATTGCGTTCAAGGCGCTGTCGCAAGCACTTTATATCTTGAAGCTAAAAATGGATCGCTTCGTCATACCTAAAAAAAATTGAGATCAGACGGAAATAGGAGTGAAAATATACCCATTGCAGTAGAGGGCGAGCCCTGCTTGATCCTAGAATTAGAAACAGAGGACACCGAAGAATTGGAGGATGAGGAGGTGGGAACGGAGCAACTTGCATCCCCCGAGAAATGGCGCCTCATCAATCGCTACAGCGGGCACGGATGGCGGGAATCCTGAGGGCGGAGAGAATTTAATGGGGGATTTAATCCATGGCCCAGCCGAGAAACCAAGACAGCCTCAACTAAAATCATACCCACGTCGTTATTTTGGATTGTTAATATGTTTTCTGTCATAGGTGTGGCTATGGCAATTAAAGTTTGAGCATATTGTTTGCAAACTGCAATTGATTAATTAATTAAAAACAAAGTAGTTGCTATGCTGTGATGTTTTATTTGTTTACTAACATTAATATGCAGTCATTAGCCGTGTCCTCTGTATTTTTTGATTCATGTTGGTTTTCATGAGACCCCCCTGGGAAATGACCAGGACCCCCCATTTCCCCCCCAATCAAAATTGTCTGGAGCCGCCACTGTGTCTCATCAACATTCACGCTAACTCTTTGGAGGTGTGGCTATCTTCCGGGTACCCGTCATTTCTTTCTCCTCTACGCGCACGCTGGTGCAGGCTCAACCAGATGAATTGAATTGCAGAAATTAGAAGCTCCCTCGCGCCTAGTTCAGTGTTTCAAATACGCGCATCAATCATTTGAGTGGGGTGCGACAGACAAAGAGAACTAGAACATGGCAGCGATAAACTCTCTCTGTCTGTGTGTGTGTGTGTGCGCGTGCATAGGCAGAACTAGAACAAGGCAGCCATAAACTGTGTGTGTGTGTGCAAGCAAAACTAGAACATAGCAGCCATAAACTGTGTATGTGTGTCTGTGAGTGAATGTGTGTGTGTGTGTGTGTGACTCATCATCCCTTACAAATATAAATATATAAATAAATGTTTATTTAGAAAATGTTTCAAATATGTGTAACCTAAAAGACAAACATTCGCCTATCCACAGCGGGAAAAAAATACAAGTAAAGAAAAGAGAACGAATTTGGGAAACTTACATGTTTCCTCAAGTTGGATGTTCAGTTTTTGAATGCTGAAATGTTTGTTTTGGTAGACCTGTCACCTAGTGACCTACATTAAATAATAAAATGAAACAGGTCCCAGCCACAGAAACAACAGACAGTCAAAGTGTGGATACAAAAATATTGTTTATTTATGGGCCAGCAAGCGCGAACCGGAAATACGGTTATGTAGGGGAAAGAGTTTACTAAAATGAAATCTCTGAAGCCGCTTAGACAAAGGTTCGTGTGCTTCTCGGCAGTTCGCCCAGCTGTCCTCCCTCTAGGAAGTTGAGCGGACACGTCCAGAGGGTCACGGCAGTCGTCAGACCCACAAGAGAAAAAGTCACGGTCCTCTAGGCATCAAAAAGCAAGCGTTGAGGGAGATTCGAGGATAGCCACAATCTTGAGGACAACGCTTGGACACTGGAACCACAGGATAGGTATTTGGCTCTTTAGGTGACATTAGAGAGCATTGAGAAAATCCAGCTGCAGTACACAGGTGGTCAAACAGAGATGCCTGGGAACCTGTGATTCATTTGCAGCATAGGGGAGTCCGTTGAACACAATGGCAGCAGATCAACAGCCACCAGGGAAGACCACCTCTTGGTTCCAAAGAACCAGTTGTTATCTCCTTCAAACCCGCATGGCCAGCTGTTAGACAATTAGTAACTAATTGCGATCATTAGCAGCAATACAGGGGCAATTATGAAGTTACTCAATTACAGGTAGTATCGTCCAAATATGAGCAGAAAGGTGGAACATGGTGACGAGTTCTAATAAACTGGATGGGGCACATTAGCAGGGGAGGAAGCGCAGTCCAAATATGGGCTAAATAATAAAACAGGAAGCTGTTTGCCAGGTTTGTCCATAAATAGAGGTCTAAAAAGAGTCAAGTAGGGCAATTATAAAATGGTAACAAAACCCACTACAAATGTGATTGAATTGTAGTGGTGAATAACCACTACAATTCAGAGTGCCAATATATAAATGCACACAGTAAACACTGCACACAATAAGGCCCTAATGTCTCGAATTAAATAAAATAAAACGGAGTCAACCTGTGACAGACACAGAAGACACTGCATAATATAGCTGCTGTTTCGCACTTTTACTAAGATTGAAATGCTTTCAATATGAGGCCAGGGGTGTTCCTCCTCGTCTGTTTCTGCATTGCCGACGGATGATTCTGACATTTTTGTTTTGCTACCTACGACCATATGACTGTAGAGCTAACCTGTCCCGCCGCTGAGATTGAGTATGGTCACGTGACGAAACTGCACAGCACAACTACGTTTGATTTGAACTACGTGGTAGAGCCTTTAGCGAATGTCTCTCTCTATCGGTGAAAATAAAACATTACAACGAGGCGTATGCGGGGGGAATAACAACAATGATGTGTAGAATGCCAAATAGGTAAAAAAGGGCCTGGAGGAAAGCGATCTATCTGCCGTCCACCCGCCCGTCCACCTGTTCGTCCAATAGCCAGAAAAGCAACATGGCCGAGTCCAAGTCACTCGAAGAGCTGAAAATGGAGCGAGCAACAGCAAAGACACTTTTTCCCGACTTACCAACCATATAATGAGGACCCACATGGAGACGTCTGTGGAGGAGCTACAGAGTAACTTCAAAAGACTCACAGCAGAGGGCTCCAAAGTGATGGATGTAAATGAGGAGATAGAAGCTGCTTACATCGCGCAGTGCGAGGAGACTGATGCAGAGGGCACACCTGAGTTAAGCGACCAGCAGAGAGCCGACCTCGAGAAGACAGAGAAAGAGTGTGAGCAGAAGTTAAAAGAGGTAAAGCTCCTAATCCAAGAGACACTATGGGCCTCATTTGGTGAGAGGGAACTGCCCCTCGCTCTAGAAACGGCAGAGTACGAGAATGTGTCTTCCATTCAGCCTGACACGTCCTTGGAGGCATATGACTTTATGCTCCACCATTTCGAGGGGTTATTGCATAAAGCCAAGGAAGCGCACCAGACCTGTAACTGTTGAGCTCCAGTAGCCGAGAAGCAAGACTTCAATTGTCTCCTAACGAAGCTAGAAACCCTTTTTCCCAAGCTGGTGTCGGGGAAGGCCACCCTGATTAGAGCAGAAAAAATGAAAGAGGACACCGACAGAGTATCTGCCATCAGCCCACAGTGCAGCCCCTGTCGCTGCCATAAAGCTCAGAGCCACAGCCTTACCAAAGTTTACCAGCAGTCAGCGTGAGTACTACAGGCTCTGCACAAGAAAGGCGAACCAACCGGGTTCAGGGAAGTGAAGAAATTCCAACTGCTTGATAGCTTTGATGAAAGAGTTGCCAAAGATCTACGTCTGTCTACTTACACCTGAGCAGACGAGTTCTTCAGAGTCCTGGAGAACCGCTATGGGAACCAAACCATTATCACCATCGAGGTTGTCGAAGAGTTAAACGCTATGCCACCTGTCCGGTGTAACCAGCCGAGAAGAATCGTAGCGCTCATCCAAGCAGTTGGAAAAGCCCTCTATGATTGAAATGAATTGAACAATGCAGATAAAAACCCCATTAGTAATAAAATCTATCGAAAGAAAATTGCCGTAGTCCCTAAAGAAACACTGGCTTACACATGCTGCTGACCAGAACCGCTTTGACAAGTTACTCTCATATCTTCAATCCCAAGAATCCACTGCAGTTGGAGCAGTTAAGAAACATCGACCCTGCCAAGGAGAAGACCAGATTTCAAACAAAGTTCGCCCGAACGAAGACAACCAACTCCAGCAGTGGATCAGCAGGCCGCATTATTTATGGAAACCCAAAGCACAAGAGAAAACTGTGCCAAAGACCCAAGTTCAGTCTAGTGAGAGCTGAGGGGAGAAGATGCACCGAGGCCCGGGAAGAGTTCCTCTCTAAACTTCCACCTGAGCTAGCGCATCAGGGTCGCGATGCCTTCTGCAACATCGCATCCCGAGCATACAACTCCACTGCAGCAAAGACAGGCCTTCTGGAGGAGATTGGTCTGCACGAGTACCCTGTGACCATGATGCTCCTTGATGTCAGCACCAATGACAAAGAATTGGAACACTTATTGACCTGACGTCTGACACAAATTATATAACTCATAAAGCTGCAAGCAAACTGAACCTCCGCAGTGAAGATGTCACACTGGTCATCCATGGCGTTGGAGTGATGAAGGTGTCTGTTGCAACCGAGCGCTACCTCCTCAAGATCCGTATCAGCACTTTAAGAGGGACCCTCAAGTCTCACCAACTTATCTGCTACGGTCTTGACAAAATCGCACAAGTTCACAGACATGTTTCACCTTATAAGTTGCAGGAGATCTTCCTTGATGTTCCCTTCAAAGACCTCATTAGACCCAGAGAGATCCAGCTTTTGATCAGCCACAAAGGCCAGCTGGTGCCCCAAAAAGTCTGCTTTATTGGCGACCTGGTGTTCTGGGATGGTCCACTCGGCAAGACAGTCGGGGGCACGCATCCAGATCTCTTCGAGGAAATCCACCTGATGGCCCACACGCAAAGACTCACTTTGCGTGATCTTTGAGAAGTTTGCAAACTGACCCAGCTCCCTGTCAGTATCTAGATTACTCCGAAGTCCAGTCTAGCACAGCCACCAGAAGCAGAGACTTTCTGAAGCGTTGGAGGTGGGAAAGTATTTTAGCTGCCTGCCAGCCGAGATGTGGAGGGTGTCGCTGCGGGAACTGTCAGCCAGGGGGTAAAGAAATGACGCTTGCAGAAGAAAGGGAGATAGAGATCGTGAGAAATGGCTTGACATGCACAACTGGAGATGATCACAGCACTGAACCACACTGGCACGCTAAGTATCCGTGGGCAGAATATCCAGCAGCTCTACAAAACACCAAAGAGCAGTAGAAGAAACATTCCTCAGAAATCAGAAACAGCTGTCTAAAGAACCTGAGTGGAAGACTGCCAATACTGCGCAAGTCCATGGGTTGGTGAACAACAGAGCTGCAATAAAGCTTTCCCGAAGACGTCCTGCAGAGTTGGACTGGAGTTCCCGCCTCCTTCCTTCCCTTCTATGGAACTTTATTACAGGGACAAACCTGCTGGTTGCATAGCCCAAGTCGCCATGCGAGAGACTGCAAACTCGCCTTCATTCAGTCACTTCAGAGAAGAGAGACGTGTGCTGGAAGAAGATGCCTATGTCGATGACATTCTGACTTCGATGACAACGACTTTGACCATCTGAAATGCCTCACAGCCAATATCAAGCACATCCTGAAAGCTGGAGGAAAGATCCCAAGAGTGAGATACCCAAAACAGAGCCAAAGACTATGATCCTGCCAAACCAGCTGATGGAAGACGACAACAAAGCCCATGGCCTAGGTTACACCATCAATTATGACAAGCTTCATGTCATGGTAGCAGTCAACTTTTCAAACAAAAAGAGGAAGATGCGCGTTGAGAGAAGAAGTTAGAGATCAAACTCCTGATCCACCCACTAGCAGAGAGTTGCTAAGACAAGTCTCTGGCCTGTACGATGCGCTCGGCCTTGTGACTCCTGTCAAGCAAAAAGGTGCCATTCTGGTCAGGAGAGCTTTCCAGGAACCCAAAGTAAAATACTGCTGAGAAGACACGTGGGGCGCTGCCTTGTCTTAAGGTCTCCGAGAAGACGCTATAAAGCTATTAGAAGAATATGCTTACCTGAGCCAACTTCGCTTCGCCAGATCTCTGACTCCACCAGATCACTGCGCAAAGCCCAGTGCCATCACGTTCTCTGATGGCAGCAAACATGCATATGGCGCAGTGATGTATCTTTGATGGAGCTGTAGCCATGGTGTTGTTGTGAGACTGGTCGAATCCAAAGCCAAGCTGACCCCTCTCGACCACAGAGGTGATCCTGTGAAAGCTGAGATGTATGGAGCCGTATTCGCAGCCTGCCACAAGACCTACTTCCAGAGACACTGCCGACTCCAGGTCGAGAAATGGTACCAACTTGTCGACAGTCAGACAGTCCTGGGAGCAATACAGCGTGAGAGTTATGGCTACCAGACCTTCTTTGCAAACCGTGTTGGTGAAATTCAGAGCAACACCGACGTCCAAGACTGGTGTTGGATTCCAGGACTAGCAAACATCGCAGACATCATCACCAGAGGGTCCTGAGTTCCTGACTGTGCTCCAGCTATCTGCCAGTCTTGCTAACGAGAGACCTATCGATGATAGAGTTCAGAGCTGAGAAGAATGCATCCAGTACATCACGCCGAAAAAACGGTTATTTGGTTGAGCCACAAAAAGTGGAGACTTCATTCACAGTAAGTGGCATTCTGCTGAAAGGAATGTTGCTGTTTGCGACCAAAACGCACTAAGAGGGCAGTTCAGACTTGCAAAAAGAGTCATCGGCGTAAATCCTGATTCCAGAAATGTTGTTCGAGATGTTTATGTGAGGGTCTCTCTAAGCTCCTGCATTTCGGTGAGAAATCCAAAACCGGGTGCCAGAGATCCCGAATCAAGTACCATTCTGCATCAGGATGTCCGGTGCCTTGTGGTCCTCGTACCAGTGGAAGATCAGGTTGAAGACCAGCCCACTTAAGACTGCAATCTTTCCGGGCATCACCACGTAAAAGATCGAGTGGGAGGTGTCACGTTTGAGAACCAGGTCGCCAACACCTGTAAGATTGCGTTTTTCCATCTTAAAAATATATCTAAATTACGTCATATGCTGTCATCATCAGATGCGGAGAAGCTTATACATGCCTTTATGACATCAAGACTAGATTACTGTAATGCACTATTAGGTGGTTGCCCTGCAGGCCTATTACAAAAACTCCAACTTGTCCAAAATGCGGCAGCTCGAGTTCTTACACGTACAAAAAAGTATGAGCATATTAGCCCGGTTCTGTCAACCTTGCACTGGTTACCTATAAAGCATTGCATACATTTTTAAATCTTGCTTATTACCTATAAAGCCTTGCATGGTTTAGCTCCTCACTACTTGAGAGAACTTCTAACGTATTATAGTCCATCACGTGCACTACGCTCTCAGGTGTCAGGTCAGTTGGTAATACCTAGAATTTCAAAATCAAGTGCAGGCGGCAGATCCTTTTCTTATCTAGCGCCTAAACTTTGGAACAGTCTTCCCTGCAATATCCGGGAGGCGGACACACTCTGTCAGTTTAAATCTAGACTAAAGACGCATCTTTTTAATCTTTCATACACTACATTATCATAATAAATGTATTTCAAAGATCTAGGCTGCACTAGTTAGATCAACCGGAACCAGGGACACTTCCAATAACAACTGATGCATTTGTTGCATCAAAGAGTGCAGAACAGTACTCTACTCTCAGCCAGTCTTGTCTCATTGTTCCAAGGTTACAAGAGCGGAGCGGGCAGGGTGCAATCCATTCCTTGACCTGACAAATGCTGGACGAAGGAAGTGACGTCCCTACAAAACTTCATCCACTATTAGATTATTAATGATAATTTTAAATCTAATTTTTTTATTTTTGCCTTGTTGTGCAAGCACTGTTGAGCTTGTGCAGAGGCTGCACTTTTTGCCAGAGGGGAACTGGAATTCCCTGGTTAGGCCTGGTTTCCCTCCGAGGTTTTTTTTCTCCTCCAATGGAGTTTTGGGTTCCTCGACCGTTTGCATACTGTTTTGCACAGTTTTGCCTGGCCGGGGGGCTGCTAGAATTTGGTAGTCTTATTTAATTAACACTGCATATAGGAATTTATTGTGTTTCTGATATTTGACCTGTGTTTTGAATTCCATAACCTTTTATGTTTTACTTATAGTCATTTTTTCTTGTACAGCTGCTTTGTAACAATGAAAATTGTAAAAAGCGCTATTTAAATAAAGCTGACTTGACTTGACGTTAACTCTGTGGAGGTGTGGCTGTCTTCCGGGTACCCGTCATTTCCTTTTCCTGTGCGCGCGCTCTGGTGCAGGCTCAACCAGGTGAATTGAATTGGGGAAATTAGAAGCTCGCTCGCGCCTAGTTCAGTGTTTCAAATATGTGCATCAGTCATTTGACTGGGGTGCGACAGACAAAGAGGTCGACAGAGGCAAACGCATTCACTGTGAGGAACTGCTGGGACATTTGATTTTGACGGGCTATCGGTAAGCTTACGTGGACATTGACTCTCGTTTGGATCATTTGTCTGTTTGGTATTTAATGTGGTAAATGTGTAAACGTTACAGGTAGAGTTTGAAAATAATTATCACTGCATGGTTAAAATTTTAAGATTGATATTAGTTTTATATAGAAAGTCTAGTAAAATGCAGGGTAAAAAACCAAGCTGTTGTTGCCTGTAAAAAATGCATTTGACCTTTCCTGTGTTGGAAAAATACTTGTTTATTTGAAATTTTTGTGTTTATATACAGCTGGGAAAATAAGTATTTGACAGTAAGGGGATTTCTAAGTGGGCTATTGACACAAAATTTCCACCAGATGTAGCCATCAAGCCAAATATTGAAATCATACAAAGAAATCAGAACATTTAAGTATACAAGTTGAGTCATAATAAATAAAGTGAAATGACACAGGGAATAAGTATTGAACACACTTTATTTAATACTTTGTCGAAAAGCCTTTGTTTGTGATTACAGCTTCTAGACGCCTCTTGTATGGAGAGACCAGTCGTCTGCATTGCTCAGAAGTGATTCTGGCCTATTCTTCCACACAAATGGTCGCTAAATGTTGAAGGTTCCTTAGGCCTCTTTTATGAACTTTGATCTTCAGTTCTCTCCATAGATTTTCTATGGGATTTAGGTCAGGTGATTGACTGGGCCATTCAAGCAGCTTGATTCGAACTCAACTGTTTGTATGGTGTTCTTGGGGTGGTGGGCAGTGCCATTTCTGTCATGATTCTGCCTAATCTTGTCTTGGTTTTCTGGTCTAGGGGCAGAATCATGACAGACCCACGTGTTTTATGTGGAGAGAAACATATTATTGTCAATCAGGACATGATATGTGTTCTCTCCAGTCTCGTCATTGGCCCCGCCCCTCTCGTTCCTAGTATTGCTTTCCTCCTGTGTCTCATTACCCACACCTGCCCATTGTTATCTCCTTTGTTAGTCTCCCTATTTAATGCCCTCTTGTCTATTGTCTTGTGCTGGTTCGTTGTACGTGTTACCTTGCTGTACTTGTATGAATGCCGGTCTTGTTGCCTTGTACCCTTCTATAGTAAGTCAAGTCTAGTCTTAGTGTTTTGTATTAGTTAGTCTTTGTGAGTGTTAGTTTTAGTCTGTTTTAGTTAAGTCCTCCTTCGGTTCTTGTATGTTCTTTTACCCCATTGTGGGCTTTTGTTTTCGGTTTTGTATATATATATTAAAGTCTATTTGTTAACCCCTTCAACCCCGTTTCGCTGCCTGCAATTGGGTTCTCCTACACAGTTCATAACAGAACGAACCAGCCAGATCTGAACCCAGCAGGCAGCATGGACACTGACCGGTCCAGCGTGGCCCGTCGCCTCTGCAGTCTTCGCCAGGGAAGTGAGACTGTGGACGAGTATGTGGAGAGATTCCTGGACATTGCGGAACAGGGTGTCTTCGGGGAGAGGGAGCTGGCGGTGCTATTCAACACCGGTCTCAGAGAGCCACTCTCTCGCTCGGAGATGAGGGCGATGAGGCCGTTGGATTTCGACGCCGTGTGGGTAACTGCCGCAGCGCGTTCGGAGTCCGCGGCCTCATCGAACCCAGTTTACTCATCTCCGCTGGTTGCGATACCCGAGAGTGGTCCTCTGCAGATTGGTGTTGTGGGCATTGCCACGCACCACTCTCCAGCCTCTGCAGCCTCTCCACAACCGCCCAGTCTCACTGGCAAGCGGGGGAGACGGGAGTCCTGGGGGTCCTCGTCCGAGGCCTCCAATCCCGAGCCGCCTGTCCCATTCACATCGTTCCTGCAGCCGACCACCAGGCGGGTGGCTCGGCTGAAGAAGAAGAGGCAACGGAGGGCGGCTCGGAGTCCGGTGGTCCCGGTGGTCCCGTCAAGTCCGGTGGTCCCGGTGGTCCCGTCAAGTCCGGTGGTCCCGGTGGTCCCGTCAAGTCCGGTGGTCCCGGCCCGTCAAGTCCGGTGGTCCCGCCCGTCAAGTCCGGTGGTCCCGGTGGTCCCGCCTCCCCTCAAGTCCGCCCCTCCCCCCCCCCGTCGGCCCCAGCCGGCCTCCAGTCTGCCCTGCCGGCCTTCCAGCCGGCGTCAAGTCCTGCCCTGCCGGCCTTCCAGCCGGCGTCAAGTCCTGCCCTGCCGGCCTTCCAGCCGGCGTCAAGTCCTGCCCTGCCGGCCTTCCAGCCGGCGTCAAGTCCTGCCCTGCCGGCCTTCCAGCCGGCGTCAAGTCCTGCCCTGCCGGCCTTCCAGCCGGCCTCAAGTCCTGCCCTGCCGGCCTTCCAGCCGGCCTCAAGTCCTGCCCTGCCGGCCTTCCAGCCGGCCTCAAGTCCTGCCCTGCCGGCCTTCCAGCCGGCGTCAAGTCCTGCCCTGCCGGCATCGCGCTCTCGAGCGCCCCCCCAGGGTGTCCCCTAAATCCCCTGGGACTTCGCGCTTCCGAGCGCCAGGGACAAAAACTGTTCCCCCATGTCCCACACCCTTTGGACTTCCTCCCATGAACTCTTGTTTTGCCCCACCCCCCTCCCTTGTTTGTTATTTTTACTGTCCCATCCCAACCCATTTATTGTTCTTGCTTGTCTGCCCTTAGTTTTGTTTACCATGTTTTGTTGGTTGCTGTCTGTTTCCCAGTCGGTCTTGTCTTGTTAGTGTTCTCCCTTGGTGAACGCCAGGGGGCGTTCATTAAGGGGGGGGTTCTGTCATGATTCTGCCTAATCTTGTCTTGGTTTTCTGGTCTAGGGGCAGAATCATGACAGACCCACGTGTTTTATGTGGAGAGAAACATATTATTGTCAATCAGGACATGATATGTGTTCTCTCCAGTCTCGTCATTGGCCCCGCCCCTCTCGTTCCTAGTATTGCTTTCCTCCTGTGTCTCATTACCCACACCTGCCCATTGTTATCTCCTTTGTTAGTCTCCCTATTTAATGCCCTCTTGTCTATTGTCTTGTGCTGGTTCGTTGTACGTGTTACCTTGCTGTACTTGTATGAATGCCGGTCTTGTTGCCTTGTACCCTTCTATAGTAAGTCAAGTCTAGTCTTAGTGTTTTGTATTAGTTAGTCTTTGTGAGTGTTAGTTTTAGTCTGTTTTAGTTAAGTCCTCCTTCGGTTCTTGTATGTTCTTTTACCCCATTGTGGGCTTTTGTTTTCGGTTTTGTATATATATATTAAAGTCTATTTGTTAACCCCTTCAACCCCGTTTCGCTGCCTGCAATTGGGTTCTCCTACACAGTTCATAACACCCCCGCCCCCCCCCCCCGCGGCGCCCCCCCCCCCCCGTCCCGCGCCCCCCTCCCCCCCCCTTCCCCCCGGGAGTGGCTGGGCGGTGGGGCCTCCCCCGGCCGCGTGTCTTCGGGGGGGGGGGGGCGGGCGCGGCTCTCCCCCCGCCCCCCGCGCCCCCCCCCCCCCCGGGGGGGGGGGGGGCGGGGGCGTGGGGGTTTCGCGCCGTGGGGGGCCCGCCGCCGCGCGGTTGGAGTCCCCGGCCTCATCGCACCCCGTTTACTTCTCTCCGCTGGGTGCGAGACCCGAGAGTGGTCCTCTGCAGATTGGTGTTGTGGGCATTGCCACGCACCACTCTCCAGCCTCTGCAGCCTCTCCACAACCGCCCAGTCTCACTGGCAAGCGGGGGAGACGGGAGTCCTGGGGGTCCTCGTCCGAGGCCTCCAATCCCGAGCCGCCTGTCCCATTCACATCGTTCCTGCAGCCGACCACCAGGCGGGTGGCTCGGCTGAAGAAGAAGAGGCAACGGAGGGCGGCTCGGAGTCCGGTGGTCCCGGTGGTCCCGTCAAGTCCGGTGGTCCCGGTGGTCCCGTCAAGTCCGGTGGTCCCGGTGGTCCCGTCAAGTCCGGTGGTCCCGTCAAGTCCGGTGGTCCCGTCAAGTCCGGTGGTCCCGTCGGCCCTCCAGCCGGCGTCAAGTCCTGCCCTGCCGGCCTTCCAGCCGGCGTCAAGTCCTGCCCTGCCGGCCTTCCAGCCGGCGTCAAGTCCTGCCCTGCCGGCCTTCCAGCCGGCGTCAAGTCCTGCCCTGCCGGCCTTCCAGCCGGCGTCAAGTCCTGCCCTGCCGGCCTTCCAGCCGGCGTCAAGTCCTGCCCTGCCGGCCTTCCAGCCGGCCTCAAGTCCTGCCCTGCCGGCCTTCCAGCCGGCCTCAAGTCCTGCCCTGCCGGCCTTCCAGCCGGCCTCAAGTCCTGCCCTGCCGGCCTTCCAGCCGGCGTCAAGTCCTGCCCTGCCGGCGACATCGCGCTCTCGAGCGCCGCCCCCCAGGGTGTCCCCTAAATCCCCTGGGACTTCGCGCTTCCGAGCGCCAGGGACAAAAACTGTTCCCCCATGTCCCACACCCTTTGGACTTCCTCCCATGAACTCTTGTTTTGCCCCACCCCCCTCCCTTGTTTGTTATTTTTACTGTCCCATCCCAACCCATTTATTGTTCTTGCTTGTCTGCCCTTAGTTTTGTTTACCATGTTTTGTTGGTTGCTGTCTGTTTCCCAGTCGGTCTTGTCTTGTTAGTGTTCTCCCTTGGTGAACGCCAGGGGGCGTTCATTAAGGGGGGGTTCTGTCATGATTCTGCCTAATCTTGTCTTGGTTTTCTGGTCTAGGGGCAGAATCATGACAGACCCACGTGTTTTATGTGGAGAGAAACATATTATTGTCAATCAGGACATGATATGTGTTCTCTCCAGTCTCGTCATTGGCCCCGCCCCTCTCGTTCCTAGTATTGCTTTCCTCCTGTGTCTCATTACCCACACCTGCCCATTGTTATCTCCTTTGTTAGTCTCCCTATTTAATGCCCTCTTGTCTATTGTCTTGTGCTGGTTCGTTGTACGTGTTACCTTGCTGTACTTGTATGAATGCCGGTCTTGTTGCCTTGTACCCTTCTATAGTAAGTCAAGTCTAGTCTTAGTGTTTTGTATTAGTTAGTCTTTGTGAGTGTTAGTTTTAGTTAAGTCCTCCTTCGGTTCTTGTATGTTCTTTTACCCCATTGTGGGCTTTTGTTTTCGGTTTTGTATATATATATTAAAGTCTATTTGTTAACCCCTTCAACCCCGTTTCGCTGCCTGCAATTGGGTTCTCCTACACAGTTCGTAACAATATCCTGCACTCCCTTCTCCATGATTCGGCTAAACTTTTTGGTTTTCTGGTCTAGGTGTAATATGACAACCCACTGTTTATGTGAGAGAAACAGCTTACTGTCAATAAGTACATGATAGGTGTTCCAGTACTGTATTGGGCCGCGGTTTCTCTCTCAATGCTGACATGGATTTCAGGTTATCTCCTGGCTTTCTATGCCCTTTTTGCACCTTGTTATCGTCATGTGTTCCCTGTTCTTCATCTTGTATTTATTATATGTCTTATGTTGATTTGTCTTTGTCACTGTTATTTTATTAGACTCACTTGGATACTTAAATGTTCTGATTCTTGTGGGCTTTTGTTTGGCTTTATGTATATATTTAGTGGAAGTCATTAGTGTAGCCCACTTAGAAATCCCCTTACTGATAAAAATGCTGATGTGTCAAATACTTTTTTCCCCTGCTGTTATTATTTTTTTATTTTTTATTTGAAGGTTTTTCACCTGTTACATCTGATCCTATTACATTGCTACATCAACTGATCAAATAAATATTATTCTGAGTAAAATCCCAAGTCTGGTCCTTTTCAGGTGTGGGCAAATCACAGTTAGAAGACACTTGACAGTTGGTGTGATTTTAATGCACAATTATTCCGGTATTTAAGCTGAAAGATAGAACTCACTCATTAACTTAACCTGGCGGACAACGGCAGATAGCATCTCTTGTGCTTTGTGAATGAAAACAGTGGATTTACCTTGTGTATGTACACTCACCTGAAGGATTATTAGGAACACCATACTAATACTATGTTTGACCCCTTTCGCCTTCAGAACTGCCTTAATTCTACGTGGCATTGATTCAACAAGGTGCTGAAAGCATTCTTTAGAAATGTTGGCCCATATTGATAGGATAGCATCTTGCAGTTGATGGAGATTTGTGGGATGCACATCCAGGGCACGAAGCTCCCGTTCCACCACATCCCAAAGATGCTCTATTGGGTTGAGATCTGGTGACTGTGGGGGCCATTTTAGTACAGTGAACTCATTGTCATGTTCAAGAAACCAAATTGAAATGATTCGAGCTTTGTGACATGGTGCATTATCCTGCTGGAAGTAGCCATCAGAGGATAAGTACATGGTGGTCATAAAGGGATAGAAATGGTCAAAAACAATGCTCAGGTAGGCCGTGGCATTTAAACGATGCCCAATTGGCACTAAGGGGCCTATAGAAGAAAACATCCCCCACACCATTACACCACCACCACCAGCCTGTACAGTGGTAACAAGGAATGATGAATCCATGTTCTCATTCTGTTTACGCCAAATTATGACTCTACCATCTGAATGTCTCAACAGAAATCGAGACTCATCAGCTTGAATCAGTCGGCCCATTCTCCTCTGACCTCTAGCATCAACAAGGCATTTTCACCCACAGGACTGCCGCATGCTGGATGTTTTTCCCTTTTCACACCATTCTTTGTAAACCCTAGAAATGGTTGTGCGTGAAAATTGCAGTTACTGAGCAGATTGTGCAATACTCAGACTGGCCCGTCTGGCACCAACAACCCTGCCACACTCAAAAGTGCTTAAATCACCTTTCGTTCCCATTCTGACATTCAGTTTGGAGTTCAGGAGATTGTCTTGACCAGCACCACACCCCTAAATGCATTAAAGCAACTGCCATGTGATTGGTTGATTAGATAATTGCATTAATGAGAAATTGAACAGGTGTTCCAAATAATCCTTAAGGTGACTGTATATTGTAATATTGCATTTAAACAATCGACAGCCTCTCGTTAAGTTTCATAAACGTATGTCGTAATTAGAAAAGTTGCAATCTTGTAGTATGATACCAAGTACTCATGCATAGTTCGTTTTTTTCCTCTGTACTACAGTAACTGTTGCCTAAATTTTGTGAAGATGCTTGCAACAATGCAGACCTGTGAATATCCACCTCCATCGTGCATTGATGATATGAAACCAATAGCTTCCTGGTCCTATCTTCAGTTTATAAAGACAACATCTGTTTACACACAAATACTGTTCACGTTTATACAATTGATTTCTACTAATGTGTATTGATAAAGCCAGTAAACCACCGACAGGCCTTAAGAAATTATCCAAAGCGACGCACAAATGAGGGATCAGTGACCATTCAGTGTTCAATTTGCTTAAACCACTTTCTTTATTCACAGGTCCAGACATCACACCCAATGTTGGTATTGTCTTAAATATTTTATTCACCATGTTTCACTTGCTATCCAAACTTTGTCTCTGATGCTCTTTGCTTTTTTTGTATGATTTTTGCATATCGTGACACAGTAAAAACCACATTGACACTGATGTTGAGTTTATCAGTCTTGGACTATAGTTTGCATTTTGGCTCAGATACTCTCCATAGGCCAAACAAATGGCAGTAATATTGTTGCATGTCATCTTCACTTTTATTGTCTGGATCTGGAAGAAAGGCAAACCAGTGATAAGATCTATTGTAGTGTTATGCCAATAGTTCTTGTACTTCCATATGGTCCTGTCAAAACAATCACCTCTGAAAGGCGGCGGTTGCGGTTGGACCATGTGCATTTTGTATATTGTGACACAGTGAAAACCACAATGACATTATTGAGCTTCAGTGCTCGTCCATTCTGTATGCAAAATATGCAGTAGGGCCACTGAACACTTTGCTCTCAAAGAGGTTTTGATTATAAATATCAAGTAAATATTGTTATAAAATGCAAATATACAGTATATGAGGATTCAATTGAAGGTGGTTAATCTGGATTTTTCCTTTAGTACTTTAGATTGATTTAATAACATAATGCAGTGCGACTGGTTACCAGTTTGTTTGACTTCATGCAGTGTTCCACAGACCACTCGCCGTATGACATCAAAGTAGAGAAAATGTAAACTGACGAAACCGCAAGAAGGTAGTAGACAATGTAATTGACCATATTTGTTCATGACAACATTTATTCTATTGATTTGTGTTCATGGACCTGAATTACTCAGCACGACTTTCAACTGAATGTGACTGTATAAACATACAGTGCCCTCCACTGTTATTGGCACCCTTGGTAAATATGAGCAAAGAATGCTATAAACGCAAATCTGCATAGTTTCTGCAAAATTCCAATATTTCATTGAAGGAAAACTTTTTGTATCACATTATAAGAAAAAAAAATCTTCCATACATGTTTGCCTTGTATACATGTATTCTACCATGTTCCATACGATTATTGGCACTCTTGTATTTAATACACGCCAGAACCTCAGTTTGTAAGAAAAACAGCTCTCAGTGTTTTCTTTTGAGTCTGATGAGGTTTGAGTATACAGAGTCATCTGAGTCCATTCCTCTATAAAGAATGCTTCCTCGTCTTCAGTTCATCCCACTAATGTTCTATAGTGTTCAGATCAGGGTTCAGAGATGTCTTTGGCAAAATCTTGATTTTGTGTTCGGTGACTCATTTTTTGTTTATTTTGATGTCTACTTTAAACCAGTGTGCTGATGGAAGATCTAACCACAACCCATTATAATATTTCTAGCAGATCAAGTCAGGTTAAGATTTTTTATTTGTTGCTATTTGATATAAAACATGATGCCATGTATCTGAACAATATGTCCAGGACCTCATAAATCATAAATAGTAGGTCCACAACAATACAGATCTGGCGGTATATTTAACTGTGGACATGGGGCATTTTTTAGCCCTATGTGCACCAAACCTACCTTGGTGTAAATATCATTGGGAATATACTTGGGAGATATTTTAAGGGTGCCAATAATTGTGACCAGGGTGTGTTTGCGAAAATAAATCATGTGATATTCGCCCCTCTTCAAATTGTTTTTCTTTGATAAAATGTTGGAATATTGTAGATCAAAATTTATTTTGACAGCCTTCTTTGCTCATATTTACCAAGGGTCAACACGATCATATTTGTATTATTTGTCAGAAGTATATATAGTAGGTACAGACATCCATTGTGGGTGTTTTTCTTAGGCTTTTAACATTGTTCATATAGTTATTGTAATTCTATCGTATCGACCAAAATAAAGAAATGTTCCTTGTCAGTTTCAGTCTTTGCCCAAGTGCTTCTCCTTTGGGAGTGTGAAGACGCAATTTCATTTGATGACATCTCCAAACCCACAGAAGACTTTTTACAGGAAATTGAAAGTTAAGCTGACTGAACCGAAAAAAGGGGACATTTGTGTCCATGAACACAAATCAACAGCTTCTAAATTTGGTGTCACATAGGACAGCCCTGAGACTAGATCGCACAGTCACAAAACATATGAAGGCTAAAGGTAGCACCTAAGTTTCCAATTTAATAATTGCTCTAAAAGTATTTGACACGATAAAATAAGCTCTTAAATCTGTGAAATTATTGAAAATAATTGTTTTGATATGACAATAAACATAAGTGATTTTTACTATCAGCCTTGATAATCTAGTCTATTCATTTAAAGGCTGCTCATGTCAGCTCAGATATACTACGTTTAAAAATGTTTGAGTAAATCTTTTTATGCAACTGTGGCGATACGGGTACTTGAGCACACTCTCCAGTGGTAAAACTAAAACCCTGCCGACTACGCCAGATGTAGCGATACGGGTACTTGAGAGCACGCTCTCCAGTGGTAAAACTAAAACGCCACCCCAGCATGGAATCAGCTGGGGAAATACCCCTACTAGGGCACACAAGTTCGTTCCTCTCTCCAAATCACAAGACCATGAGACGTGAATAGGTATAAAAAAATAGAATTCTTTATTTAATTATCATAAATACTTTAAAAAACTACTTGAGTCAGCAAAACAATGGTACTAGCTGGCCAGGCCACTGGCTGGTATATGAGCAACAAAGCGCAATCAGTACACAAACATGTTGGATCTCGTAACGGAGCTGGGGTGCACCATTAGCTGGACAGGCTAAGCGGTGGGCCTCAAATTAGCCCACAATGAGGACACCGTGCCACAACTTCGTAAGCACACACACTAGTGAGATACACTACAAGAAAACCTCTACCGCACACTGAAAGGAGAATTTCCGTCACCCGGCATATGATGGCTAGCCTGCCCGCCTTTGGGTCACCCCGCTCCTGAGAACAAGAAGAAAAGCTGTTAAAACATGTAATGGTGGCCTCTCAGGAAACAGTATTAACGGCTATATTGCCGGCAAGAAGCTATCGACGGCAGGTAGTACACCGTTGCTTACAAATAGTAGCAAGGCAAAACAGAATTATATCAACATCTACACATACGCAAAATATCAGAATAAGAACAAAACAAAAGAACCAAACGTACGGTAGCCGTAGGCAACCGCTGTACATAAACCCTTGCCGGCCACAGTTATAGGCCAGCCGGTTAGCAAAAACGGCTGTAAACTATTGAGGACGAAAGTAAATTATAACCCAGACGGATAAACCAAAACAAATAAACAAAAGTAAAACAAATTGACAAAATAAACTACAACAAAACAAATAAATCAAAGCAAAACAAATAAATCAAAGCAAAACAGCAGCGTCGAGGCAAACCAGCGTAGTGATCAACGCCCACTTTAACCCCCGATCAGCAGGACTTCCGTTCAAACATCCGGCAAACCATTCATTCCTCCCATTCATGAGCAGAAGAGCAGCAGTCACTCCCAACACGCAATTTTACACGCGTGACCAGATCTTACTTACAATACCGAAACTTCAGCAGCGATTTAGTGGGAAACCCTCAACGGGTACGCTCTGTAGCTCCCGACAGACACCAGCGGACACTCACGCACCAGCAGTAGAGCGTCAGTCCCTTGCAGCACCACGTAGTGTGAGCGCGATCGGTTTGCTTTTCTACCCTGGAACTAGGCAGCAAGGTAAAGGGAAAAGCCTCAAGCAGAACGATTTGTACCTCCAGACAGACACCAGCTCGCACCTGAGTAAATGAGCACCGGCAACCAACACCCCGATGACCGTGGGGAATTCGGTGCGTCCTCAGTCCCCTGAAGTATTGTGGTGCTTGTGCCTCAAACGTGAAGTAAGTATTAGCCCCGTGGAAGTAAAAGTGCTGTCTGCAAAAAGGAAGAAAACCACACGTTGGTCATTCGTATCCCTGCCGAGAACAAGCTCACCCTTTCTTCTTCTTCTTCCTCTGCTTATAAAGGGTGAGCTTGATGGGGATCAGGTGGCGATGATCCGCAGGTGTGGCAGCTTGCCTTGGTGACGCTGAATTGCCACTGGCCCGCTCATCACACTACTGTAAAGTATTTTCATGGAACATGCCCACTGTCTAGTATTTTGTATTTATTCTAACTGTATATCCTGCACTTGCTAATGTCACTTCTGGTTAGACCTAAACTACATTCGTTACACTGTACTTGTATATGTGTAATGACGATAAAGTTGAATCAAATCATCCATAGCCACAAGGTCAACCCCGCCCATTTTTCACTGCATAAGCAGCGTGCGTGTAGGATTACTTCTTTTTCAAATTCTGAACTTGTTAGGACTCTGTCCTTCCTGTCTCGAGCTTTCAAGCTCCCTGGGCAGAGTCATGACATTGCCACGTCTTTCGGGTTTCTGTTGTGTTATGTGTGGAGACATGTGGCTTTATGTGGTTACTTGATGCCACGTGTCTTCCTGTTATGTCTCTCAGTCCCACCCTCCTATCTCCTGTAATTTCATTAGGGTTTCATTACCATCGTCTGTTTTGTGTTTCACCTTCTTTAGGATTTTATTCCCATCACCTGGTAGTTGTTTCACTCGTTATGGTTTCATTCCAATCACCTGTCACCACTCTCCCCATGTAATCACTCCTCGTCTCTCTGTTCAGTGTTGGTGCATTATCTTTTGTCTAATATCTAATGTCTGTGATCACTGGATGTCTTGCTGTTCTTTGGACTTTGTGTTTTGGATTTCCTGGTCTAGTTTGTAGACATATTATTTCATTTTCTAATACCCTTGTTTTGTCCCCCTCGTGGGAAGTGTTTGTTTGCCTTTGTTTTTTGGTTCGTGTTTTCCCCATTGTGGAGGTTTTATTTAAAAGTTCTCGTTAACCCTTTGTCTCCATGGATCTGGGTTCTGTCCAAAGCCATTTCGTGACAGAACTTTTATTTCACAATGACTTAAAAACCAGTCGAAATGGATTTAATATATACTGTAACTTTGACTGACATTCGTATGAAGTTTGTTCATGAATTTGTTATTAAATTGACAAGAAATGTACTATGTGTTGGTTCCAAAATTAGAATTTTAATCTTAATTTCATTGTGCAGTCCAATTAATATCAATCAAACTGCAGTTGGTTTCTTTTGATTAAGCCATAATTCATGAAATTCAGCTAACTAACACAATAAAAAAACATTTCTTTTTTTTAATCTGAGTTATCTCATTTTGGAACCAACTCTTCAAGTACTATAATATAAGAACAGATATAAGAACAATACATTAGATATATCACAAAACAGTCAGAGAGGCCAGAGACAGACAGACACATAGGAGAATAAAAAGGATGTAATAACATGAATGTGGGGTGGTTTCCCGGAGCGGGCTTCAGACTATTCTCAGACTAATTTAAATGAAAAAAAGACGCATGCTGACATTCAAGGTTGATCAGACAGGACACATGCCTGAATGCCCCCGCAAACATCCTCACATCAATGACACATGGGACAGTAGTTATTTTTAACAAATGTAACATTATTTTTGTATGTAAGAGTGACTAGACAAACTCGCTTCAAGTCCACACAGAGTACATCTAAAAACATATTCAGTCCAATCCAAGTTGTTGTCAATCAAGAGTGTGGGCACTCCGTGCGGACGGCGTGTGTTGCTCATGCCCTCTGTTGGCCGAAGGAAACCACAACACTGGTCACAAGAGGTATTATTTCAAAACAGGGCTGAAAACCTTTTGATTTTAGCTTGGGGTCAGACTTCCTGGGCGGGTGAAACTTCGACCTTTATGATGACCTTTTGTGAGGAGCCCTTCTTTAAAGTGTATATCCAACTAAATATGTTTATATATTGTAACCCTGAAGTGTTTATATATCACGTCACATATTGGTCTGATACGCAGCATATCTCTTCTTCATTAAATAAGAGGTCGGAGAATGAAATATTTTACAGGATTGGTGGCAACCCTACACACGGCCCTGCATGAGAAAATGGGTATGTGGCGTGAGAGTGTCTCACACTGAAAATAAGAACTGTCCCCAGACGAGAGGGACATCTGCTCGATTTGTGGGGGGATGGCATTTCCTTGTTGAAGAAAATGAAAAAAAACATCCCCTCTGTAATACCCCCATCTTGCCATTGATAATTATAACAAACCTTTTATAACATCATAAAATAATTTATAATTCGATCACTGGGTAAATGAGTCAGCACCATCCAAAAACAAACATGATGTCATTTCATCTTGTGGTCCAACAGGTGCTGATGGTTCCTCGTCAAAACTTTCAACCTGAAAAAACAACTCAGTCTTTCTGATTTCCCCTTTTTATGCTTCATTTTCTCCCACATATATTTATAGTTTGTAGTTACAGACCTGTTGACACTTTTTGTCTAAAAGAAAATGCTGAGAATCTTTGTTTTAATTTTAAGTGCAAAGTACTTTACAGTGAGGTTGAAAAATGCATGAAAACATGTTGAAATCAACATTCATAAAAATGATGGACGCATTGCTCGTTGTAAGCAAATGTAAAAATTAACAAATGTACATTTATTGTATAGTCCTTAAAAAATGTAGCAAATTAAGTGTAACCCTGTGACAATAATTGATCCTGTTGGTAGTTAACCATCCTTTCATTTGGCTAAAGTTATTTAACAAGATTGCATACTGAACAGTAAAAAGTGATCAATAGCAGATTTCAAACTATTTATGAATGAGATATATATACATGTCAAATATGACAGTCGGTTATCGTAGACTTTCAGCTGTTTCCTGACTTTTTGGCAGATCACTGATGCACGTATTTTCTGATTGACATTTCAAAAAGCTGAAACAACCATGTCGTTGGATTGTGAACAATTAAAACAGAAAAAAACAAGTCATTTTTGGGCTTTCAGAGGAAGCTCTCTGTGACGTTCTTGTTGTATTCGCTCACGTTATTAGAGAGAAGAGCGACACTTAAATTGTTCCAGAAAAGAGGCTGTGCTCGTGGGTTCTTGGGCCAGGACAGAACAGACTTTCTGCAGAGCCATTTTCTCATTTGAAGGTATTTGAATTTAGGAAAGAGAAGGTCTAGCAGAACCAGAACGGCAACATCCACCTTCTCGTCTAGAAGCCTCTGCTGAACCAGGAGGAAGGCTTGTTTCACCACTCCACTCGCTTCAGAGTAGACACTGGGGCTGGTCAGCACAAACACTGTCTTCCGGCTGTTGTAAACTGCCTTGTGGAGATTCTCTATGCACGAGACTCCGGGCATCCAGTCACGTTCCTCCAGACAAAGTCGGAAGTGCCATCTCCCCCTGTTCTCCAGTCTCTCGATCATCTCCTTGTAGATCCATTCTCTGACTGCCTTGTTACTTGTATCAAAAACCACAAACGCATCATAGTGGTTGTCTGATGTGTGACCATTAGCTGGTGTATGTCCCTTGTGTCCGGTCCACAAAATCTGGACGAAGTACCACAGGTCCCAACCGTAGAGATGCTTCAGGAGGGGAATGACGGTCGCTGCCAACGTCAACAGCAAAGTGCACAGGAAAGCAACGCTCCCAAAAATCTCCTGGCAGGAGCGTAGATCTATGGAGAGGACATTCACACCAGCCAGCGACTGCGGGTAAGCACAGTGAATGTTCGTGGTGAGCTGTGGAACGTTCAGTTCAGTTTCTCTGAGGAATTTTGCAAACTCAGAGGTAACGCAGCTACAAGCGAAAGGATTGGCATGTAGCACAAGTTTGCAGGATGTGTTTTGGTGCTGCCCAGAAGCACACAGGGTGCTACCTTTGTGGAATGACCAGGGAAGGGCATGCACGTCAATGAATTTTAGCTGGTTGTGGTTGAGCATTAGGTTTTTGAGGTATTTGGCACGACTGAAAAATGTCTTGGGTATCACCATTAGTCGATTGTGACTTAGGTCCAGGCTTATGAGATTGAGCTCGAGATGTTTATTGGGTAAGAAATAAAGCATGTTTCCACTCAGATTCAAGTAGCAGAGGTCTTTGAGAACTGAAATGTTTCCCCAGGGGAAGTAACTCAGCATGTTGGAATCCACCCGCAGTACTCGCAGCGTCGGAGGCAAATTAACAAAAGCCTTCGGGGAAAATGATTTGAGGTGGTTTGCAGAGATGTCCAAGTGCGTGAGCTTGGTAAGGCCCAGGAAGAAACGCATATACCCGTCACGTCTAGAGTCCCACATTATGTCCAAACGATTTCCAGAGAAAACAAGATACTTTAGGGAAGCGCTAGTAAGAGTGGTAGAGATTCGGAGACCAATGTGATTGTTTGCTAGGCTCAGCATTTGAAGAGAAGACAGGTGAGATAGAAACGTGAAGCGATGTCCCATTCCCTTAATTACAAAATGGAATTCATTATTGCTGAGGTCAAGAGCTTGAAGGGTGTCACTTATCTCCTGGAAGGCTTTGTCAGAGTACAGGTCAATGCGGTTGTATGCCATATTAAGGTACACAAGTTTGCTTAGACGTGAGAACTGCCGACCATTTAAAGTTTGACTGATGTAGTTGTAGGACAGATCTATGCATACAGCCTTTTCCATGCTTGTAAAAATACTTGCGTTCAGCCACGGGATGCTGTTTTGAGACAGATCAAACGTCAGGTTTTTCCGGCAAAGCTGCTTTTTGAAACGCCACAGAGAATAATATAAAGGACAGTCATCCCTTTCGGACCCCTGCACAGAGTTCAACCACACTTCTGTATTTGGTACGCCAAGGTCTTCAGTGTGCCGGTGTCCTCTGTGGGATAGGTATTTTGGAATTGCATTGGACGTGCAAAACGAAATGCACGGATTGAATGCAAGCATGTTTTGGGAAAGTCCCACCCATCTTAATGATCTCAGCTGACTCAATGCACTCATGTTAACAGAGCAGATGAAGTTCATGCGTAACTCCAGGGACTCGAGTCTCGGAAGTTTTGACAGATGTGCGAGACTGTTGTTCGAAAGCTCTTTGAAGAAGAACCCGCTCAGAAACAACTTTCTTAGAGCTGTCATCTTCTCGATGGATGGTGAGAGGATCAATTCTGAGAAGGTGTTCAGGGGCTCATAGTTGTAAAGAAGATTGAGGGACGCCACACTCTGGAGCTCCTCGTAAAAGGTACCATTCTGTATGGTGTAGGCTAACAAATTGTCAGATAGATCCAGCTCCCGGAGCTTGTGCAGGTGGGCGAAGAGGTTCCGAGGAAGAGTCCGAATTGAGTTGCCTCTCAGACTCAGACTAATCAAAGAGTCTCTCTGATCCGAAAATGCCCCCTGATGCAGATCTAGGGATTGGTTGTTCGGACACGGGAAACAGGGCTCAGAAGCATGATCGCACCTTTGGCAGTTCCACCCCAGGTTAAGTTGACGCAAGCATGTGAGATTCACGAATGACTCTTTACTAATAGCAGTGATTTTGTTCTCTCCCAAGTCTAGGCTTTCCAGTGAACGAGGAAGGTGTGGGGGAACAAGTGTCACGTTGTTGTAACTAAGGGTAAGATTCAAAAGCTCAGGAAGATCTTGAAACACACGTGGGTGGATGAAGTAAGATCTGTAACATGGGTTGGCGTAGAAACAGTTCTTGCTCAGCAGCAGTTCTTTTAGTCGTGGTGTACCGAGAGGTTTGTCGATATGGAAAATTTTGTTAAACTCAAGTCCCAAGACTGCAAGCTGAATCGGAAGAGGAGGAATGGTCTTCAGACTGTTTCCTGCTAAATGGAGGGAGGTTAATTTCTCAAGTCCCACAAATGCATCAGGGTCAATCTTCAGGTAGCACGACGGCCGTGTCGTCTCTTTAGAAACATCAGGCACACAGTTCCACATCAAAGTGAGATGCTTTAGATTGGGTATACCGGAAAATGACTCACTTTTAACTTGGTGTATGTGGTTTCCATTCATATTGAGGGAAACAACCAAGAGAGATTTGAACTGAGGAATTTTAGCGAGATGTCTGTGCTGGCAGTTGACATTTATGAGTCCGTTATTAGTAATGTGATTTTCACACGGATAGAATTCCAGATGCAAAGATGTGAAAACGTGGAACTGATTCAGAAGGAGGATCAGGTACATCTTGTGTTCAAACATGGCCTGGACACATAAGAACAAGAGCATTAGAAAACACTGTCAGGCAGGTTAATGGCGCACACTGCACGGACTAAAAACATCTGTTCACATTATTATAAGATGATAATACAGGGGGCTAATCCAGGACGTGAAATATAATGTTAGCTGGGAAATATTACCGAAAGAACACATATTGAAAATACTCCTTTACTTAAAAAGTCTCTTTCGCCCTGTAAATGATTTCCTAACACATTTTAAACACAGAAAATCACTTACCTCAATGTCTTCAATCTTCACAGCACTCGATATCTTTTGAACTCACTCACAATCATTCAAAAAATTTAACGAATCAATTTTTTAAGCATGCGCACCTTTTCATGGAAGTGAAAGTCTGCAGAAACTGAACGGCAGTCACACAGACGCAGAGAATAATGGTAGCAGGTGTTCAGAAGGGTCTCCCCACACACACACACATCCTCTTAACATGACGATTCACAATATATTTCAGTTTGAAATGAATGTAGTGTCACAGTCATCGTTTCATACACAGTCTACAGAGCGGTGCCCTACAGTAATGTACGGTCACATTTACAGATGTAATGATGTATGAATTACAGCTGTCATCTGTTTAATTATAGTGGTTAAGCTGCCATCATGTGACCTGTGTCAACATACAGTACATCATGTTTTAAAAAGTTATGTTTTCTTTAGCTCTTTCTACATTTTCATTTTATGTTCAGATCTGTTAAATGTTTATGCATTTATATACATTTACATTCAGTCATTTAGCAGAGAGACTTCAGGGAGCAACAAGCGATATGTTACTAGTTTCAACAAAAGCCAGACCACTAAACAGAACCTTGAATGTTGTTCATTTTATAACTACAAAAATGTAAAAGTTTTGGAAACGAATCTGATCTTCAAGTTTCAGTATTGTGCATTGATATACACATAGGTATATCCATTTCCTCATTTTACATCACAGTTTGTAATATGTATGTATATGTTGAACTCCTTCAGCATCATTCATGTACGTCAGCAGTGAGGTCTTCTTGCTTTGAGAGAAAGTCACGTGTGAGGGAGTTTTCGTCAGAATTCAAACCCATTTCCTCAGATTGTCTTTATGATTGCTAAGCTGTATTTTATTGCTTTTATTGTTGAATCTTTTAGGGCCAGATCATGATGCCTGCTGCTTTAAATGCTCTCCTACCATAACATCTGCGTGTGAGGAGGTTCCTCCTACAAATGCACATGCAGGAAGTTGGGTCCCAAGAACAGTCGTGTCGCACCTTTTCAGCACTAATATTCCACTGCGTGTCTTTAGTACATACCAGGATGAATGACGCGTGTGTCCCTGTGGGTTGATTACATCTGAAAGGGTTCAAATGTCCAAATCAATTTGCTAGCTACTTACATACATTCTCTTTTCTAAGGACTTCTGGTATCACTTCGTTTTGGGAGAATGATTGCTGAAATGTCAATGTGGTGCCATAAAAACATGTGAAATTCTCAATAAACATCATATCAGCTAGCTTGGCATGATCTTATATAAGTCTTTGGTTTTCCTTTTCCATAATTTACTATTATTGTAAAGAATATTATCATTCATTTGGGGAATCATATGGATTCATGAAATGAGGAGATGGTGTAACCACCACTCAAGGAACATTTTTGTTCATTTTGTGCAGGAAGACACGTGACAGGATATGAAATGACAGAGGAGAACCCTGCTGACATAAGTGAGTAACTCTCTTTAAAATGTGAGCTAATTTGACATTTCTAGGGTGTTGTCGGGTATTCTTAGGTATACATATCAATGTAATCCTGGAGTCAAACCATTCGACAATTCATCATTATTATAAAAATGAGTATCAACTTTAAACATTTCATTTGAAATATTCCCATCAAGGCCTATATGTGTTTACACAGGTGTCCATTCATGCCTGTCAAATTTGGTTTTAAATCGAAACGTTTAACCGGTTTCAGCAAACCTTTCTGTTAGAGGCTTGATTATATGATTCTTATTAAAAATGAAATATCAACTAAACTAAATCTTGAAATTTGAAACAACATTCTTAAACAATATAACAATCGAAAATAAAGATAAATACCAAGAGAAATTATGATAAATTAGATAACCATGTTGCTCAACATAACATATAATATTTAGCTTGAAAACTTTTTCCTATTAACAATTTCTAGCAATATCATATAATGTTAATAGCAGAATGAAGATCGGTGTCTTATAACATCTGTATAATACGATTACATTTCTAATATTTTATAATAAATATAAGATATATTTAAGATGTAAGACCCCGCGCATGGACGGGCGTTAGCATAAGCTGAAGGTTGAACTACTGTAGTCACATGAACCATTTCAAACACGTCTTTATACCTAACTTTCTGCTCTTTGAGTGTGTGTTGCATTGCAGTCTATGTGGGGAGTCAGAAAGCTCTCTGAAGATAAACAAAGTGAAACATCTTCAGGATGAGTAATTCATGACTAACCCATTCATTCTTTAACCCTTTAACAGTGATCACACTACCAGACATGATGATTTCTTGGGTAGTTGAGACGTTTTTTTAGCATTGAAAAAATAAAACCACTTTAACTGAACTTGTTGACGATGGCTTTCGGCTGTAGAAGCAACATGGTCAGGTGTCATTTGGTGTAACCAGTATTTTTTCATAAAAATATAATTATTTACAGAAAAATGTACAGTATGTGGAATAAAAGTGAAGCGCCTAGTTTGGTGTAATAGTATGTGTAGTGAGGTTGGAGGGACGAGAGCCGGGATTGAGGCCGGTGAGTGATAACAAGAGTCAGCTGTACGCCCACCGGTCTCGTATCACAGAGGAGATCGGGAGCACAAGAGGACGAGCGACCGGACCGTCAGTGAGAGAGGACCAGGCCTGGCTTTTCGTTATGGTTGTGTGTGTCGCCAGCAGTAGCCCGCCGGCTGTCTATTTACATTTTTATTTATTAATTAAAAGTTGTTTTATGTTCGCCAGTTCCCGTCCTTCCTTCCTGTTATTGAACTGTGTTACAGTATTGTTTTTTAACCATTCAACCAACATAATTTGTCAAAGATTATTCAGAAAACAAAGGTGTTTCTAGAGGCATGTCATCAATCTCATATATGTTAACAGATCATCCTTAAAAATGTCCAGATCTGTGTTAAATCCTTGTTAGTAAAAATGATCGACTGTTGTACAAGTTTAAAACATTTTACTGAAAAGATTGTAAGTCATTTAGTACATCTACAGACAAAGAGCAGAGTTCCTCAGAAAAACAAAGAGTGAACCGTTGAATATCATGACACAAACATGAATCCAGTCGTGTCAGTAATGTAACTGCCAAAAGATCTCCTGAATGAACCCGACTCACGTTCTGTTTCCTCACAAAACAGCCGGCTTTAGTGCTTTGGTGTCTATAACGAAGCAGATAATTATGTTTAGTTTTACTTCAAGTGAAAGGTTGTGTTGATGCAGTATATGTAGCTGTGACTCACAGATCTAAGAAGAGTCTGTAGGAAGAGGAAGTGACATCACAGAGAGAGATGCTGGAGGATCCAGAGAGCAGCGTTCATAAAGCCGTCTGATTCGGCGTCCACTTTGGATAAAGAGTGATTATTGCCCGGGTACCACAACAATCTGTGGACGCAGAATCCTTGTTTTAGATTTCACATAGGGAAGTGTAGCTTTAAAGTGCCATGCAGTCCATGTGCTTACCTCACTGGTACTTGTAAAGCCTTCAGACGCTTGTAGTATTCAATGCCCTGTTTATTGGGCACGCGCCGGTCATCCTCACCCAACATCAGAAGCACTGGCGTCTTAACCTGACCAATGAAATATAGATCACACGCTGACATTCAGGTGCAAACGGTCCTGAGGACAGTTTTTACTGCACAAAACCCCATTACTGACATTAAAGATGTCACAACCCCGTTTAAAACTTGTAAATGATGACATCATGTCAGCAGCATGTGCTCACCTTGATGACATGTTTGATTGGTGACTTGTTTAACATCTGTTCCAGAACAGCAGGATTAAGTTGAATGTCATTATTATAGTCAAACCCCGCCTCCACCACACACCTGAACACAAACCACATCCCGTCACATCTCACCCAAAGATTTGATTTCAAATCATATGAAACGTGTTGTGATGGGAACGCTACGTTACCAGTCGGGAATGTCTGTGCTGCCGATCATGGAGGCCAGATTTGTCACTGGGTTTCTCGCCACACACGCCTTGTAGAAGTCGGGATACTGTCCAATCAGGTGGCACGCTAGAAAACCACCATGAGATCCCCCGATCACAGCGATCTTCTGCTCGTCGAAATCATCTCGCTTCAGAACGCTCTCGACTGCGAACTAAAGTCAGAACTATAAACACATACGACAGATATCCCCCACACACAATTGTGTGTCGTTCAACAATTCCACTAAACATTTCTGGTTTGATGTCGACGCATCTTTGAAATGTTCCGTTGTATTAACCATCTGTAGTTAAAGCAACACTTTGTAGTTTAACGTCTCTTAAATGATTTCAGTGGCAGAACCAGATGGATTCGACTCCCACTGTTACCTGAGCAGCGGCTAAAAGCACACAGTGTAAGTTGTGTGTTTGTGTCGGTACACACAGCCCGTCCATCCCCTGCCTGCAGGAAGAGCGTTGATATGGTTTCCAATCAACGTTTCAGCATTCGCCGGTTTGATCAGCTTAGTAGACAAGTTCACGTATATTGCGCCGCCCGCAGGGAAACTTCTACAGCGACATCGACGGAACTGACAACTGAGCTCATCAACCACATGTGAGCAAAAGTTCTTTAGTGCTGCTTTAACCAATCCATCACACACACACAAAAGACTCAACGCATGTACCCCACCCCAAATGTTTTTACCTGCACATCTTTCACGTCCTGTGTGCCGATGTTTCCAGGTAAAGAGTAAATGTTGTCCTGACCAAAGCCAAGAGATCCTCTGTAATTCACTGCAACGCAAAAAATCAGTAGTGTCATTTTCCTGTTACGTCTACTGTAGATTAGTTTCTTCCTGTATTTACGGTTTGGTGTTTTCTACAACAAACACTTAAAATCTAACTAGACTAAAGTCTATCGTGCTGAAAATATGTGCGATAAAATGTGCAATTTCTTTGAAATGAGCAAATGCTGCTTTTTTTTTAGGATTTCTTAAAAATGACATTAGTCATCCGGGACAAGAGCCACAGACCCTCTCACAAATGTAAGAATGAAGAATTGGGCTCGCTTATTAGAACTTATTTCAGCTCGACTAAAGGTCTTTGCACACTCGGTTCGAAATTGTATATGCGTGTACATAAGGGATTTCTCCTAGTGTGTCATCCTGGAATGGCCTGTTTTGCAACGGGTGTAAATGATTTCATCTCATCGGTTTAAAAACGATAAAATCTTTTGTGTCCTACACTATGGTTGATTTCCTGCAGTTTATCCACTGTGTTTATGGTTTGTTATTAATATAGGAATGTATGAATGGTTTAATGTCCACAGGAGGAACGGTGCACTTTTTGAGGTCAGCTGATAAAGCCTCTCCCTCGTTTCCTTCAGAACCAGATGTTCCTCTAATTCCACCAGTTTGTAGGGCCCAATGATTCCTGGGGCGGAATCCAGGCATAAAAATGTAATGTGCTGAATAACACCGAATGGCATGAAATCTGGCGAATGCATTATTTCTTCAACAGAAATTGTGCTGTGAATAACATTAGTATTATTCAGATGCGGTTTAAATAATTGCTTGTACTGCACGTGTAACACCAGCTGCATTGAAGCTATGGTCAAACAAGCTTTGCGGCAACCTGTCAAAATAAAAGTCTTGAATAAGGACTTGAATAACTCATAACACCCACATATTACCCCCTTAGATTTGTTGTAATTCAACCGCTTAGTATATTATTTTCTTTAGTAAATTACTTAGTTAATGTAAGTTAGTAAGTTAATGTGCTAGTAAAATTATATTTAAAATAAATGTAGTGGTTAATTTAACAGCTTATTTTAAGTAGACTTGAAAATAAAAGAAAATGTACTGGTTTATAAATATATATATATATATATATATTGTACCTTACTTTTAAAGGTTTTTTCATTGAATGTTTCAAAGTGTCCACTGTAGGTTGTACGGTGGCTCTAAAATTTAGAGTCTAAATGGTCAAAACACCTCTCAAAACGCTTGCTCCAAATGCAAAAAAGTCCGAAAATGGAACCCGGTCTGAAGTTCTTTGTTATCACAAATAAAAATTTCAGAGACGGCGAATAAATGTGAATGACATAACGTGAGGTTGTTTTTTTGTAAGGTGTGAAAAGATCTTAATTCCCATCCATGATGCGCTGTGAAAACGGTCACTCTACACAAACAAGTTTGATGTAAACATGATGAAGATGTTGGATTGTTCCTCACCGAGCAGAACGCCGAAGCCCATCTTACACAGAACTGCTGTGGACAAGAGCCACTCTGACACCAGCACTGAATGAGGGCCACCTGAACACACAACAACACTCAACACACTGCTGATATGACCGCTGTATACCACAGACACGCTAGACGTACCGTGTGGCATAACCACGAGTGCTAGTTTCCTCTCCGGTGTCATTTCTGCTGGTGTCAAGAGCACACCGTCAAAGTCCAAAGCAGCTGATAAAGAACCAAGAGACAAACAGTCACATCTCACACTCCTGTAAATGCAAACAGGATTCAACAAACTGATGTTTCAGGTCTTACGGTATTGGCTGTTGTCGTCTTCTGGCGGCGGGCTGAAGTTTAAGGTCTGCCAGCTGACATCTGTCTGAGGTTGAGATTCCTCCAGCGTGACCCATGACGTGCTGCTTTCAAAGCCCTTGGCCGGGAGGAATCCCACTCGCTGCAGAAGGCACACAGAGATCACCGATGTCAAGGCATCTGAACAGGACGATAACAGAACTCGTGATCAGGAACTTGAGAACTCTTTACCAGGTCTGGAGGACAGTTTGGTGAAGAGCAGCTGACCACCATCAGATCCCTGCGAATGCTCAGCAAACTCCAGCTTCCTTCCTGTGAACCTGCGTCACACACATCCACATGAGACACACACACCCTCACATCATTTCATCTGTTAGCTCCAGTAAATAACAGAGTTGAGGGAACGTTACACACTGGACGTGACGCGTGAGACTTCTCCACTTGAGGTATCAACAACCAACAGATCCTATCAAAGAAACACACAAAGACGTCAATCAATGTTCACAAAAACGACAAATTCTATGGAACGACTTGTGTTTGTGTATGAATGACTCATGAAACTCAAATCATCTGGCACGTTCTAATTATACGTACTTAAAGTCCCAGTGAAATTGGCATATTTTCTTGCAGCGTTTATAGTTTGTCAGTGTGGGTCATTTTCTTTTTTTAAATTTCATGTGCCCTCATTATCTTTAGTTAAAATATGAAAATGCACTTTGACGGCTTGGGTGGAGCATCTGTTAACTCCTCCCCTTTAACTGTCAGTCTGCTGCTAGTTCCATTTCAAAATGCAGCCGCTGTTTTTATACATCCAATCAAATATCAGAGAGCCATGCCCATCATTTTTTTCATTCAAAACTCCATTTCACTCGGAAATGTGTAAAAAAATACAGAAGCAAAAATAATTGCAACTTCCGCTTCACGGGGACTTCAAGAGGTTTTATTTTCAAACTTAAAATGCACTGTTGATAGTAACGTGGTCAAAAAAAAAAAAAAATACAATTATCTAGTGTGCAATGCAAATGTAAGTGTGCCGGATGACCTTGCGACTCCTCTGAGCGCAGGAGATGATCACGCGCTGACTGTCAGATGACCAGCAGCAGGGAGACAGCATTGAGCTGTAGATGCCCGTGAAGCCATCTGACACACACATAGACAACATTAACGCCAATACACAAATGATGTCACCAAAGTCTAAACAGAAGACTCCAGAGAGAAATGTGCGCTGCGAATGATGCAATCGAATGTGAAGAGAAAAGAATGAAAACGTGAACCTACCCTCTCTGGCTCGCCGCACAACATCGACAACAACACTCGTCTGCTTCGTGTACCAGTCATACTGCCAACAAAACACAACGCTGTTACACACACCTCAAACGTCACGTAGACACCAAAGACAGCTCACACACACACACACACCATACACAGACGACTGCACTGCTGGTGTGGGCCGTAGACGTCACACTCCAGATAGACGATGCGGCAGAGGTCAGGACTGAGGCGAGGAGAGGACACGGCTCTGGAGTCACAAGATAACTGCTCTGAGAGAACACACGTCATGTCAAACATCTGCTGTACGCACGGATGCGTGACAAAACACAACTTACCACATTTACCACTCGCCAAATCCACGCAAAACAGAGACGACCTGCAGAAAGCACACGGCTGTCAAACACTATCAAAGGGATCTGTCGTCATGTCATATTAAACCCCTTTGAGAACATACAGTACAGTGTGTATATGTGAGCGATGTTTCAGTCGGGATGGCCACAAGCAAAAGCACCAAATAAAAACACCATCAAGCCTTTCCTGTACAAATACGTTCATCACTCACTTTCTGTTGGGACAGTACTTCAGTCCCAGTCTGAAGGGCTCCTGCCACCAGCCCACAAACACCAGTCCAGTGTCATCCGGTGCCCAGAACGCCTGCGGACGAACATTGAACAGTTCAGCCAAAGATGTTTCTTTGTTCTGCTAAACACAAAGGAAGATATCAGTAACCAAACAGATCTCGTCCCCCATTGACCACCATAGTCGGGAAAAGAAATGCTATGGGACGAGATCTGACATGGTTCTTCCTGTGTGTTTAGAAGAACAATCTGTTTTTGGGTGAACCGTCCCTTTAACACTTTCACCTGTGACGCACACACATTCTGAGTTAAAGAACAACGTTTATTTTTCAGTTATATTAATTGGGTATATGGAAGTTCATATTGCTGAATTGGTAAAGAAGCATAGTAAAGAAAAAAAGGCTTTTATTTTAGAAATAAATCATGTGGAAGTGACTTTTTGACCTTTATATTGGCG
Organism: Barbatula barbatula; assembly: GCA_037178815.1. NCBI lineage: Eukaryota > Metazoa > Chordata > Actinopteri > Cypriniformes > Nemacheilidae > Barbatula > Barbatula barbatula. The sequence continues at coordinate 1,034,057 of CM074086.1, forward strand.
ATATATTGTCTTCCTCCACCTCACGGCGCACTGACTCTGTGTATCATGCATCCTTGTGTTTTATTACAAATGTAAAGTCATTCACGCATCATTGCACTCTTTATGATTTTGTGCATCGGACTTCATTACATACAGCACTGGTACATATTCACGTCCTTCCTCTCTAGCTTTCAGACCTCTTTAGTCTTAACTCTGGGAGTGATGAATTGCTCACCTGGGGAAAGTGGCTTTTTCTTATAATGCACGCTGGTCATGTGTGATTTACAGTTAACAACATTGATATCTTTGAATGAATTCAAGCAAATGTGGTAAAGCAGACATGTGATCGTTTCCTTTAGAAAGATTCATGGATTGAAGTGAAAAGAATTCTTCTGACTGGAATGTTTCATATTCCTTTAACACTTAATTTAAATACTCAAGATCAATAGCATTTTCAAGGGGTGATCATGTGAACCGCTTTGCGTATCTCTAAAGCTTTTTTAAATCTATGAAAAATAAGAGGAAAAAAGCAACAGCACCACCACTAAAGACCAAAAAGTGTTATTCTTGTGCAAAAGTGTCTAGAGTGCTGCCTTTGGCTGCGAGACCATATATTCCTGAAGCTTGGCTACACCGGACACCCGTTTCAGTGTTTGACAAGCTCTTCCAAAGTGACCACTAAGGTATCACTTTAACATTTCCATGACGACGCGGCACTGCTTATCATGTGACACGCCACAGCAGCTGTACGACTGATGTATTGCTTTCACATACTTCAAAAAATGTCATGAAATATCTGATATTGTGATTGTGGAATATGTGCATGTGAATGTGTTTTGTTTTATAACGACCGCTTTAGTTGAGCTATTCGCAGGTGCCGCCATGTTTGTTTCTGCTGTGATCTGACATCTGTCGGATGTAACGTTACATAACGTGACTTCTCTCAAATACACAAACGTAAGTGCCTGGTGGACTGGAAGTGTAATAGCTTACATTGCAGATACGGTGTATGTGATGTACATAAAACACATCCCTCAAATTATATTTGAGGAGATTGTTGTTGCCCCTTCCATAGACGTAGAAAGGTTATTTTGTGTATATATCTGAAACCTAAATGAAACATTATGGGGTTGAAAGCACATTAAGGACCGCCGGAAACCCTGGAGTTGACGGAGAACTATTATTCATGAAGGTTTGTGTGCGATTACGAGGCGCTGCATAACTTGTATTTTCATGCATTTGAATTGTGTGGCTGCTGCGTTGGCCAGGTCTCTCTTGTACAAGAGATCATTGGGACTTAAAGGTCAAATAAAAAAGAACACACACCTGTCCGGGTGAGATGTAGTTGGGCATTCCTTCAATCACAGTGATGTTGCTGCTCTCAATGTCCAGCACACACAGCACCGGACTGCTCTTATTGACCAGCGCTTCACCCCAGTCCTCATAAAACTCAAACTGTTGCCCCTGCCAAACACACACACTAGTCATCCTCCAGATAACTGTAGTGAACACAGGTGACATCATATGAACGTTTACCTTGAGCGTCTCGTCCTTCTTGACTTTTGTCATGCTCTCGTCTTCATCAGACTCAGGTCGCTGCTGTAGAAGCACAGATGTGTTTAATAAATAAGCAGTTTGTGTGCGCGCATGCGAGCGAGCGTGTGTGTGTGTGTGACCTGGAAGTAAGACTCAGTCTTCGCTCGTTTCTTCTCAGCGACGTACAGCAGATGAGTCTCAGAATGAGACCAGACCAGACAGCCGAACTGATCTGAGAACACACACGTCCGATTCATTCTCATCCTGCTCACAAGTTCAAAGCTACAGATTCTAAGCTTTTGGGTCGTCTATACGCTTTCCAAAATATACCATTAATTACATAGCCCCAAAATAAATAGATAAATCGTATTTGTTGCTCGTATAAAGTCTGATCAGAAGCATCGCACATCATCAAACCACATGTCATATAAAGAGAGAAACAGAAAACAGATGTCTGTATCAGCGTGAATGTTTTCTTACCATCTTCGTACACTTTGCCATGTTTGTCAAGTGCCATCAGATTTATAGACTTCAGTTTACTGTTCTTGTGCCAGATCTGAGCGAGAGAGAAAGAGAGGGTCAGCGCATAACATGCTCACCAAGCAAACAATCCAGTACTACAAAAATGATGCACACCATTAAATGTCATTGAAAGTCTGTTGCGGGATGAAACTACACAGTGCAAACTATTCTTAAACATAATATGAAATTCAAATGTTTGACTTGAGGCTGGAACACACTTCACCACTTTTGAAATCTGGACAGTTGCAGACTTTTGTAAGTTTGCGTAGAAAAACAGGGCATCACACACTACGCGATGAAACCTGCAGACTAGCGCAGACTGAAAATCTTTTGTATTCCAGCGTTTCCATTGCATTTTACAACTGTTGGAAACCTTAAGATGCACATCAGCGATACCAACTGTATGACAAACCGCCGATAGGATGCGTGCTGAATTTGACGTAAACTGTTTTTATAACAGGCTGTTTTATAGCACACGTGTAGAGTATGTAAATGAGCACAGTCTGACCTCTAGGAACTGTTTGTCTTCTCCTTTGACGGCGCTCTCTCTCAACACGGCCTTCATCTCACCGGACGGCGAATCCATACTGAGTAACCTGAACACATGCAATGAGATTAAAGTTAAAGAATGAATCAAAGGATTCAACACACCCGGGCCAATGACGGCCATCTGAACCAACAGATAAATCAGCAAGAGTCTCAATCTGATCTGGTGAGATTAAACCTGACGGTGTCCATGTCTCGGCTCTCATCCGAACACTGAAAACCAATGGTTCGTAATACAATGGAAAATATTCAGCTCAACATGAAACGTACGACGTTTATAAACCAACAAGACGTCTGTCAAGATGCTCTGAAAAGAGAAAATGTGCAACCTGTTTTATAACTCCACACTAATAAATCACAAAAGGTTTATTAAGCAGAACTTGAATATATAAAAGATGTCTTCACACTGACAGACACAACACACGTTTCCCAGTGCTCCACCTGAAGCCATACGACCATCCGCTCAAATACAAGGACTGAAGAGGCAAAACACAAAACAGGGATGAAAATGTCTTTTCTCATGACGTACTCGCCCTTGATTTCCGTACAGTTTCCAGAAGCACCAGAGTAAACAAGCGATCGCTCATCGTGAAACACAATGTACTGCCGACAAAACGTCACGCTCTCGTTCCTCTCCAAATCCCGCTGGGTCCACTCTGAAATACACAATCATGTCACAGATCATCCACAGTGTCAGCTTGCAGAGTTGTGCCGGTATGATCCATATTGTAAGTGTGGCTTGGAAAACTATGAATATTGTTAAGCTCCTTGACAGAGACGAATAAATGCAAATGCAAAATGCCTGACCCTCAGAATTAAGCGTGTCAAATGAACTACACTTTCATTTATGTGAACACTCAGGTGACGTGAGGTCAGAGGTCAACTTCAACACGCATGATTTCTCGCTTTAAACCCTGAAATAAACATCTGGAACAGTCGGACATCAACTTGATATCGTTTGCTTGGACTTATATGCGATGATTGATAACATTTTTGATATGATGCTTCAATAGAAATGCGGTCAGACTTCCAGGTGTTGATGTGGTTCTGTTCTTATTCAACGGAGGGAAATCGTTTGACATCAGTCCTCTTTACTTCCATCAGATAGACGTGCACTGTGTAGTTTGCACCTGTGTATATGTTGCAGTACTGTCCGCCGTAGCGTGAGGTGATCACGGGACCGACGTCAGCGCGACACACGGACGGGAAGCGACACTGATCCCGGTACAGCTGAGCGATCTCTCCAGGCTCCCGGAGCGCCTTAAAAACGACATTCACATACAGCAACCATCAGAGAAACGCACAACCTGCACGTGATCGTGTTTTCGGCATGTGACCCGGAAGTTGTGAGAATAACACACTAAACTTGCTCTTGAGAATGATCTTTGTGCGGTTTATTGTCTGCTGCACAGCAGTGAAGTGTGTAGAAGTGTTGTTTTGAAGTGTGTGTACCTTTGAGCCCATGACAGAGGAGCGTGACATGAGTCTTTGGAGAGAAATCCTGACAGCGAACATAAACCTTGAGGAGGCGGAGCTTAAAGAAAGATGATCGCTATCAACAGACGCCGCAGTTCTTTACATTTAACGAGGAGAAAGTGCACAACGCAAGGCACGTCAGAGAGACACGAGCCAATCGCCGATCCTCTGGGGGCGGGGCTCCACACCAAGTGTTACGGCGCATGCGCAGTGGCTGGAGAGTCATGTAAAGAGTAGGGCTGTGTCGATTCCCTGTTTTACTACAGATTTGTATTTATAATTTAAAAAGTGTACACATTACATTGTTTCTATAACATAAACCTTAACCCAATATGTCGACTGTGTCCTGCAATTCCAATGTGTCATTAATAATACCATTAAATATCTCATCTTTTCAAAAATAGATTTCCATAATCAGTAAATTGTATAAGAGTATTGCATATTCATATTTATTTTGTCCAGCTTTAAACAGACATCCAAGTAAATACAGTATGTTGCTTTATATACAGTAGCTACAATTGTCTTCATGAACATACTGAGGTCATCGGTGGAGAAGAGATGCACTGTCAGCGGCACTCCAACAAATGCACTGTTAGATACGTTTGTGAATCTAATGGACCTACAGGCCAATTGTAAGTATATTTATTCAATATTCAATTTATTTATTCTCATACAAGATTAAGTCGAAGTGAAAGTGTTGTTTTAACTATATTCAATTCGAACAAGATTAAGTCGAAGTAAAAGTGTTATTGAATTATTTGACAAATGTAATCGAAAACGTTCTTTAACATTATCAGACGAATGTTGTATATTGATTTCATTCATATAGATGTAAAAGTATTGTTTTAATATATAAGATGATGTTTTCGAAACTTCCTTATGATCCTTATGATACCAGATCTATCGCATGATACTTGGGTAACGATACCTGTTCTTCATACAGTAATTTATTGAAGAACTAACGTTATCTAAATTAATTTTGTAGCGTAGCTTGAAAAATAAATATTCAGATGATTCGTATTATTTATATATTTAATAACCTTGTGCATACAGTACATAAGCTTGTACAGCCTTATATTTCTACACAGCAATTATTATTTACGTATTTGTTTTGTGCATTTTTGACAAGGGCATTGCACATAGGATAAAACCTGTAAAATGGACTGAAAGGTATCCATCCATCCATTTATCCGTCTGTCTATTCAAATCTATCTAAATTGTATCCCACGTCCATTTATCTATCCCATCCATCTCTTTAAGTCTTATGTATCTATCTTGCTATGAAATTTTGCTTATTCCCTCCTTTCATTATATTTAAGTGTTTTCCAGTACAATCATATGGCAACGACTGTGGTGTGTTTATGTTGATGGTAAGTACATTATGTTTGTAGTTAATATTATATTGTTTTGCCATAATACTGACGTCTCTTTCATTTATAGTCAGCATTGTACATTGTGCTGGATGCCCCATTTGACTACACAATTGTAAGTATTAGTACAGTTTTCAATAACTTTGAGACTTATTTTGAGACAAAGGGCATTGACTTTTATGTTTTGAGCAGCAGGACATGGTAGAATGGTAAACATGGTAAAGAACGGCATGTTGTCATGACTAACTTAGTAAACTTGGGCTGTATTTTCTCCCCTAACAGGAAGAGCATTTTGACGGACAGGTAACTTCTCAAGTAACTCCTCAGAAAAAGTACCAGTAACATTAAAAAGGTAGTCCTAAAGGTAACTAAAATTAATATTTGCTGTTTAGGTAGATGAAACCAATCTTTTCATCAGAGAAGCAGGTGGTTCAGTCTCCACGAAAAGTAGGTTTTGTTAGAGTGGTTGTGGCCATTATTGTTCAGCATATTTTTATTTATCATCTTCTGCATGTTTGTTTTTTGCAGGACATGCAAACATTTTTAGAGAATGTGGTGGACAAAATGCATCTTAAGAGTCTTTTGTTGAGTACAAAATTGAAAAGGGTTGTCCACAATTTCGCAAAAAAACAGATGTGAGCCGTCCTGCTCTTTATATAGGTCAGCTGTGGCCTAATGGTTAGAGCGTTGGTCTTGTGATCAGAAGGTTGCAGGTTCTAATCTCAGTGCCAGCAGGTCATGACTGAAGTGCCCTTGAGCAAGGCACCTTACCCCTGATTGCTCTGCAGTAATGTGACACTGTATAAAAACTACTTGTAAGTCGCTTTGGATAAAAGCGTCTGCCAAATGAATAAATGTAAATGTAAATGTATATATATATATAGTATGTCTACATAATAAAACTTTATGATTAAACCATTGATTAACAAGCACCTGTTGAGTCATTTATGTATATATGTGTGTTTGTTTATAATTTTAGGCCGGAAGAATACGTGTTTCTATAAAAAGGTTTTATTTAGTAATGTATTTTCATTATTAGTGTAGATGTTCAGTAATGTATTTCAGCTATAATTATAATAAATACCTGGCCTTGACCCGAACCACCAGTATTCACGGTACTCTTAAAAAGCAGTAACCTTTACATTTTATTAATAGAATCTTACAGTTCACCTGGTGAAATACGTTAGAGCGTGCATGTGACAAGTGCGCATGCGCTGGTGAGAGTGCATGTGAGGAGTGCGCATGCGCTGCTGAGAGTGCATGTGAGGAGTGCGCATGCGCTGCTGAGAGTGCATGTGAGGAGTGCGCATGCGCTGCTGAGAGTGCATGTGTCTGACAGTGCATCTCGTCTGCAGAGTAAGAGGAGACGGTCCGTTTACAGTCGGTCTGAAAAGCAAACGTGCTTATATGATTTGTTAAAAGAATTGTTCACTTTCAACAAACATTTTCATGATCATTGACTCAGCTGTTGTCATCTAAGATGTTTATGTATTTTGTTCTTTAGTCAACAAGAAATTAAGGTTTTTGATGAAAACTATTCTCCATATAGTGACTTCAATGGAAGGTCAAAATGACAGTTTCAGCGCAGAGACCTTTAAGGGGGCAGGTGCTCAAAGGAAAAAAGAGGCACATGGAACAAGGCGTTAAACAGGGCTGTGCTCGAAACATCAATCATGTTTATTGTGACAAATTCCTTGCGGATATACGTATCAATACAGAGGCTTCTGTTATGATATACCAGCCAATGCTGTCATACTGTTTTGAAAAAGACACATAACAGGAAAGACTTTAATGTTTAGAAGGTAAAATATTTTCTTTGGACCTATTAATAACGCTGAGATTAGAAATTGAAGTGTATTAAGTTGTTCAAACCTTAATGTTTTTTCTCTCTGTTATACAGAATAATAAAGAACAGCTGTGTAGGACATGGTTACTATTAAAAAATAAACGTGGCCCCTGACATTTTGTTTCATAAGATTGTAGGCAACAGGCTTTAAAACACTGTGGGCTGACATAACTTACAGGGAGCAGCTGGTTTTGAGGGGTTTGCTGGGGATGTTGCTGCTGATACTGCTGGAGGTCTTCTGTTACAATAGAAATGAAAACAAACATGGGACATATATTAGCTGACTAAACAATTGTTATGTGACCATGACAAGATGTACAGATTGCTGAAAATGTGTGGAACTGGCTCACTAGTGCTGCAGTTGAAGCCGATTTCATACAGTGGCTGCTGCACACCAAGAGCTGCAAGGTAAAGAAGATACCCAATTCAAAAGAGATTTCAAATCTGGGAATGAAACATTAAGAGTGGGACAGAAAAATCTATATAGACGGAGATATGTGTGTGTTTTGCTTGCTTGTGTCAACAGTACACAATATTGTGATCAAGATTATATTGCATTGTGACTCTGTGATTGTGAGAATCCAGAATTCTCTGTGTCACATCTATTACAACATTGCGAGTACAGATATATGTTTTGTCTATGGGATCTCCACGGCGTGCTCAGTACACGTTGACCTAACAAATGTCAGATTTATTGTGTTATCTTGTTATTGTGTGAGATGTTCAGATATAAGTGATATGTTCGTCACTTCCTCACTTATGCATATATATATACTGAACCCATCTTTAGTAAACTTTGACTTTGAGTGAACTACACTTCTGTATCTGTGTCATTCTTGGTCCCCGGATCCGGTTCCTCCGATTGCTCCGTCGACTAGACCCTTCAACTCATGAAAGCTGTATACCTAGACAAAGTAACAATCTTACAGTGATATAGTTTAATTTTGATTGATTGCATGTCTAACAGAAAATCTAAATGAAGATGTGTCTAAATGTGTCCTAAATCTAAACGAGGAGCATTATTCTCACCAATAAGTGGAGGAGCTGTTGTGTTTTATAACCATGTCCCTGACATTTATAGGAATATTTTTCTCAATGGCCAACAGAAGAAGCTCAGACAATCTCTCCTCCTTGCAAAGACTGCGAAGTTTGGTTTTTACCAGCTTCAGTTTTGAGAAGGAGCATTCCACACTTGCTGTGTGCCATATGTCTTTATCAGCTCAGTCATGTTGGGAAAAACTAGATGTGCTTTGTTTTCCTTGATCACTGAAAGAATAGATGACACATTAACTGGTGGTGGGCATGAGTATAAAGTATGGAAGACTTTCAGCTCTGTCTGCAATTTGTCTTCCTCTTCAATGTTACAAAACTGGCACAGTTTCTTCACAGCTTGGAGTGCTGCTGTTGCAATGCTTGCTGTTTTCCAGTTCTCCGGGACTGCCAGGCAATGAAAGGCATGCAAGATTTCCCATGTCGAATTATCTCCTTTAAAGCGCCTCTGAAGTTCTTGTGTCATTGTGTCCACAAAAACATAATACACTTTAACACGGTAGTAGTCCTGCAAAGTTGGAAAAGCATTTGAACTTCTCTGAAACTTTCCTCTCCCTAGCTTGTCCAGGCACCTCAGATGGAGGATCCAGGGCCACTGATGCAGCATTCTCTGTAGCCTCGTTATAGATGTTTTCGAACTCTTCTTCTGTTCTGCTGAAAGCTAGTCTCCTTAAAACACCATCAACAATGCTGTATGCTGCAGGCGGGTCCACGTCTTTCTGCTGCAATGCATCAGATGCAACTGCAGTTACTTGGAAGATTGGACAGGTGATTTCCAGACACAAGAAGTGTGATTTCCTCAAAATTGATGCTTTTTAGGAGGATCACTGCATCACCAGCTGAGGAGTCTGGGGGATCTTGCTGAATCATTTCCTCAAGGAACTGAATTACAGATGGGAGGACCTTCATCAGAGTTTTAAGTGCACTTTCTCTACAGTTCCAACGAGTATCTGACAGTTTCTGCAGCTCCAGTGGACATTTATCGGGGTGCTTCCTTTTATGCATTTCAATAAATGCAGAGTGCCGTTTTGATGAGTTGGCCATAACAATTTAAAGTTTTTCAACTAAATTAAAAACATTAACAAAACAGATGTATGACATGGTAAGAGTCTTTTCAATGGGAGGTGTATTAGAACTACAGTGCCAAAGCTATACAGGCTTTCCACCTTACACAACTGGAGCCGTAAATTTGATATAGCGTCATTCTTACACTTTCTCTTTTCCAATCATATTGTAAATGACGAGTCAGGGTCGTTTGGATCCATTTGCAATGTTTATTAGAAGGAGTAGTATAATCAGGCAGAGGTCTAACAACAGCATCAACAATATCCCAGACAGACTGAATCGACCTTCTCGTTGATTGAGCGTTTGGAACCAGTATATATGTGGAGTGGAAAACACCTGGTGGTGATTAGTCCGAGGTACAGGGCATATGTGTAATGCAGTCCAGAACGGAATCAGAACTCAGGGGAAGGTGCCCTCCGGTGGCCGTTGGAGAGAGCCACAGAGGCCTGGGTCGTGACACACACATTGGTGGGCGCAGCCGCAGCAGGTGTTCCAAATAGACTCTGCCAACAAGAAAGGGCTATTTGCATTCAGTGTTAATAGTGTCACGGCCCCTCCTCTGCTTTGCAGGGGCGGTTTCCTCCTGTAGGCAGAGGAGGGTCATTAGTGATTGGAGCCACCTGGGCTCAGGGTATTTAAACTGCTTCACTAACTATTCTCGCTCTCTCTCTGCTCCTCCAGGTATGATCCTGTTTTGTTTGTTCTTTACCTTATGACATTGTCACACCTCATTCTTTGTTTTAAATTAATAGTTTTTGTTTTACAATAAAGAAAACCTGTTTTGGCAAATACCTTGTTGTGTGTGTCCCCTCATTTTTGCCACAGGCTATGAGCCAGCTTGTGCAGTAGACACTCCGTTTTTTTAATAATTACCATGAAGTACATAAATTATAACTTCTCATTATAAGTGGAATATATCAGCCTATGCCCACTAGTGGGCAGTGTGCTCACACCCATTTCAACAAATATAATTTTACAATGAAATCGTGTGCCAAACTTAAACATTTTTATTGGAATGTTTTTTGGTTTCTATTAAAACTATTTATATGGAAAAATATATTTGTATTATGGGCCTATATGTTTGTGTTGAGAATAAAAAAGCGTTGATAAATAACTTTGTGACACCAAATGGATTCATTTTAACAGGTTTGTGTAAGCAACATCAAAAGAAGCCACACAAAAGCAGAAAGTCAGGACACAAGTCTTTTAAAATCTATATATCCACACGTAAATGGAAAAAAGATAAGGCCATTGCGGTTAGCAAAAAATTGCAGAAGTCATGGACACATGTCCTTTATGAACAATTCCTGAAACAAAATCCTCGCTGCACACTGGTTTTTAAACACCAGCATTTAAGAGTCACTCGCAGTAGAACGTATCAGTGTCCATTGACAATTAAGGCATCATGTTCCTTCAAAACGTGCAATGCACACAATAGTTTATTCCTACACAATCGGAGGGTGCAGTTATAGGACCTGCCGAACTGGATGATCACCAGAAACAGTGATTTGAGATGGATGACATGGACAATCAGACTGTGAGTACCGATATTCAATTAACTTGTTTTATATCACGTCTAAACAAAGCAAAGTTTATATAGCCAGAGTGAGAGCTAACTATCAATTAATAACTAATTCCCACGAATTTAGAATTCCATGTAATGTGTTTGTTTGTCCGTCTCCTGCACTTACAAAATGTACTGTATAAACTGCATGCTAGCACTACTATATAATGGCTTGCTGTTCAGTAGTGGTGTTATAGTATATTTATATTAATGTTTTTCATAGGCCATCATAAATGCCCTGGCTGTCCTACGGAATGTCTCCTTACAGGAGGCTGAGCAGGTCTTCCTTTCTGGTCAGAGTAGTTAAAAAAAATCACAATGCCCAGTGCACCCTTTTGTTATTGATATTTCTATTAACACAACAGTGATTGTTCTCTGATAACTATTTCAGTGAAGTGGAAGAATTTAATAGACATATTGACAAACAATTGACGAAAGAACGGAGACCATTCAGTTGGTGGGTATTGCTCTAATATTTACACATTTTCTGGATTAGACACAAACCATTGAGCAGTGACAAATGAACTCCAATTCAGGTGACAAGAATTGGTAAAATAACCCCTTTGAAAGGGGTGGGATAATCCCGCCCGGCAAGTTACCAAAAGAGAGGTAAGATTACCAAAGAAATGATGTGATCCTGGAGCTGATGTTAACTCAGAAAATCATGAAAGACACAGATCTGTCATACAGATTTTGGCCAGGATATGTCCAACATCTATAGGTGGACCCATTTGGACGTTTTGTACTACAGCATCAATCTACCAGGAGAGGGAAAAAAACAAACCTCCTATTCTTGTGTCTGAAATGATAACAAATGACCACACAATTCCAAATGTTTCTTTCTGGTTACATCAGACTGTAACAAAAATACCAAAACTCACTTTCTACCACATACACCAGGTTGAATCCGACTTCAGTTGGGCCTGTTGGGAATTAACACAATCACAGAATTCAGGAGACTGACTGTTCCCTTTCTGTCGGTCTCTCGACGTTGTGTCGAACCGACAGATGGGGTTCGCCCCTGAGAACCTATCATCTTCTGACTATTTTGAAAAGGCCAATGAAATTGCCGAATGAAATTTGCATGCCGGGCTCCGCCCCCGGATATCCGGGTATAAAAGGGGAGCCGGCGTGCTCATTCATTCACCTTTTGTTCTTCGGAGCCTTCGCATCTGATGACATTCTTCGAATTGCCGAATTCTACGACGCGGTGCAGCGGAGATTCCCTTGGGCGTCCTGGCAGTTCCAGAGGTGTTTTTCTAAAAGAGCAATTTCCTCAGCGTGGCATTGCCCGCTGATCTCTTGGGTGCAGTACACTCATCGAGGACGGGGACGGACACGGTGGTTGCCGCAGGTGTTCGGGGGTCCGACCACTGTGGCAGCCTCGTGGATTCCTCCTGCCCGCACTGCGGGCGGATGGCTATTCAGACGTTGCGTCACGGTGGTTGTGTTCTGTCAAGATCCAGCCACCACCTCGTTTGCTTCCCGTTCTGTGACCGCAGTGGCTACGGCCCTGCCGTCAGCGGCGGCGAGCAGCGAGGGTGCCGTGGGGATTATCGTGAGCGTTAATACGTCAGCCGGCTGGCTCGCGGACCGCTCGTGCCCCGTCTCGCTTGTTTAGCAGTTCCCCAAAGATGGTCCTAAGCCGTCTTATTCCTCAGCCACGCGCTCGGACACGAGCCGTGGAGATGAGGTGTCTCTTGCAACATCGGAGCGCGACCTGCTGGCATCAGACTCTGGAGATTCCCTGAAGCTCCCTCCCTCGGGAGGTCGAGCACAGGTGAGAGCAGACGTCAAGATGTCAGCCATGCTCGCTCGGACCGCCGTGAGTGTCGGATTGCGGTGCACCGCAGCCCTGGCACTCGCGGCTGGGTACTTCGCACATTGGGTCCGGGCGCGAATCCAAGCCGTGCCCGGCTCAAGTGCCGAGTTTTACCGAGCTGCATAAGGAGTTCAGTAAGACCTGGAGCGCCCTCTTCGGCGCGCTTCCGTCTAGCTGACTCTATCGCCCTCTCTTCCCTCGGGGCGGGGAGGCAGCTAGGGACTATGTCAATGCACCCTGGGTGGAGCATGCAGTTGCGAGTATCCGCAGACGGCGGCCACCTGGGGAGCCTGACCCAAGTAGTGGGTCGAACGATATTCACATCAGTGGCCCGGAAAGACGCCTCGGACTCAATCTTGCGCAGGTGGGCGATGTCGAGAAAGGCCACTTTCCCAACACCCCTCTCGCAATCTCGGCTGATTGGTGGCGCTGTCAAGGACTGCTCCAGCAGCCTTTTGACAGTGTAGAAACAGACCGGCCTGCTGTGACCCGGCAGCCTTTCGGCCGTCGAGGTCTCGCACGTGGTCTGCCCCCAGCAGCCCCGGCCTTCTCCAGCGTCGACTCCGGTTCTGGTGCCCCCGCAGGTGGCCCCCCGTAGAAAGAGGTAGAGAGAAGGACCACCTAGAGAGATTGAACCATCGGGCCCGACCCAGCCATGGTCGCTGGATGGTCGGACTGGGGCGGTCCCTGCCGCGTCCCAACACCTTCTGGGCCCCTCCGGGGGCCTAGTACCCGCCTTCTCACAAGGAGAGATCCATCCATCAATAAGCACTCAGGGCGGCGGGCTCGGCGGAGCAGCCCTGCCGCCTATGGCCGGGTATCAAGCTGAGTTATTACATATAGCTCTAACCGGACCTAGTGCCCCACACGTAGTAACCCCCCACTAGGGTGGTTCCGTCTGAGATGTCGTCATGAGATGGTTCCCCGCGTGGCAACCCATGACCTCCCCCAGGTGGACATCCACCTTGCGGCATTCCGCACATACCTCCCATGAGTTCTCCCCTATTTGGTGAGACCATGTTGGTGTCTCCACTGTATTGCCCCCTATGGTGGGAAGTGGTCTCCGTAGGCACGTCCACATTGAGGGAACAGCGCTTACCCAGTAGCCCTACGGTACCGGACGGCTTCTCGTGTAGAGAACAAGGTCTCCGTCTGTGGTGGCCGAGGGCAGGGGCTATTCATCTTTGCCAAAAGCTCTGGGAGCCCCTGCCTGCCCACTGGAAGGTTACAAATTTCGCGATAGCGCTCACGTGTGGCTCGCCCAGGCCGGTCAACGTCGCTTCGCTAGAGATTGTGACGTGGCTTAGTGTTGTGGCGTTTTCAATAGGAATCCCATCTGTCGGTTCGACACAACGTCTCGTTCCCTCCATCACGGAACAGAGGTTACATACGTAACCGAGACGTTCTTCACCTATGTTCTTCCCATATAATTAAGGCAATCTTTGGAGCTATTGGCAGGAGAACAACAGACAAGCGATTAAAAGAGTTTGCCACTCAGTGTGTGGCACAACTGAAAAACACCACAAGTCTGAAGAGGGCATTAGACATTTTCAAGTGCATGCAGCATTTTTTTTTTAGATTAGATTCAACTTTATTGTCATTACACATATACAAGTACAGTGTAACGAAATGTAGTTTAGGTCTAACCAGAAGTGCAGTTAGCAAGTGCAGGATATACAGTTAGAATAAATACAGAATACAATATTGAGAAAATATAATACAGTGGGCATGGACTATGACATCTTTTTACAGTAGGTATGTTCTATGAAAATATGACAGTAGGTTTGTACTATGAACAATATATACAGATGACTATATACTATGAACATTAATGTACAGGTGGATATGAACAGATAATAATTTAGACTAAACAATAGTGCAAGTGACTTAGGTGTGCATAGATTATTGACATTAGCTATTAAAGTTGCAATGCAATAGGAGAGTTAAGATTCAAGATTCAACTTTATTGTCATTACACATATACAAGTACAGTGTAACGAAATGTAGTTTAGGTCTAACCAGAAGTGACATTAGCAAGTGCAGGATATACAGTTAGAATAAATACAGAATACAATATTGAGAAAATATAATACAGTGGGCATGGACTATGACATCTTTTTACAGTAGGTATGTTCTATGAAAATGACAGTAGGTTTGTACTATGAACAATATATACAGATGACTATATACCATTAACACTATGAACATTAATGTACAGGTGGATATGAGCAGATAATAATTTAGACTAAAAAATAGTGCAAGTGACTTAGGTGTGCATAGATTGTTGACATTAGCTGTTAAAGTTGCAATGCAATAGGTGAGTAAATGCAGTTGTTGAAGTAACAGTGCAGTGGATGAGTTAATGCAGTTATTGAGGTTACAGTGCAGTAGATTAGTTAATGCAGTTATTGAGGTTACAGTGCAGTATATTAGTTAATGCAGTTATTGAGGTTACAGTGCAGTATATTTGTTAATGCAGTTATTGAGGTTACAGTGCAGTAGATTAGTTAATGCAGTTATTGAGGTTACAGTGCAGTAGATTAGTTAATGCAGTTATTGAGGTTACAGTGCAGTAGATTAGTTAATGCAGTTATTGAGGTTACAGTGCAGTATATTTGTTAATGCAGTTATTGAGGTTACAGTGCAGTATATTAGTTAATGCAGTTATTGAGGTTACAGATGCAGTAGATTAGTTAATGCAGTTATGAGATTACAGTGCAGTAGATTAGTTAATGCAGTTATTGAGATTAAGTGCAGTAGATTAGTTAATGCAGTTATTGAGGTTACAGTGCAGTAGATTAGTTAATGCAGTTATTGAGGTTACAGTGCAGTAGATTAGTTAATGCAGTTATTGAGGTTACAGTGCAGTAGATGAGTAGATGCAGCTAATAGAGTTACAGTGCAGTAGATGAGTAGATGTAGTTAATGGAGTTACAGTGCAATTGATGAGTAGATGCAGTTAATTAGGTTACAGTGCAGTAGATTAGTTAATGCAGTTATTGAGATTACAGTGCAATAGATAGTAGATGCAGTTAATAGAGTTACAGAGCAGTAGATTAGTTAATGCAGTTATTGAGGTTACAGTGCAGTAGATTAGTTAATGCAGTTATTGAGATTAAGTGCAGTAGATTAGTTAATGCAGTTATTGAGGTTACAGTGCAGTAGATTAGTTAATGCAGTTATTGAGGTTACAGTGCAGTATATTAGTTAATGCAGTTATTGAGGTTACAGTGCAGTAGATTAGTTAATGCAGTTATTGAGGTTACAGTGCAGTAGATTAGTTAATGCAGTTATTGAGATTACAGTGCAGTAGATTAGTTAATGCAGTTATTGAGATTACAGTGCAGTAGATTAGTTAATGCAGTTATTGAGGTTACAGTGCAGTAGATTAGTTAATGCAGTTATTGAGGTTACAGTGCAGTAGATGAGTAGATGCAGCTAATAGAGTTACAGTGCAGTAGATGAGTAGATGTAGTTAATGGAGTTACAGTGCAATTGATGAGTAGATGCAGTTATTGAGGTTACAGTGCAGTAGATTAGTTGATGCAGCTATTGAGATTACAGTGCAATAGATGAGTAGATGCAGTTAATAGAGTTACAGAGCAGTAGATTAGTTAATGCAGTTATTGAGGTTACAGTGCAGTAGATTAGTTAATGCAGTTATTGAGATTACAGTGCAGTAGATTAGTTAATGCAGTTATTGAGGTTACAGTGCAGTAGATTAGTTAATGCAGTTATTGAGGTTACAGTGCAGTATATTAGTTAATGCAGTTATTGAGGTTACAGTGCAGTAGATTAGTTGATGCAGTTATTGAGGTTACAGTGCAGTAGATTAGTTAATGCAGTTATTGAGATTACAGTGCAGTAGATTAGTTAATGCAGTTATTGAGGTTACAGTGCAGTAGATTAGTTAATGCAGTTATTGAGGTTACAGTGCAGTAGATGAGTAGATGCAGCTAATAGAGTTACAGTGCAGTAGATGAGTAGATGTAGTTAATGGAGTTACAGTGCAATTGATGAGTAGATGCAGTTAATTAGGTTACAGTGCAGTAGATTAGTTAATGCAGTTATTGAGGTTACAGTGCAGTAGATTAGTTGATGCAGTTAATAGAGTTACAGTGCAATAGATGAGTAGATGCAGTTAATGGAGTTACAGTGCAGTAGATAAGTTAGTGCAGTTATGAAAGTGGTCCAAAGTGGTGCAATGTAAACAATGTTATAGCAGCTTGGAGTTCAAGGTAAGAGAGGTAGTGGAATCAGTGGGGGTCAGAGTTCAATAATGAAACAGCTCTGTGAAAAAAGCTGTTTCTTAGTCTGCTGGTTCTTGTCCGGAGGCACTGGAAGTGCCTACCGGAAGGCAGGAGATTAACAGTCTATGAGCGGGGTGAGAGGAGTCCTTGAGAATGCTGCGAGCTCGACGCAGACAGCGTTTCTTCTGGATGTCCTCAATGGGAGAAAGTGTAGTCCCTGTGATGCGCTGGGCTGTTTTCACCACCCGCTGCAGTGCCTTGCGCTCAGCAACAGAACAGTTCCCGTACCAGACTGTCACACAGTTGGTCAGGATGCTCTCTATCGCGCAGCGATAGAAGTTCACCAGGATAGTTGAAGACAGTTGGTTCTTCTTCAGTGTCCTCAGAAAGAAGAGACGCTGGTGAGCCTTCTTGACCAGGCATGAGGTGTTGGTGGTCCAGGACAGGTCCTCCGAAATGTGAGTCCCCAGGAACTTAAAACTGGAAACACGTTCAACAGCCATCCCATTAATGTGGATGGGGTCGTGTGTGTCTCCTTTCGCCTTCCTGAAGTCCACGATGATCTCCTTTGTCTTGGAGGTGTTAAGGAGCAGGTTGTTGTCTGAGCACCATGTGGCGGACCTCCTCCCTGTATGCAGTCTCATCGGTGTTGCTGATGAGACCAATCACTGTTGTATCATCTGCAAACTTGATGAAGGAGTTAGATCTGTTCACAGGCCTGCAGTCGAGTGTGAAAAGGGAGTAGAGAAAGGGGCTCAGTACGCAGCCCTGTGGTACACCAGTGTTGAGGGTGGTGATGGTGGAGCAGATGGGGCCTGACCATAATCCAGTTGCAGGTAGGGTTGTTTATGCCTAGGTTTCCAAGTTTGACGATTAGCTTGGAAGGGATGACGGTATTGAAAGCAGAACTGAAGTCTACAAACAACATGCGTGCATAAGTGTCCTTATTGTCCAGATGTGTGAGCACGGAGTGCAGCACCATGGACACTGCATCATCTGTGCTCCTATTGTTGCGATAGGCAAATTGGTATGGGTCCAGTGTGGGTGGTAGAGAGTCCATTAGGTGTGCCAGGACCAGTCGCTCAAAGAACTTCATGACAATGGGTGTGAGTGCTACTGGGCGGTGGTCGTTCAGGCACGGGGGGGGGTAGAATGTTTTGGAATGGGCACAATGGAGGTGGATTTAAAACATGCTGGAACCACTGCTTGGGCGAGGGACAGGTTGAAGATGTCCGTGAAGACCCCCGGTCACACGACCAGGGATGCCATCTGGGCCAGCAGCCTTGTGCGCGTTGATCCGACTTAGTGCATTGTGAACATCAGTGGAGTTAAGTGTGATGATTGGGTGGTCAGCAGAGGGTGTGAGCTTGGTCACTGTTTCCTTATTATCTCTCACAAAGCGAGCATAAAAGTCATTAAACTCGTTCAGGAAGACGGCATCTGTGGCTATGGGGGTGGAGTGGTTGGGTTTGTAATCACTGATGGCCTGGATGCCCTGCCACATGCGTCGAGGGTCAGAATTTAAAAAATGTTCCTCTAGCTTCAGCTTGTAGCAGTGCTTGGCCTTTTTGATGCCTCTCTTCAGATTTGCCCTAGAAGTACTATAGGCCTGTGCATCATCCAATCGGAAGGCAGTGTTGCGTGCTTTCAACAGGAGGCGCACTTCCTTGTTCATCCATGGCTTCTGATTAGGGTACGTGGTGATCTGCTTCTGGGTTGTGACACTATCAATGGTGGAATTGATGTAGTCCAATACAGAAGAGGTGTAACTGTCGATGTCCGTGTGAGAGCCACTGGTGGCCTGAGAAGCAAACAGACTCCAGTCTGTGTGTAGAAACCTTTCCTGGAGTGTAAAGTCTGCCACTGCAGGCCACCACTTGATGGTCTTCACTGATGGCTTCACACGATTAATGAGAGGTGAGTACTTGGGGGTGAGGAACAAAGAAAGGTGATCAGATTGACCCAGGTGGGGGAGGGGGTCGCGCCGTAGGCTTCAGCCATGTTTGTGTAGACATTGTCCAAAGTTTTGTTTCCTCTTGTTCGCCATGTGTTCTATACCAAAGCAAACACACAACGTGTAAAGCTGTGTTTTCAAAAACTGGATGATAAGTAGGGAGTGGATGACTACATCTCTCCAGAAGCCAACACAATATTGGCAAGGTCACCATTCACAAAAGACTTTGCTAGTGTACTTGAGACTGTCATGTCTATTAAAGATCCAGAGAAGGAAACTGAAATGCACAATAACAAATATCAATGTCCAGGGATACTGGAAATGCTGATGAAAGAGTACATTCAGATTTTCCCACGTGGTCAGCAATAAGGTCAGGAGATCTGAAAAGATACACTGACAGAGAGTCTATCAGAGATGACAATGACCTACAAAAAACACATGACACAAATTATCATGCTGAAAACTGGTTTTGTTTTGTCAAAAGCCAAAATCCAACATAAAAAAACTGTACCATCGGCCAGCAACATTTATACAAAACATGTATGCAACCTTACAAGGAAGGCACAGACAACAAATCATGAAACATGACCTTCCGGACAAAATGTCACAGATGCCTTGAAAAACAAAACAGTTTGGAGGACTTGGAGGAAGAGTGTGTGTGACAGAAAGGAGAAAAAACCTAAATACTTTATTACCCCAGAAGTAGTGCTTCCTCCTAAAGAAAAAATGAGTACTATAACCATTAATACACTCTTAAAACTATTTTTAGTATCACAATGATGACCACACAAAAGTTACACGTTATTTAAAGTGTCTGTTTGTTGCATTGTAATTATACATTTAAATACGGTATAATAAGACTAGAGGTCTATGGTTAGGATTGGGTTGTGGTTTAGGGTTAGTTTCGAGTAATCATGCATAATTTATATAAATTATATTATACTAAAGGCTCCTTAAAATACAGTGCTACCCTTTAACTATTAATATGAAAAGTTAATTGTTACAGTCTGCTCCATATCCTTCATTCCTGCCTGTTCTTGCAGTCATCAAAGCCTTCTGCCGGACAGGCTAAGTCCAGAAAGAAGGAATCGAACTCTGCAGAAGAAATATCAAAAACTTTACAGGTGAGACTAAGTCCACTTTTGTCATATCTGTCATGATCCTGTCCTTGTCAGTAGTTTCCTAGCTCTGTGGACAAGGTCCTGACAGTATCATGCCTTTTGTGATTGTTATGTTTTGTGTGGAGACACGTGGCCTTGGTTTTGTGCCACCTGCGTCCTCCGGTGTTGCGTCCTTAGCTCTGCCTCCTTGTTTCTCTGTTTGTCCCATCAGTGTTTCATTCCTCTCACCTGCCTCGTGTAACTTACCGTTAGTGTTTCATTCCCTTCACCCTCCCTTTGTGATCATCCCAGTTAGCGTTTCCCTTTATATTGTCTTAGTGCCCTTTTGTCCCTGGTCAGTTCATTGTATGTACTCACCGTAGTCTGCCTTGCATACCCTCCCTCTTTTATCTTTCTTCCTGTTTTCAAGTTTGTGTATTTATAGTTTATTTATTATTCTAAAGACCTTGCTTGGTTTTGTCCCCCTTGTGGGAAGTTTGGGTTTGCCTTCTTGTTTGGTTCATGTTTTCCCCATCTATTTTATTTAACTGCCTGCGTTTGGGTTCTGCCTGAAATCCCTGAAAATAGCGATGATTTGAAGAGTTCAGATGCCTCAGATGCAGAAGCCTACAAGTGCCATCTTTTTAATATCAATCCATTGGTTCTTTTCATTACCATTCAAGTCAAATAACCGAACACTAAAATAGGAGCCTGAAAATTTTTAGGGATGAACCGATACCACTTTTTTACAAACCGATACGAGTACGAGTATTTTCATTTTTGTACTTGCCGATACCGATACCGATACCTGATACTTCTTAGATTTGGTTTCAATGAAAGTGCAATTAATTTAAAGGAAGGTTTTATTTTTTGCCTATAATAAGGATGAATACAAAAATCTTTAACAGAAGGCTATTCTAAGCCCAAAATATACATACCTTCTTGGTTTTAACACAATAAAGGCAATGTCATCACATTAGACAAAATATTAACATAACCAGATAAAGGAAATGAAAAGTACTGCAGACTTAACACACCCGATAACTTAACAAAAAGTGAGAAGAACGATTACTCATTAGCATTCAGTTTCACACAGTCTCAAAACAGCCTCCTGCTTTTAAGTATACAAACTTTATCTTAAACTATGTGGCACTATTCTACTGTTAAACAAATCAACACACTATGTTGTTAAATTACTATTAACAAATAACGTTGCAGCCTCTGAACTAGGCTATGTATTTTTCGGGAAAGTGAGATGGAGATTTTTTTTGATGAACAGAATCATCTCTGCATGATCAGGTGTTAGCCTTTTCTGCTTTCATTCACAATGTGTGACATTGAGCTAAATAGCCGTTCACTGTCAACGCTACTGCACGGTGCTGAGAGGTATCTAATTGCCATTTTGGCCAGAGAAGGGAACCGCACTTTGTTAACCTCCCAACATGAACGGAACATGAACGGAACTTTTTGGGATGCCCCAATTCTGTAGCATGTCTTCGAATATATTAGCTATAGCTTGGCTGGTGTGAGAGCCCCGAAATGGCTTGGCTTGTAACACGATGTGGTGAACCGTGAACGCTTCGTCTATCCACTGAGCTGTTAAACTGAGGAGAGACATTGGGCAGACACTACTTGTCCATATATCAGTTGTGAAGCTCATTGCCGTAGCATCACGCACCAGGGAACTAACGTGTTTTTTCACTCCATCATACACTTTTGGCAACATTACATCTGTGATGTAGGGGTGACTGGGAATGTCATACCTTGGCTCTAGCACGCCGAGGAGACGGCGAAATCCAACATTATCGACAACCGAAAGTGGCTGGTCATCGAGCGCTATAAAGTGAGTAAGTGCCTCTGTTATTTTTGTGGCCCGTGGGCTGTCTTTGGACATTTTCTCTCGCTTTAGCAAGACTTCAGTTAAGATTTGTTGCTGCGGTCTTGGACTAGCATTAGTAAACTCTGTGTACTTAGCACTATGGTGCGTCTTCAGACTCCTGTCGTCATCTTTTTCTTAAAATATTCCCAAATCGCGGACATTGCTTACTGTTCTCAGTGAAAATCTTACCGGTCTGGTCTTGATGCTTTCACACATTGGCAGAATCGTCACTGATGAACAACATGACGTACAGATCTCTGTTAGTTACCCACAATCACTTATACAATCTAATCATGACATCACTGATGAACAACATGACGTACAGATCTCTGTTAATTACCCACAATCACTTATACAATCTAATCATGACATCACTGATGAACAACATGACGTACAGATCTCTGTTAATTACCCACAATCACTTATACAATCTAATCATGACATCACTGATGAACAACATGACGTACAGATCTCTGTTAATTACCCACAATCACTTATACAATCTAATCATGACATCACTGATGAACAACATGACGTACAGATCTCTGTTAATTACCCACAATCACTTATACAATCTAATCATGACATCACTGATGAACAACATGACGTACAGATCTCTGTTAATTACCCACAATCACTTATACAATCTAATCATGACATCACTGATGAATCAACATGACGTACAGATCTCTGTTAATTACCCACAATCACTTATACAATCTAATCATGACATCACTGATGAACAACATGACGTACAGATCTCTGTTAATTACCCACAATCACTTATACAATCTAATCATGACATCACTGATGAACAACATGACGTACAGATCTCTGTTAATTACCCACAATCACTTATACAATCTAATCATGACATCACTGATGAACAACATGACGTACAGATCTCTGTTAATTACCCACAATCACTTATACATAATCATAACATCACTAATAAACAACATGACGTACAGATCTCTGTTAATTACCCACAATCACTTATACAATCTAATCATGACATCACTGATGAACAACATGACGTACAGATCTCTGTTAATTACCCACAATCACTTATACAATCTAATCATGACATCACTGATGAACAACATGACGTACAGATCTCTGTTAATTACCCACAATCACTTATACAATCTAATCATGACATCACTGATGAACAACATGACGTACAGATCTCTGTTAATTACCCACAATCACTTATACAATCTAATCATGACATCACTGATGAACAACATGACGTACAGATCTCTGTTAATTACCCACAATCACTTATACAATCTAATCATGACATCACTGATGAACAACATGACGTACAGATCTCTGTTAGTTACCCACAATCACTTATACAATCTAATCATGACATCACTGATGAACAACATGACGTACAGATCTCTGTTAATTACCCACAATCACTTATACAATCTAATCATGACATCACTGATGAACAACATGACGTACAGATCTCTGTTAATTACCCACAATCACTTATACAATCTAATCATGACATCACTGATGAACAACATGACGTACAGATCTCTGTTAATTACCCACAATCACTTATACAATCTAATCATGACATCACTGATGAACAACATGACGTACAGATCTCTGTTAGTTACCCACAATCACTTATACAATCTAATCATGACATCACTGATGAACAACATGACGTACAGATCTCTGTTAATTACCCACAATCACTTATACAATCTAATCATGACATCACTGATGAACAACATGACGTACAGATCTCTGTTAATTACCCACAATCACTTATACAATCTAATCATGACATCACTGATGAACAACATGACGTACAGATCTCTGTTAATTACCCACAATCACTTATACAATCTAATCATGACATCACTGATGAACAACATGACGTACAGATCTCTGTTAATTACCCACAATCACTTATACAATCTAATCATGACATCACTGATGAACAACATGACGTACAGATCTCTGTTAATTACCCACAATCACTTATACAATCTAATCATGACATCACTGATGAACAACATGACGTACAGATCTCTGTTAGTTACCCACAATCACTTATACAATCTAATCATGACATCACTGATGAACAACATGACGTACAGATCTCTGTTAATTACCCACAATCACTTATACAATCTAATCATGACATCACTGATGAACAACATGACGTACAGATCTCTGTTAATTACCCACAATCACTTATACAATCTAATCATGACATCACTGATGAACAACATGACGTACAGATCTCTGTTAATTACCCACAATCACTTATACAATCTAATCATGACATCACTGATGAACAACATGACGTACAGATCTCTGTTAGTTACCCACAATCACTTATACAATCTAATCATGACATCACTGATGAACCAACATGACGTACAGATCTCTGTTAGTTACCCACAATCACTTATACAATCTAATCATGACATCACTGATGAACAACATGACGTACAGATCTCTGTTAATTACCCACAATCACTTATACAATCTAATCATGACATCACTGATGAACAACATGACGTACAGATCTCTGTTAATTACCCACAATCACTTATACAATCTAATCATGACATCACTGATGAACAACATGACGTACAGATCTCTGTTAATTACCCACAATCACTTATACAATCTAATCATGACATCACTGATGAACAACATGACGTACAGATCTCTGTTAATTACCCACAATCACTTATACAATCTAATCATGACATCACTGATGAACAACATGACGTACAGATCTCTGTTAGTTACCCACAATCACTTATACAATCTAATCATGACATCACTGATGAACAACATGACGTACAGATCTCTGTTAATTACCCACAATCACTTATACAATCTAATCATGACATCACTGATGAACAACATGACGTACAGATCTCTGTTAGTTACCCACAATCACTTATACAATCTAATCATGACATCACTGATGAACAACATGACGTACAGATCTCTGTTAATTACCCACAATCACTTATACAATCTAATCATGACATCACTGATGAACAACATGACGTACAGATCTCTGTTAATTACCCACAATCACTTATACAATCTAATCATGACATCACTGATGAACAACATGACGTACAGATCTCTGTTAATTACCCACAATCACTTATACAATCTAATCATGACATCACTGATGAACAACATGACGTACAGATCTCTGTTAGTTACCCACAATCACTTATACAATCTAATCATGACATCACTGATGAACAACATGACGTACAGATCTCTGTTAATTACCCACAATCACTTATACAATCTAATCATGACATCACTGATGAACAACATGACGTACAGATCTCTGTTAGTTACCCACAATCACTTATACAATCTAATCATGACATCACTGATGAACAACATGACGTACAGATCTCTGTTAATTACCCACAATCACTTATACAATCTAATCATGACATCACTGATGAATCAAATGACATGACGTACAGATCTCTGTTAATTACCCACAATCACTTATACAATCTAATCATGACATCACTGATGAACAACATGACGTACAGATCTCTGTTAGTTACCCACAATCACTTATACAATCTAATCATGACATCACTGATGAACAACATGACGTACAGATCTCTGTTAATTACCCACAATCACTTATACAATCTAATCATGACATCACTGATGATCAACATGACGTACAGATCTCTGTTAATTACCCACAATCACTTATACAATCTAATCATGACATCACTGATGAACAACATGACGTACAGATCTCTGTTAAGTTACCCACAATCACTTATACAATCTAATCATGACATCACTGATGAACAACATGACGTACAGATCTCTGTTAATTACCCACAATCACTTATACAATCTAATCATGACATCACTGATGAACAACATGACGTACAGATCTCTGTTAATTACCCACAATCACTTATACAATCTAATCATGACATCACTGATGAACAACATACGTACAGATCTCTGTTAGTTATTACCCACAATCACTTATACAATCTAATCATGACAACTTACACAGAAGACACATGACGTACAGATCTCTGTTAATTACCCACAATCACTTATACAATCTAATCATGACATCACTGATGAACAACATGACGTACAGATCTCTGTTAATTACCCACAATCACTTATACAATCTAATCATGACATCACTGATGAACAACATGACGTACAGATCTCTGTTAATTACCCACAATCACTTATACAATCTAATCATGACATCACTGATGAACAACATGACGTACAGATCTCTGTTAATTACCCACAATCACTTATACAATCTAATCATGACACAACATGACGTACAGATCTCTGTTAATTACCCACAATCACTTATACAATCTAATCATGACATCACTGATGAACAACATGACGTACAGATCTCTGTTAATTACCCACAATCACTTATACAATCTAATCATGACACAATGAAAGCGGTGGAACTTATTGGCGTGGCTGTTGTAAAATAACTCCAAATGACAGATATTTTGGCTCGCTCCATGCTGTTCGCTGCTATATGTTCACTTGTTCACGTGCACTACGTACAGAGCACGTTGCTTACCCATGATTCGCACGTTGCTAGCGTATGATCTCGCACGTTGCTAGCTATGATCTCGCACGTTGCTAGCGTACGATCTCGCACGTTGCTAGCGTATGATGTCACACGTTGCTAGCGTATGATGTCACACGTTGCTAGCGTATGATGTCACACGTTGCGCAAAGCACAGCCGCCCACGAGAGAGTTTAAGCCCCGGTGTCTCCATGAACTTTTACATCGTCTAGCACAAATTTTATATCCGGTCTGGTATCGGTGACAAATTGCACCGATACCCAATCTAGAATTTTATCACGTATCGACGCCGATACCCGATACAAATATCGGATCGGAGCATCCCTACTCACTGATAAACATTATGACGTCCTATGAACAACATGACGTACAGATCTCTGTTAATTACCCACAATCACTTATACAATCTAATCATGACATCACTGATGAACATGACGTACAGATCTCTGTTAATTACCCACAATCACTTATACAATCTAATCATGACATCACTGATGAACAACATGACGTACAGATCTCTGTTAATTACCCACAATCACTTATACAATCTAATCATGACATCACTGATGAACAACATGACGTACAGATCTCTGTTAATTACCCACAATCACTTATACAATCTAATCATGACATCACTGATGAACAACATGACGTACAGATCTCTGTTAATTACCCACAATCACTTATACAATCTAATCATGACATTCTCATCAGTGATCAAATCCTCTTCGCTCTGAAGGGGCAAATCCTCTTCGCTCTGAAGGGGCAAATCCTCTTCGCTCTGAAGGGGCAAATCCTCTTCGCTCTGAAGGGGCAAATCCTCTTCGCTCTGAAGGGGCAAATCCTCTTCGCTCTGAAGGGGCAAATCCTCTTCGCTCTGAAGGGGCAAATCCTCTTCGCACTGAAGGGGCAAATCCTCTTCGCTCTGAAGGGGCAAATCCTCTTCGCTCTGAAGGGGCAAATCCTCTTCGCTCTGAAGGGGCAAATCCTCTTCGCTCTGAAGGGGCAAATCCTCTTCGCTCTGAAGGGGCAAATCCTCTTCGCTCTGAAGGGGCAAATCCTCTTCGCTCTGAAGGGGCAAATCCTCTTCGCTCTGAAGGGGCAAATCCTCTTCGCTCTGAAGGGGCAAATCCTCTTCGCTCTGAAGGGGCAAATCCTCTTCGCTCTGAAGGGGCAAATCCTCTTCGCTCTGAAGGGGCAAATCCTCTTCGCTCTGAAGGGGCAAATCCTCTTCGCTCTGAAGGGGCAAATCCTCTTCGCTCTGAAGGGGCAAATCCTCTTCGCTCTGAAGGGGCAAATCCTCTTCGCTCTGAAGGGGCAAATCCTCTTCGCTCTGAAGGGGCAAATCCTCTTCGCTCTGAAGGGGCAAATCCTCTTCGCACTGAAGGGGCAAATCCTCTTCGCACTGAAGGGGCAAATCCTCTTCGCTCTGAAGGGGCAAATCCTCTTCGCTCTGAAGGGGCAAATCCTCTTCGCTCCTCTCTGAAGGGGCAAATCCTCTTCGCACTGAAGGGCAACCGCACTGAAGGGGCAAATCCTCTTCGCTCTGAAGGGGCAAATCCTCTTCGCACTGAAGGGGCAAATCCTCTTCGCTCTGAAGGGGCAAATCCTCTTCGCTCTGAAGGGGCAAATCCTCTTCGCTCTGAAGGGGCAAATCCTCTTCGCTCTGAAGGGGCAAATCCTCTTCGCTCTGAAGGGGCAAATCCTCTTCGCTCTGAAGAGGATTGTCGTCTTCGTCAAATTGAGACTCTGATTTCATCAAGTCAAGGCAGGCCGTAGAGGCAAGAACACAGATCGACATACAGTATATCACAAAAGCTGCAGAAATGTGAGTGGTTTTTAAGGAACTGTATTTCGGGAGAAATCCCAAAATGTTTGGTTTAGTGCTGTTCTCTTACCTTCAGATAAAGGGGGCAAATCCTCTTCGCTCTGAAGGGGCGGGCAAATCCTCTTCGCACTGAAGGGGCAAATCCTCTTCGCACTGAAGGGGCAAATCCTCTTCGCTCTGAAGGGGCAAATCCTCTTCGCTCTGAAGGGGCAAATCCTCTTCGCTCTGAAGGGGCAAATCCTCTTCGCTCTGAAGGGGCAAATCCTCTTCGCTCTGAAGGGGCAAATCCTCTTCGCTCTGAAGGGGCAAATCCTCTTCGCACTGAAGGGGCAAATCCTCTTCGCACTGAAGGGGCAAATCCTCTTCGCTCTGAAGGGGCAAATCCTCTTCGCACTGAAGGGGCAAATCCTCTTCGCTCTGAAGGGGCAAATCCTCTTCGCTCTGAAGGGGCAAATCCTCTTCGCACTGAAGGGGCAAATCCTCTTCGCTCTGAAGGGGCAAATCCTCTTCGCTCTGAAGGGGCAAATCCTCTTCGCTCTGAAGGGGCAAATCCTCTTCGCTCTGAAGGGGATTGTCGAAGGGGCAAATCTTTCGCTCTGAAATTGAGACTCAGATTTCATCAAGTCAAGGCAGGCCGTAGAGGCAAGAACACAGATCGACATACAGTATATCACAAAAGCTGCAGAAATGTGTAGTGTTTTTCAAGGAACTGTATTTCGGGAGAAATCCCAAAATGTTTGGTTTAGTGCTGTTCTCTTACCTTCAGATAAAAGGGGCAAATCCTCTTCGCTCTGAAGGGGCAAATCCTCTTCGCACTGAAGGGGCAAATCCTCTTCGCACTGAAGGGGCAAATCCTCTTCGCTCTGAAGGGGCAAATCCTCTTCGCTCTGAAGGGGCAAATCCTCTTCGCACTGAAGGGGCAAATCCTCTTCGCACTGAAGGGGCAAATCCTCTTCGCACTGAAGGGGCAAATCCTCTTCGCACTGAAGGGGCAAATCCTCTTCGCACTGAAGGGGCAAATCCTCTTCGCTCTGAAGGGGCAAATCCTCTTCGCTCTGAAGGGGCAAATCCTCTTCGCACTGAAGGGGCAAATCCTCTTCGCACTGAAGGGGCAAATCCTCTTCGCACTGAAGGGGCAAATCCTCTTCGCACTGAAGGGGCAAATCCTCTTCGCTCTGAAGGGGCAAATCCTCTTCGCACTGAAGGGGCAAATCCCTCTTCGCTCTGAAGGGGCAAATCCTCTTCGCTCTGAAGGGCAAGGGCAAATCCTCTTCGCTCTGAAGGGGCAAATCCTCTTCGCTCTGAAGGGGCAAATCCTCTTCGCTCTGAAGGGGCAAATCCTCTTCGCTCTGAAGGGGCAAATCCTCTTCGCTCTGAAGGGGCAAATCCTCTTCGCTCTGAAGGGGCAAATCCTCTTCGCTCTGAAGGGGCAAATCCTCTTCGCTCTGAAGGGGCACTCAAATCCTCTTCGCTCTGAAGGGGCAAATCCTCTTCGCTCTGAAGGGGCAAATCCTCTTCGCTCTGAAGGGGCAAATCCTCTTCGCACTGAAGGGGCAAATCCTCTTCGCACTGAAGGGGCAAATCCTCTTCGCTCTGAAGGGGCAAATCCTCTTAGCTTCTGAAAGGGGCAAATCCTCTTCGCTCTGAAGGGGGCAAATCCTCTTCGCACTGAAGGGGCAAATCCTCTTCGCACTGAAGGGGCAAATCCTCTTCGCACTGAAGGGGCAAATCCTCTTCGCACTGAAGGGGCAAATCCTCTTCGCACTGAAGGGGCAAATCCTCTTCGCTCTGAAGGGGCAAATCCTCTTCGCTCTGAAGGGCAATCCTCTTCGCTCTGAAGGGGCAAATCCTCTTCGCACTGAAGGGGCAAATCCTCTTCGCACTGAAGGGGCAAATCCTCTTCGCACTGAATGGGCAAATCCTCTTCGCACTGAAGGGGCAAATCCTCTTCGCTCTGAAGGGGCAAATCCTCTTCGCTCTGAAGGGGGCAAATCCTCTTCGCTCTGAAGGGGCAAATCCTCTTCGCTCTGAAGGGGCAAATCCTCTTCGCACTGAAGGGGCAAATCCTCTTCGCTCTGAAGGGGCAAATCCTCTTCGCTCTGAAGGGGCAAATCCTCTTCGCTCTGAAGGGGCAAATCCTCTTCGCTCTGAAGGGGCAAATCCTCTTCGCTCTGAAGGGGCAAATCCTCTTCGCTCTGAAGGGGCAAATCCTCTTCGATCTGAAGGGGCAAATCCTCTTCGCTCTGAAGAGGATTGTCGTCTTCGTCAAATTGAGACTCAGATTTCATCAAGTCAAGGCAGGCCGTAGAGGCAAGAACACAGATCGACATACAGTATATCACAAAAGCTGCAGAAATGTGTAGTGTTTTTTAAGGAACTGTATTTCGGGAGAAATCCCAAAATGTTTGGTTTAGTGCTGTTCTCTTACCTTCAGATAAAGGGGCAAATCCTCTTCGCTCTGAAGGGGCAAATCCTCTTCGCACTGAAGGGGCAAATCCTCTTCGCACTGAAGGGGCAAATCCTCTTCGCACTGAAGGGGCAAATCCTCTTCGCACTGAAGGGGCAAATCCTCTTCGCACTGAAGGGGCAAATCCTCTTCGCTCTGAAGGGGCAAATCCTCTTCGCTCTGAAGGGGCAAATCCTCTTCGCTCTGAAGGGGCAAATCCTCTTCGCACTGAAGGGGCAAATCCTCTTCGCACTGAAGGGGCAAATCCTCTTCGCACTGAAGGGGCAAATCCTCTTCGCACTGAAGGGCAAATCCTCTTCGCTCTGAAGGGGCAAATCCTCTTCGCTCTGAAGGGGCAAATCCTCTTCGCTCTGAAGGGGCAAATCCTCTTCGCACTGAAGGGGCAAATCCTCTTCGCACTGAAGGGGCAAATCCTCTTCGCACTGAAGGGGCGGGCAAATCCTCTTCGCACTGAAGGGGCGGGAAATCCTCTTCGCTCTGAAGGGGCCAAATCCTCTTCGCTCTGAAGGGGCAAATCCTCTTCGCACTGAAGGGGCAAATCCTCTTCGCTCTGAAGGGGCAAATCCTCTTCGCTCTGAAGGGGCAATCCTCTTCGCTCTGAAGGGGCAAATCCTCTTCGCACTGAAGGGGCAAATCCTCTTCGCACTGAAGGGGCAAATCCTCTTCGCACTGAAGGGGCAAATCCTCTTCGCTCTGAAGGGGCAAATCCTCTTCGCTCTGAAAAGGGGCAAATCCTCTTCGCTCTGAAGGGGCAAATCCTCTTCGCACTGAAGGGGCAAATCCTCTTCGCACTGAAGGGGCAAATCCTCTTCGCACTGAAGGGGCAAATCCTCTTCGCTCTGAAGGGGCAAATCCTCTTCGCTCTGAAGGGGCAAATCCTCTTCGCTCTGAAGGGGCAAATCCTCTTCGCTCTGAAGGGGCAAATCCTCTTCGCTCTGAAGGGGCAAATCCTCTTCGCACTGAAGGGGCAAATCCTCTTCGCACTGAAGGGGCAAATCCTCTTCGCTCTGAAGGGGCAAATCCTCTTCGCACTGAAGGGGCAAATCCTCTTCGCTCTGAAGGGGCAAATCCTCTTCGCACTGAAGGGGCAAATCCTCTTCGCTCTGAAGGGGCAAATCCTCTTCGCTCTGAAGGGGCAAATCCTCTTCGCTCTGAAGGGGCAAATCCTCTTCGCCAAATCCTCTTCGCACTGAAGGGGCAAATCCTCTTCGCACTGAAGGGGCAAATCCTCTTCGCACTGAAGGGGCAAATCCTCTTCGCACTGAAGGGGCAAATCCTCTTCGCACTGAAGGGGCAAATCCTCTTCGCTCTGAAGGGGCAAATCCTCTTCGCTCTGAAGGGGCAAATCCTCTTCGCTCTGAAGGGGCAAATCCTCTTCGCTCTGAAGGGGATTGTCGTCTTTGTCAAATTGAGACTCAGATTTCATCAAGTCAAGGCAGGCCGTAGAGGCAAGAACACAGATCGACATACAGTATATCACAAAAGCTGCAGAAATGTGTAGTGTTTTTTAAGGAACTGTATTTCGGGAGAAATCCCAAAATGTTTGGTTTAGTGCTGTTCTCTTACCTTCAGATAAAGGGGCAAATCCTCTTCGCTCTGAAGGGGCAAATCCTCTTCGCTCTGAAGGGGCAAATCCTCTTCGCACTGAAGGGGCAAATCCTCTTCGCTCTGAAGGGGCAAATCCTCTTCGCTCTGAAGGGGCAAATCCTCTTCGCACTGAAGGGGCAAAGCAAATCCTCTTCGCTCTGAAGGGGCAAATCCTCTTCGCTCTGAAGGGGCAAATCCTCTTCGCACTGAAGGGGCAAATCCTCTTCGCTCTGAAGGGGCAAATCCTCTTCGCTCTGAAGGGGCAAATCCTCTTCGCTCTGAAGGGGCAAATCCTCTTCGCTCTGAAGAGGATTGTCGTCTTCGTCAAATTGAGACTCAGATTTCATCAAGTCAAGGCAGGCCGTAGAGGCAAGAACACAGATCGACATACAGTATATCACAAAAGCTGCAGAAATGTGTAGTGTTTTTTAAGGAACTGTATTTCGGGAGAAATCCCAAAATGTTTGGTTTAGTGCTGTTCTCTTACCTTCAGATAAAGGGGCAAATCCTCTTCGCTCTGAAAGGGGCAAATCCTCTTCGCACTGAAGGGGCAAATCCTCTTCGCACTGAAGGGGCAAATCCTCTTCGCTCTGAAGGGGCAAATCCTCTTCGCACTGAAGGGGCAAATCCTCTTCGCTCTGAAGGGGCAAATCCTCTTCGCTCTGAAGGGGCAAATCCTCTTCGCTCTGAAGGGGCAAATCCTCTTCGCTCTGAAGGGGCAAATCCTCTTCGCTCTGAAGGGGCAAATCCTCTTCGCTCTGAAGGGGCAAATCCTCTTCGCACTGAAGGGGCAAATCCTCTTCGCACTGAAGGGGCAAATCCTCTTCGCTCTGAAGGGGCAAATCCTCTTCGCTCTGAAGGGGCAAATAGGCAAATCCTCTTCGCACTGAAGGGGCAAATCCTCTTCGCTCTGAAGGGGCAAATCCTCTTCGCACTGAAGGGGCAAATCCTCTTCGCTCTGAAGGGGCAAATCCTCTTCGCTCTGAAGAGGATTGTCGTCTTCGTCAAATTGAGACTCAGATTTCATCAAGTCAAGGCAGGCCGTAGAGGCAAGAACACAGATCGACATACAGTATATCACAAAAGCTGCAGAAATGTGTAGTGTTTTTTAAGGAACTGTATTTCGGGAGAAATCCCAAAATGTTTGGTTTAGTGCTGTTCTCTTACCTTCAGATAAAGGGGCAAATCCTCTTCGCTCTGAAGGGGCAAATCCTCTTCGCTCTGAAGGGGCAAATCCTCTTCGCACTGAAGGGGCAAATCCTCTTCGCTCTGAAGGGGCAAATCCTCTTCGCTCTGAAGGGGCAAATCCTCTTCGCACTGAAGGGGCAAATCCTCTTCGCTCTGAAGGGGCAAATCCTCTTCGCTCTGAAGGGGCAAATCCTCAAAGTGTCAGGTTCATTACGACGCAACATGTAATACAACAAAGAACTCAAATTGGAGGCCGTATCTTTATCCGCAAAAGCTGGGTCTGTAATATAAGGAAACAATTAAATAACAGCAGTATAATGATATCAAGTCATC
The DNA here is from genome assembly GCA_037178815.1 of Barbatula barbatula. Lineage (NCBI taxonomy): Eukaryota > Metazoa > Chordata > Actinopteri > Cypriniformes > Nemacheilidae > Barbatula > Barbatula barbatula. The sequence goes on from CM074086.1 coordinate 1,068,037, forward strand.
CTTGTAAATGTTATTAGAACACAAAGCTTGGCCTCATTTTTTGCTAAGGTTCATCATATCTCTACTATATTTCTCTGATATTTTAGATATATTTCAGCTTGCAAACTCACATTGAAAACACGTTCAACAGGATCGTATGACGTGGTAATAGTTTTGATGGCGACCTGCAAAAGGGAAATAATCACATGTTAGCTTTACAGTAGGAAGTGCATCACACACTTATAGTCTGTAAATTCATTACAACATATTTCGGTCAAAACACTGAACATGCATCGATATATTACAACACAAGGGGAACAATGTTTGAGGAATACAGCAAAGATGTTTCTACCTTCAGGCCATCGGATCGGCGAAACCCCCCATGCACCTCGCCATGGTTGCCTGAACCTATGAAGTATTCCACTTCATAAAGCGCTGTAAATTCACCTAATACAACACATAGAAAATATTGTTTCTCAGTCACAAACTCCAACACCAGTGCTGCTTTGATTTTTAATGAATATTTTTCTGTAAAATATGATACAGCACAACTTGGAACAGATGTGAAGCTGACAATGAAATGTAGGACAAAATGAAAATGAACCTGATTATGATGGCACAAATATCTGATCAATAGCTAAAGCCAAAGCTGTTGCTGAGAGTGACTGAGCAAGAAGCTGTCGGCTCAAGTACAGATGGACCTGATTTACTATCAGCTTGATGATAAGGAGAACTGGGCTCCAGGCCAGATGCACCTTGTTGAAGAACATCTGGATCTTGAAAAGATGAACCAGGCTGAGAATCATTTGGTTCTTCAGGAGCTGTTGACTGAGGATCAGCTGGATCATCTTGGTCTTAGATGTCCATTCGCTTATAAACACGTAAATGTGTCTGGACATATGGACCTTCTTCAAGATCAAAAGGTACCACTTTGGTCTTCCGTGGGCGAGAGAAGGCGCCCTTTACAGCCCGCCATGCTCACCTTAAAGCAGCTTTTCTTCTTCTTCTGGTTTTCTTTTGATTGTGGTTCTAAGTGAAGTTAAAAGACAAATAAGAAAAATGACCATCAGACAGCAGAAATACATCCCTTAACAGCTAAATGTGTCAAATATTCATGTGGTGAATGTCAAATATGTCAAACAGTGATGTAAACAGCACAATGTAAACTTCTTATCAAACTACACCTGACTATAATCTAATACATTATAACTGTACAGACATTAATATTATCCAGTTCATCTAATCTAGGTTTGTGCTACAATTGTGATTTACACATCTGATGTAAATGAGGAGATAAACAATCTTTCACTGCCACAATAAACAAACAATCTAAATGCTTAAAATCAGTCGATGTCAACAAGTAGTTTAAGAGAAACGATGTCACATATACAACCCGCAATACTTTAACCTAAAACTACATTACATACAACTACATGTATCCCCTTAAACGAATCACAATCATAACGTTGAACATTTTAATGTTTTTACACATTTCAACTAAAAACTCTCAAGTTTAACCGCGACATAAACACGCCGACAGCCAGAAATGCTAAACACAGATGTTGTGCTAGACTCAAAAATCCAAGTTCGTAGTTACTTTAAGTATTTTAAGCTACAGTTTTAATACAGTATCTCACAGAAATTGTGTGACTAACCTGTTCCTGATAAGTTGTTCTTCATTTCGTGTTCTCGGATGGTCTCTTCCTCAGAGCAGGTCAGTGATGATAAACACGGTTGATGTAGACGTGATGTTAAACTCTATAATTTATAATCCTTCACGTGAACAGAATTGTAACGGTATCGTCTCTAACGGAAGCTAAAGACTCGACGGTAACTGCGCGCGAGCACAAACTGAACTGAAGTGTTTTTTTTCAACTGTGCGTGTTTACAGCGTCTGCGTGTGTGACGTCACAACGGCGTTTCAGGGGTCCAATCAGACACAACGCGCTGCACGTTCATGTTTTCACGGTTTATGTATGTTGCTAGGTAACCACCGAACCGCTGTCCTGTCAGTCAAGGATTTTAGCGTGAGTGCTCTCGTTGCTCTCAACTGTCGTATTTTCAGACTCTTTAAAAAGGTGCAAGCAGAGGACGCTTGATCCGACATTACCCGCGTCAGCCAACACAAGTTTCTCCTTCATCATTCAGTCTCAGGACGTTCCGTCAGCACATCGAAAGGCCCGCACTACGGAAACCCTATTAGGACATTCTCAGACCTCAGCGTCAGTACTCGGGTATCAGATTATTAAACTGAGTTTGTGTATGGGGTGGCCAAGGCTACTTCAGGGGGTCCACAGATAAATTTCGACTCAAAATGATTAACAAATGCACGCACAGCCATCCGTAAACGTGATACACGTTTCATTTGTATTTTACGATTCACAAACAAATGCCTTATGATTTGATTCTGTGAAATTTAGATTTGAATAAACACGAAGCGATTTGTACAAATAGAGGCAGATTTGTGATCGCAATGTTTTATTTTGTGTTCATGTATATTGATTTTGCGCATACCAATGAGAAGTTGTGCATTTGTGGATCCTGTGACGCGCGCTCATACATCCTGTTCGGTTCATTTGGATTTTGAGACTTTCTTTACGCGGTTTTGCGTTGGACAATCCACACACACGCAACTGCAGATCCATGCGCAACCGTGCAGAAAATAACAACTACCACTAGATGGCAGGCTTACGGAAACCATAGGTGCTGGTCATATCATTAGAATATCATCAAAAAGTTGATGCATTTCACTATTTCCATTAAAAAAGTGAAACTTGTAAATTATATGAATTCATTACACGCAGACTGATATATTTCAAATGTTTATTTATTTTAACCGTGATGATTATAACTGACAACTCAAAGACAAAGCATTTTCTCATAAAGTTAATAGATGCAGTTATTACAGTTACAGTGCAGTAGATGAGTTAATGCAGTTATTGCATTAGTCTGACTAATGTTCACGGATGACTGTGCGTGCACTTGTTAATCATTTTGAGTCGAAATTCATCCCATACACAGACCATGACGGATAACGTGTGTGCAACTCTGACCTGGCATCGAATAAATAAATAAATCCAAGGATTGCTGATTAGATGTACACGTGATCATTTACTTCCATGAGTGTTTACAAAACAATTGCACAACGCAATGAGATTCATGTATGTAGATGAAATAAACTATAAAATATTGAAAACAAAGTTGAACCCTGATAACTTCATGAAACAAATCAGCACCAGAGGTGTCATTAATCTGACATCACATACACTCATTCCATAGGACTGCATGATTATTGCCCCTGATGTACGTTGATGATTACTTTCACATCACATATTAGACTGCATGAAAACTAAACAAGCTGACACTTATTATTATTTATTATGAAAATGAATTATTTTATTGCTGTTTTGATTTTCCAAGGAAATTGTTTTAACTTCTGTTGTTTTAATAGGAAATGTAGAGAAAACAACATCACTAAAACACTCAATGGCTTCAGGTTGTACAGTAAAGAGTCTGACTATGATGAATCTCTTTCTTACATCATATATGTAAGCGTTTGTTAATGATAAACTTTGTGAGCGTGGAGCATTTCAACACAGCTCTTCATCACCCGTGAATCATTTAAACGCCTCTGATTGGCCGGTATATTCATACCATGAACTTGATTGGCTGTAATGCTCAAAGCTGTAGCAGAGCAAAGACGCTATCATCCACATTCAATCATTTTCACATCATCTTATTTAGATTGCGACTGTCGTAGTAGTTTTTTAATGCAGGGACTGCTTTTCCTCTTTTATCTTTGTTGTGAGCAGGGCTGGATGAGAGCCGTGAGAGGAACGGCACGAGGCCGGTGATGAGCGTTACAATGAGCTTCTCACTGAGGAAGCATAAGAGAGGAGCGACAACAGGGAAGGCCGAGAAAGGACCAGGGGTATATTCCAGAAAGCAGGTTATGTGTTGCTCTGCGCTTTTTTGCTATGGGGAGTTTTCTCTACAATGTGGGCGATGCAGAGCATGTGGGAAAGGCAACAGTGTGTAGAGCAGTTCGTACAGTATGCATGGCACTGAAACTGTTTCTACACACTTTTGTACAGTTCCCTGGCCATAAACCTGTGCGCTTTATTAAAGTAAAATTCCACAGGGTGGCAGGTTTGCTCGGTCATCTGCTTCAATGAAATGACATTTCTTAATAGGTTTATTTTGTCTGCACACACACACACGTAAAGGCTACACAGACTTCTTAAATTTGTAATCCATCTTAATTTCAGGGTTCCCAAACGTGATTGGGTGCATTGATGGCACCCACATTCCTATTAAAGCTCCTATGTTAATAGGAAGTCTGTGCATAGCATCAATGTGCAGGTAATTGTCCTTAATATTGGTGTTACAAATAATAAACTTATTGTTCTCCACAGGTAATATGTGATGCAACTCACCTCATCACTAATGTTGAGGCAAAATGGCCTGGGTCTGTACATGATGCCAGAATATTTAGAGAGTTATCTCTGTGCAACAAATTACAACAGGGTACGTTTTCTTAGACAAATGCTTGTAGTCTTTATTACATTTACAAAACACCTCAAACATTACAGGACACTTACAGATAGGTTACCCTATCTCCCCTATAGGATGACACCCTACCCTGATACTGAGCCCGGACCACAGACACGATTCAACCTGTCTCACAGCAGAACACGGGCCAAGGTGGAGATGACAATAGGCATTCTGAAGGCGAGGTTTCGGTGTCTGCGTGAGCTCAGGGTCACTCCAAATAAGGCATGTGACATCAGTTGCTTGTGTGTTACTTCACAACATTGCCACAATAAGAGGAGAGAGGCATCCCCCCTGTCCTGATGAAGATGACCTAGAACAACAGCTATTGAATCTAGCAGACCACAGAGATGGCAGAATGCTTAGAGACATGATTTGTCAAAATCACTTTATTAAATGTGTTCTATTTCTTCATATCCTGAAATAAAAGAGACATGACAGATTTGTATTTATTGCTTTATTCACACACAAAAATAACAGATTCATGTTCACATATGATTTTCACCTAAAGGCGATGCTCCAGTAGTTCTATTTCAAGGTTGGCCTTTTTAATGGCCAGCCTTTTCTCCTCTAGCTGAAGCTGTATCAGGTCCATGTCAGTTTTTTTAATTTGCCTTATTAGAAGAAAATCTGCCACATAGTAACATTATGTAAATAAAACAACCAGAGACAAGTTCTTACACTGCTAAGATTATGTGTAGAGGTAGATGGACCCTCATCTGCACGTACATCCCCAGCTAGATTCTGTCACAGGACAAATGACACATTTTTCACTCCATCTAAAAAGCTATGCATTGTCCAGTACATGCATCATACCTCTGTGGGTCTCGCAGCACTTTCTAATTCAGTCACAGCAGATGTGGTCTCTTCATCATAATCCTAGAGTGGAATGACAAAGTGAAAGATCTAAAAGCAAATGGTTCCTCAAAATGCATCACTAACAATTGTGACAGACTGTGTGGTTTCAGGAGGATCCAATAATACAATGCGTCCATCAGCAACTGCAAGAAAAAAAGATACTCAATGTGTAAATGACTAAAGTATGACTGTTCTGTTCTTAACAAATTACAGCAGAATGTAAATAAGCATTTAGTTTAGTTTCAGAAGATAAACGTGCTTCCTTTTAGTCAGCATTTCAGTATTCTCATGTGTTCCGGGAATATGCATTTTTTACGTCTTTATATTCAGGTCATGGTCACTTTAAGATCGCGCTGTTCTTATTGTCCTATTGCGTAATCCGTAGGTGAGAAGTGAACACTCACGCACTTCATGCACGTTTCTGCAATTTCCTCCAGTGTGTAAAATTCAAGGTGCTTCTTATCTGTTTACTTCTCATGTCTGACGTATGAGAAGTCATCCTTGTAACTCCATTAAACCTGTGGAATTAAGAATTCATCTTCAGAGTCTTGGTGTTGGGAAAAAGTTTAGCTGGCTGTCAGGATATTATGCACAAGTGAAACAATGACTGCATTTGGGAAGCATTTAGCCTTCTTCCAAATGACAAGAGTTAATGATAGTTTTGTCCAAACGTATGACTAAATAATCATAAGTACTAATATTGTACCAAGTCACTTGAGTTGTTATGGGAGATAGCAAAGTCTGACGAAGTGCCCTCTGGAATACCATTGACCACAGGGCGACCTTTATTAAGTGAAAGAGCCAACTCCTCAGATGGGGTGAGAGGACGTGGAGGTGGACCCCTGGCAGTTAGATGGGCCTCAGCCTTCTTTCACAAGCGCTAAGGACTGTGGAGGGGTCGAGTCAAGTAGTATAATCATATACTATGTGTCAAAATGTTTGATTGATTTATGACCCTCCTGTCAAGGTCTGTCATCCTGACAGCCTGTCAGTCAGATCTTCTTTATGGCCTGTCAATCTAATTGACATTTGATGTTTTATGGCTGTTGGGAATCCTTTGGCCCCCACCTTCCTACAGTGGTAGCCCCCCTCACCATTTCAACCTGGTTGCTTTTCTACTAGGGTACATGTTGTGATTGTGACATAGGTTTTGTAAACATTTATTTTGTGTTTATTTTGTTTTATGGCTTTTAATCTGTTAAATGTGTGATTGTGACATCGTTTTTGTAAGAGTGATTTTGTTTTTATTTAGTTTTTGGCTTTTTATCTGTTAAATGTGTGATTGTGACATAGGTATTGTAAACATTTATTTTGTTTTATGGCTTTTTATCTGTTAGATGTTTGATTGTGACATAGGTATTGTAAACATTTATTTTGTTTTATGGCTTTTTATCTGTTAGATGTGTGATTGTGACATAGGTTTTGTAAACATTTATTTTGTTTTTATTTTGTTTTTGGCTTTTTATCTGTTAGATGTGTGATTGTGACATAGGTTTTGTAAACATTTATTTTGTTTTATGGCTTTTTATCTGTTAGATGTGTGATTGTGACATAGTTTTTGTAAGAGTGATTTTGTTTTTAGTTTGTTTTATGGCTTTTAATCTGTTAAATGTGTGGTTGTGACATAGGTTTTGTAAACATTTATTTTGTTTTTTATTTTGTTTTATGGCTTTTTATCTGTTAGATGTGTGATTGTGACAGGTTTTGTTAAGAGTGATTTTGTTTTTATTTTGTTTTATGGCTTTTTTATCTGTTAAACGTGTGATATAGTTTTGTAAAGAGTGATTTGGCCACCTCTCCCCCAGGCGAAACAGGTCAGCCAGTCAATCAAATTAGGTTTTGTTTTTATGGCCTGTCAGTCTTGTTGACATTTGTTTTACGACTTTTGTTGTTGTATCCCCTGTCGCTGTCCATCTATCCTACACTCACCCTGCAATAAAAGGTGTTTTCAGCCTGATTTTTATCATTGTGCCATAAACTACTTTTTGTTTAAAAGTCATGCCTGACATGTTCTTCTTGGTCATGGAGGAATGGGATATTGTTTTTGTTAGCACCTATAAGGGATGCGTTCTAATAATGGTATAGGCTTAAGACAATGAACCAATAAGGTTTGTGTTTTCATGTTTGTGAATCAAATCAAACATGGTTTATGGTTTAGGGTTAAACTTTTAAAACAAGGAATGAGAAAAAAAAACCTAGTAAATATCTTCAATTTGTTTAGTTCTACACTGTTTTATATAATAAATGTTTAGTTTTGGAAGATCTTGAGAGATCTACAAAAAGGTTAGTGCTAGTTTAGTTCTGAATCAAGGTTAAAATACAATTGTTTAGTACTCTTTTCAAAATTCTAGATTGACTACCTAGTCAAATAACTTCTACGCATCCTGTTGAGTACAGACCGTGTCAAAGCGTTGGGGTTTAAATGTAGCTTCTGTTTAAAGAAATGTAGCTAAGGACGTGTTTATGGTAATAGGTTTTTGGGGGAGCTCAAAAAACACCCCACATCCACTTTTCACAGCTTAACTCATGAGCCTGCAAAAGACTGAGACTACAGTAAATGTTTTAGTTTCAAACCATTATCGCCATTATTTCATGTTGAACATCTGATAGCAAAGAAACCAAGGAGGCTAGACAGTAAATGTTTACGTTTCACATTATTACATTAAGAGCATTTTATTTGCAAGTATTTAACAAAAGGTTTGCTTCAGATCTAAACTTTACACAAACAAAGTATAAGATGAATCAACTGGGGATGTTTTATTTAATTGTCAGACGATTCTTATGTTACATGCTTTTCACTCAATACATGTATTGAATATACTTTTATTTTCTGACACAAACCAACAGAAATATTAAAAATAATAGCTAGAGAAGACCACTCTGCAATTACCACCGTATTTTTCTAAATGTGTAAAATCTTATTTTTTCAGACAGATCTGACTAATTTTGCTCAGGATTATGTGTTAGACATAAGAACATCTTTTAAATGTAAAAATCTAGACTTAAATGAAAAAACTACTAATAAACTTAAAAATGCCTATAGCATGCAGGGAAATGGGCCACTTATGCAGACAATGTGTCTTGCGAAACGCTGTTAATGGGGGTTTAAATGTTTAACAACATATAGATCTCCCAAGATAGACTTGCTCTGGTTTCAGCTTTTAGAAAGTTCTTCATTTAAAAGATTTGATGCTACCCTAGGTTGTAGCCTTATTACTTGAAAGTAATCTTATTACTTGAAAGGTGAATATAAGGTTTTGTGTTACCATGTTACATATCTTAAGTTGTTGTTTTAACATTTGATTTTAGTTAATACAAAAGTTGTCGGGCTTTACACTTACATTTATTAGAAGTTATTAAAACCACTCTTTACAAAACCTATGTCACAACCACACATTTAACAGATTAAAAGCCATCAAACAAACTAAAAACAAAATCACTCTTTACAAAAACTATGTCACAATCACACATCTAACAGATAAAAAGCCATAAAACAAAAAAAAAAAAATAAATGTTTACAAAACCTATGTCACAATCACACATCTAACAGATAAAAAGCCAAAAACAAAATAAAAACAAAATAAATGTTTACAAAGCCTATGTCACAATCACACATCTAAAGATAAAAGATAAAAAGCCATAAAACAAAATAAAAACAAAATAAATGTTTACAAAATACCTATGTCACAATCACACATCTAACAGATAAAAAGCCACAAAATAAAAACAAAATAAATGTTTACAATACCTACTCTAAAAAACAAAAAATGTCCCAATCACACATCTAACAGATAAAAAGCCAAAACAAAACAAAATAAAAACAAATCACTCTTACTAAAACTATGTCACAATCACACATCTAACAGATTAAAAGCCATAAAACAAAATAAATGTTTACAAAAACTATGTCACAATCACACATCTAACAGATAAAAAGCCATAAAACAAAATAAAAATAAATGTTTACAAAACCTATGTCACAATCACAACATGTACCCTAGTAGAAAAGCAACCAGGTTGAAATGGTGAGGGGGGCTACCACTGTAGGAAGGTGGGGGCCAAAGGATTCCCAACAGCCATAAAACATCAAATGTCAATTAGATTGACAGGCCATAAAGAAGATCTGACTGACAGGCTGTCAGGATGACAGACCTTGACAGGAGGGTCATAAATCAATCAAACATTTTTACACATAGTATATGATTATACTACTAGCCACACCCGGGTTCCCCCCCTTTCTCCCCCCCCCTTTCCCCTACCTGACCCCCCCCCAGAGCGCAGCTGAGCCCAGGACTCTGATAGTGGGTGACTCCATAATCAGAAACATTAGCAGGGATACAACTACGTGCTGCCTTCCACAAGCAACAACTTCTAATGTAAACAGGGAACTTCAGAACATTCTGATGAAATATAAGACTGCAAATCGACTCATCATTCATGTGGGGAAAAATGATATTCATAAAGAACAGTCAGAACTTCTTAAGAAGGATTTCAATGAACTCATTGAAACACTAAAAACACTGAATGTTCAAACATTCATCGGTGGACCACTGCCAGCAAGAGGAACGAACAGGTTTTCACATTTCCTTGGGCTTAATACATGGCTGCAAAAAAACCTGCAATGTAAAAGGAGTGAACTTCATTGACAACTTCAATCTTTTCTGGAGTCAGAAGCTACTGTTTCAACAGAATGGCCACCAGCCAAACAAACTGGGTTCAAGAGTGCTTAAGGACAATATCTTCTTCTCCCTCAGTCATCCTTCTGCCAATCCACTCAACCAGAATGGCACACACACCTGAACACAGTATAAATGACCACATGTCTTCACCTCAGCACCTGGTTGGACATGCGGCTGACACTTCACACAATGATAACACAGTTCATGGACACCATCTCAGCTGAGCCCTGCCCACCGAGCTCAACACAGACAGACTGTGACTTCTGCACTTCTGTGCTTCTCAGAGAAAATGGAAAAACTGGTGTATGCTGGACCCAAACTTGCTGGAAGCCTTCAATAGCCGTACAGCAAACCAAACTGATCTGGTGCCAATTGCACGTCAAACCAAGATTTCTATGGGGGCAAAAAGCAAGACTGTTAAGTTAGCACTTTTAAACATCCGCTCACTAAAAAAAAAATCACTTCTAGTAAACGACTTAATAACCACATACAACCTGGATTTGAGGTTTCTAAATGAAACCTGGCTAGAAGACAGCTGCAGTGCAACAGTACTCAATGAAGCATCCCCTCCTAACTTTACGTTGATGAGTGTCTATAGATCAGTTTGGAGAGGTGGGGGAGTAGCTGCTCTTTTTAAAGATGTCTATCAATGTAAGCAAATATCATTTGGGAATTACACGTCTTTTGAATATCTGGGTATTGTGTTAAAAGGTGCTCCTCGCATTTTACTTATCACTATTTACAGGCCTCCAAAATACTCTTCATCCTGTAACAGTCTAAAACGTTACCTGGTTTGTTTTACCTTTTAAGGGCATTTGACTTATTGCAGAGAGGGTGTATAGGTCAAGCTGTGTTCCCTATCAAAAGCTACACTCGATGCTGCGTTTCAAACGCTATGGGAGAACGTCTTTGTTCGACCGGTTGTGAAGCATGTGTGTTAAACACGCCAAAAATTATTTTGGCTTTAAATAACCTCGGCAGGTAATTTAAGTAATTACACCAGCACCTGCAGGTTATAAATATGCGTGGCGCGAACGGGTCTTCAGGTTCTTTTGTCTTCAAGGACCGCATTGTACGCATGTGTGCGCGTGCAGTGCAAAGCAAAGCGAAAGCAAAGCCAAGCGAATTAGGGCTCGATATTCTTTTGTACTTATAAGCACCAAAGGTTTCTTTAAGTTACAAATTAAAATAAGAGTAAAAAATAAAGGATCATGTCTAGTCCAGAACGGAAATGTGTGCCTCTGTGTCAGAGGTACCTGGACGAACTGGACAGACATGAATTCTGTTTTGAGTGTTTGGGGGTTGATCAGGCCACCCTGGGACTGGAGGGACAGTGCGAACTCTGTGATGTGTTCGACATTTGCATTCTCCGTGCTCGGCGTTCTTTCTTTAAGAGCGACCAAGCCGTCTCTCCCCCGAGCTGGGGTTCGCGGTTCAATCTAGCCGAGGCACGGGAGACGGAAGCCGTTTCTCCGGTGCACTCGCCGAGCCGCGACGTCCTCGCGTCCGCTTCCGAAGCGTGCCCCGGCACTTCTTCAGATCGGGCGGAGTACGAGGCATCTCTTGTTTCTGCGGGTTTGGAGAGCGCCGCCTCGGGGCGTTCCTCTCGCGACGCAAAAGCGTTAGATGAGCTACTCCGGGCGGTGACGAATGCAGTCGACCGTCTAAAGCTCGACTGGCCGCAGGAACAAGAGAATCCCAAACACTCAAAATAAGACAGACAGATATCTATCGGGTGGCCAAGGGGAGGAGCCCAAAAGTCGGGCTCTCCCATTTTTTGAGGATCTCCACGCCGAGATTTCCCGGTCATGGCAGAGACCTCATTCCTGTGGAACCTCCATGTCTGTCCCCTGAAGGGCACCAGCTGAGAGGTTCTGGGCTTCCGCCCGATGTAATAGAGACTATTTTAAGTGCTAGGGCTCCCTCCACTAGAAGGAGCTACGCCCTTAGATGGAGCGTTTTTGAAAGATGGTGCATGGTACACCATGCAGACCCAATTCACTGCCAGATTGTTTCAGTGCTGGAGTTTCTGCAAGAGAAACTGTCCTCAGGGACAAGCCCCGGTACTCTCAGGGTTTATGTGGCTGCTATTTCGGCTTGCCATGCCTTGATTGATGGGGTTTCTGTGGGAAAACACCCTTTAGTCGCCCGCTTTATTCGTGGAGCGAGACGGCTAATGCCTCCTTCTAGACGGACTATTCTGTCATGGGACTTAGCAATAGTGCTCGAGGGTCTGGTTAGCGCCCCTTTTGAACCTATGGAGTCAGCACCTATCAGGCTTCTGACCTTTAAGATGTTTTTTTCTAATGGCAATCACCTCTCTTAAGAGAATTGGAGATTTGCAGGCGCTCTCGACCTCACCGTCCTGCTTAATTTTTGCCCCTGGAATGGTCAAAGCTATTCTGCATCCTCACCCGAGTTATCTGCCTAAAGTTCCGTTCTCCACCGTGCATCTGGTTGTTCTTGAGGCCTTCTGTCCTCCGCCGTTCACGACGTCGGAGCAGGAACGATTACACCTACTGTGTCCAGTACGTGCTCTAGCCAGTGGCGTAAATCAGAGCAGTTTTTCATATGTTATGGGAGCCGCAACAAAGGGGCGGCTGCCACCAGGCAAACAATGTCACATTGGGTAAGGGATGCTATCGCTCTGGCCTATGAGGCGCGCGGTCAATCTTCACCTCTGGGTATCAGAGCTCATTCAACAAGAGGGGTTTCATCTTCTATGGCCTTAGCAAGAGGTGTCCCTTGCAGCAAGTGTGTGATGCAGCAGGCTGGTCCTCTCCGCACACATTTGTCAGATTTTATAGTCTGGATGTCCATGCTACTCCAGGCTCAAAAGTCCTGGAGTCTACATCCCAGAGTCACGGAGATGCTGCGCCTCAATGCCGCACTGTAGGCGTGCCGGACGTCCTTTCAGACAAAATTGGAACCTGAAGACGCGTTCGCGCCACGCGTATTTATAACCTGCAGGTGCTGGTGTAATTAACCAAATTACCTGCCGAGGTTATTTAAAGCCAAAATAATTTTTGGCGTGTTTGACACACGTGCTTCACAACCGGTCGAACAAAGACGTTCTCCCATAGCGTTTGAAACGCAGCATCTCGTTCCCGCTTTTTCAGGGAACAGGGTTACAGCCAAGTAACCCGAGACGTTATCACAGACTTCCACTTGAAGGCGATATGGGGTTAATGTTTACCGGATATGAGCCGGTTCTCAGATGAGTAAGAGGAAAGGAGAAATAATGAGGGTTTTGAATCTCATGGCGGCCTGTTTGTTCATGCTTAGGCCTGTTTGAGAACTGTTAGAAGTTTAAGCTCAACAAAGGACTTGATTTTGTCTCATGGTTCCACATGCTGTCTCATCTGAATCATGTGAGTAACTGGTATGCAGAGGAAAGCACTTCAGTTAACCTCACTCAGCAGTTGTGGGATTGGCAGGGAGGAAGATTCAGGATCTGGGTATTACCATGTGGTGGTTTAGCATAAAAGAAAAGGATCATTGCTTCGATCTCAAATAAGATTTTTTTATTATAACATTGCATCAATCTCAAACGCCTCAAAGAAATGGATCATTTATTCGATCTCAAGTAAAATGTTTGGATTATAACATTGGATCGATCTCAAGTAAACCCTTTGGATTAAAACATTGCATCGAACTCAAACGTCTCAAAGAAATGGAACATTGCATCGATCTCAAGTTTCAAGAGTTGTTCATTGGATGGATGTTTATGGTGGTGGCAGACATGATTATACTTGGGAATAAAACAAAGCAGATACAATTATTTGTTTGAGGAACAATTGAGCAGAACCAGAAAATATGAACATATCACACCAGTCATCAGGTCTTTAAACTGGCTACCAGTTACATATAGGACAGATTTTAAAGTTTTATTACTGGTATATAAATCGTTCAATGGCCTAGGACCTCAATACATTGCAGATATGCTAATTGAATATAGACCCAAAAGAACACTCAGGTCATTAGGATGGCATCAGCTAGAAATACCAAGGGTTCTCTCTTAGCAAGTAGAGTCTGCATTTAGCTATTATGCGAGCCGCAGCTGGAACCAGCTTCCAGAAGAGATCAGATGTGCTCCCACAGTAGTCACATTCAAATCCAGACTCAAAACACATCTGTTTAACTTTGCATTTAATGAATTTGCACTGTGCCTCTGATTGTGTACTTTATTTTATTTATTTTCTATTCTAAACTGTTTAAATTTTATTTTTACCATTGTGTATGAAATGTGCTATATGCCTTGCCTCGTGGAATTTTCTTATTCCTTAATCTAGGTTGAGTCAACTTGGACAAACGCAATACACAGAGAGGTGAGGTACTTTGCAAAGTATTTTATTGTCGTTTAATTGTAAGCAATGAGAATGGTGCATAGAGAAGGCCCTCTTTCCTCCAGCACACAGAGTATATATATGATTAAAACGTGACACCCCCTCCGTTTGCCCCCCAGCAAGAATCCCGAGCTGGTTTACGAGAAGTGATGCCTGTTATTCCAAACAGAACATCTTGGCCTCTGCTCAAGGGCAAAGGCAAGATTTTTGTGACGATTTACGACACTGCACGATCTGTTCCACGCTTGCGCTGCTTTTTTCCCGCGAAACTTTTTCATTCAATGACAGCGAAAGAAAATGGAGTGCGAGATTGAGGAAAAGTTTACCCTTTACGCTGCTGGTAATTGCGGCATGGAAGAAGAAGGTCTCACGAATGGCTGCAAATTTCGATATAAGAGGTAAGTGAGGGTTTGAAATAATAGCGTTGATTCAGTTAAAACGTGTGAACCTGTCAATTACGACGTTCCATCTAGTCAGACACAGTAACCGCCAACATTTTTGACCACACATGTGTTTGCATCCCTGAACTAAGAAACACTGTGAACACAAGTGCGGTATTGTAATACCAAACAAAGCAGTAAAATCATTACATGCTAAATTTGTCTCACAGAAAGTAAATTATTCTACACTGGCCCCAGTGCACAATTCATGAGGGTGGCTGTGCTGTCTGAGGAGCAGAAGCGGGCTGTCCTGGAGGAGTGCCACAACAACCCTGGCACAGGGAGCAATGGGGGCGCGAGGGCGACCATGGACAGGGTTTTTGTGGGGTACTACTGGGACAGCATAAAGGCAGATTGGGTAATTCTTTGGTAACTCTCATGGAATTTACCAGAATGGTTCTCTGGCAATTAATTGATTTTGTGGCTTTGTTTGTCTTCTGTTAACTATTTGGTCTTCATAATAAATATATCTTATCAGGTCAAAAGCTGTCACAGGTGCCAAAAGAATGACCCCATGAAGACTGTGTCTCCTGTCTTTCACCCTATTAAGGTAGAGCTTAGCTTGGTGTACACCTTAAAGCAACAAGTTATTTTTAAGGCGATGGGGTAATAAGCCATATCTCCACAAGGTGGTCGGTATGGACCTCATTGGTCCACTGAAAAAAAACATTAAAGACCATCAATACGTCCTTACGGTCACAGACCTGTTCACCAAGTGGGTTATCGCTGAACCTTTGAAGTGTGGCTCCAGCACTGAGGTGGCTGAGGCACTTGTGTCCAAGCTGTACACATTTGGTATGGTCCGGAAAATCATCACTGACAGGGGCCGTGCATTTGTTAATGAGGTGTGTGTCCTGATTACCCTCTCTCAGGATTATATCACACAGGTCATATGTCATTGTTACAATTCACACTGTTTTATTGTTCATTTCTGAGACGAAACATTTTGAAAATAAAGATGTGTGTCTGATTTATGTATAGCTTAATACACACACTTTTGCAGTGTTAAACATCAAGCATGCCATCACAAGTGCATACCATCCACAGTCAAGTAAGTATGACATCCCACAAAACAGCCAATGTATACTTAAGTTCATGTAGTAATTCTTTTCTATATTGAAGGATGAGAGAACTAATCAAAATGTGAAGAGGACTCTCCGAAAATATGTAAATCAGCACCAGGATGATTGGGACATCCACCTGCAGGCCACACTGCAAAACAGGTTATTATTCAAAATGACTAGATACTATATCACATACATGTTTTAGGAGTTTTATTTTGTGGCTCAATGCAATCTAACAAAACATTTTGTTAAAAAAAATTTGGATCCACCAAGTACAGCCCATACTATTTAATGTACAATAGGCACCACCATTAAATGCCTGTGAAACAGATGCTGTCTTTGAATTGGCGGAGCCAGAAGAGGAGCTGGAGCTAAAACTAGCTGAAGTCAAGGCCCTCAATGAGACGGTTTGTTTATAGTTGTGTGGATGGCATGTTCAATTTTAATATGTTCGCATAGTAATTAATATATTCTTATCTTTAAGGTACGGAAAAACATTGAAAAGGTGCAGGGGAGACAAAAAAAGGCTTTTGAGGCAAAGAAAAGGAAAGGGGTTCGCAAGTGCTCAGTCAAGGCAGGAGATGAGGTCCTAATTGGGGAGTCGAAAAAGAAGGTGAAGAAGGGCGATTGTTTGCAGGATCTCCACCAAGGGCCGTTCACCCTCACATCCCTGACAGAGAAGGTTGTGGCAAGTGTGGCTATGTCAGGGAAAATACAAAATGTGAATGTTTCGCAGATGAGACCCTTCTTTCGGCCATAAGGTATTGTTATAATCCTACTTGGTGACAGCAGATATAAACATGACACTTGACAATGATGATTAGTATTTACTTTCCTTTCATGTAGATTATAGTCATGAATCTGAGGACAGCAAAAGTGATGCAGAGAATATTCAACAAGTGGACCATCAGTATGCCAGTAAAGGTCCACTGTGGTCCAAGAGAGTGTATAGTTCACATGCACATGTTGGTGTGCTTCAAATACTAAACGCATGATTGCTCATTTCTAACAGAGATTGTTTTTGTTATTTCTAGCTGACCTCTGGCTGGACAGAACCCGTCCAGCAAAAGGAATTGTTGTTCTGGATGGCGCAGTGTGTCTTCAAAGTGAGGACTTTTGGAGCATGGGGCTAGATGAGGAGGTGGAGAGCAAAGTAAGTGGATATTGCTGTAAAGAGTTTAAATGGTTCTAGTGCCATTATTGCAATACACCCATTTCTCGCCGATGTCATGCTTATGTCACAGCATTAGCTGTAGGCACAACAAAGCGAAAACTGGAGGTGGCCAATACAAACCAACACAGATTCCTTTCCATAAGGAGTTTAAAATATCATCTTGTTGTGTTGTTTAGTGCCACAATCAACAGTTTACAGTCTGCTATTTAATATTTTAACACATACCTGCTGTTATTGGCAAACAAAATCAATGATGACAGCTATATTTAAACACAATAAAATTAGCGTATTGAACAGAAACGATCATAAAAAATTCTCACGTTTCTCTTCATAATTCTTAATAACAAACTTTTCTGTGTTTTTTTACGTGGATTTGTGCATTTGTCTGAAATTAAACATAGCCAAATCAAAAACGTCTCGGTTACGTATGTAACCTCCCTTCCCTGATGGAGGGAACGAGACGTTGTGTCGACAGAATGGGGTTTGACTTGAGAACCTATCATCTCTGGCCAATGAAAATTGGCGAATGAAATTTGCATGCCGGTCCCCGCCCCGGATATCCGGGTATAAAACGGTGCCGGCGTGCTGCATTCATTCACCTTTTGTGCTGAGGAGCCTGAGGATCGTGCCCCGACTGCTGCAGCGGGCGGCCAGCGTTGTGGCATGAAGGACACAACGTCTCGTTCCCTCCATCAGGGAACGGAGGTTACATACATAACCAAGACGTTCCCTTTCTGTCGGTCTCTCGACGTTGTGTCGACAGAATGGGGTCGCTTGGCGAACTGAAGCGCATAGCCGAGACGGATCGTCCTCTCTAGCCACCGTGCTGGTCTGGGAAGAGCCAGCCAGGCTCCCAAGGACCGAGACAGGGGGACCAGAGGTTCGATCTGCTTCATTGCCCCCGGCGGGGGTGCTTCGATGGCTGGCAGTAGGGCTCCCTCGCCGTGGGGGAGACCCCGGGGAGGAGAGCGGCTCTGCCGAGATGCCTGCCTGGCTGAGGGTGCTTGTGGCCACTGAGGGTTACACCCGCCGGGACACAACGTGGGGTTGCCGAGCACCGTCCTGTGGAGGGTGAGAGCGGCTGTGAGGAAGACCCAGGGAGAGAGAAAGCTCTTTTTATGAGAATGTGGGCACCAGGCCCTGAAAAGGGCCCGGCTGGTGTTGTTGGGAAGGGGCAGGCACCGTCCCAGTCCGACCCTCTAGCGATGTAGTTGCTTGGGTCGGGTCCGGTGAACTCGATCTCCCTGGGTTCATCCCGTCAGGAACGCTTCTGCTTCCGCGGAGGTTGGTGACGGGATGGCGCTCTCCTCTTCGAAGTCCTTCTCCGGGAGGCCGCCTGTGCAAGGGGCGCTGGAGCCGGAGTCTGAGTCGTAGAGGGGCGGGGCTGCTGGAGAGCAGACGCCGCGCGGAACCTCGACGGGCGAAAAGCGGCCGGGTTGCGGCGGGGCAGGATGTGCTTGATCGTCTCCGTCTGCTTCTTCGCAGTCGAGAACCGACAGAAAGGGAACTGGAGAACAAGGTTATTTTTTACGTAGTGTAGGGGTCTCAACAATAATTGTTTATACGGGTGCCGCCATGTTGTGTGCACGAAAAAAGGTGAAGAACTGCGTACGACAAACGTGCTTGCTGAAGACGTCTGTGATGTTCGGGTAGTTTTCGGTTAAAAACCTCAGTTTAGACCTGCGATATACATCGGTACCGTCTGCTGTATCACTTAAGTGTCGTCTGACATTAACTTTGAGAGTTATTAGACGTGATTGAGTGAGTTTTGTGTCTTTGTGAGTGAGACCGAGAAAAGCGCTTATTAGCTTGATGTTGCTAAGGCTACTGGAGTAGATTACTCCCGTGTTTCATTTTGTTTTGTCCAGTTTTTGTTTTATTGTTTTAAACTAACTTAAAACACTAAGCCTAATGGTTAGTGTGTTGGTCTTGTGATCAGAAGGTTGCCGGTTCTAATCTCAGTGCCAGCAAGTCATGACTGAAGTGCCCTTGAGCAAGACACCTTACCTCGGAGTAGTGCGGTCTGCACCAGCTCGGATTGTGGCCTTGTAGGATCGAGCTGACATTGTCAGGATCTCGAGGGCAATCGCTGGGGGAGGAAAATTGAGCTAAGATACCCTGCCATCTGTGGGACATCATTCAGCGCCTCATCCTGGAATTAAAGTGGTGATGTACACTATTTACATTTTGTGCTACACTTCGGTAAGCAGAATTCCTTATTCCTCTCGTGAACTGGACCGAGTAAATCACAATTCATTAGACCGTGAGCAAACTTGTGACAAAAGGATTCAAATACGTTTCGACTCACGCATGGTGGTGAACTGTCTTTGAGATCTCACGTTTAAAAAGAGGAGTATTACTTTTTGTTCATTATTCTCAATGTTGATGTGAATTGATTGAAATTTGTTGAAATTTGAATTCATTGAACTGATTATTTTTAACTGTGTTCAAAGAGGTTTATTTCTTTAAGTGCAATTCAGTGCATTTGAAAGGACATTGACTGTGTGAAATTATTACAGACACAGATCGATATTTTCATTGTTTATTTTATTGTTAACATTTTGTCATTTTTGTACTGCAAATACTTTTCCTCATCTGTAAGACAGAAAAGCCAATTACTTAAATCTCATTTATTTTAAATTAAATAATTTGTTAGATAAGGTAAATTGGTTGTTTTCATTTTGAAGTCACTTATTTTAAGGAGTGGGTCTTACCTGTCCTGTTAGATTTGGGGGGAGTGGGTTGTGCACTCATTTACACTAACTTTCTGCACTTACACACTTCAGGTAGCTCCCGTGGTTAAAGTAAGTCCTGAAGCCCACGTCACTATATCTGAAGCATACACACTGCAACACGACAGGCACAACATACAGCCACGAACTCTAGTAAAAGACTAAAAAGCATTGGGTGGGGGGACCCAGCTCCTGTTGCTCACTCAGTCTTCCTTTAATAAGTGTTCATTATAACCCCTACAAGGCGGTGACATCACCCCGCCGCCACAGTAGCATTAACTTTTTAACTTTGTAAGTTATACTACAAGCATGAAACTCAGCCAGAAAATATAGACCAAACAGTTTGTCATCTGTTAGTAATTTGTCTCATTGTAAATGCATTAGTGTAAAGGAAGAGGGAATGTGAGAAGACTCCTGTTATGAGTCAGGTTTATTTTAAATGCGTTTGGCACTTTTAGTAGCCGCAGGCATCTACAGAGATGTATATGTTTTCAATTTATCTTTATTATAAATGCTTGGTTTCTCTGTAAGGTGGGTGTAGATGTCACGCAACTTAACTGAAGGAAATCCTGTCAGTTCCTCTCTAGAGCCATTGAGTCTGCACGTACAGGTTGCCATGTTCCTTGTGTTAACGTTAACTTTTTCAAAAACAATCGCGGTCCTAGATAGTGAGTTATCTTACATAGTCAGATAAAACAGGATTTTGACTAGTCAGCTTGTATAACAGTGTAGATGTATTCTCCTCTGAAATACCCCCAAATACATTAACATCTAAACAACTGGCAACAAAAGCGGAAGGTGGAGGAGAGCAAGAAGTGTAACATCCAGCTGCTCTGTGATGTCATTATGAAGGAGTGTGCAAAGGATTCCAGTAGAATATTTTTTCAGCTCTGGTGAATTTCAAGTTTGTAGGGGTTAAGGCAGTGCATTAGAATGGTAGTCACACAAAATATTGACAATTTGGGTACAATTAGGACACGTTTGCTGTGAGGTGTACTCACTGTTGTTGCCAGTTCTTTAGATGTTAATGGCTGTATGTTGAGTTATTTACAGAGGAAAAATACATCTATACTGTTATACAAGCTGTACACTGATTAACTTAAGTTTCATTTCTATTCATGGGACAGCACTAAAGATATAATAGAATATTTGCAAAACTGTGAGGAGTGTTGTTTTGTGAGAGATATGTGTATAAAATGCAGACATATAATTTTATTTAGGGAATGGATGTCCACATTGTTGACCTATATGAAGTCCCTACATGGAAACTAAGGAAACGTAGTTTGCCAGTAAGTTGCATAATGTATAATGCAACTTTAAGGGAAGATATGTCCAAGAAGATGTGAACTTTTTTTTCATAGGACAACGTGGAAACAAACGATATTATCATTTTGCCCGCATGGTCTAGGGGGTCACAAACAGCCAGCCACTACATGCTTTGTGTTCAGTACATTTTTATTTGTTTCCCTGTTTTTTTAAACCTGTTGGTGCCCCTATAGTTTGCATTAATGTTGTATGTTCTATACAGATATTATTAGTTGCTAAGAAGGAGGCTATTTTTCTGGACTTATGTCCAAGTGGTTTTGGAGATGAGGAATACCAAACCATATTTAGGTTTGAAACGCATAAGCAGAGGACATTAGCAAGGATTGACCTGTGATTACTTTGACCTGTGATCACAGAGAACAGACAGTGCATGTAGTTACATGCTACTTTGTGAGTTAAGGTTTATGCATGATGGGTGCCTTTTCTACAGTTTGTTCTTACAAGAAAACCTGAACAGCACTCAAATTGATCAAATTGCATGAAATGGAATGTTGTTGTTCAGGCAAAGCCTCGTTCTATGGTTTCAGGTTTGAGTAAAGCCTCGTTCTATGGCTTCAGGTTTGAGCAAAGCCTCGTTCTATGGCTTCAGGCTTGAGTAAAGCCTCGTTCTATGGCTTCAGGTTTGAGTAAAGCCTCGTTCTATGGCTTCAGGTTTGAGTAAAGCCTCGTTCTATGGCTTCAGGTTTGAGTAAAGCCTCGTTCTATGGCTTCAGGTTTGAGTAAAGCCTCGTTCTATTGCTTCAGGTTTGAGTAAAGCCTCGTTCTATGGCTTCAGGTTTGAGTAAAGCCTCGTTCTATGGCTTCAGGTTTGAGCAAAGCCTCGTTCTATGGCTTCAGGTTTGAGCAAAGCCTCGTTCTATGGCTTCAGGTTTGAGCAAAGCCTCGTTCTATGGCTTCAGGTTTGAGCAAAGCCTCGTTCTATGGCTTCAGGTTTGAGTAAAGCCTCGTTCTATGGCTTCAGGTTTGAGCAAAGCCTCGTTCTATGGCTTCAGGTTTGAGCAAAGCCTCGTTCTATGGCTTCAGGTTTGAGCAAAGCCTCGTTCTATGGCTTCAGGTTTGAGCAAAGCCTCGTTCTATGGCTTCAGGTTTGAGCAAAGCCTCGTTCTATGGCTTCAGGTTTGAGCAAAGCCTCGTTCTATGGCTTCAGGTTTGAGCAAAGCCTCGTTCTATGGCTTCAGGTTTGAGCAAAGCCTCGTTCTATTGCTTCAGGTTTGAGTAAAGCCTCGTTCTATGGCTTCAGGTTTGAGTAAAGCCTCGTTCTATGGCTTCAGGTTTGAGTAAAGCCTCGTTCTATGGCTTCAGGTTTGAGTAAAGCCTCGTTCTATGGCTTCAGGTTTGAGTAAAGCCTCGTTCTATGGCTTCAGGTTTGAGCAAAGCCTCGTTCTATGGCTTCAGGTTTGAGCAAAGCCTCGTTCTATGGCTTCAGGTTTGAGCAAAGCCTCGTTCTATGGCTTCAGGTTTGAGTAAAGCCTCGTTCTATGGCTTCAGGTTTGAGTAAAGCCTCGTTCTATGGCTTCAGGTTTGAGTAAAGCCTCGTTCTATGGCTTCAGGTTTGAGTAAAGCCTCGTTCTATGGCTTCAGGTTTGAGTAAAGCCTTGTTCTATTGCTTCAGGTTTGAGTAAAGCCTCGTTCTATGGCTTCAGGTTTGAGTAAAGCCTCGTTCTATGGCTTCAGGTTTGAGTAAAGCCTCGTTCTATGGCTTCAGGTTTGAGTAAAGCCTCGTTCTATTACTCAAACGGTCCAAAAGGCAAAGCGCTGTCTGAAGTGCTGCCAATGCTTTTTCAAAAGTCAGAGTATGGTACATTTATATAGCCTAATTGTAAAGCAGAACAATGTTTATCTGCTTGAAATGTGTCAAACCTTGTGATTGAGAATTTCTCCAGAATCTGGAGACACCAGAATTGATGTAATGTCAGTCTGTGTATACACATGTAATATTGGAGATTGCATTGTTTGTTTTCTAACATTCTTGGATACACACATTACATGAATACAACTTACATCCAAAAAGTGAAACTGGGCACCAGTACAGATGCAGAGAGCCCACTGTTAAAGAGAAAAATGAACATTACAAAAATCTGTTTGTCATGACAACTTCACATTAACAAGACAACATAACCCAATCCTTGTCATAATTAAATATGAATGTCATTAAGTGTCAATACAATACAATACAATATGACGACATAAAACAATTTGACAGAGTTTTGACACAAAGTTGTCATAACAAAGACACTCACAGGTTATGATGCGTTGCTTTATATCAAGTTTTTCATAAAAATATAATATTTGCGTATAAACTACATAAATGAGTGTATGACACTTAATAACAGTGGTCATAAACATGCATTTAATATCCTTCATATTCATGATGTGTCATGTCATGATTATGAAGATGTCATGTTAGTCTTACGAACACCCCTTCAACTAAAGTGTTGCCAAATTGATTCGAAATTGTATACGTTTACCATAAGCATGAAGATCCCACAGCTCTGTCTATCTGACTGAACTGGAAATGGCTGAAAAGTAATACACAGTTAATCAGATGTGAAGTTGACAACCATTGCAGTATACAGTGTCCTCTAAACAAAATAAAATCCCAAATTTTAATAGTAATCAAAGTTACATCAAAATCTTTGCCTGTCTTCTCGAACCAAGGGTCCATTAGCCACTGCTCCTGCAAGTTGTCTGGGAAAAAAAAATGAAAAACTGAATCCATAGAACAATGTCTTTGCTCAAACCTGAAGCCATAGAACGAGGCTTTACTCAAATTTGTGTCCTCGAAGGCTCAGTCTCGTTGATTATTTGGTTAGTGAGCACAGAGAACATGTCATGATTCCGCTATCATGTCATGTTTATTCTTTGTCTTGCAGCGGAGTCATGGCATAGGCTTAGGTTTTGTGTGAGAAAGACATGGCTTTGTTTTGATTCTGACTTGCCATGTGCTTTCTCGTGTCTCGTCAGTGTTTCCCGCCCTTTTGTCTCGTTAACCTTCCCTGAGTGTTTCAGTACCCGCACCTGACCCTTGTTAATTATCCTTTGTCTCCCTTTAAAGCATCCTCGTGTTCATTGTCCTGTGCTCGTTCATTGTATTTTGTACCTTGTACCTTGTACGTTAATGCTGTTTTCCTTGAAAGCCTGGTTAAGTCTTGCATCGTGTCTAGTTCTTATTACCTCGTGTTTTTGGTGAGTTAGTTTAGTCTTGTCCTTAGTGTTTATGTTCCTAGGTTAGTTAGTCTGTGTCCTGTTTGTAACTATTATTTATCCTGTCTTGTTTTACCCCCCTTGTGGGCTTTTGTTTTCTGTTTTATCATATAATAAATTATTGTTAACCCCGTCATCCCCGTGTCTGCCTGCACTTGGGTTCTCCCCTGAGATCTCTCCTCGAGATCCGTGACAGAATGAACGCGCCAAAGCAGAACCCAGCAGGCAGATTGGAGGCAAGGCGAGCGACCCAGGCTCGTCGCCTCCTGTGTTTACGTCAGGGGCACTCTGACATTTTTAGTTTGCGGACTGCTTTTTTGAGGTGGCAGGGGAGATGGTCCACAGTGAGCAGGACCAGATGGTCCTGTTCAATGGCGGCCTCAACCAACCTCTAGCGGGGTGGGAGATGCAAATGCTGAGACCGCTGGGCTTCACTGAACTGATCAGGTCTGCCATGAATCGGCCAGAGCCCAGTGTCTCAGCTCAACCCAGTCTTTCCCCCTGCTGGCTGCCATCCCCGAGGGCCGTACCCTGCAAATCGGGGTTGTGGGCCTCTCCTCACCCTCTGCGACCTCCACCTCGTCCACCGCACCACCTCCTACAGTCTCCCCATCAGCCTTGGTGGCAAGAGGGGAAGGCGAGAATCCTGGGGGTCCTCGTCACCCCCCTCCCTTGTTTGTTATTTTTATTATGTCACCCCAACCCTGTTGTTATGTATTCTTGCCTGCCCCTAATCTTGTTTAGTATGTTTTGCCTTGTCTTGTCGTTGTCCCAGTCTGCCTTGTCTTGTCAGTCTACCCCTTGATGAACACCTGGAGGTGTTCATTTAAGGGGGGCTTATGTCATGATTCCGCTATCATGTCATGTTTATTCTTGGTCTTGCAGCGGAGTCATGGCATGGCCTTAGGTTTTGTGTGAGAAAGACATGGCTTTGTTTTGATTCTGACTTGCCATGTGCTTTCTCGTGTCTCGTCAGTGTTTCCCGCCCTTTTGTCTCGCTAACCTTCCCTGAGTGTTTCAGTACCTGCACCTGCCCCTTGTTAATTATCCTGTGTTTGTTCCCCTATAAGACATCCTCGTGTTCATTGTCCTGTGCGCGTTCATTGTATGCTGTACTTGTTTCCTGACATGTTCCAAGTGTCCTGGTCATGTTCTTGTTCTTAGAGTGTATGTATGGTTTCCAAGTTCCTTGTCTTTATCACTAGTTGTTTATTTTTGCCCCCCTTGTGGGAAGTATTTGTTTTCGGTTCTTGTATTTAGTTGAGTTAAGAGTTTTCCCCCATCGTGGGTGTTTGTTTTGTATCTGTTTTATTATTAAAGTCTATTGTTTACCCCCTTCATCCCCGTGTCTGCCTGCACTTGGGTTCTTCCACCACGTCCACCCTCCACGCTCATGACATTTTTGGATGCATCTGTGTGATATCCAGGAGGCAAAAAGTGGTGCAATCAATTTACCACTGCAAGAGATATAACCCATAAGCAGGGCCAGACGGAATCTGCGGAATAGTTTTTAAATTGTTTGAAATTGTGTTATACGTTAATTTTTTTTAAAAACATGTGCTTAAAGATTTGAGAGAATGTGCCTTTAAACTTTACAAGTAAAATCAAGAATAACATTTAATTGAGGTTTACAATCAATCAATACAAATGTAATTGGAATAACTAGTTTTCTAAACAAAGCCATGTGTCATTTATAGTATACAACTTAAAAAGAATGGAATTTCAGAATAGTCTGTTTGAAACAGAAGACAACAAGTAATTTAACAGAGAAAAACTTAGGTGTTTGCATCTGATTTTTATTTGTTGAACTTTTCAATCAGCATCATCTAGGGAAAAAGTCTCTCAAGTCTCAAGCACAGTCTTATTAACATAAAATAAATAGTTGACCCAACAAATCTGAGGTTTGGGGCTCAAGTATAATCTCTGGTATTGAACTTGGCAATCAGCATCAAACATCATTATTGAATATAGACCTACTTGTTTATTTATAATATATATTTTACATGCAGAATGACATATTTTTATAATGATGATCATACATGTAAACTGTGTTCACATCTTTAAACTATGATGATCTCAGTCGTGTTTTTGACGACTTTAATGGATCTTTCAGTGATACTGTTTCAGCACATGAGATGAAGAAAGGAATTAATGTGGAAAAAACAAAAGCGCTTTAACAAACTTGTTCGCTCATTGCATTATGATGTGTGAGTTTGCTGCGTCTGCAGCGCTTCTTAAAGTATAATGTGTAGTGCTAAGCTTGCTTTTTATCAACAAAAACACGTGATGCAATACGAACACGACAACCATATCGTGTGGACATTTATATAGACAGCCTGCTTAATTAGTAGTTTTTACTTTTGCTTTGCGTGAGGTAAAATTCGCTTGTTCTGTAGCCTTAGAAACGATCACGATCTATAAGATTCGCTTGAGAAGTAGACTGTGGATGTCTTTGGAATCGATCACGCCATAAAATCGTCAGATTGCAACAGTAAACAGCAGAGTACTTGATGCGTACTCCATCAAATACACGCTACTATTCCGCGGAAATCCGGATTCCGTCTGGCCCTGGTCATTAATCATGTATAGGTTTGGGTTTAGGTGAACATAAAACAGAAATTGTGTGCTTCATCTGAAGGAGCATAATCCACAAATTCTTGGCTGCTGTGTTTAATTTAGAAACAGAGGATGCCGTAAAAAAAAACTCTGATGAAGGTAACCGGCTTTATTAATAAACAAGGCTTCTGTCAGTTACCCGAACCCCTTTTAAATGTTAACTTTTGTAGAATGGTGCTATAAACTGTGACAAGTCATTGTCACATTCAACAAACAGGACACAAACACAGGTGAATGTGAACATGGTTTTACAGTGTAACCCTGTAACCAACACTTTCAATTTTAACTGTGAAGATTATGTTTTACATTTTATTTTGTAAATGCATGGACTAAGCTAATAACAGTACATTGTTGTCTGTAAAACAAACAAAACAACAAATTGAACATGTTAAGCAAATCCAAATGTTGGTGACTGGAGAATTCCAAACTCCATCTTCTCCCTGAAGGTAATATATGAGACGTGTATTGGCAGACGTAATGTTACGTCACAGGTATTGGCCTCCGGAAAAACTCACACCATGGTCCACTTGGTGGAGAAACTGAATTGTGGGTTGTTCCTGGAATCCCAGCAGAGGAATTGTGTTGGACCCTGATGCAAAAATCAAAATTTACAACGGAGGTGACATTGGAGCATTCTCTGAAAGCAAATTATTAAACATGTTAATATTATAATGATAATCATTTTGGCCCATTCGCTGTCCTAAAAATTTGAAGAATAAGAATAAAGAATAATTCAATACATGCCACAGGTGTCATGATTGTTACTGAGATTAGATTAGAACAGACAAAATTTTAGTTACATTTTGACATTTAAAGGAATGTTGTGAAAATAATTTTTTGTTATTTCTTTTTTGGGTATCCTTGGGGATTAAAAAAGCATACAGATGTCACAGCCCACTGACTTCTATAGTATTTTCCCTACTATGGCAGTAAATGGTGGGTGAGATCTGTTTGGTTACTGACATTCTTCAAAATATCTACCTTGGTGTTTAGCAGAACAAAGACATTTATACTGGTTTGGTTTAATCTGAGGGCGAGTAAACGAAATAATTTTCATTAATGGGTGAAGGGTCCCTTTAAGACAAAACAATGAAACTGATGTATTTTAAATTGTGTCAATACAAGCGGTTTCCTGTTGAGACACCTTAGACAGTTTACAACATTTGTTTTAGTCTGGGACTTTGTTTGTATTAGTGTGTGTGTATATATATATATATATATATATATTATATATCTCCAACTTCAACCAGCCAGTCCCTCCAAAACATTACTATTTGGTTCTCCAGTCTTCTCCTGTTACTTTCTGGGCAGCTGTAAATGACTTTGAAGAGGCTAAGAAGATCATTTACTTCAATTCAATTTTATTTATATAGCGCTTTTCACAATTTGCATTGTTCCAAAGCAGCTTTACAGGGAAAAAACGAAAAACCCAAGAAAGGGTAAAACACACTAGATGGTGTGTTATATAATAACTCCAATTATTCTAATTATTTAAATTGGTCGAGTGTGTCTGATCCTGGAATAATATCTGGAAGGCTATTCCAGAGTTTAGGTGCAACGTATGAGAAAGCTCAACCCCCTTTGGTGGACTTAGTTATTCTAGGTGTTATCAAAAGTCCTGAGTTTTGAGATCTTCGAGCGTGATGGGTTGTAGTGTGATAGAAGCTCTGTTAGGTAGGTAGGGGCTAAACCCTTTAAAGTTCTTTTAATCACTTATAAAGCCTTAAAGTCAATACGATACTTAATATGTATCCAGTGAAGGGTTGATAACATTGGGGTTATGTGATCATATTTTCTGGACCTGGTTAGAACTCTGGCAGCTGTGTTCTGAACTGTAGTTTGTTTATTGACGATGCAGGACAAACACTAAGTAGAGCATTACAGTAGTCAAGTCTTGAGGTCATAAATGCATGAATAAGCTTCTCCGCGTCAGCAACACACAGAATATTTCGTAACTTGGCAACATTTCTTTGGTGGAAAAAGGCTGTTTTTGTGACATTTGAGATGTGATTTTGAAATGACAGGTTGCTGTCTAATATAACGTTGTTTATAATGTTGGAGTAACAGTACATCCTTCAACTTGCAGTTTATAATCAGAAATATTTGTTTTGCGTGTCTTTGGTCCGATAAGTAGTATTTCTGTTTTATTAGAATTTCAAAGGAAATTACAGGTCATCCAATGTTGTATATCTTTAATGCACTCTGCCAATTTGGATAGCTGGGAGGAATCATCTGGTCTTGATGAGATATATAGCTGAGTATCATCTGCATAGCAATGGAAGCTAATTCCATGTTTTTTAATAATGTTTCCGAGGGGAAGCATGTATATGGAGAACAGCACGGGTCCCAGAACCGATCCCTGAGGTAATCCATAATTTACTTGCGTTAGATTGGATGATTTCCCATTTAAATGGACAAATTGATGTCTGTCTGACAAGAAAGATCTAAACCATTGTAGTGCCTGTCCCTTAATACCGGTATAATTGTGTAAGCGATCTAGAAGTATGTTGTGGTCTACGGTATCGAACGCAGCACTAAGGTCAAGCAGGACCAGGAGTGAGATGTGACCTTTATCTGATGCTATAAGCAGGTCGTTTGTAATTTTAACGAGCGCAGTTTCAGTGCTATGATGCGATCTAAAGCCTGACTGAAATTTTTCGTGCATGTTGTTATTTTGTAAGAAAGAGCACAACTGAGTGCACACTACTTTTTCTAGTATTTTAGACAGGTATGGGAGATTTGAAATCGGTCTATAGTTTCCAAGTTCATTTGGATCTAAGTTTGGTTTCTTGATTAGAGGCTTAATGACGGCCATCTTAAAGGGTCCTGGGACATGGCCTAGATTAATTGACGAGTTGATAATGTTATAAATGGGCTCAATTGCAACAGGTAGTAGCTCTTTTAATAATTTAGTTGGTATGGGGTCTAATAAGCAAGTTGTAGGTTTAGAAGTTGCGATAAGTTTAATTAAATCTTCCTGTTTTATAGGTGAAAAACGCTGGAGCCTTTGTTTTGGAGCGATGGTTGGTGCTAATTCATAGGACAGATTTGGAGGTTGAGTTTTTACAATTTTGTCACGAATGTTTTCGATTTTCTCTGTAAAAAATTTCATGAATTCATTGCTACCGAGGTGCGGCGGAATAGCCAGGTCAGGTGGTGTCTGTTTATTTGTTAATTTAGCGACTGTGCTAAATAAAAACCTTGGATTGTTTTTGTTGGTTTCTATGAGGTTACGAAGGTGCTCAGCCTTTGCTGCTTTTAGTGCCTTTTTATAACAATTTGCACTCTCTTTCCACGCCATTTTAAAGACTTCTAATTGCGATTTTATCCATTTGCGCTCTAGTTTGCGAGTTTCTCTTTTAAGGGCGCGAGTGGTCCTATTGTACCATGGTGCAATATTTTTCTCATTAATCTTTTTTGACTTCGTAGGTGCAACAGTTTCTAATGTATTAGAGAAAATAGTACCCAATTTCCTGGTCATGACATCGAGCGATTCTTTATTTATTGGTATGGTTATTAAAGGAGTCAGATCTGGCAAGCTCTTTGCGAAGCTATCTTTAGTAGCGGAGGTGATTGTTCTACCCTGTCGATAACGAGTTAAAGGGCTGATTCCTGACGTGCGCAAAGTACCCGTTATAAGATGACATTGTCGCTTTGAGGCATAATATCTATATTGGTTAGATCGGCTCCGTGAGATATAATCAGGTCTAGTGTATGATTAAATCGATGAGTGGGTCCTTTAATGTGTTGTATTACCCCAAAAGATTGTAGTAGTTCTGTAAACGCCAGTGCTAATGCATCGTTAGCGCTATCTACGTGGATATTAAAATCTCCGATAATTAGTATTTTATCAACGTTAACCAATAGGTCCGATAGGAAGTCCGCAAACTCTTTCAGAAAATCAGTATAGGGACCAGGGGGTCTATACACCGTAGCCAATGTAAAAGAAAGCAGTGTTTTTTTACTTTTGTAAGGAATAATTATGTTCAACGCAAGCATTTCTCATAGTTGTTCCAGAGCCGGAGGTACCAATGGCAAGGGATAGCGGAATTTTACGGTGACATTGTTAAGTCCATGGTAATCTATGCAAGGTCTTAAGCCACCATCTTTTTTACTCACGAAAAAGAATCCGGCGGCTGCAGGAGATGTGGATGGACGAATGAAACCAGAGTCTAAAGCCTCCTCAATGTACTCCTCCATAGCCTGATCCTCAACCCTGGACAATGGGTAAACTCTGCTTTTGGGCAGCATGGCATTGGGAAGCAAGTCAACGGCGCAATCCCATGGACGATGTGGAGGAAGTTGTGTGGCCTTAGTCTTGCTGAAAACTTCAGATAAATCCTGATATTGACTGGGGATGGATACTTTTACCTGGGTTTCGGGACTCTCAATGCTTGTGGTGAGACATGGTTGTGGCTGAATTGAAAGACAGTTCATTACACAGAATGGAGACCAGTGAGTTAATTCTCCTTGGAACCAGGAAATGGAGGGATCGTGGATGTCGAGCCAAGGAAATCCTAAAATGAATTCGTATTTGGGTGAATCAACGACATACAATGATGTTTTCTTGTTGGAACAAACCGGTTTGAAGTTTTAAGGTTTTTGTCTGACATTGGATACCTTGATTGATGAGAGTATCGTCGATTGCCTTGATCTGAATGGGTGGAATGCATGGTTGGGTAGGAATATTATACTTCTGAATTATGTCCTTATTGATGATATTCAGAGCTGCTCCAGAGTCAATCACCGCTGTGAGATCAAGCGACAAAGTATTAGTTCTTATAGTGACGTGTAAGCGCCTGATTCTTAAGGATAGAGAAATTGTGAATATTTACCCCTGTTGAGGGCTTGGCTTTGAGTGGGCAACCGGCACTGCGATGGCCTGGTTCACCGCAGTAGAAGCACAGATGATTTTTGCAGTCTTGCTCG
Organism: Barbatula barbatula; assembly: GCA_037178815.1. Taxonomy (NCBI): domain Eukaryota; kingdom Metazoa; phylum Chordata; class Actinopteri; order Cypriniformes; family Nemacheilidae; genus Barbatula; species Barbatula barbatula. The sequence continues at coordinate 1,099,935 of CM074086.1, forward strand.
TTCCTCTTCAGTTAATCGAGAAACGTTAAGCTGCATGGGTTCAACAGATGATTCTTCAACTGTGAGATGACTGATAGGGGAAGGATTATAAACTGGTTTGTTAGCACGTTGCTTGGGTTTCTGTCTCATGAGATTGTCGATCTTGATGGTGAGATTAACAAGTTCTGAAAATGATAAATCCTCTCTACGACAGGTGAGTTCAGTTTGCAGATCAGTTGAGACTGTGGTAAAAGGTAGGTTTGAGAGAAACATCATTCCATCCACTCTGAGCTGCCAGTGTGCGAAACTCAATAGCATAATCAGCTGCGGTGCGGTTACCTTGTTTTGCATTAATCAGTTGTGTGGAGATATCCCTGCAGGATATTCGAAAACTTCTTGAAGTTGATGCAAAAAATACTCAGTGGAATTCTTGAGTTGTGTATCGCTATCCCACACCGCTGAAGCCCAATCTAGGGCTTTTCCTGTCAGCAAAGTCATGAGAAATGCACATCTCCTCCTCTCAGATTCAAATCAATCTTGTTGAAACTCAAAATATAGCTTTACTTGTCGAATGAATCCCTTGCATTGTTCAGCAGAACCATCAAACTTATTAGGAAGAGCAAAGCTTACAGTTGAAGGTGTGGGAGGAGGAAGAGATTGCACATAGTGCGTCAGGTGTTCGTTGACTGATTGTAGCTTTGTAAGTTGGTCTTGATATTTATTCAGAACCTCGCTTTGATAAGCAAATGCGGCTTGCAAGTTGGAAACCTCCGCTGGATTCATGGAAGGTGAAGTATTCTGTAATGAGGATGCGGAGGTGCCTTTAGAATCCATATGCGGAAGTTTATTGTCAACATCCAAAGACACACAACTTGAGATCAGTCCACACCAGCAAAAAATCCAGAAAGGGAAATCCGTAAATCAATGGTCAGAGAACTAGGCAGAATCATACACTTGCAGACAAACAGAAAATCAGGAACAACGCTTGGTAAGGCAGGGTTAAACTGGCAATACTTCGCGATGTAAAAGCACATGGTCACAATTTAAGTAGTCCCAAACAGGAAGTGAATGTAGAAGCAGCAGAGGGAGCGTTCAGTCAGTACTCGGGTGATGACACCCTCTGCTGGCTTGGCATTACACTTATGTCTTCTGCATTGGTTTTCGAGTCTTGTGGCAGGATCATGTCATTCCCATGTGTTTTGTGTGGAGAAAGAGCATTGTTTTGGTTTGTCACGCCATGCTGTCTCTCCGGTGTCGCGTCCTTAAGCCCCGCCCCCTTGTTTCCCTGTTAGCGGCATTAGTGTTTAGTCCTGTTACCGTCCCTGTACAATCTTCCCCTTAGTGTTTCATTCCTGTCACCTGCTGCCACTCTCCCTGTGTATTCAGTCCTCGTTAGTGTTCCCCTTTATCAAGCCCCAGTTTCCCTCTGTTCCTTGTCGGTTCATTTTGCACGTTTACCCACCTTCGTCTGTCCTGATACCCTGCCGTCCATTGGAGTTACCTTGTTGCTGTTTCAAAGTTTGTGGACTTATAGTTTATTTATTATTCTTATTACCTCGTTTGTTTTGTCCCCCTTGTGGGAAGTTTTAGTTTTCAGTCTTGTCTTTGTTCATGTTTTCCCCATCGAGGGTCTTTGTTTAAATAAAGTTTTATTATTTAGCAAACCGCTGCCTGCGCTTGGGTTCTGTCCATTCCTCATGACACAATCTTTTCTTAATTTGTCTAAATCTTTTATTGTTATTACATTATTACTATGTATATTATACAATTTATTCATGACAAGACATTTTGGCAAAATATATAACAAAATTGTTAAACCAAATAACGTGTGCATTTGACATTATTGTGACTTTGACATGCCCAACAAATTCTCACTCTGATTTTAACAGAATTAGTTTTGGACACAGCTCTGACATGTTAGATGTTATTTTACATATTATCTGATTTGTCTGACCACTATATAGATTTTAAAAGCTTTTTTCACCAAAGCACTGAAACATTAAATATTATGAATTTTACACCGGTTAAAGGAAAATATAAAACTAAAAAGTTGGAAAGTATCCATTTATTCACATCAATATCAACAAAAAAAGTACCCATTAAATGTCTCGTACAAGTGATGTAATCCTGTCATACAGTGTTAGTTTATGTGTGGTGTGTAGTGTTTTAGACTCTATGCAGGACCGCTTCTGCGATTTGTCTCGGCCAGCTCAGTGCATGTAGCATCCATGTGTAACAATTCCTCATACGGGCGCTTCAAGATGAACCTAGGATTATGGTCAACGAGTCTAATTATCTAAATACTACACAGACAACCAAAAAGGTTGTTTCAAACCACATTTATAAAAATGGAAAAACACCAAGTAAACTTTTGTACTTACTCGAGGCTTGATCACAGAGGCACTTTACAATGTTTAGATATAGTGGGGCTTGTTTGCTGAAATGTGAATTTTTTGTAAACAACTTTTTGGTTGGCGACAAATTACCTCACTAAAATATCAGCCGCCTCCACTCTGAAAGCAGTGGAAGGATGTCATCACTCTGCGTGCAAATAGTCTATTGTTGTTTTGTAAGAGTGGATGTATGCGAGCTTGTACTTTTGTTTAATCTAGTTAAACTCTTTGTGAAAGTTTGTGAATTGGCGAAAAACGCTTCTTTGATGTGTACATTTTGGGCATTTCCACTAGATTTTGCATGCAATGCAGAGCTGCAGACATTCTCTCTACTTCAGGTATCCATCTTTGTTTAAGTCTTCCTGTTACTACAGTGAGGTTGTGATCACAGAGTTTGTACATGGTCATACATTAATAGCTCTGATTTGTATTTTAATTATTAGGGGTTACAGTCCTAACTTTGCCCTGCAGGAATTGTTTGAAGTTTTACGCAATACCTCTAGTATGTGTAAAAAAAATTGTTTTATTATTTATCACTTACTCTTTGGAGCTTTTGTCGCAGTTCCATGTCCTCTATTTCAGCAATGACTACAGGTGGTCTTGGTTGATGAGAGATGAGGGCATATAATCGCTCAGAAAAGAAACATGGGGGGATGCCGGCTTGGACAATTGCTACTGCCAACATTTGGCCAATTGCTTTATATTCACCTGCATGCACAGCTGAAATATGAATAAACAAAACAAGACTTTAAACATTTGAAAAAAGTACAGCACAGATATGTTACTTTGTGTGATCCTGCCTATGAAACACCATGCTAAAGTGAGAACAAGTACTAAAATTTGCACCTTGCACCTATTAAATGTACTATAATTGTAATGGTTGACATGGTCTTAATCACTATCAAATATATCAAGGCTATATTTTCAGAGAACATGCTTTCTTTATCACAGAAAATAGACCTTAGCTGTGGTTTGACAAAGAGGGTCACATTTTTCTAAAGATATTCCATACCACGGGACACCACAGCCTAATTCTTAAATTCCTCATCACCACAGAAATATTGGCTGTTCTTGAGTTCCTTCATGAGAAGGCAAAGAAACTCTCTCGTATGACCTCCTTCATCGACTGCACCTTCACCAATGTTGTCCCTTCACCAATCTCTTCTCTGGGCTGAACCTGGGACGGCAGAATGCTCTAAAAGCACTTGGAAGGATGCAATCCCTCATAACATTAATGTTATTGGATAATGGAGCAGGCCCGGTGTCCAATTGTTTGCATAGGTTTACCAAAATTGTCTCCAGATTTGGCCTGAGAAAACAATATTACAATCAAGTACATTCATTTGGTAACTGCCAAATAAATAAAATCATTTTAGTTACCCAATAATGAAGGTTTATACAAACATGCAAAGCAAGATAGTTCTCAGGGTTTACAGCTCATGAAAACCCCAAATCCACAATCTCAGAAAATTTGAATATTGTGAAAAGGTGCAATATTCTAGGCTCAAAGTGTCCCACTCTAATCATAACACCTGCAAAGGATTCCTGAGCCCTTAAATGGTCTCTCAGTCTGGTTCAGTCGGAATCACAATCATGGGAAAGACTGCTGAGCTGACAGTTGTGCTGAAAACCATTATTGACTCCCTCCATAAGTAGGGAAAGCCTCAAATGGTAATTGCAAAAGAAGTTGGAGGTTCTCAAAGCACATGAATAGAACGTTATATGGAAGGGAAAAGTGTGGAAGAAAAAGGTGCACAAGCAGCCTGGAGATGATTGTCAGGAATAGGCCATTCAAAAGAGTTGGGGACTTTCATAAGGAGTGGACTGAGGCTAGAGTCAGTGCATCAAGAGCCACCACACGCAGATGGATCCTGGACAAGGTCAGAAGCGTCTTACCTGGGCTAAAGAAAAACAGACCTGATCTGTTGCTCAGTGGTCCAAAGTTCTCTTTTCTGATGAGAGCAAATTGTGCATCTCATTTGGAAACCAAGGACCCAGAGTATGGAGGAAGAATGGTGAGGCACACACTGCAAGATGCTTGAAGACCAGTGTGAAGTTTCCACAGTCTGTGTTGATTTAGGGTGCCATGTCATCTGCTGGTGTTGGTCCACTGTGCTTTATTAAGTCCAGGGTCAACGCAGCCATCTACCAGGAGATTTTGGAGCACTTCATGCTTCCTTGAGATCAGCTCTATGGAGATGCTGACTTCATTTTCCGGCAGGACTTGGCACCTGCCCACACTGCCAGAAGCACCTGGTTCACTGACCATGGGATTACTGTGCTTGATTGGCCAGCAACTCGCCTGACCTGAACCCCATGGAGAATCTATGGGGCATTGCCGAGATAAAGATGAGAGACATGAGACCGAACAATGCAGAAGAGCTAAGGCCCTTTTGAAGAATCCTGGTCTTCCACAACACCTCAGCAGTGCCACAGGCTGATATTTTCCATGCAACGCTGCATTAAGGGAAGTAATTGCTTCGAAAGGGGCCCAAACCAAGTACTGAGTACATGCTTATTATTTTCAGAGGTCTGATATTGTTCTATGTACAATCCTTTGTTCTATTGATTGCATGTAATATTCAAATTTTCTGAGATTGTGGATTTGGGGTTTTCATGAGCTGTAAGCCATAATCCTCACAATTATGACAAATCACGGCTTGAACTATCATGCTTTTCATGTTATGAGTCTATCTCATATATAAGTTTCACCTTTTAAGTGGAATTAATGAAATAAATGAACTTTTGCACGATATTCTAATTATTCAAGTTTTACCTGTATACACATATATTGAGTATGTGTGCGCTATTAAACATTACTTGATTGTCCCAACGTGGCTAGTTTCTGCTGGGGCTTTTGATGAATATGTGTCAGCATCATCATCCATCATTTTCTGAGATTAAAACAAAATGTGTTAGTAGTGACAACTTATTGACAATTGCATATTAATAGATATGTCTATGTGCGTTAGAATAATCTTTTGTGATTTTTGGGCCAATTATAGTGGACCCACTCACTTTTTTCCCACTTGAAGAATGTTTATAAATTAAAAAAATATGTGATGTGAAAATCAAGAAGAACTGGCAAAAGGCAAATTCCATCCTTCATAATTCTTAGTGTCAAAACGACTACTCAAAAATTTCTCACCACACCTCTGAAGCTGTTGGTTAACTGGCATAGTTTTTCTGGGGGAGTATCCACCCACAGTTTTGGTGCTTCCATCCACTTATTTAATTTAGAGTAAGTAATGGATAGCGGCAAGGGGGTTTACTTTCACCAGCTTTTAATGTCTATATGAAAGAGTTATCAGAAGAATTAAGTGATTGTTGGAAATACTTTAGTTAATCAGTATATGTGTGCTGATGATTTAGTTGTTTTTTCTCCAAGTAAATTTGCTTAATATATTTTCAGATTATGGAATTAGATATGACGTACTATATAATACAAAACAGAGTGTTGCCATGACATGTAGAACCAAAGAGCGTAGAGATTTGAACTTAACAAAGTTTTATTTACTGTATCAAAATATTTAGGTCATATCATTAATAATAAAATGAGTGATGATGAAGATATGTATAGGCAACGTCCTAAGCTATACGCTCAAGCAAAGGCAAGAGTACAATCATTCTCTGCATTAATGAGAAATGTAATGTATAAATGTAGTTGTAAGTTGGACGATTCAAATAATAATATCATAATGTAGTTGTCAAATCCTAGGCTTACTGATGTACGATATCAATCCTCTATGAGGAAGTATTTGTAAAACTATCTTTTTTAGTCTGTATTGTTTTTGGCTTGTATTGTGTACTAATGGACTAATGGACCTTGAGTCTGGAAATAAAAAATGAAATAATAACGGTACATATTCCTCATAAAGGGGCACATGACATTTTTAATAAAGTAACTATTTTAGTTAATAAACTAACTACTTATTTTATGATTTTTAAATTATAAAAGTCGTTTGTTGAGTATAATTACTTTGTCCATTTTGAATGTGAGATGCTAAAGATGCTGGTGCTTGCGGTGGCAAACTTGGACAAGGGCAGTTGCTAAAATGCTCAAGGAAGCCCACCTCCATGTCTCTACGATGTTCTAATGCAGAGATATAGCTCTTGATAAACGGTGGCTAGTACTCTGTTTGCTATTGAGAATAAATGTATAAAATAAAACAGGTATAAAAACATAAACTATCTATTACATTTCTAGTATACGCAGGTAAAAACAGCAAAGTACACTTACTGTGTGGGCTCTCCATATGTTGGATTTGTACAATCTTGTGTAAGAAGTGTCGATGGTAAAGGACCAGTAGACTGTTGAACTGCATTAAATCCAGTTGGATGGACACTGACTGCTGTACATGGTCCTGAATCCTGTACACAGACAATGTTAAGATTAAGACCTCTGGAAAATGTTTTATAGAATTTAATAACCAAGCATAGTTACCTGAAAAGACAGTTCAATTGCCAAACGCAGAGCTTCATCATCACTTGAACTGAAAGACACACAAACATTTACCACTACAACCAACACAATCACAAAATTATAATATATATTATAAACATTGTTATAAACAAGTCTGCATCAATATTCACATCACTCTTCCCATCATCCAGTCCACTGTCTTCACTTTTCTTGCTATGCAAATAAAGCAAACAGAGCAGTGCCTTAAAAAGCAAATATTAACACATCTTTGAACATATCAATAATTGACAGTCCTCTTGCATGTCTTAACATGCTCAGCTAAAGTGGAAAGCATGACCATCTGGTTGCAGGTGAGACACTTCTGTTACTGCTGGAACCTGATATCAAAATAGTAATTAAATAAACATTGTTGACATTATAAATGATTGTCTCTTTGAGGGTACTTACATCCTCTACTGCAGATTGCAGTTTAAGGTCTCGCTGTAATGGAATTATATATATATTGGAGCACGTTTAATGTCACAATGGTTCCGTAAGTAATCGACTGAGTAGCCTGCAGGTGGTATGGTGATCTTTGTTAAATCTTTTTTACGATCACTTCTGGCCAGCATAAAGCCACCTGCATCATGAAGCAGCGCAAATGCATCATAAATGGTTTCTGATACATGGGAATGGTTTCCCATGTTATTGGTAAATGTGATGAGTTTGCGGCCCAAGCCACATTTATCAAGGAATCTCAGATGCTCCATGTTTGGGACAACAGTTACATCTGTTTCACAGAGGCAAATAAAAACATGGTTCCAAGTTACTTCTCTTTTTCTTTTCAGGGTTTTACCCTTATTGCCTCCAGGTATCCATTTTGAGTCATATGGCCTAAACAACCTTGCAAGTTTAACTTGAACATCATCCTCTTTTAAAAAAGAATTGGGGTGCTCGAGGAAGATGCTGAGGTGGTTGATGCACACTGATGAAAATGCCTGGCTGTTGAAACTGAAGGAGAAGGAGCGAGGTTCTGAGAGGGGGAGGATGCCGATGATGCTCCTTGTAAACAGGCCTGGGAGGCTGATAGTCGAGCAGCCAATAAACTTGTAGCTCGTTGCATCTGTCCTAGCAACTCCTGCATGTCTTGATCTGAACTGTTGAAAAACATAAATTGATAATAATGATAATATTGCAAATATTATCCATCATTAAACCAAAAAGTAGGCTATATTTAACATCTATACGACTTGACTGTTTATTGTAAAAAAGGATAATCTTAATCTATCCATTCCACTTATTCTTATTAAAGCTAGATATTACAGTCAATACAAATGTGTTGAATGATAAAGTAATGTACTATTCCTTTAAACAATCCACTGACAATAATAGCATTTTCTCACCCCTGAGGTGGGTCTTTATTATCCATGATAGCTGTTGCCGTTTTGGATCAATATTTTTTTGGATTCAGGAGCACTGATATAAACATAAAAAAGTTAATATAATCAAGCATGATAAGCACACGTTAGTTAATTAATATGTGTCCAGCTTGGTGTCTTTACCCTTTAAGTACCACTTACAAATCACTGAGTATTACTGAACAATTTGAAATAGCAATGATGAGGTTGAATGTCAATTATTTTTATTTCCGTAAACTATATTTCGATGTCAATATATTAGATTATACGATAAGAAGTACTCAAGTACTGAATAAATCAACAACTTTAAAATGTTTTTGACTCGAATAAGTAGATATATCAAAATGTGATCTTATGATAGTAGATTCCCTTAATAGGACTAACGTTAAATTTCAAAAACACATGTTGATGTATTCGGATTAAACATAACAAAGCAGCTAATTAATTTATATTTCATTGGGTTACCTGAAAAATACTATAGGCCTATTAAACAAACTATACTCCATGGTACTATTAACTACTGTTTTAGTACGATGCATAAATAAGGTAGGGTGGTGTTTTAACAAATTAACTTACCAGATCTGTAATTCTGCAAATCGTCGAGAAGGCACGACAGAATTTCCGCAAATTTTATCACAATTGATAGTTTAGAGCAGGTTCACTTGCTATTTTTGACCTCTTGTCATTCTCGCAAGAGTTCGACTGGCGCCCTTCCCTTATTTTTGGCGCATTTTGCGGTAGGCGTTTCTCTAGTTCTTCGTCAGACAGATGCACCATTGGTAACTTCGTGTTGAACGAGCACCCGCTCTATTATAATGGCAAGGTAAATTCGGGTACAAATGACACGTTGTCTTGACCGTCAATAAAAATAGCACCACATGACTGACAGTCTTTGACCAAAATGAATCAATGCGCTGCCCAACAGTTGAACTGGACTGAACTGTGGATCTGTTTTTTTTACATCATTAATTTTAATTCGGCCGTCATGTAGAACAATATGTACAAAACGAACATATACGCATATCTGAAATCCTTATACTTTTTGTGTCATTTGAAACAACTAATACATCTTATAGTCCTCTGCACTCTTGAAGAACTATAAATGCTACCACTAGAGATAACTTTCCCCTTCATCCAGTCCACTGTCTTCACTTTTCTTGCTGTGTAAATAAAGCCAACAGGGCAGTGCCTTAACAAGCAAATATTAACACATCTTTGAACATATCAATAATTGACAGTTACAATGTAATACCTATTGCAGATTTAATGTATGTTTATAAATGTATAATTCTGTATTCAGAATCACCACTTGGACATTCGCAATACATACATATAATGACTGGCTCACCTCGTCTAGTATTCAGCTAGTGTGAAAAGTGTTTTTGTGTTAACACATAATGTCAATTGAGTTTTATGGTATGTTGGTGCTCAAAAGCAAACATGTTAACACCTTGCAGAATCTGTAAAATGTTGAAAATCTAAGGAAAATAATAGCAATGTAATATATAAGTTTTGCTTTCAATTTTGTACTGTTCTCCTGAACATATTATTTTACACAACACAAGAAATGTTGACATAAAGTTTATGTATGTTAACATCTACTATGTGAAATAACTTGTTCAAGGCAATAATAAATTAAAACACCTTAATTTTCAAACTTTCTATTAATCATCTTATCTTTTCTACATTTTTCAATTAATGCAAGGTATATGTGAACTCTTAAGCATTACAGTAGTATTGTACATGTCCAGAACTTTTCTTTAAGGCAATTTCTCTTCAGCTTTCAGGGTCATCGACAGGGCTGTGAGCTACTTCAGTACATTTATTCTCAATCACAGCAGATTTGCCAGCAATTTCAAGCCCACCAAGTGGATTTGGACTTCCTCTACACACGCTATGAGAACATTTATTCTATTCTCATGAGATGTGTTGAAAATGGTGTTTACAGTGACATGGAGGACATACTCCAGAGCATTCAAACGGTGTTGTATCTCTTAGAATTGAGAAATCAGCCAACACATGGTTTTAGGCCTGCCATGTTAAGGTCTGGAGAAAGAGGACGTCCTTCCTGGGACATTTCCCACGGACAGTTAGAATACCTATTGGAGTTCAGTTTTACTGTCAGTGAAATAGCACGCTTGTTCGGTGTGAGTTACAGAACAATAAGGAGAAGAATGACAGAATTTGGTTTGTCTGTGGACAATGACCTAAGACAAGTGGTGTCCAATTTTATTGCACAGTCTCCTGAATCAGGAATAAAAAGAGTACTTGGATACCTTAGCAGTGTTGGGCTTAGGTGAGTAATACTTTTAACTACTGGTCTTTATAGAAAGATTGTTATCATATTCTATGTAAGTCGTAGAGAAGTCGTAAGAATCACAGTCGAGTCCAGTTGCTTGTAATTTCAGCAAAAAAAATTCAGTATCTTTTTTTCTCCTAAGCAAATTTATTGGGTATTTTTCCACCCAGGGAAGCGTATCCCAGGTACCGACATGGTCATGTGGGGAAGTGATGTCAATACATGCCCTCTGTTGTATAAGCTAAATTTAACCAACATCATTTTTTATAACGCCTTAAACAAATGGCTTTAAGATGTTATTATTAATGTCAAATTGAAAAATATTCTATAATAAACTGAGACTGTAAGTTACTCTGGATCAGTGTAGTTATATTGCAAAGTGGTCTATAAGTAAAAGGAGCCTTCATCACAAAGCTTATGAGAATATTAGGGGATCACAGGTACCGGTAATTTGACTGCATTTATGGCATAATGTTAATCACCGAACAAATCTTAATGTTTATTTTCATTTTACACAGGGTACAGAGGTCTAAAGTGATTAACACTCTAAGGACAGTAGATCCTGTGGGCACAATATGTCGGGGACTTGGAATCAACATTATTCAGAGAAGAATGTACTCGGTTCGAGCGCCCATGTTTTTATGGCATATTGATGGAAACCACAAGTTGATTCGGTAAGTGCTTGTACAAACTATTTTGTCTTTTGAAGCTAAAATATGAGGTTCATGATCTAATTTACAGTATTTCATAGGAATTTGAAAGGAACTGTAGTACTTGGGCTGTTCTACTTTGGTATCCACTCATTCACAGTAGTGGTGAATGAAAATGAGAAACAAAACAATCTAAAGAAGCCTTACTTGGCTAAACTTGTCTCCCCAATATTTTGAATTAAGACTCCAATACCAAGGTCAACCACTAGATATCAATGTACCATACAGTTTATCTAAATGCTAACAAACTGTAGGACCCATTCAAGTTATCGATTAATACATTAAATGAACATGCAACAAAATTCAAATAATCATTAATTGTATACAATAAAATAAGTATATAAATGAATATTAACAAAGTAAATCCAAGCTTAATAGTCATATTGTCATGATCCTCGAGTGGTGAGACACAGACAGAGGACCCAGGTGCAGACAGCGGGTAAGTGGTTTTAACATATAATAAAATAAAGACCCACGTGGGGTAACATAACAAAACATGGGAATATAATGACAAGATAGAACAGAGGGGTATTGCACAAAAGCAAGATAAGGGATTAAGATGGGATTTTCCAGTTATCCTGGCTGAATTTACCCCTTACTCAATTGCATGAAGGGTGGCTAAATTAATCTACTTTAAATTACTATGGAGATTTACACTTTGCAGCTAGCCTGCTCCGGATCAGGCTAACAACCAGGCTAAGATTAATCCTAGTGATTTATCGGCTAGTTCCTCCCTAAATCCTACTAGATATTAATGTGTTTTAGTCACTTCTAAAATACTAGATATACAATCATTCATATAAGTATGCGTACTGTTATTTTAGTTATTATTGAAAACTGCTGTTCATTTTACTGTCAGAGGTTTGATGTATATATATATATATTATTTGAGATTTAAAGCGTTTATTGTCATACACCCAGTGAGGAAAGCAGATTTTTTGAGCAATTATTACTTTGCTGTCGCAATGAATGCCAACACAGTGCAGAAGAACTATACTATACTATATGAGAAATAGAATATAGACTATGTATATGCAAGTATAGAGTAGAAATGTACTGTTGAATGAGAAAAAATATCAATATATTTTAGCAGTTGATGAGATAATGGAGACAATGGCTCATGAGATAATAATGAGACAATGGCTCATGAAGTTGCAAATGTGGTTTCAATTAAGTCCGTAACAAGGTCAATATGTAGTATATATAGACTAAATATTTGTGTTTCTCCGATTCACAATGGCTTGCCCTTTGTTGAATGATGTAGTTGATGAGGAAGTTTTAATACTCAGACGTGAAAGATGAAAGAGTCATGAAAGAGTCTTCAGAGATCGGGCAGACCCATTAGCCTTTTCAGACCAATATCTGACTGAGAGGTACAGATTCTCAGGTGATGGCATCAGATATTTGTGTAGACTGCTGGGTACAAACATACAGCACAGGACAGCACGGAGCCATGCTCTCACTGTCCCAAAGATGGTCTGCGTAACACTGCGATTCTTTGCAAGCGGCATGTTTCTGTATTCTGTCGGTGATGCAGAAAACCTCAATAAAGCCACTATTTGCCGCACAATAAGAAATGTAAGTCTGGCATTGAAATCTCTTGTGCACATATTTATCACCTTCCCTGGTCACAGAAGATTCATCCACATCAAGGAGGATTTCTACAAGATTGCAGGTAACACGAATAATAACATTACTACAAAATGTTACATTAGCACAGTCACAGTTTGACACATTATTTTGTGTTACAGCTTTTCCTAATGTAAATGGGACAGTGGATTGCACCCATATTCGTATCCAACGCCCCTCAGGGGCACATGAGGGAGATTATGTTAACAGGAAATCCTTCCACAGTGTCAATGTTCAGGTAAGAATGAGTTATGGTTATGGTCAGCTACATAATTATTCTGTGCATTAAATGACCTTAATAAGCTATATATATTTTTTACAGATGATCTGTGATGCTGCCTGCCTTATCACAAATTTAGAGGCAAAGTGGCCTGGCTCAGTCCATGACTCCAGAATCTTTCGGGCCCGTAGAATTTATCACGATTTCAGTGCCTGCACCACCTGAGGGTCTCCCCAGACAGAGCATGTGACGTGACTGTTGCCTGCACAGTGCTGCACAATATTGCCAGCCTAAGAAAAGAAAGGGCTCCCAGAGTTGCTTTGGATGTTGATTGGGACAATGGTGCCATATTCCCAGATAACAGAAATGGTAGACTTGTTAGAGAACAATACATTGCAAATTATTTCAGTTAATTTAGTTCTGATTTAGCCCATCTTTTAATAAAGGATAATGTAGGCTATATAACTTTTTCATGTGTACATGCATTTTATTTGGCATCGGTAGCACACACTGTGGTCATCTTCCCGAAATTCTAGTTCCACTTCACTGGATCAATAACTAAAGTGTAACTTACATTCATAAAAAAAGTAACAAGACCACAATGGTTTTGGAATATTTTTCTTTTATTATTTTGGTGTCATCATTAATTTGCATCTCAAGGTCCATGTCCTGCAGCTTTCTTTTGTTCACATCAATCTTGACTTCTGTCAGCTCGATCTGTTTCTTAAGATGCGTTGTGTAGAGATATCTGACAGTTTGTGAATTCTGTGAACACCTTTTAGTTAGCATAGCAGAATTTTTATATAATGTAAATTTACTTTAGGCAATACTCACTATGTTTCCAGGCTGCTTATCAGGCTCCCCAATGTCAGGATCCTGTAACCAATTATATTTTCTATTAGTACCACTTCCCTGACTTTTTATCTATTATGAACTTATGAAAAAATGTGTCTATTGCCACAAAATTTACATGATACCTCAAGCCTTCTGGAGTCCAGCGACACGGTCTCATCATCGGCAGAAGTGCACTCCACTGCTGTAGATGTGGCTTCCCACTGCCATATTCAATACTTGTAATGATATTTTTGACAGGACATGCAAAGCCTATGATTCAATAAAGAATACTCACCGGCAAATCTGGTGGCTCCAAAAGTGTAAAGGTGTTACCAGCCACTGCAAGGTAAGGCAAAGTCGCACAGTCCACATAAATGTATATGAATTTCAATATTTTCCATGTGCAGTATCATGGCAATAATGTACCTTGTATGAAGAGGTCAGTATCCCTGCTGGACCAGAGTCAGTGGCTGTACCTCCCTGGATCCCTTCAATCACTGGCTTCCCTTTATTTAAGTCCAGGGCCAGCTCCTCTGCTGTGGTGAAGTCTTGGGTTGGAGGGCCACCCCCCGTACCAGATATATTACTTTTTTTTTATTGCTAAAATCAGACAATAAAATGTCAGCCAAAATATAAGAATTACACTTAATAAAACGGCCTGCTTTTACAACAGAATGCATAAGCCTCTACCTTTAATAGACTAGTCTTTGCGCCATTAACCAGGGTCAGTCATTTCGTGAAGCCTTAATAAAAACTACGGTTCACGACAAAGAAAAATGTCCTAATACAGTGAAACTGAAAGTGTTTCTAGATGTTCTGCACCACAGACAAGAATGTAAAAAATGCAATGCAAATACACGTGATACAACAAAAGTGGAATATAAGTAAGTAAATTGAATTTCATGTGAGTGTTAGGGAAAGTGTCACGGTGTCGTGCCGGACGAGACAGACGAGAATGCAGGTTTTACAAAAGACAGGTAACTTTAATGAACAGACTGGTACACGAAACGCAAGACTTTACACGACAATCAAACAATCAAAAACCGACCCAAAACAAACAGAAACACAGAGTATAAATAGTCTTTCGTGATGGCAATGATGGCTGACAGGTGCGGGAAACGGCGTGATACAAATGACAGACAGGTGCGGGATAGCAAATTGAGTCCATGGGGAAAAACAGGCAGGGAAACGGACGGGAGTGTTACAGTACACCCCCCTCCCCAAAGGCGCGTCCTCGCGCCAACGAAACACCAGGGAGGGGGGTGGGCAGCTGAGAGACTCGTGCGGGACATACAGACTAAGACGGGACAGGGAGTCTCTCAGCTGGCCTCCCCCTGGAGGCTTGGGCTCGGGCTGTGGGTCCGGAGGCTTGGGCTCGGGCTGTGGGTCCGGAGGCTTGGGCTCGGGCTGTGGGTCCGGAGGCTTGGGCTCGGGCTGTGGGTCCGGAGGCTTGGGCTCGGGCTGGGGTCCGCGGCTTGGACTCGGGCTGGGGTCCGGCGGCTTGGACTCGGGCTGTGGGTCCGGAGGCTTGGACTCGGGCTGTGGGTCCGGAGGCTTGGGCTCGGGCTGTGGGTCCGGAGGCTTGGGCTCGGGCTGTGGGTCCGGAGGCTTGGGCTCGGGCTGTGGGTCCGGAGGCTTGGGCTCGGGCTGTGGGTCCGGCGGCTTGGACTCGGGCTGAGGGTCCGGCGGCTTGGACTCGGGCTGAGGGTCCGGCGGCTTGGACTCGGGCTGAGGGTCCGGCGGCTTGGACTCGGGCTGAGGGTCCGGCAGCTTGGACTCGGGCTGAGGGTCCGGCGGCTTGGACTCTGGGCTATCCGGGGCCATGGAACGACTGGTGGGTGCCGGGCTCCCCGGATAGGCAATGTGCACCCCCCCAAAAAACATTTGGGTTGGCCCCTGGGGTTCCTTGGGCTCTGGAAAGGGGTCGGGCACGGGTTCGGAGGCCTGGTGAGGCTCGGGCACGGGTTCGGAGGCCTGGTGAGGCTCGGGCACGGGTTCGGAGGCCTGGTGAGGCTCGGGCACGGGTTCGGAGGCCTGGTGAGGCTCGGGCACGGGTTCGGAGGCCTGGTGAGGCTCGGGCACGGGTTCGGAGGCCTGGTGAGGCTCGGGGACGGAGGCCTGGTGAGGCTCGGGGACGGGCACGGGTGTGCATCGGGGCGCTGGCACGGGTGTGCATCGGGGCGCTGGCACGGGTGTGCATCGGGGCGCTGGCACGGGTGTGCATCGGGGCGCTGGCACGGGTGTGCATCGGGGCGCTGGCACGGGTTTGCTTTTGGGAGGCCGGAGATTTTGACCCTCATGGCCTTCCATATTCCGCTGCTGCGGAATCTCGGGAGCGCACTCGAGCTGCTTGCGCTGTTGTGCCCGCCGACGTGGATGGCGCCGACGGGACTTCGTGGAGGAGTGAGGCGCGGTCCCGGAGTGAGTCAGAACGACCCCCATGCGGATGACCGGTACCGGACGTGAACCGCTCAAGCCACCGTCCAGCTCCCCAACGCGGTTCACGGATTCCTCCCCCGGGAGAACCTGACTGATCATCTCCTCCAGGGGAAGGTCGTCCGCGTACGAGAGCAGAACGGCGGCGAGCATGTCGTCGTCCAGACCGGTCAAAAACACACGGTTAAGTGTGGGATCGTCCCAACCCACCCGGTAACACACCTCAAAAAACTCCTCCACGTACCTCTCCAGTGGCCGTCCTTCTTGCCGAAGACCCACCAGCTCGTCCACTGGAGAGATGTAGATGTAATCCATTGCGAGGTCGGTTTTTCTGTCACGGTGTCGTGCCGGACGAGACAGACGAGAATGCAGGTTTTACAAAAGACAGGTAACTTTAATGAACAGACTGGTACACGAAACGCAAGACTTTACACGACAATCAAACAATCAAAAACCGACCCAAAACAAACAGAAACACAGAGTATAAATAGTCTTTCGTGATGGCAATGATGGCTGACAGGTGCGGGAAACGGCGTGATACAAATGACAGACAGGTGCGGGATAGCAAATTGAGTCCATGGGGAAAAACAGGCAGGGAAACGGACGGGAGTGTTACAGAAAGCCAGCAAATCTGTAAAATCAGATTTTACCTATATAGTAACCAATATTTGATTTTATATTTGTAATATATATTTATATATTTTTTTATTAGTATTTTTATTTTATTAAACAGTATAAAAAATAACTAGCCATTCTAACACGCACTGTGAGTCAGTTACGTCACCTATATGTTTCTTTGCTCACAGCTGATTGGTCAAACTTCAGTCTGAGATCTCCAATCCAGAACATAGCCTGCCCCGGAGCAGGTTAGCTGTGCAGCGTAAGATACCATGGCGACGAACACCGATTAAAGCCGAGCTACTTTCATGGTACCTAAAACCCAGGGTTGGCACAAACTAAACTGAAACATAGCTGGCTAGCCACCTAAACCAGCTTCATGGTACAGGCCCCCGGAGAGAGCGTATGCAAGGCAATAACAACAATATTTGCCTCTCTCCACATTAAACATGAGGTTCTGTCATGATCCTGCCACTAAACTAAGAGAAACATGACATGATGCAGCAGAATCATGACACATATTATTAGACGTTAGCCAATAATGGTATTATATAATCTATATGTGTGTGAACATACACAAACATTCAAACGCTGCATTTTTCAAAATCTTTTCCAGTAAAGTAATCGTTTAAAAACATTTAAGTGTACATATTTAAATATTAAGTGACAACTTCAAAATGACAATTTTAACCTACTATTTATAGATAAGTGTTAAGGTAAAAATTATATTTGTTTTATTCTATGCCTAGTACTGATAACATATCTTCCCTGATTCTAAATGAAAGCATTGTTTTCTGTGTTTGCATTTATTCATCATTAATCAATGGTGCACCACACTGAGTCCGTATAACTAGAAACGGATGAGGGGGGATTTTTACTGTAGCCAATTTGGGAATTTCCCCCAAATATTAAAGTTAAGGTTCATGTCATTCAAGCAGAGACATGGTTCCAAAAGTTAATTTTTTTTAATTAATTTTATAAAAGCTATTAATCAAACACAATAATCCCATTCATAATTCAATTCAAGTTTATTTATATAGCCATTATAAATTTAGAACATAAATCTTAAGATATAACAGGAATAAACTATTTATTAACAATAAGCTTGACGGAGCTACGTCTCAAGCCACTCGCTCTCAGCAAACAGGAAGTGACGTTAGGGTGAAATCCAATCAACAACCATGAAATGTTATCAATGCCAGGGAACTGGGGCTTACCCTCGGAAGCAGAGATAAATCACTTCTAAATAGGAATCACTGCATTGTTCACACATATTCACACAAAGACTGGTGTTAGTGATGTGCACAACACACGGTGACGGAAACACCATGACCGAGATAGAGGCAATTCTTGCCCCTGGTGACCAGGGGCCTCATTTATAAAGCTTGCGTACGCACAAAACGGGGCTGAAAATATGCGTACGCCAGTTCCTGCGCAAAAGGTGGGATTTATAAAGAAAAACTTGACGTGAAAATATGCGCACCTCCACGCAAACTCTGACCCATGCGTACGCACATTTTAAAGACAAAGCAGTTTGGCGACACTGATGGTGAGTTGAGGAACTGACTGCGGATAAAGGCAATTAACCCTTTGCAAAATGGCAAAATTAAGCTTGACACATTTCTATATTTACAATATTTACAAGTTGCTCATAGGTCCCGGTTACAACAAAAAATACAAACTAGAAAAAAAGTTCGTTGAGACAAACTTTAAGTTGGCTTGAGAAAGCCGGACAAGAGAGTTTGAAGAAGTTTAAAGTAGTTTGATGTTTAAAGTAGGTTAAAGTTTGAAAGATAGATGGATTAGTAAGAAAGAAATAAAGATTAGTTAGTTAGTTAGTTAGTTAGTTAGTTAGTTAGTTAGTTAGTTAGTTAGTTAGTTAGTTAGTTAGTTAGTTAGTTAGTTAGTTAGAAAGATAGATTAGTAAGAAAGAAAGATAAGTTAGTTTGAAAGATAGATAGATAGATAGATAGATAGATAGATAGATAGATAGATAGATAGATAGATAGATAGATAGATAGATAGATAGATAGATAGATAGATAGATAGATAGATAGATAGATAGATAGATAGATAGATAGATAGATAGATATCAAATCAGTTTGAAAATATATAGCACACCAAGTCAGAACAGTCTGAAGGTCTGACCCGAGTTTGGAGTTTGTAGAGTTAAAGCTCTAGGAGGAGTTACAGTTGAAAATTTTTGAAAAAGAAGAAGAATAATAAGTTTACATAGGATTTCAGTAAGTTGGCTTTCTCAAGCCAACTTAATAACATTAAATCACCATTATGGGTCCTAAAGATACATACATGCATGTTTAGTTTAAAGAAATAAAAGGAACTATATGCTGAAAGTACGTAAATTGTATTTCTTTCACTTCCATTCTTAAATGGATATAGGCCTATCACTCATTATGTGATTAATGTGATAAGGTGTAAATGATTAAATCTGATCGCTGAAAACATAAATTGCCTACTGCAGCAACATTTAAGTGCATATTGTATGATGGATGCGCTGGCACTGCTGGAAGACTATGCCAATGGCAGACTTCGGAGGGAAAGAGTATTCAGGGACCGTGAGGATTTCCTAGCCCATGATGATGAGTGGCTAATAAGCCGCTTTATTTCCTAGAGCCATGATCTTGGATCTGTGTGCTGAACTTGGCCCAGCATTACAAAGACCAACAACACGGAACCGCGCCATCCCGGTACCAACCCAAGTACTTTCAGTTTTAGGATTTTTGGCAACCGGGACATATCAGCAGGAAATAGGCGACAGGTAACTAAGTGTACCTTTTTTTTAAGCAAAACCTTGTTGATTTTTCCATTCCTATTACTTTGTCATAGGTCTGGGATTTCACAGCCATCCCTAAACTCATTAATGCCTGCAGTTTTGAAAGGGATTATTCAAATGACCAATCGATACATAAAGTTTCCTTACACTGTTGGAGGACAGGCCAATATCAAAAGGCAATTTGCAGCAATGTCCCAAATGTAATCGGCGCAATCGACTGCACTCATATTTCTCCATATGTAAAGGGCTCCATATGTAGATGAATTCATTTATGTGAATCGCAAACATGTGCATTCAATAAATGTGCAAATTATATGTATATATAATTTCGCTTCTTGCCCTTGCTCTCCATTGCTGCCATGATTTTGTTTTTAAAAAACACAAATTTCCTTGCTCCTTTAATATATGCATGGCTAATGAGGTCATTTGCATTGTCTATATATGGTTGAATGTGGGCGGAGAAAGGGCGGTAAATGATTTTTTTTTGCGTGCGCAAATTATCAGGTAGGCTGTGATTTATAAAGTGAAAATTGTGTGCAGGTGTGCGTACGCACGGTTTTATAAATCTGATTTTTTTTTTCGTACGCCATTTTTGGCTTTTGTGCGTACGTACACTTTTAGTAAGGTTCCTACGCACAGTTTTATAAATGAGGCCCCAGGCCCTGCAAAGAAATTCAATTAATAATGGGAAAATGACTCGCATCACTTAAACAAAGATTAAACAAGGTCAAATAAATCAGAAATAAAACAATAACACTCCTGATGTTTGATTGTGTTGAAATTCAAGTATACTGTTGTATATTGTATGAAGTGTAGCTTCAATTGGCGTATCTGAAGTATTTCTCTGTTGTTACTTGTTCTCGTATATCATTTCTTTCCCTAATTGTTTTTCTAGTTGGAGAATTGTGATCCATGGAGGGATTGATGGGTACAGCAGAAAAATTATGTACCTGCATGCAGGCAACAACAACAACAGAGCCTCCACTGTTCTCTCACTGTTTATTGGTGCTGTACAGCTTTTTGGGGTACCTAGACGAGTTTGTAGTGATTAAGGTGGCGAGAACATTGAGGTAGCACGTTTCATGCTTGAGCATCCAGACAGAGGTGCTTAATTAATCTCATATTAGAACATTTAAAGCTGATGTAAAACATGCTTACTCAAATGCTTTTTCAGAAACATTCAATGTTACTTTTTTGCCTTGTTTAGACAGAAGTCTTATCACTGGACGCAGTGTTCATAACCAAAGAATTGAGAGATTATGGAGAGATGTTTGGTGTGCAGTGACAGGCAACTACTACTCTGCATTCCAACATCTTTCCAACACTGGTGCTCTCAATCCTGATAATGAACTAGACATCATTTGTCTTCATTATGTGATGCTCTCAAGGCTCAATATTCATCTCCAGCTCTTCAAACAAACATGGGATCGACACCCTGTTTCCACAGAACATGGAGGTCACCACAGCAGTTATGGATTGAGGGGCAGTTAAGACAAAGCAGTCAGATTTGCGACCCACTGTTTAACCAGGTATATCCATGCAGTTAACTTTTGATAATGCATTTAGTAATAAAATACAAGTAAATTTATATAGTAAATTCAAATTATGACGTTTTTTTTCAGTGACACTTCATGTGGTGCTTAACAACGCCCCTTACAAAGCTGTTATAAAATCGTCTTATTGGTTTATTATACAGTATAGTGTGTTTGTGATCATAATGCACTCAAGCAATGATTGACTTAGCTCCTGAACTGAAACTGAACTCTAAAGTCTCATTTACACTGCTTGGGTCTAACACTGACATTGATTGTTTTTTATTTATTTTCACACAGTGGACACTAAAATAACTATTTAAACTGTAAGGTGGTGAAAAATGAGAGATAGAGGAAAAACCCCCAACCACCCACTGGGCCAATGGCATAGTCCATATGGCGTGCGAAGGTTTGTGCACGTTCCGTGTTTAACTCTCTAGCGGCTGATTATTTCACCAGCTACTTAACCTTCAAAACTTGTTTCATCATCAATCAATTCTCATCTCCACGCACACAGGAACCAATACCAAATACACACCCAGCAGTGTTGAAGTGCTTGAAGTGTAAGTTCACTCAAAAATTTAAATTCTGTCATCAGTTACTCACCCTCAGGTTGTTTCAAACCTGTTACATTTATTTGTTCTGTTAAACACAAACAAATGTAATTGTTAGAATGTCAGCAATTTTCAGTTCTTGAAAATGCACTACCATAATAGGATAAAAATGTGTATGTGCCTAATGTGATTAATTTTAGATCTATAAGATCTGCAAGCCATATCCAAGCGTTAGATCTATCAGGGCATTTACTGAAACTGTCTTAAGCAATCAACTGGTTAGTGTATATACATTTTAATGTGCAAAGAAATGTCTTCAACAAAGAAGGGGGAACTTAATCATGTTTTAATACACATTACACCTTGAGGGGCCTCACCCACATCCACTGGCCATAAGGGCAGCGAACCAAACAATCCTACAGTTTGCCCCTTCAACCCCAAGGGGTTTTACTTGTTGATTGGTCAGAAGGGTAGGGAACTAAATAATCTAAATCTTGGTCTTGTTTTCGTCTCGACTTCCCTTTGTCTTGGTTTAGGTGGTCTCGACTACAACACTACTCACCACCCACCCACCCAACGACCTGCCCCGTAGACCCCATTCCCTCACACCTACTACCAGCCATCTCTCCCACACTCCTACCATTGCTCACTTATATAATCAACTCTCAGTACATCTCTAACTAATTGTCACCACAACATTTAAGGAGCAACGGGTAGCCCCGCTGCTAGACCCTGCCAGATAAAAAAGTTTTCATTGAAACATTACTGCAAGCATTAAATGAGAGTTGACTTGGTGAAAGTCTAGTGTCAAGAGCCCAACTAAAGCAAACTAACGAAAACATTTTGCTATATTATTGCAAGAGCAATAATGATATTGATTCAATGCTATTACCCTTGACAAATCAGTCATTTCCAACATCAATTCAATAGTTTTCATCTGCTTTCTTGCTATCTGGGATTTCCTTGTGTAGACAAATTGATTGTTGTTTTCCTCATCTGTAGGCCTAAGTCACTTTATATAAAAGCGTCTGACAAATGAATAAATGTAAAAGAATAGACCGACATTTACATGGCTGGAATTTAACATAAATATAACACATTACATGAACATTGTATTCATATATGTTTTTTTATTCTGTTTTAGACATATATAGACCAATACAGCATTGATTGGGAAGGACCAATACCAATGCCATTGTAAATTAATATAAAATATTAAAACACAGGACAGCATTGTACATAGCCATTTGTATGTGTACACTCTCTACACATCAACCACAATGCAGAAAACACATAAAGAAAGAAATGATTGAAACTATAAAACATGACGAGGGCAAAATACACATAAGAAATAAACCAGTGAGATAAAATTTTCCTCCCCCACGTGGCTCCAATCTGCTTCATCACATGCTTTATATTATATATATTTTTTCACTTAATTTATGACTAATTTATTAATATGTGTGTAACGGTCTCCTAGTGTTAACAGTCAGACCAAGTAAAGGGTGGAATACCAGGCGGCATTGGTCAGTCCTGTAAGGGAATCCTTGATCCGGGGCAGGGGGAAAGCATCCTTCTTGGTGACCAAGTTCAGTTTGCGATAATCCACGCAAAACTTCCAAGAGCCCGTCTTCTTGCGGACCAGGACAATTGGGGCGGTCCATGGACTGCTGCTCTCCCGAATGACTCCACGTCCCAGCATCCCCTTTAGTAAGGTACGAACCTCGGAGTATAAAGTCGGGGGTACCGGACGGTACCACTCTCGACTGGGTGGAGCGTCTCCGGTAGGTTGAATGTGCTTGACGATGTCGGTGCACCCATAGTCCTCATCGTGGGTGGAGAAGACTGAGCTTACAAAGGGGTCCATACGGGGGTTTCCGACCACTTGACCCACAGTGGCCGGTCGTCCTAAAAACCCCCCTGTGAGTTACATCAGGGGCCGCATTGGCGGCTGTAGTGTCCTGGCTCTCCGCAGTTGTTACAGATCGGGCGCCCTTGCCCATCCCACTGGAACCTGGAACTGAATGGTCGGCCGGTACGTCTTCCCGGATCCCTCCCCCCGTCAGAATACGACCGGTCTCGGGGCAAAGGCGGGGGCTCTGGCCGTCCACGACGGAACTCTCCCAGAATAGTCTTCGAGAACTCAGCCATTTCTTCTCGAACATCCTTCATCAACTCTGCACCTAAGGCCTGTTTCCAATTCGTCGGTTCAGGCAGTACTGGGGCACTAGTACCACTTGCAGCCATACACACCGGCGACTTCACGGTCTGGTTGTGATCCTGTTCCAGGGCTAGGGCCTCTTTACGGAGATCTTCGAAAGTCAGGGCAGCGTCCCGTCGAAGCTTTAATCTCAGACTCTGTCGCACTGGACCTTCTTGTAACCCCAACAGGAACTGGTCTCTTAATAATGTCTCTTCATCCCCTAGACCATGATGCTCCCCCACTTGCGCTCTCCAGTCTGAGCCGGGCCCACCGTACTTCTGAGCCCACGGGGCTCCCATAAATGTAGATGCCATCGGCTGCCGGGCGGCTGGCAAATCCTCATCCGCCATCCTGGGTCCTCTGGCCGCTCAACCCCGAGTGGTAATCCTCCCGACTACGCCAAAAGTTATGTCACCCAGTGACAGGGCAGAGGGTTATTTACCACACTCCGGAGGAGCAGACACCAGAAAACACCAAGAGGTGGACAACAAGGATGAGTTTAAAAGGTAAGTTTTTATTAAGCTAAAAAGGGATAAAAAGCAGGGGTGGGGATGCTCGTGGCTGTAGCGTGGACGCAATGAAGAAGGGGGGGTGCTGGTAGGTACTTTTCCGTCCTTCAGGTAAGTATATTCCTCTCTAGGTGGGCCTGTGGCTGTAGCGTTGATGAAGTGAGGAAGGGGGGTGCCGGTAGGTACTTTTCCGTTCTTCAGGTAAGTATATTCCTCTCTAGGTAGGCTCGTGGGACAGACCGGGACTTCCCTCGTCATCAGACTCGTGGAATATCTCGTGGGGCAGGCAGCTTCCGGGCTCGGATTCATTGACTTGCTCGCAGAGCCACCATTCAACTCTTAGCAATAGCTCCCTCTTTGCTCCCTGCAAGGGACGAACAATTCGATAGTGACGCGGACAGTAGTAGGTGACACAGAAAACGGGGTACTTTACCAGCCTTTGCTCTCGTTCTGGGTGTAATGGAACGGCATCGTCAGAATAATGGTAAGGCTGAACTTTCGTTGATGTGGGATACAGTGCTCGTGACTTGTGGCAACAACGGTGCATTGTGTTTTCCTTCCTCCTCTACACCATGCACACGATCTTTAGGGACCTGGAAACAACTACGGGGACAGTTCAATTTGAAAGCATCTTCAAAGTCATGGACCAGTTTCATCCATCAGAGACTCAGAGAAAACACAGTTGTTTGATCTCACCACACTTGTGCATAAATCACTCTGGTAAATCCTCACACGTGTTGGTTTCACTCTTTCAGACACTGCAAACTCACTCTATCTTTACAGCGATTAATCAACTCGTTTCTCTCCTCTTCATAGGGTGGATGATCCAAAGGATAGTGGTTTCAGAAGATAAACACGAACTCAATGATCTCCCCAGCTGGTACAGTTACTGTTCCTCACTCGCCACTCACTGCCGCTACTATAATCCACTCGAGTACTCCTGCAGCGCTTCACAACTACCCGAACATCCCCCCCCTTCCTGCTTACCATGCTTTCAGCCTCTCTCTTTATACTCTCTTTTGTCCGGGTATGTGCTTCAATGAAGTGCTAATCATTGGCTTCAGCTGGCGCTCATTGTAGTCGGCAGCCAGAATGTGTAAACACAGAGCCGGCCCGGTGTCACACCGGCATTTCTTCCCCTTAGCAACGAGTCGAAATCCCTTTGGTTCCCGGTCTGTTCACCCGGTGACATATATCTTAAATGTTTATGGCTGTTCAAATATTTCTTGAAGAAATCAGGACTGAAGGGGAAAAAATATACAGATTACAGCACCAGGTGGAACAGGTACGTGCCTCTTTCATCCACTTATGATCCGATCAACCAAAACGCATCTTAATAACAGGCATATACAGGGCCTTATAAAGACTGCATGGAGTCACGGCAGGGGGGCAGAAGAACCACATGGGTCGAGACGAGATCCACGAGTTGCAGAGCCATGAACTGGACAGACCAATCAACAGACAAAAACCAGAAGTTAACTCTAGCCCCAGGCGCATGAACATTCTTGTGAAACGGTAAATCAATTTTACATTAGCCAGTGCAACACGAGCAATTACATTACCTTGTACTGTACTGGTTTTACATGTGCTTATGCCTACGATGTACTACATGAGTTACAATAAAATAGTAATAGAATGTTTAAATTCAAAATCTGCATGTATTCATAACCACATAATCATTTTGTGGGCACTTTTGGTAAGTTATGTTGTCCGTTTTGTCCCATATTTATTTACTGTATTCCAGGGACGCTTTCAAAGCCTGAATGCCCCGGATGATTATGACCAATCAGAGTGCACAACGTCACCAAAGGACCACACAGCGCTGAGACAGGAGCGCGAGATCGAAGGGTCCCAGAAACGCTTCATTGGGTTTGATTACGAGACTTTATTGCGCGTGCGCAAAGTAAGTGGATATTTTCCAATGGTTTTCTGTTTTGGCTGAGAAGCAGCCTTTTGGTGATTAACTCATTGTAGATCGTAGCGTTGCTGATAGTCCGTCAATCTGTAATATATTTGTGTTTTATTTTCTAGTGAGGTGAGTATGAACTACACGATGTGATATTACACTATGAGGTGTTAATGCATCTGCAACGATTAATGGATAAAACAATCTCAACAGCTGTGTATCACGTGTTTGTGATGTTTAGTGCACAATCAAGCAGCATTCGCGGCTCTTTGTTGCCCTCTTGTGGCGATTTCTCGAGTTGACTGGTATATAATACACTTGAACTATTAAAGTGAATCTTGGTATAAGAAACACTTGGGTACATGTGTATGTCAAAAAGTTGTTTTATTTTTGTTCAATTTACAGAAACCACAAATGTACATTCAATCAAGTGAAGCAAGAGAATCCTGTAAACTGCCCTACTCTTTAACCTAGAATAAATTCCTTCAGTTATGATCGCCTGACTGGTGTCAACCTATATGGGAGCACTTGTTCACTTCAGCCTACACCACACCAGACTTCTGTCCGGCTGTACTGTGATCTTGTGAAACCTGTATGCATGTTTTGGTCACAGAATGTAGGTGTCTGTGAATAATGTGAGTGATGAGAGATTTTTCCAATAAATATGTCATGTGTAACACATATTTTCTTCTAGTTTGTATATGTAACATGTCAGTTTCAGACAGTGTTGTTCAATAATTTCTGTAACAACATCCAGAAGTAACAAATTAAAAGAAAAAAAGAAAAGTGCAAGATGATTTTTGACTAACCTCTGCGTGCATAAATGTTATGTATGCTTCACTGTGGACATAAGATGTTTATATCTAGCCAGATAAAGCTTTAATTGATGATAATATGTTGAGTGGCTTTAAAATTAAACAATGAGCTGGCTCGATTTAAAAAGACATTGTATGGAAATATCACTTTATTCTTGAATATTACCTCAAAATTGCGAGAATGAAAGCTGATGATTCTACATTGTATTGTATTTTTATTTGAATGTATTAAGCACTGATAGACACAACAGCAGTTGACCATAGTGCTGTACAAATAAAATAAAAACAATGAGAAATTAATAAATTTTTTAATTCAAGGTTTTTAAAAGCCGAGGAAAGAAACTGAAATGTTGGTTTAGTTTTAATGGGAAAAATAAAACAAGTTTAAAACCGCACAGAAAACATGCTTAGCAACCATGGACCGTGCTTGCTGTGAAGACGAGGAGGTTTCAACCACAGACATAAATAACTGGGACGCTATACGTAGGTCGTCTGCCATATTTGAACGGTGCGAGCCATTCGATGTTGCGACAATATGTATTGTCGTGTAAACTCGAACATTAGATATGCTACACTACAAAATGACAACAACAAAAAGGCTAGCCCATTTTTCGGGAATTAAAACCCTAGTAGTTTTTACAGCCATAGCTGCGCGTCGTTAGGACAGCTGTGAGTGGACAGGAAGGACGACACGTACAGACGACAGGAAGGACGACACGTACAGACGACAGGAAGGACTACATGTACAGACGACAGGGAGGACGACAGATACAGACGACAGGAAGGACGACATATACAGACGACAGGAAGGACGACATATACAGACGACAGAAAGGACGACATACACGTGAATGCATACCAAAAACCATTGAAACACAGGCAATAACAGTAGACATAGACAAGTGTATTGTACAACGCAAAAAACACATTTTTGGCACAAATGGAACCCCATAAGGCAATACGTCTAATATGATAGCCCATCTCGCTAAATTCAAGCTAATGCTGTCTTTAAATAAACATTTGCAACCATCTAAGAGAGTTTGCGTGTTAAGCGATGTTAAAATAAATACTATTCTGCTTTCTACCCCAAGCAAATAACATGGCTTATTAACTAGCCGATCATGAATTAGTTTTCTCCCTCACGTTACTTCACAGAGCGCGGATGAGTCTAATAAATCAATTTAGCTGATATCCCGTTCACGTTTACACTTTTAAGGCTCCCGTAATTTGTGTAACGTTACATCTGTTAAGAATAACGAAATTTAAAAACGCAAACCGTTTGTGTGTATCCAACAGACTAGCAATCTCGCACTCTTTCTCTCCTACTGTGTGTTTATAGCTATATGTGTGTGTGCGCATCAACACCGAAATAACAATAATGGATTTCAGAGCATTATTGTGATGACATTCATAGCAGTAGTAAAGGTTTTTCATAAAATAAATAAATTAAATCATCTAATTAAATGTTTGACTTTTGTTGAATCCAGTCTGTTAGCAAAACACACACATTTTTGCAAGAGAAATTAATTGAAAGCTTAAAAAAACTACAATTTAATAACTTCAATTACAGATTTAAATTAAAATTAAAGCTGCAAGCAGCATTTATCGGGTTTCGAGTTTTAAGGCAGTCAAAAGCAGTCATGCATTCATGAACAGTTTAGGGGGTCACACCACAACAAACGCATGAAGGATCAAAGTCCAACACACACACGCACAGGAAAATTACAGGTATGAACTCATAGAAACTATGCATGATTACAGAAACATGCACATATACTACAAGAATGTTATTTTTCTGACTGTCAAATCATTTGGACAATTTGTTAATGAGTATCCGATTTTCATTGTTGTTGGCTTTTAAATTGAAGCGAAGGTGCTTTCAAACTCAAGAAGTCTGAAGTTCCTGGGCCGAGACGTTTATTTTCAAAGCGTATCAGAGCCTTTAGATGTATGTCACGTGATACACAATTGTTTAAGCACTCCAAAAACGTTATTTCGCCCCCAGTGGCCAAATGAGTTCATATTTCTTACAGACCTTCAGGACCAGGACAGGAACAAGCCCAGCGAGTGTCATTTTGATCGGCCTCCGTTAACCCTGTCTAATGAATGCTCAAATTTCATTGGCCGATGGCGGCCATGTTTTTTGAGAAAAGCCAAAGTCCTTTAAATACAGTCACGGTGCATGACACAAAGACACACCATACCAAATAATAAGTCAATCGGGCAAACGGTTGGGTAGTTATAGCCATTTTCGTGTTCTTTGCTATTATAGCGCCAACTAGTGGCCAAACACAGAGTTATTTTTATTGTGACCCCGGACTGAGGGTCTACACATATGGTATAAGCCCCGTGAAGATATCTCAAACCGTTCTCTTGATATAGCCATTTTAGTGAAATAGGCAACTATCGGTTCAGACGTTTTAGAGCCCCCTAGCGACCCTGAGTCGAAATTTCAACTTTTTTTCAACGAATATTTATATTCACACTCCACAGAATTCATCAGCGTTGGTTTGGTTCCGATCGGGGAAAAATCCAGGGAGTAGATCATTTTTGTTTTTTTTTATAAAATGCAAATTAGCGGAAAAATTTGCATACCGGAAATGAAATCGGAGATAGCCATTTTTCAAGTTTTGAGCCAATGATTACAATGATATAAAACACTTGGGTGTGCGTCAAACGGTTTAGGAGTTACGAATGCAAACGCGTTCAGCATCGCTGTAGCGCCCCCTATGGGCCGATTTGGCTGGGTCACTGTATCTGAGTAACCTGCACAGATACAACCAACTGACAAAGTCTCGAGTTTCTACGACTTACGGTTTGGGCTGGCCAACGCGTTTTATGGCGGAATAATAATAATAATAATAATAATTAAAGCTGCAAGCAGCATTTATCGGGTTTCGAGTTTTAAGGCAGTCAAAAGCAGTCATGCATTCATGAACAGTTTAGGGGGTCACACCACAACAAACGCATGAAGGATCAAAGTCCAACACACACACGCACAGAAAAATGACAGGTATCAACTCATAGAAACTATGCATGCTTACAGAAACATGCACATATACTACAAGAATGCTATTTTTCTGACTGTCAAATCATTTGGACAATTTGTTAATGAGTATCCGATTTTCATTGTTGTTGCCTTTTAAATTGAAGCGAAGGGGCTTTCAAACTCAAGAAGTCTGAAGTTCCTGGGCCGAGACGTTTATTTTCAAAGCGTATCAGAGCCTGTAGATGTATGTCACGTGATACACAATTGTTTAAGCACTCCAAAAAAGTTATTTCGCCCCCAGTGGCCAAATGAGTTCATATTTCTTACAGACCTTCAGGACCAGGACAGGAACAAGACCAGCGAGTGTCATTTTGATCGGCCTCCGTTAACCCTGTCTAATGAGTGCTCAAATGTCATTGGCCGATGGCGGCCATGTTTTTTGAGAAAAGCCAAAGTCCTTTTATACAGTCACGGTGCATGACACAAAGACACACCATACCAAATAATAAGTCGATCGGGCAAACGGTTGGGTAGTTATAGCCCTTTTCGTGTTCTTTGTTATTATAGCGCCAACTAGTGGCCAAACACCGAGTTATTTTTATTGTGACCCTGGACTGAGGGTCTACACATAGGGTCTAAGCCCCGTGAAGATATCTCAAACCGTTCTCTTTATATAGCCATTTTAGTGAAATAGGCAACTATCGGTTCAGACGTTTTAGAGCCCCCTAGCGACCCTGAGTCGAAATTTCAACTTTTTTCAACGAATATTTATATTCACACTCCACAGAATTCATCAGCGTTGGTTTGGTTCCGATCGGGCAAAAATCCAGGGAGTAGATCATTTTTGTTTTTTTTTTGATAAAATGCAAATTAGCGGCAAAATTTGCATACCG
This sequence comes from Barbatula barbatula, assembly GCA_037178815.1. Lineage (NCBI taxonomy): Eukaryota > Metazoa > Chordata > Actinopteri > Cypriniformes > Nemacheilidae > Barbatula > Barbatula barbatula. Next base: position 1,131,068 of record CM074086.1, read on the forward strand.
GAAATGAAATCGGAGATAGCCATTTTTCAAGTTTTGAGCCAATGATTACAATGATATAAAACACTTGGGTGTGCATCAAACGGTTTAGGAGTTACGAATGCAAACGCGTTCAGCATCGCTGTAGCGCCCCCTATAGGCCGATTTGGCTGGGTCACTGTATCTGAGTAACCTGCACAGATACAACCAATTGACAAAGTCTCGAGTTTCTACGACTTACGGTTTGGGCTGGGCGACACGTTTTATGGCGGAATAATAATAATAATAATAATAATAAAAAATCCTTACAAAAACAATAGGTTTTCAGCCCTTCGGGCTCGAAACCCTAATAAAAAAATCCTTACAAAAACAATAGGTTTTCAGCAAAAAACAAATTAAAAGCTGCAAGCAGCATTTAGCGGGTTCGAGCACTTTTAAGGCATCTAAAGCATCTTTGCCTTCATCAAGTAGGCCGAGGACTCTCATCCTAAACAACCCAAGTGGAAGATACTCCCAACGCCTGAAAACTTATAGATACGGTCAGCAACGGTTCACAGACACTACGCCTGATTACACACATATGCACATAGAGTACACTTGAGGGGAATCATTTTTTCAGGTTCATTTGGTCACATCCATTTAAGCAATGACCCCGTCTAAATGCCTAATTGCATTGAGTTGCTGCCATGTGACTGCTGAGTAGATATTTGGGTTTACATGCAATTAAACTGGTGTACATAATAAAGGTGTGTGTTATGTTAAGCAAAACAGCATCTTACAACCAGCCAGACATGTTCTATGTTTATAGACGTGTGAATATGGAGCAACGTTTAATGTGTAGTGCTTTATATGTCTAACACCTTGTTCCTGTGAGACAGGAAACGTATCTCTTGTCCGATAACCATCATATCTTGCATGCTTGTTTAGTCTAATAAGATGTATGATTGTACTTAATGGCAAGTCAATTGGATTATTTGTTAAGGAGAAGCGAGCTTTCAGGTACACCGTTCACTTGAATATAATAAAGGACCCTGTAGTGGTCATGCAAATGAAAAAGTTGAAGATGTTTTTGATAGTTATTGATCTAGACAGTCCAGAGAATTGTACTGTGGTGGAAATGTTGAAATCGCTTGAAAAACCTAGGACAAGTTCGCAAAAGTAGGTTCTTAACATCATCACAGATAACTCACAAACTGTTTGATCGACATCAATGGTTCAAAAGCCAAACTTGTTTGGAATTATGAGAGCTTTCATATGATATCGATAGTTTGTGTAAATGTCAAATGTCACGTGATACACAATTGTTAAGGCAACCAAAGATGTGTCAATTTTGCCATTGTTACTGTTATAGCGCCACCTAGTGTCCAAACGCTGCGGTATTTTGTAAGTCATCTCGGAGTGATGGTCTACACATATGTTCCAAGCCCCATGATGATATCTCTAATAGTGCTCGAGTTATGGGCATTTTAATGTAATAGGCTCCGCCTATTTAAAATGTTTACGCCCCTAAGCAACCGTGAAAGAAAATTTCAACTTTTTTTTGATAATTATTTACATTCACACTCCAGAGAAGTCATTTGCATTGGTTTGGATTCGATCGGTCGAAAAACCTAGGACTAGTTCGCGAAAGTAGGTTTTTGACATCGTTCGCGATAACTCGCGAACCGTTCAATTGACAGAAGCGTGTCCAGAGGCAAAGTTGTTCAGAATGTGAAGAGCTATCATATGATAACAATAGTTTGAGTATAAGTCAAATGTCATGTGATATACAATTGTTTATGCACTCTAAAACCGTTACTTCGCCCCCCGGTGGCCGAATGAGTTCATATTTCTTACAGACCTTCTGGACCACGAGTCGAACAAGCCCAGCGAGTGTCGTTTCGATCGGCCTCCGTTAACCCTGTCTAATGAGTGCTCAAACTTCATTGGCCGATGACCGCCATGTTTTTTGAGAAACCCCAAAGTCCTTTTATACAGTGATGGTACATGACACAAAGACACACCATACCAAATAATAAGTCTATCGGGCAAACGGTTGCATAGTTATAGCCCTTTTCGAGTTCATGTATATTATAGCGCCACCTAGTGGCCAAACGCCAATTCCTTTTTATTGTGACCCCGGACTGAGAGTCTACACATTGGGTACAAGCCCCATGAAGATTGCTCAAACGGTTCACAAGTTATGGCCATTTTAGTCAACCATGGCACTTCCGGTTCAGACGTTTTGGCGCCCCCTAGCAACGGTCAATCGAATTTTCAATGTTTTTTGGATAATTATTCACATTCACACTCCACAGAGTTCTACAGCATTGGTTTGGTTCCGATCGGGCAAAAATCCAGGGACTAGTTCATTTTTTTTTTTTTTGCATAAAATGCAAATTAGCGGGAAAATTTGCATACCGGAAATGAAATCGGAGATATACGTTTTTTAAGTTTTGAGCCAATGATTACAATGATATAAAACACTTGGGTGTGCGACAAACGGTTTAGGAGTAAAGAGTGCAAACGCGCTTTTCATCGCTATAGCGCCACCTATGGGCCGATTTGGCTGGGTCCATGTATCTGAGTAGCGACAAGGACTACTACCATCTGACCGAGTCTCAGCTCTGTCGGCCTTACGGTTTAGGCTGCCCATTCAGTTTTAGGGAAGAATAATAAGAAAAAGAATAAGAAGAAGAATAAAACCCACAAATACAATAGGTTTCTAGCCCTACGGGCTCGAACCCTAATAAAAATCCCACAAAAACAATAGTTTCCCCCCCCCCCCCCCCCCCCAAACATCTTTTTTTTCCCCTTTTTTCCCCTTCCCCACACCCCCCCCCCACACCCCCCCCCCCCCCCACCCACCAACAAAAACAACCAACCCACCAACCCACCACCACCACCAAAACCACCAAACAAGCGTTTCTTCCCCCCAAAAACCCTTCCATGAAAAAACCAGTTTTAACAAAATAAAATAGCCGGGCCTCTCTCCCCCACCTCCACCAAATTTTTTTCTCAAAAAAGAAAACCCCCCGAAGTACACCGAAGTCAGGGCCCCGTGCAGAAACCAGTGTCAAAAGGGGTGTGGTTTTCTGCAACTACTGATATAACCTACCTAAACCAATCCTATTTGGACCAGCAGTGGTCCAGAGGACCACACAGCTGACAACATCTTAGAATTCTTTGAAAACATGCCGCAGGAGTGGAGCATTACAAAGGACCATTTGTCATGACAACAAACAATGCAACCAACATGCAAAAAGCATTTCAAGGGTTACTGTGCATTTGGCTTGGCTGTTTTGGCCATAACCTAAATCTAGCTATAGCCAAATCCAAAGAGTTGACTCAGCTGTACGAGCATGCAGACATCTTGTACAGGGTTTCTCTCGCAGCTGAAAAAAAAGAGAATTGAAGAAGCATCAGGCAATCCTGAACATTCCAGAAAAATCACTTATTCATGATGTAGTGATGAGATGGGGGTCTACTTTCAAAATGATTGAGAGATTTCTGGAACAGCAGCAGGCTTGTTGTGCAGTGCTTGCATCAGACAGAAGCTCATGGCATCTAATGCCAAAGACAGGCGGTCGCTGCTGCGATACTGGCTTCATTGCTGGTGGGCCTGCTGCTATAGACCACTTGTTGGAAGCTCGGGCCCCTGCGGGGGCAGTTGCTGCTGTGATACTAACCTCATTGCTCGTAGTGTCTGCTGCTACAGAGCACTTGTTGGAAGCTCGGGCCCCTGCGGGGGCAGTTGCTGCTGTGATACTAACCTCATTGCTCGTAGTGTCTGCTGCTACAGAGCACTTGTTGGAAGCTCGGGCCCCTGCGGGGGCAGTTGCTGCTGTGATACTAACCTCATTGCTCGTAGTGTCTGCTGCTACAGAGCACTTGTTGGAAGCTCGGGCCCCTGCGGGGGCAGTTGCTGCTGTGATACTAACCTCATTGCTAGTAGTGTCTGCTGCTACAGAGCACTTGTTGGAAGCTCGGGCCCCTGCGGGGGCGGTCGACCCTTGTGCGACCAATGCGCTTGCGTGACCAATGCACGAGTGTGACTGGGAACCCTTGTGCGACCAATGCGCGTTGCATGACCAATGCACGAGTGTGACTGGGACCCTTGTGCGACCAATGCGCATTTCGTGACCAATGCACGAGTGTGACCCTTGTGCGACCCATGCGCGTTGCGTGACCAATGCACGAGTGTGACCCTTGTGCGACCAATGCGCGTTTCGTGACCAATGCACGAGTGTGACCCTTGTGCGACCAATGCGCGTTTCGTGACCAATGCACGAGTGTGACCCTTGTGCGACCAATGCGCGTTTCGTGACCAATGCACGAGTGTGACCCTTGTGCGACCAATGCGCGTTGCGTGACCAATGCACGAGTGTGACCCTTGTGCGACCAATGCGCGTTTCGTGACCAATGCACGAGTGTGACCCTTGTGCGACCAATGCGCGTTTCGTGACCAATGCACGAGTGTGACCCTTGTGCGACCAATGCGCGTTTCGTGACCAATGCACGAGTGTGACCCTTGTGCGACCAATGCGCGTTGCGTGACCAATGCACGAGTGATTGCTGATGGTGAACCAGCCTAGATAATTAAGTAGAGATAGCGTGCTCGGCTGATAGGTGATTACTGCTGATGGAACATCGGGCTGATTTATATGCTTAGGTTCCTCCCGAACTTTGTTAATAAAACATCATTTCACGAGTTCGCCCACGCTAATAAACAGCTCCTTGTTGGGATAGATGGTAAAGCATGGGAATGAAGGTTATGCGTATTTGGCGTGTTGTGCAGGGAGTGGGCTCCGAGCCCGCCGGATCTATCCGAACCCGGAGCACTCTACCCTGCTCAGAGCAAGTGCTCCGGGCTCGGAACCGGCTCGAGCCCAGAACACACCCCCCCAATGCAAATAGAGCTGGACAACCGCCGAAGTACGCATACACCCCCCCAAATGCCATGCTGTGCGTTACGGAGGTACAACCTGAATTTTAATAAACGAAAGGATGAGGGCCTGTTTAGGGCTATCGCTGCTGTGATACTAACCTCATTGCTCGTAGTGTCTGCTGCTACAGAGCTTTGTTGGAAGCTCGGGCCCCTGCGGGGGCAGTTGCTGCTGAGATACTAACCTCATTGCTAGTAGTGTCTGCTGCTACAGAGCACTTGTTGGAAGCTCGGGCCCCTGCGGGGGCAGTTGCTGCTGTGATACTAACCTCATTGCTCGTAGTGTCTGCTGCTACAGAGCACTTGTTGGAAGCTCGGGCCCCTGCGGGGGCAGTTGCTGCTGTGATACTAACCTCATTGCTCGTAGTGTCTGCTGCTACAGAGCACTTGTTGGAAGCTCGGGCCCCTGCGGGGGCAGTTGCTGCTGTGATACTAACCTCATTGCTAGTAGTGTCTGCTGCTACAGAGCACTTGTTGGAAGCTCGGGCCCCTGCGGGGGCGGTCGACCCTTGTGCGACCAATGCGCTTGCGTGACCAATGCACGAGTGTGACTGGGAACCCTTGTGCGACCAATGCGCGTTGCATGACCAATGCACGAGTGTGACTGGGACCCTTGTGCGACCAATGCGCATTTCGTGACCAATGCACGAGTGTGACCCTTGTGCGACCAATGCGCGTTTCGTGACCAATGCACGAGTGTGACCCTTGTGCGACCAATGCGCGTTTCGTGACCAATGCACGAGTGTGACCCTTGTGCGACCAATGCGCGTTGCGTGACCAATGCACGAGTGTGACCCTTGTGCGACCAATGCGCGTTTCGTGACCAATGCACGAGTGTGACCCTTGTGCGACCAATGCGCGTTTCGTGACCAATGCACGAGTGTGACCCTTGTGCGACCAATGCGCGTTTCGTGACCAATGCACGAGTGTGACCCTTGTGCGACCAATGCGCGTTGCGTGACCAATGCACGAGTGTGACCCTTGTGCGACCAATGCGCGTTGCGTGACCAATGCACAAGTGTGACCCTTGTGCGACCAATGCGCGTTTCGTGACCAATGCACGAGTGTGACCCTTGTGCGACCAATGCGCGTTGCGTGACCAATGCACGAGTGCTGCAGGGGCGGTCGCTGCTGCGATACTGGCTTCATTGCTGGTGGTGCCTGCTGCTACAGACCACTTGTTGGAAGCTCGGGCCCCTGCGGGGGCGGTCGCTGCTGCGATACTGGCTTCATTGCTGGTGGTGCCTGCTGCTACAGAGCCCTTGTTGGAAGCTCGGGCCCCTGCGGGGGCGGTCGCTGCTGCGATACTGGCTTCATTGCTGGTGGTGCCTGCTGCTACAGAACACTTGTTGGAAGCTCGGGCCCCTGCGGGGCGGTCGCTGCTGCGATACTGGCTTCATTGCTGGTGGTGCCTGCTGCTACAGAACACTTGTTGGAAGCCCGGGCCCCTGCGGGGGCGGTCGCTGCTGCGATACTGGCTTCATTGCTGGTGGTTCCTGCTGCTACAGACCACTTGTTGGAAGCTCGGGCCCCTGCGGGGGCGGTCGCTGCTGCGATACTGGCTTCATTGCTGGTGGTGCCTGCTGCTACAGAGCACTTGTTGGAAGCTCGGGCCCCTGCGGGGGCGGTCGCTGCTGCGATACTGGCTTCATTGCTGGTGGTGCCTGCTGCTACAGAGCACTTGTTGGAAGCTCGGGCCCTTGCGAGGGCGGTCGCTGCTGCGATACTGGCTTCATTGCTGGTGGTGCCTGCTGCTACAGAGCACTTGTTGGAAGCTCGGGCCCCTGCGGGGGCGGTCGCTGCTGCGATACTGGCTTCATTGCTGGTGGGCCTGCTGCTACAGACCACTTGTTGGAAGCTCGGGCCCTTGCGAGGGCGGTCGCTGCTGCGATACTGGCTTCATTGCTAGTGGTGCCTGCTGCTACAGAGCACTTGTTGGAAGCTCGGGCCCCTGCGGGGGCGGTCGCTGCTGCGATACTGGCTTCATTGCTGGTGGGCCTGCTGCTATAGACCACTTGTTGGAAGCTCGGGCCCCTGCGGGGGCAGTTGCTGCTGTGATACTAACCTCATTGCTCGTAGTGTCTGCTGCTACAGAGCACTTGTTGGAAGCTCGGGCCCCTGCGGGGGCAGTTGCTGCTGTGATACTAACCTCATTGCTCGTAGTGTCTGCTGCTACAGAGCACTTGTTGGAAGCTCGGGCCCCTGCGGGGGCAGTTGCTGCTGTGATACTAACCTCATTGCTCGTAGTGTCTGCTGCTACAGAGCACTTGTTGGAAGCTCGGGCCCCTGCGGGGGCAGTTGCTGCTGTGATACTAACCTCATTGCTAGTAGTGTCTGCTGCTACAGAGCACTTGTTGGAAGCTCGGGCCCCTGCGGGGGCGGTCGACCCTTGTGCGACCAATGCGCTTGCGTGACCAATGCACGAGTGTGACTGGGAACCCTTGTGCGACCAATGCGCGTTGCATGACCAATGCACGAGTGTGACTGGGACCCTTGTGCGACCAATGCGCATTTCGTGACCAATGCACGAGTGTGACCCTTGTGCGACCCATGCGCGTTGCGTGACCAATGCACGAGTGTGACCCTTGTGCGACCAATGCGCGTTTCGTGACCAATGCACGAGTGTGACCCTTGTGCGACCAATGCGCGTTTCGTGACCAATGCACGAGTGTGACCCTTGTGCGACCAATGCGCGTTTCGTGACCAATGCACGAGTGTGACCCTTGTGCGACCAATGCGCGTTGCGTGACCAATGCACGAGTGTGACCCTTGTGCGACCAATGCGCGTTTCGTGACCAATGCACGAGTGTGACCCTTGTGCGACCAATGCGCGTTTCGTGACCAATGCACGAGTGTGACCCTTGTGCGACCAATGCGCGTTTCGTGACCAATGCACGAGTGTGACCCTTGTGCGACCAATGCGCGTTGCGTGACCAATGCACGAGTGTGACCCTTGTGCGACCAATGCGCGTTGCGTGACCAATGCACAAGTGTGACCCTTGTGCGACCAATGCGCGTTTCGTGACCAATGCACGAGTGTGACCCTTGTGCGACCAATGCGCGTTGCGTGACCAATGCACGAGTGCTGCAGGGGCGGTCGCTGCTGCGATACTGGCTTCATTGCTGGTGGTGCCTGCTGCTACAGACCACTTGTTGGAAGCTCGGGCCCCTGCGGGGGCGGTCGCTGCTGCGATACTGGCTTCATTGCTGGTGGTGCCTGCTGCTACAGAGCACTTGTTGGAAGCTCGGGCCCCTGCGGGGGCGGTCGCTGCTGCGATACTGGCTTCATTGCTGGTGGTGCCTGCTGCTACAGAACACTTGTTGGAAGCTCGGGCCCCTGCGGGGGCGGTCGCTGCTGCGATACTGGCTTCATTGCTGGTGGTGCCTGCTGCTACAGAACACTTGTTGGAAGCCCGGGCCCCTGCGGGGGCGGTCGCTGCTGCGATACTGGCTTCATTGCTGGTGGTTCCTGCTGCTACAGACCACTTGTTGGAAGCTCGGGCCCCTGCGGGGGCGGTCGCTGCTGCGATACTGGCTTCATTGCTGGTGGTGCCTGCTGCTACAGAGCTTTTCTTGGAAGCTCGGGCCCCTGCGGGGGCGGTCGCTGCTGCGATACTGGCTTCATTGCTGGTGGTGCCTGCTGCTACAGAGCACTTGTTGGAAGCTCGGGCCCTTGCGAGGGCGGTCGCTGCTGCGATACTGGCTTCATTGCTGGTGGTGCCTGCTGCTACAGAGCACTTGTTGGAAGCTCGGGCCCCTGCGGGGGCGGTCGCTGCTGCGATACTGGCTTCATTGCTGGTGGGCCTGCTGCTACAGACCACTTGTTGGAAGCTCGGGCCCTTGCGAGGGCGGTCGCTGCTGCGATACTGGCTTCATTGCTAGTGGTGCCTGCTGCTACAGAGCACTTGTTGGAAGCTCGGGCCCCTGCGGGGGCGGTCGCTGCTGCGATACTGGCTTCATTGCTGGTGGGCCTGCTGCTACAGACCACTTGTTGGAAGCTCGGGCCCCTGCGGGGGCGGTCGCTGCTGCGATACTGGCTTCATTGCTGGTGGTGCCTGCTGCTAAAGAGCACTTGTTGGAAGCTCGGGCCCCTGCGGGGGCGGTCGCTGCTGCGATACTGGCTTCATTGCTGGTGGTGCCTGCTGCTACAGAACACTTGTTGGAAGCTCGGGCCCCTGCGGGGGCGCGTCGCTGCTGCGATACTGGCTTCATTGCTGGTAGTGCCTGCTGCTACAGAGCACTTGTTGGAAGCTCGGGCCCCTGCGGGGGCGGTCGCTGCTGCGATACTGGCTTCATTGCTGGTGGTGCCTGCTGCTACAGAGCACTTGTTGGAAGCTCGGGCCCCTGCGGGGGCGGTCGCTGCTGCGATACTGGCTTCATTGCTGGTGGTGCCTGCTGCTACAGAACACTTGTTGGAAGCTCGGGCCCCTGCGGGGGCGGTCGCTGCTGCGATACTGGCTTCATTGCTGGTGGTACCTGCTGCTACAGAGCACTTGTTGGAAGCTCGGGCCCCTGCGGGGGCGGTCGCTGCTGCGATACTGGCTTCGTTGCTGGTGGTGCCTGCTGCTACAGAGCACTTGTTGGAGGCTAGGACCCCTGCGGGGCCGGTTGCTGCTGCGGTACTGTCTCCATGGCGAGTGGTGCAGTCTTCGAGACTTTGAGAACAACGTCGTGAGATGGAAGCGCTGGCTGCCTTGTTAACAAACTGTATTGTGGTGCCGCCTTCAGCAAAGAAGACTGGCTCAGCCGAGCCCCAGATGCGAGAACCAGCTCCTCCGAAGGTGTTCCCGGGTGTCAAAGCTGGACAACTGGTAACTTGTGAATGCGACACCTGCTTGAGTCGATTGGTCCGAAGGTGATGCGATCTTCAAGGAGTCATGAGTCAAAGTGGCTGAGGTTTGAACTAACATCTGAGACTATCAGATGATACGGGCAAGGAGTGTTTGCTGGGCTTCCCTGAGGAGCGACAAGTCTGTCCGGATGTAGCTTCTAAAAGCCTCAGATGACCAACGGCCTAGGGCTTGGATCTGCGGCTGGGATAGGCCCTTTTGGGCGGCTGTGGTAGCTGCGCCTATGCGGAAGGAGTGACCGGAAAAGTTGTCTGCTGGGATGCCAGATTGGAGCAGGACGGCTTTGAGGTGCTTCTGAAACCAGAAGCGTGAGGCCGGGCGATTAGAGTCGTCGACGAAGAGGGGATCCGATAAGGCCGCTGACCGGGGTTGTCTGTAGCGAAGGTAGGCTGGAGGGTTCGATATGGCTGAATCTGTGAATTGATGTTGAAAACGTAGACGAAATGACCTCTCCTGGTCTGGTCAATCTTACTTTGCTTAATCGAGTAAGAAATCGTCTCCGAATCCAGCACCTGGAGGTCATTCATGGTGGGGTGAACTGAAGGGTCGAATTTGGATGTGGTGGTGATCTCTGAGCATCGTAGAAAGCCGAAGAACGCCAATGTGAACATGGTGTCAAGTGTGCGGGCAACATGTGTGGAGTGATATCCCTTGCGGAGGGTCGAGATGCATTTGGTGAGAATCTCCAAGGTAATGGGCCTCCTAGCGTCCTGACGGGCGGGTTGGGATCTTCGTATGCCTTGGATAACCATTGATGTTTGGGAGCTTGCTATGGCCGGTGACGGGGAGTTGAAAATCAATTTATGGAAGAACTGGAGTCCGCTGAGGTAACCTCTGATGGAGCTGGCCTGAAGGTTTTTTGCGGTGTTGAGAAATGAGATGTATGAGGTAATTGTGAGGAGAGAAAATTCTGGGAAGGGAATGCTGAAAGCCTGGTGAAACGATCTGAAGTTCTCCACGCCGTGAGGTATGATTGCAGGGTCCTGGGGGAAACTGCCTTAGTTATGGAATTGAGAGAGGCATCGAGAAGCGTTTGCAGTGGGTGATTCACTGGAAGATCAACTCCGGATAAGGTTGTACAGGAATAGGCCTGGGGTCCGCTTCGAGCGCCAGCAGCCTGGACTTCTGCCAAAATCTGCGCTCTGATGTTGCTGGAGACTGGTGGAGGTTCCATCACATGCACGTGTGGAGGCGCTGGCATCGCAGCGGCTGTGGCCAATGAAAACGTGGGGCGTGCCTGTTGAAGAGAGAGAATGGCAGTCGTTTGTGCGTTGTGCGGCGACAAGCTCGTGCTAGCGTTGGCAGCGGCGCCGGAGATATGAGGCCCAGGGACTGAGGCCTGTGACTCTAACGGAGGCAGCCTCACGTCAGAAATCAATTCCGGCGCTGCGGGCCAAGATCCAGGGGCGGGAAAAGCGAATCTAATGGCAGCCGCTTGTGCGTCTAACAGAGATAGGCTCGGGGTAGCGGTGGTTGCGGTGTCAAGGAATTGTGGTACGGAGACCAGCTCTTGTGTCCCCAGCGGAGGCAGCCTCGCACTGGGGAGCCAAGAGCCCGGGGCGGGCAAGGCGAATCTAATGGCGGCCGCTTGTGCAACTAACGGAGACATGCTCGCGCTAGCGGCGGAAGCGAAGAACTGCGGTCCGGAGACCAGCGCTTGTGTCCCCAGCGGAGGCAGGCTCGCACTGGGGAGCCAAGAGCCCGGGGCGGGCAAGGCGAATCTAATGTCGGGCGTTTGTATGTGTAACGGAGACAAGCTTGCGCTAGCGACGGCGCCAAAGAATTGTGGTCCAGAGACCAGCGGTTGTATTCCCACCGGAGGCAGCCTCACGCCTGAGACGTATGGGTGAGCCAGGGCTCCTGAGAGTTGCCGGCCAGCCTGTACGGGGCGGTCATCTACAGTCGCTGTGCTGTCCCACGCGTTGAGCTGATATGCCGCGGGCTGCCGGAGGTGCTCGATCGGGATATCCGTGGCTTCTAGCATGACCTGAACTCTTCCAAGATTTGCCGAAGGCTTGCTGCGTCGGCTCGAGTGAGGGAGGCCTAGCCGAGCCGCGGAGGTAGATTGCCCGTGCCTGGAATAGACGGGACTCCGAGCCGAGCCTGGCTCGTTATTGACAGCCGATCGTGCCAACCTCATCGAGGGGACGTCAGCCTGGGACGACACGTAAAGGGTGTAGAGCTCTAGTTTCGACATCCGCCTGCTGAATGGGACGTCCGCGTTGGCAAGGGCCAGACGAAGGCTCTGGATCGTCCACTTGCTGCATGCAGATATCTTGGGGAGCGCAGAGGCGTATGATGACGCCGGTGAATGAGGTGGAGATCGTGCCGGTGGGAGCGATGACGAACCCTTCCTCTTAGATGCACGCCGCTCAGAGCGGCGGGGATGGCGGCCCCGCGGCGAAGCTTGGAAATAGTCCGTATAATCCGACCCTGAGCTGGAAAGCTGGGGTGCGCATGATGGCACCGAAGGATCTGGAACGTTTGCAATTTTAGAGACCACGGGAGACTCTGACATAGTGGCGAAGCTTGACTATGCTTATCTGACAAGATGCAACAGGTAAGATTGTTTGTCTATTTATGATAGAGCTTGCAGGAGCTGATAGGGTAGATACGGTAATTGCTGATGGTGAACCAGCCTAGATCATTAAGTAGAGATTACGTGCTCGGCTGATAGGTGATTGCTGATGGTGAACCAGCCTAGATAATTAAGTAGAGATAGCGTGCTCGGCTGATAGGTGATTACTGCTGATGGAACATCGGGCTGATTTATATGCTTAGGTTCCTCCCGAACTTTGTTAATAAAACATCATAATGTTACTCCTCTGAGAAAGTCAGAAAGGTGACTGACATTGCTTGCTTCATTGATCCCCATTTCAAGGACAGCTTTTCTTAAAAAACGGATCATGACAACATCAGTTTCATGGTAGTAGAGGAAGCTGTGAAACTGGAAGAAATTACATCATTGGCTCCTCAAGAATTATCTGCGTCTGCTGCTGATCAAGAGCAAGGAAGCAGCACTTCCACCAACACTGTCCCTTCTGCTGCTGCTACAAAAATTACATCAGCAAAACAAAAACAAATTGTCAAAGAAGGAGCAGTTGTCCCCTTAGAAGAAAGAGTAACAACGGAGGTTAAATTGTATTTGTCTTAACCTCCCATATCCCCTGATGCTGACCCACTGGCATGGTGGAAGACTCGTGTTCAAGAGCTACCTATCCTTGGCAAATTAGCAAGGACATTTCTCTGCATTCCAGCCACCAGTGTGCCCTCAGAGAGGGTGTTCAGTTCAAGTGGTGAACATGCTTACATTTTTGCATCATAACTGAAAAATAAGTGTGTAGAAAGTGATCAGGTCTCCAATAACATTGTTCAGCTATTGCTTCGATTATAGCTTTTTTTACAGAAATGTTTTTGATTGTTGAACTACAGGTTATTTTCTTTAATTTAAAAGGATTTTTTTATACTTAATTATTTATGTTCTGATTTGTTGAGCGACAGGTTAAGGCTCACTTAAGTGACTGCATTTATTTAAATTTAATTTAGAAGAACTAACATATTCATTTAATTTATTTAGCGTGACATGTTTAGTGTTCCAAAATGTTGTATACGTTTTTTCAAAATAAAATATATTCTGTTCAATGGAAAAGTTGTTTTTATTAAAAAATAACACATTTAAGAGATGTTATAGTAATACCGTGAAACCGTGATAGTTTTGTGCAAGGTTATCATACCGTTAAAATCTCATACCTGCCCATCCCTACTCTACACAAATACATATTTGTTCCCCAGTACCTAACAGAAGTAGGGTCCCACTGTCCCTCCCCATACCATTTTATTAAACCTTGGAATATAGTGTTGCACAGAAACAACATTCTATAATCTCTTAATTTCTCTGGGTTCGATGCGTCCCAACTCGAACTGTTGATTCCCTTTGCGAGCACCAGCAGCGCCGCTCCTCCTGTCGCTTGAGTCAGCACGACCATAGCAAAGAGCCACGTGGATGCCATTGTGATGGGCCTACGGTTGGGGTTGCCACTCCTTGGGCACCTTTTTGCAGTGGGAGGCGTGTCTTTCCGACGACTTCGTCCTGAAATCTTTGACTACCACGAAGTCTCCTGGCTGAAAGCTGTGTAATGATTTGTCAGCTCCATTTGCTTCTGCTCTTTTGACCTGCACAAATATTTTGAGAGCAAAAACACATTGCCTGTAACATCCCTCCTTTTGACGCGTGGTCTAGGCCATGCCCAACTTGCATTGCACCCTTTTGACATTAATGATTTTACATTACAGCCACTAGCATTTAGGGAATACACAGCTAGTTTAGACTCTGGCAAATTTAAACACTTCTTGTGAATCACAGTAGGCTATTTGTTGTCCCTGAATCTATCAAAAATTCAAGCGGTTTGTTGCACACAAACATTGTGCATTTTAGCAAAGTTCAGAAAGCAGTGTCATTCATCATGGAATGTGAGGTAAGCAGATCTTCATTGCATACAGTAGGAAAAAGCATTTCTTCATTGCATTTGCTAGGGGAAATCATACTCACCACCCTGATGCCTCACCTCCTCACTTCAATCTCCCTTTTCTTTTGACCTCAGTGGTCTCAGAGGCTAAAGGCAGTCATTGCGCCAGTGCCCCGTTTTCCCGCAGTTGAAAAACTTCTATCGATCATAAGTGCTAGAGGGTTTAAAACCTCCTCTCCCTCTTCCACGTCCACGCCATTGACCTCCTCTTCTCCAGTTTCTTCTTCCTGCATGCTCTCCTCCGATATTCATTAGAGCCATGTGGAGTTCTTTATCTTGTTTATGTTTCTTCTGAAGCTCTTTCTTGCCTGTTTGTCTTTCGGCGTGTACAGCATGACGGACGATCTCACTCATTCTCGCTCGATGCACAATTTTTCCATTTCTCCATTTTCCAAGGACCAATGTCTGGTCCGTCTGCATCCGGTTGAAGTCCAGAATGTTCTTTACATACCTCCTCCAGCCTGGCCAAGAAATCCTCCACTCTTTCATCCGTTTTTTGCACACAAGCGGCGATCTTGTCCAGGTTCAGAGATTTGGGAAACTTAGTTATGAGTCCTTCTAAGAATTCTTCCGAAATCTTCCTGTACTCTGCATTGTCTGCATGTGACCAGTTGACATGTTCCCTTATATAATCATCCACAGGCCATTTACCCTGTAGCTTTCTTAGGTCAGATGGTTTCAGTTTCAGACTTTCAACAGTCTCTCTAATTCTTTCACTGAGGGTGAGAATTCTTTGCAAAAGGTCAAAAGTTCTTTGTACGTCGGGGCTGGACACGCTCTTTCTTGCTTTTGACGCACCACAGGCTGTGGCAAAATGCGATTATTTTATATTTCTCATCATTAGAATTCTTCCTATTACATCCACTTCGTCTGCGATAAAAAACGCGAACGCGATCTCCTCTATTGTTCACGTTTCAAGCGACAAAACAGCGAGATGTCCGACTTCAAAGGTCTTTTTTGACCCCTCCCCTTACTGCAGCCGCCTATGGGATCAGAAACCAGCCACAAGTATTGTGGTCGTGGTTTGAAAAATAATGAGCGTAAATAAAAAAATTTAAAACACGTGTAAAATAATAGCGCAAAAATCTAAAAAACAAATGCAACAACAAACAACTCGGTCACGGATCGAAAAGTAATAAGCGTGAATCAAAAATGTTAACACGTTTACAATTGTTCTGCACAAAACTTGCAACATGAATTAAATATTTTCCAAATCACAAACAAAATCAGGTTTCGCTCATATTAATTTTTTCTCCATGCTTACGGTCTTTTCCATGTTCTGCGCTTGCTTTTCTAAATGCTGCAGTTCAAGTTTCATGGTAATTAGGGCGGGCTTCGGCGCCACCATTGGTCCAGTAGTTCTAGATTGACAGCTCCTCCTCTAGCCAATCAGTCGACGAGGGTGTTGACGTCACTCCAAACGCGACTCGCGGCATACCTCTGAAGATGGATTATATATAAATCAATAAATCAAATCAAATCAAAATATCCGTCAGCTGCAAATCGCAGACAACCACAGGTAGGGTTGCCACCTTCAATACAGAAAAATAAGGGATGCCTGCCGCAGCGGGGGGCACACCCCCCGAGGCCAAGATGACCACAGTCCCGATGGTGTGCCAGTGGTGCTATAGCATAAGTTAAAACATGTTTTCATAAAAATATTAAGATTGATACCAATGGACATTATAATAACATATCTGCTATTGAAATCAGTGTGTGAACAGATGCGCTCAGTCTCTCACTATCACAACTATATAAAAAATATATAAAGTGCAGGAGACTTGCAAAGGATCTTCCATGAACATCATGAATAACATCAGTGGAACCAGAAATTGTAGTGTTCAGTTTTTGAGCATGTCAGGCCTACTTTCTTTTATAAGTGTACTTGTCACTTCGTGCAGCACTCAGAAGCTGTTTGTCTTTCAAACAGCTACAGTAAAACTCCAAACAGGACTGCTCAAAGTTGAGAGTGATCAAGAGCTCACTCCTAATGAGCTCCACAGAGCACCTGTTCCTTCTGTCACTCATTCTAGAAAAGATCATTTCTACATAACCAGTGGATGCTGGGATGCTTAAGATGTGGCTAATGATGGACAGTATGTTAGGCAGGTTAGCTACTTGAAAGGAAGCCACCCACCTGGCTGCCACATCTTTGGACTTCCATTCATCCTCTGCACTCTGAGCCCCTTCAGAATGCTATTTGCTGTGGTGCATTCATCATAAAGTTCATCCATGCTGACTTTTTGGATGAGGTTGAGCTTATTAATGATCCTCTCAGTGTCGCTGAAGGAAAGCATGCCATGGTTCAGAGAGAGAGGTTGCAAGGAGAACAGCCAGTTGTCCTCTGAAAAGTCAAACCATTTCTCAATGTATGAGATTGCTGTTTTGAGAAATGCTGTGAAATCTGCCCTTGACCTATCTGCATCATGTGGGAGAAGATGCTGCAGCTTCACTTTTGTTAAGTAGCCGTAAAACTGGTCATCTCTTCTCTGTGCAAGTTTTTGCTTGAAGGTAGACATGATGGAATACAGCTCAACACAGGTGGTTGAATCATTTTCCAGCTTCTTTACAACATCCTCAAAGAGGGAGAGGATGTTATTGGAGAACAGGAGGTACACTTCCACATTATCAGCATCTTCCTTAGTTGAGGCTTCTCTGAGCTTTAACAAAGCTCTGATCTGTCTGGGACACTCTTCCCCCAGGCTGATGAAATAAGACCTGAGTACAGTCCAGGATTGCATAAAACGGGATATGGCTAGATTGAGGGACAGCCATCTTGTTGTAACATGTCACAGAATCTCACGGAACTCCACATCACAGAACTGGCAAAACTCTTTGATGGATTCCCTTAGTTTGGCAGATGTGGAGAAGTGGCCATAGACCTTCAGCACAACATTTTCTACATCTACAGTGAGCTGGTCGAGAGCATGCTTCACTGTGTTGTGCACAATATGGGCATGGCAGTTGCCTTCCGGCAGACATTTTTGCTTTTTGCATTTTAGGTTGGTGAAGACAGAGTTATGGATTCCATAATTTACATTAGATCTTTTACTGTATTTGTTGGAGTAACAGTAGATCCTTCAACTTGCAGTTTATAATCAGAAATATTCGGTTTGCGTGTCTTTGGTCCGATAAGTAATATTTCTGTTTTATTACAATTTAAAAGAAGGAAATTACAGGTCATCCAATGTTGTATATCTTTAATGCACTCTGCCAATTTGGATAGCTGGGAGGAATCATCTGGTTTTGATGAGATATATAGCTGAGTATCATCTGCATAGCAATGGAAGCTGATTCCATGTTTTTTAATAATAACAGCACGGGTCCCAGAACCGATCCCTGAGGTAATCCATAATTTACTTGCGTTAGATTGGATGATTCCCCATTTAAATGGGCAAATTGATGTCTTTCTGACAAGTAAGATCTAAACCACTGTAGTGCCTGTCCCTCAATACAGGTATAATTGTGTAAGCGATCTAGAAGTATGTTATGGTCTACGGTATCGAACGCAGCACTAAGGTCAAGCAGGACCAGGAGTGAGATGTTACCTTTATCTGATGCTATAAGCAGGTCGTTTGTAATTTTAACAAGTGCAGTTTCAGTGCTATGATGCGGTCTAAAGCCTGACTGAAATTTTTCGTGCATGTTGTTATTTTGTAAGAAAGAGCGCAACTGAGTGCACACTACTTTTTCTAGTATTTTAGACAGGTATGGAAGATTTGAAATCGGTCTACAGTTTCCAAGTTCATTTGGATCTAAGTTTGGTTTCTTGATTAGAGGCTTAATGGGTCATTTTAAAGGGTCCTGGGACATGGCCTAGATTAATTGACGAGTTGATAATGTTATAAATAGGCTCAATTGCAACAGGTAGTAGCTCTTTTAATAATTTAGTTGGTATGGGGTCTAATAAGCAAGTTGTAGGTTTAGAAGTTGCGATAAGTTTAATCAAATCTTCCTGTTTTATAGGTGAAAAACGCTGGAGCCTTTGTTTTGAGCGATGGTTTGTAACGAACGAAACTGTGTGTTTACATGCAGCACATTATGGTGCGGTGTGCCCTTTAAGAGACTGATCACGTCATTCCTGACGCACGCTATGCGTGATGACGTTGTGAAGTGGCGAGTGAGTGAGATCCACCGTAGATGCTGAGCGTGCTCTACCAACTTTATATACTTTTGTTTTGTTAGTTTTATTTTGTGACGCTGGAAAAAGAGTAATCTCTCATGTGTGAGAGGATTGCGTTGCTGTGTTACCTGCCATTAAATGTGCGTGATACAGCCTTTACGCCTCTAACCTCTTTCTTCTATGGACTTTGTGAGAGCTATCCGGGTCAGAGCGTTACAATTGGCGCCCGAACAACTTGAATCTGGATCCGTCATCTACTGGAAACCTGATAATTTACAACTCCGATCGAGCGTGGAGATCTTTGCAGAGACTGGTGAGATTAGCTTGCTAACGCTGGGTGACACGTGTGTGTTGACCGCGTGCAGTGACAGCTGAGCGTTTTTTCTTCTCTTCTTTTCTCCACTTCAACTTGATATTTTTCTTTGAAGTGACAGCTGATTATTTTGATAAATTTAGACTGTGTGCTTCGTCAGATTTTTTTTATTGATTTTTTTGCCGATGGTAAAGGACTGAGTATTGGGAACGGAGGATTATAATTTTTCCCTATCAGTTTTGGAAGTGATCAAACTTTTTCCTCACTGTTTTCGAACGCGGACTGACATTTGGATCTTTACCTTTCTGTGATGTTGTAGCACAGATATAATATTTTTTTTTTTGCTTTGCGTGCTTGGAACTGAGATATACTTTTTGTGCACAAACGGACAGCAAAAACATTTTTTTTGTTTGTTTTGTCTGAACTGAATTTGTGAGCACGGAAGAAACGAACATTTTGTTTTTGGAACAGTTTTTGGAAGTTTTTCTTTCCTAATTCATTGTGAACTGAACTGATTGTGCAAACTTGGCGATTTCTAACGTTTTGCTCTCATTTGGATGATTAAGGGACTTTGAGAACATTACATTCACTTTGAAAAAGCGTGTTCCTTTGCTCTGGGTATGCTAATGGACAATATAATAATTGAACTCTCATAAAAGAAAGTAAACCTGTATGTTTTTGGTGACATTTGCTATTTCACAGTTTAAATGTGGGATTATTGAATTTTTTTTTAGTTTCATCTGATGATGTGTGCATTTTAAGGTCAATTTATATTTTCTGGGTTACATTGTGAATTTTACAGGTGTTGTACCACTGTTTATGTGAATGCACAGTTACTGTGATGGCTTACTACCCAGACTTTAAGTCTGACTTGACCCACTCATTGCCAGACTCTGTTCCCAGGCGGAGACAAAAGTCAGTGCAGCCTGCTGCAGGGAGTCTGGAGACTCAAGTGGAACGTCTACAAGCGGAAGTATCGCTGCTTCAACAGTGTCTCAATGACTCTCTCCAGTTACAGCAGAGCATATTAAGAAGGTTTGGACCTCCTGATGTGGACACCCTTGCAGCGCCACATGACCAGCTGCCTCCTATGGCCAGTTCTACGCCACACATCCGTGTATCACCAAGCCAGGTGCCACTACAAGGTACATCTACCGATAATGTTTCCCTCAGAAATGTGACATTCTCACCACAGGCTAATTCTTCTGATGTGAGTAATACTAGTAGAATCCTTGCATCCGTACTGCACCAGTCTAGGCTTGAGCCACCTGTATTTGCAGGAGATGGACGTGTAAGCCCAGAGGACTGGCTCCAGTCAGTCAATGTTTACAGGACATCACTCGACTTAACCGATGCCCAAGTTCTCCTCGAGTTGCCTCGATTTTTGACGAAGGAACCAAAAAAATGGTTCACTGTCCTTGACTCTCATGTCGTCACATGGGCCCAGTTCTGTGATTTCTTCAGGACAGTCTTCCTTCCCTCCAACATTCAAGAACAAATAATGAGGGGAATCCTAGACCGTATACAGAGTCCTGAAGAGCCCCTCCCTACTTTTGTGGCCCACATGCTAAGTGAGTTCAGGAAGCTGAAAACCCCCCCACCCGAGCAAGAACAAATCGACCTTATTTCTAAACATGCTCTTGAGAAATACAGAGTTGCACTCTATGGAACCTCTGTTTCCTCAGTGATGGATCTCCTCCTGAGGGCTCATGAGCTCCATGTGGTCCTTGGACCAAGTAATTGTTTCCCTACTTCAGGGCAGAGTAAAGCTAAACTTGACAAAGGAACTTTCTGTTACAAGTGCTCACGTCCTGGCTTCACTTCTCGCACATGCCCAGATTGTAACCCAATTCCCAGAAGGAGCTCACAACGAAGCGAGTCCCCTGAGGTGCATTCAGGACAGAATCCTGATGCAAAGGATACAAACAACGACGAAAGGAGTAATTTTGTCGCACAGAGGGAAAACTACAGAGGGGGGAGGATGATTCGCAGAGGCAATCCTCCCTCCAGGAGATGAATTCGCCTCAACCGACTGTTCCTGCACGACCTGTCCTTTGTCATGTGGAAGATCCCACATCCCCGTCCTGTTGGAACACCCCATTTAGAGTTAAAATTAACTTACGTGGCCAGGTGGTGGATGCTACACTTGACACTGGCGCATCACTTTCTGCAGTGCAGGCAGACATCGTTCAAAATCATGACAGATTGAAGGCTGAGATTCAACCATGGACCTCTTCCCCTATACAACTGGCAGACGGTGGAGCATGCCTGCCTGTGGGACTTACGTGGCTGGCTTTTGGATTTATGGGACAGCGTTTTTACCACCGTTTTGCTATTGTCCCACGCCTTCCCTCAACAGTAGTCTTGGGAATGGACTTCATGTTGCGTGCGTCCATTACGATTCACGTCCCGTCTAGGACTGTTGTCATGGGTGAAAGTCCTTTATTCATGGATGAATTGGATGGCGGAGGTGGTCTTGAGTTGGATAACAGTTTGTTGTTCATGGAAATTCCAGCTTCAGCGCTTCAAGATAAAATTGAAGAGGCATGTTTGAGCTTTGACGAAAAGGGACAGTTGTCAGAACTGCTTGAAAGCTTTCCGGACCTCTTCGATGGTCACCTGGGCCGTACTACTCTAGCAGAGCACTCCATAGAGACAGGAAATGCCAAACCAGTTCACCTTCCCCCTTATCGAACTTCTCCAGCTAAAAAACGGTTGATCGAGGACCAAATCGAGAAAATGTTGCATGAAGGAATCATTGAACCTGCGGCTGGTCCTTGGGCTGCACCGGTTGTGATCGTGCAGAAACCTTGTGGTGAACCACGATTTTGCGTGGACTATCGTGGGTTAAACCAGCTCACCACAAAGGACTCTTACCCATTGCCGAGAGTCGACGAGTCCCTTGACTTCCTTTCCCGAGGAAAATTTTTGACCACAATTGACCTTGCTCGTGGATACTGGCAAGTCTCCATGGCAGAAGGGTCAAAACCAAAGACTGCTTTTGTCTCACATTGTGGGCTGTTTCAGTTCCGAGTGCTTCCATTTGGTCTGTGCAATGCACCGGCGACCTTTCAAAGACTCATGAACAGCGTCTTGGCCGGACTTGTATATAAGTCCTGTGCGGTCTACCTGGACGACATTGTTGTGGCTTCGCCCACCTTCAAACAACATCTTGAAGATCTCAAGGAAGTGTTTTCAAGGCTTCAGTCCGCCGGGTTGACCATTAAACTAGCCAAATGCCAGTTCTGTCGCAAAGAGCTTACCTTCTTGGGGTATCGGGTTTGTCCGAGTGGAATCCTGCCGGAACAAGACAAAGTAAAGGCGGTGACGGACTTTAGACCCCCTGTCAATGTGAAGCAAGTGAGGCAGTTCCTGGGCTTGACAGGCTATTATCGTCGATTTATGCAGGACTATGCTCGCCTTGCTGAGCCACTCTTCAACCTCACAAAAAACGACGTTCCTTTTGTCTGGGACACGGCTTGCCAGGAGGCTATGGACCTGCTTAAAGGAAAGTTAACTTCGGCACCTGTGTTGAGGTTCCCCGACTTTACTCTCCCGTTCTTCATTCATGCTGATGCCTGTGACGCAGGACTTGGAGCTGCGTTGATGCAGAGAGATCAGAACGGTAGAGATGTGGCTGTGGCTTACGCTAGTCGGACCCTGCATAAAGCTGAGAAACCCTATTCCACGCCCGAGAAAGAGTGCCTTGCTGTCATCTGGGCCTTGGAACACTTTAGGCCTTATGTTGAGGGTCTCCATGTCACGATCTTTACTGACCACAATGGACTTAAGTGGTTAATGTCCCGCCCGAATCCCACTGGACGTCTCGCTCGATGGTCTCTCCGCCTTCAGGACTTTGATTTCGACATTGTCCACAAGCCTGGTGCTCGAAACACGGTGCCCGATGCGCTGTCGAGGAATCCCCTAGCGGTTGAGTCGCCGCCATTGGACATACTTCCCGAGTACGCTATGATTGGTGGTCTTGACCTCCGTACGCTTTCTTCTGTGACTCTCACGGACCGTTCTCATGTCAGACAACTTCAGCTCGATGATCCAGTTACGGGTAACCTTCTCCGTAAAATGGAGGCCGCGCCCCAACAGGAGGGTGAAAATGAGGGGTGCTCTCAGTATTGCATTCAAGATGGTCTATTGTACTTCAACGACCCCAAACCTGCTTGCGGTATCCATCCTTTGAAAGGATTAAAGCTGTATGCTCCTGAGTCTCTCAAAGGTACCTTGCTGAGGTATTATCACGATCATCCAACTGCGGGTCACCTGGGCATAACTAAGACCTTAGCCCGACTGAAACTCAGGTTTTTCTGGCCTAAAATGGCATCTGAGATCAAGAAATATGTGACCTCTTGCACAGTTTGCCAACTGACAAAACCAAGCCAAAGGAAGCCTGCCGGTCTAATGGTCCCGATTCGGCCTCAGAAACCTTGGGAGTATGTTGGTGTTGATTTTGTGGGCCCTTTGCCTCGTACCTCCAGGGGAAATGCTCACATCTTGGTATTTGTCGACTACTTTTCTAAGTGGGTTGAGATCGTGGCAGTAAGGGAAGCCACAGCTCATGTGGCAGCCGGCAAAATGCTGAGTGAAGTTTTTTCCCGTCATGGGGCCCCCACTTACTTAATTTCAGACAGAGGTTCTCCTTTTGTGAGTGAGCTGTTTGGACAGATGCTTTCTGCCCTAGGAACTGAACATCGGTTAACGACTGCGTATCACCCACAGACCAATGCAACAGAGAGGGTTAACCGTACTCTCAAGACGGCCATTCGAGCATACGTGGATGGAAAACACACCTCCTGGGACCGATATATCCCACAAATCTGCTTTGCACTGCGGACTGCGCCACATGAAAGCACAGGTCAAACACCGTCTATGATGTTGTATGGGAGGGAGTTGGACACTTCTCTGGATCTGGTCACTCAACCTGTCTGGGATGGGATGGAGGAGACTGAGGTCCCATACTCTGAACGTTTGAGGAAGTCACTGCGTGAAGCACATGATCATGCTAAGGCAGCTCTGGAAGCCAGTCATGACAAAAGGAAGCTGCACTATGATAAAAGACGCCGATTTGCTACTTATGACACGGGTGACCTTGTCAGAGTGAGAACTCATCCTAGATCGGATGCTTTGGCCAACTTTACAGCTAAATTAGCGCCCCTGTACTCTGGTCCATATCGTGTCACCCAAGTCTTGTCTAGTGTGAACTATAGACTTGCGAAGTTGGACACTGGTGAGGATGCTGGAGTCTTTCATGTGGTCAATATGCAGCCTTTTCGCACTTGGAACTCGTGTGGCAGCAATATGTTGAGTTTGCCTCAGGATGCGTCTGAAACGCCCTATGATGCATTTGAGGACTGTTTGGAAACAACACAGTTGTATGGAGATATATCTCAGGAAACATGCGCTGCTCTGCCTGATGAGACTGTTGTTGATTGCGACGGTTTCACTGAAAATGCTCATGACATGCCCAGAGAATACGCAAGTTGTACTCACATCTCTGACGCTGACACTGACGTGTCTACAGATAGTGCAGACCTCCCTGACTTTGACTTTGTCCCTCAGGGCCCTCGTTACAATCTCAGACCTAGGTTGGCCCCTAGAATCACGTCAGGTTGGTCAGATAGTGGATGGACTAATGAGTATCATTCCGACAGATTAGACCTAAAGTGATGTTGAGTTTATTGGTTTGTACATCTGTGTTTCAATGTTCTTTTGAAATGTTATTTTCTAACAAGAGAATAAGTACTTGTACATTTTGTTGTGGTTCTTGAGTTTTCATATGTTATGTAAAAAAAAAAAAAAAAATTGTATTTTGTGCACATGGCTTGACTGTCACAGGTTTTTGTATTTGAAATGTCTTTCTGCAGTAACTGCATACCGTGTACTGTGTGGCTCTTGCTGGCATGTCTGCCAGTTATTGGCTTCTGTATGTGAAACATAGTTTGGTTAATGGGTTTTCCATGTTTCCATGTATGGGGCTGGATAGATATTTTGTCCTTATGTTGTGTACGGCTGGGGACAGCCTTTTTCTTTCCGGGGGGAATCTGTAACGAACGAAACTGTGTGTTTACATGCAGCACATTATGGTGCGGTGTGCCCTTTAAGAGACTGATCACGTCATTCCTGACGCACGCTATGCGTGATGACGTTGTGAAGTGGCGAGTGAGTGAGATCCACCGTAGATGCTGAGCGTGCTCTACCAACTTTATATACTTTTGTTTTGTTAGTTTTATTTTGTGACGCTGGAAAAAGAGTAATCTCTCATGTGTGAGAGGATTGCGTTGCTGTGTTACCTGCCATTAAATGTGCGTGATACAGCCTTTACGCCTCTAACCTCTTTCTTCTATGGACTTTGTGAGAGCTATCCGGGTCAGAGCGTTACAGCAACAATTTGGAGGTTTAGTTTTTTTTTTTTTTCCCCAATTTTTTTTTTTTTTTCTTAAAAAATTTCATAATTCATTTCTCCCCAGTCGGCGGAATAGCCAGGTCAGGTGGAGTCTGTTTATTTGTTAATTTAGCGACTGTGCTAAATAAAAACCTTGGATTGTTTTTGTTGGTTTCTATGAGGTTACGAAGGTGCTCAGCCTTTGCTGCTTTTAGTGCCTTTTTATAACAATTTCCTGGTCATGACATCGAGCGATTCTTTATTTATTGGTATGGTTATTAAAGGAGTCAGATCTGGCAAGCTCTTTGCGAAGCTATCTTTAGTAGCGGAGGTGATTGTTCTACCCTGTCGATAACGAGTTAAAGGGCTGATTCCTGACGTGCGTAAAGTACCCGTTATAAGATAGTGATCGGTGACATCGTCACTTTGAGGCATAATATCTATAATGGTTAGATCGGCTCCGTGAGATATAATCAGGTCTAGTGTATGATTAAATCGATGAGTGGGTCCTTTAATGTGTTGTATTACCCCAAAAGATTGTAGTAGTTCAGTAAACGCCAGTGCTAATGCATCGGTAGCGCTATCTACGTGGATATTAAAATCTCCGACAATTAGTATTTTATCAACGTTAACCAATAGGTCCGATAGGAAGTCCGCAAACTCTTTCAGAAAATCAGTATAGGGAGTATATGCGTCTTCCCTTAGGTCTTAATTTCGAGAGGCAACATCACCTCAGGATGACAAAATCTGCGCTGCAGAGCTTTAAAGTCTTTCAATCAGTCAAGCATCACCAGTCATACAGGAGTGTCTTAAATAAATACAAATACTGTGAACAAACACTTTTTTGTTTCTTCTGTTACACATAGGTCTACATCAAGATATGTTGTTGATCAAATTGTGTGGCAATGAATAGAGTAGGCTATTTCAGAATCATGATACCATAGATATGATAGACAAAATTGTATTGTATTTGCGAGTTCACCAGATGCAGTTATTCTTGCCTCACTAAATGCCGCAAAGTGTCCTCCTTTTTGGTGTTATGGAAATGGCCACCCTAACACCTGTGTTAACTCAGCTGCTGTAACCTAGAGGGGAGTAGGATAAGAAATTGCTAAATAACTCGAGTAATTTTATAAAGTGTTGTGAACAAAGATTTTGGCTAAATTTGTTGTCATTGTTTGCAGTAACACCATCCAAACAGTCAAACCACGCCTAAATAACTGTAAATGACATAATAATATCTACAAACATTTCTTATTTAAGTAACATTTTTATTATTGTTAAGTAAATATATTTATGTATTTATTTATTCTGTTTTGATATAGTCTATTGTTAATTCTAGTATTGAATGATGCAATTATTTAAATTGGTTAAGCATAACAAATAGCCTAGTTGTTTATTTTATTCACATAGGTACTATTCATTCATTCATTTTCTACCGCTTATCCGGGGCCGGGTCGCGGGGGCAGCAGTCTAAGCAGAGATGCCGAGACATTCCTCACCCTAGACACTTACTCCAGCTCTTCCGGGGGGACACCGAGGCGTTCCCAGGCCAGCCGGGAGACATAGTCCCACCAGCGTGTCCAGGATCTCCTCCGGGCCCGGAGCACCTTCCGGGGAAGGCGTCCAGTAGGCATCCGTAACAGCTGCCCAAGCCACCTCAGCTGACCCCTCTCGATGTGGAGGAGCAGCGGCTCTACTCCGAGCTCCTCCCGGGTGACCGAGCTTCTCACCCTATCTCTAAGGGATCGCCCAGTCACCCTGCGGAGGAAGCTCATTTCAGCCGCCTGTATCCGGGATCTTGTCCTTTCGGTCATGACCCAAAGCTTATGACCATAGGTAAGAGTAGGAACGTAGATTGACCGGTAAATTGCTTCACCACGACAGACCGGTACATCGACCGCATTACTGCAGAAGCTGCACCGATCCGTCTGTCAATTTCCCCCGTCCATCCTTCCCTCACTCGTGAACCTCTCCACCAACCTGAAGTGGGCAAGCCACCCTTTTCCGACTGAGGACCATGGCCTCGGATTTGGAGGTACTGATTTTCATTCCAGCCGCTTCACACTCTGCTGTAAACCGTCCCAGTGCATGCTGAAGGTCCTGGTTTGAAGGGGCCAACACAACAACATCATCCGCAAATAGCAGAGACGAGATCGTGTGGTCCCCAAACCTGACACCCTCCGGCCCCTGGCTGCGCCTAGAAATTCTGTCTATAAAAATTACGAACAGAACCGGTGACAAAGGGCAGCCCTGGCGGAGTCCGACATGCACTGGGAACAAGTCTGACTTACTGCCGGCAATGCGAACCAAGCTCCTGCTTCGGCCGTACAGGGACCTGACAGCCCTTAGTAAAGGACCACAGACCCCGAAGCACCCTCCACAGGATGCCACGAGGGACACAGTCGAATGCCTTCTCCAAGTCCACAAAACACATGTGGATTGGTTGAGCAAACTCCCATGAACCCTCCAGCACCCTGTAGAGGGTGTAGAGCTGGTCCAGCGTTCCACGGCCTGGACGAAAACCACACTGTTCCTCCTGAATCCGAGGTTCTACTATCGGCCGTATTCTCCTCTCCAGTACCCTGGCATATACTTTCCCGGGAAGGCTGAGAAGTGTGATCCCCCTGTAGTTGGAACACACCCTCCGGTCCCCCTTCTTAAAAAGAGGGACCACCACCCCGGTCTGCCATCCCAGAGGCACTGTCCCCGACCGCCACATTTACATTTATTCATTTGGCAGACGCTTTTATCCAAAGCGACTTACAAGTAGTTTTATACAGTGGCACATTACTGCAGAGCAATCAGGGGTAAGGTGCCTTGCTCAAGGGCCCTTCAGTCATGACCTGCTGGCACTGAGATTAGAACCGTCAACCTTCTGATCACAAGCCCAACTCTCTAACCATTAGGCTGACACGCCACGCGATGCTGCAGAGGCGTGTCAGCCAAGACAGCCCCACTCAGGACGGTACTCAGGGCGAATCTCATCCACCCCCGGTGCCTTGCCACTGAGGAGTTTCTTGACTACCTCAGTGACTTCGGCTTGGGTGATGGATGAGTCCACCTCTGAGCCCTCAGCCTCTGCTTCCTCAATGGAGGACGTGACGGTGGGATTGAGGAGATCCTCGAAGTACTCCTTCCACCGTCCGACGACATCCCCAGTTGAGGTCAACAGCCTCCCACCTCCACTGTAAACAGCGTTGGTAGGGCACTGCTTCCCTCTCCTGAGGCGCCGGGCGGTATGCCAGAATCTCTTAGAGGCCAGTCGATAGTCCTTCTCCATGGCCTCACCAAACTCCTCCCAGGCCCGAGTCACAAATTGATATTCGGCCTGCCCTCCCCCGACATAAATGCCCCCCAG
Source organism: Barbatula barbatula (assembly GCA_037178815.1). NCBI lineage: Eukaryota > Metazoa > Chordata > Actinopteri > Cypriniformes > Nemacheilidae > Barbatula > Barbatula barbatula. Next base: position 1,159,535 of record CM074086.1, read on the forward strand.
CTCGCTTTACTGATTAAAAGCATCCATAGAACACACCCCACCACCCCAGACGCCAGGAAACCCCTCACACTCGAAATTCTCACCAAGTGCATCACAACTCTCCGCAAAGGCTACCTCTCAACCCATATAGCACGCACATTAGACGCAATGTTTATCCTGGCCTTTTATGGCTTCCTACGCGGCTCAGAATTTCTCAGCTCCTCCATTTCCAACCATAAGATCCACCCCACCTTTTCAGACCTCACAGTGCTAGACAACGACACCATCTCATTCCTTATAAAACAAAGCAAATCCGATCAAGCAAAGGAGGGCCACCACATTTACATATTCAACCTCCCGTCACCCATTCAACCCTACTAGACCCTCCTGCCATATCTACGCCTCAGGCGCTCCCAGATCCGCTCTCCCCTCGAACCCCTTTTCGCCGACGACTTCAACCGCCCCTTCACCAGATTTAGTTTTCAGAAACACCTCCGAGCCGTCCTTCAATTATCAGGCGTAGGCGCAGGCCAGTTCTCCACCCACTCCTTCCGGATAGGCGCCGCCACCACCGCCGCCCAGAAGGGACTCTGGCAACCCCAAATCCAGGCACTCGGGCGCTGATCTTCCGAGGCCTTCAAAACTAACATCCGGTCGGATCACGCACACATCAGAGAATCCCACCGAACCCTCGTCAGCCAACTCACATAAGCATTCCACCCAGGGCTCACCCCCCAAGCACCCTCCCCTCCGCCATTCGGCAGCTCGCTCCCTCCAGCACCACACACACCATTGGCCACACATCGCGCACGGGTCGCACTAGGTTCCCAGTCACACAATGTGCATTGGTCACACAATGTGCATTGGTCACGCAACGTGCATTGGTCGCACAAGGTTCCCAGTCACACTCGTGCATTGGTCACGTAACGCGCATTGGTCGCACAAGGGCCCAAGTCATCTACGTGCATTGGCCACGCAACGTGCATTGGCGACACAAGGTTCCCAGCCACACTCGTGCATTGGTCACGCAACGCGCAATGGTCGCACAAGGGCCCAAGTCATCTACGTGCATTGGTCACACATCGCGCATTGGTCGCACAAGGGCCCAAGTCACCTACGTGCATTGGTCACGCAACACGCATTGGTTACACAAGAGCACAAGCTATTTCATGCATCGGTCACGCAACGCGCATTGGCCGCTCAAGGGTACTGGACTCACCGTAGCACCAGCCCAAGGGGCCAGCGCACAGAGCATGCAGTGATAACAGCATCAGGAACCAGCGCATTCAGCACTACAGGAATCTCACACTCAACACCAATATCCGCATGCCGAAGGCGACGCAATGCTAATAATCTTCACAATGTATCACTGCTAGCAACTGCCCCTTCTACTTTCCCAATAGGATTGTGGAACTGCCAATCTGCTGTGAACAAAGCTGATTTCATTACAGCTTGTTAAACATTCTGGTCTTTCCATTGTAGCACTTACAGAAACATGGATCAAACCAGAGGACTCTGCCACTCCCGCTGCCCTCTCCCATAACCACACTTTCTCCCACAGCCCTCGCATCACAGGAAGGGGTGGAGGCACCGGTCTACTTATCCCCAAATACTGGAAATTCAATCAGCTAACACCCATGTGTGACAACAGCTCCTTCGAGTTTCATGCTGTTACTATCACCCACCCTGTTAAAAGTCATTTTGTAGTTATATATCGTCCCCCAGGTCAGCTTGGACATTTCTTGGAGGAGCAGGATATGCTTCTTTCATCCTTCCTTGAGGATGGTACTCCCCTGGTGGTCCTAGGTGACTTCAACATCCACATTGGAAAGCCACAGGCTGCTGACTTTGTCAACCTGACCGCATCATTTCTCCTCGAGCAGGTTTCCACATCAGCAACCCACAAGTCTGGAAACCATCTAGATCTGATCTTCACAAGGTACTGCTCCACTCATCACTCTCAGGTCACCCCGCTGCACACGTCTGATCACTTCTTCGTGTAGATTCATCCTCTACAACATTAGGAAAATTAGACCTTTCCTCCTCTTCCTTTTCGGAGCACTCTACGCAAGTCCTAGTCCAGGCTCTTGTCCTGTCCAAACTGGATTATTGCAATGCGCTTCTGGCTGGACTTCCTGCTTGCACAATCAAACCTCTCCAGATGATCCAGAATGCGGTGGCAAGAGTGGTCTTCAATGAACCGAAGAGAGCGCATGTAACTCCGCTCTTCATCAGGTTACACTGGCTCCCTGTTGCCGCCCGCATAAAGTTCAAGGCTTTGCTCCTGGCCTACAAGACCAACACCGGATCTGCACCATCGTATCTCCACTCACTAATGCAGATCTATGTTCCTTCCAGATCACTGCGGTCTGCAAAGGAACAACGACTAGTGGTACCATCCCAAAAAGGAAAAAAGTCACTCTCCCGTACCTTCTCTGGATCTGTTCCACATTGGTGGAATGATCTACCAGCTGCTACAAGATCAGCAGACTAGGTTGCCATCTTTAAAAAACGCCTAAAAACGCATCTCTTCCGTCAACACGTCGCTGATTGATTTTTTCTAATTCTCTTCCCTTTCCTTCTTTGTAATAAAAAAAAAAAAAACTAATTACTACCCTCACTATTCTGAGCTTTTTATACTGTGCTAGGCTTAATGTACTAGTTTGATGCACTTATGTATTTTGTTGCCTATGTTGTTATAATTGCTTCCAATGTTTCCTCATCTGTTAGTCGCTTTGGATAAAAGCGTCTGCTAAATGACTAAATGCAAATGTAAATATCGCCGAGCACCCACAGCTTCTAAACCTCCGCTTTGCTTCCCGGAAACTGCCGCAGGCCATGCCAAGAAATCTCAACCTTCCTACCCAACCCGCCCAGCCGAAGCGCTGGCCGTGGTCCACCGGATTTCTGCATCTTTTGGGGGTCATCAGGGCCCAGCACCGTGCACTGTCCCGGTGCCGTCCGCAACTTTTGGGGGGATAGGCGCT